>JASEVX010000008.1:33643090-34033448 GCA_031761405.1 Serripes groenlandicus | reverse complement strand
TCGTCGGATATAAAAAGCATTTGTCACGCTACCCATACAAGAGAAAGTACATTGTAGAACATTGTGAATTTACTGGTTTTAAGCAATCACTCATTTTTCTACAATGTTATATAAAAGCGTGAAATGTCGTCTGTTTTTTGTTTTATTGGGGTTTTACGCCGATTTCAACATTATTTCAGTTATATCACGGCGACAGTTCACTTATTCATGATCCCTGGGTAAACAAACCAGTGCTAGACTAAAAAATGTGCATTGCCCAAGGGCACTCCACCATAACCGTCGTGCCGCGGCTGGGGATTGAATCCGGGACACCCGGTTTCAAACCCCAACGCTAACCACTCGACCACGGCGGATTCCTGAAATGTCGTCTGTGTAAGGGAAATGTAAATGCTATCTGACGCCTCTGCAGCAGACGACCAAATTAAACACAATGTGGCAAAAGGGGATATTGTTCATAAAGAGCAAATTCTCCTTTTGTCACAATGTTTTCAATAATTACACTATAGAAATATATTTTTTTCTTTTAATTTTGCCCAGATATTGTAATATCGTCTTCTGTTGGAAAGGGTTACTGACCTGACTGATTCATGATGAAATTGATAATGAGCAATTTCTCACTTATCCACAATTTATTCAATTATTTTACTTTGACTTATATATATATCTTTCATAGCTTTGCCTATATGTGTTCAACGTCGTCTGCTGCAGATTCGTTTTGTTTGTGTTAAAGGGTACATGAACAATGTTCATTGCTGAAGTGCGTAGATAAGAATATATCATAAGTGCTACTATTAAATCCACTTTCAATCAAGAAACCAAAAGCCAAAACGCTAATAACGCCTATTCATTTCCTAGTTTAAGCGGTCTGTCTGGTAATCAGTGGGAATTAACGAATGAATGGTGTTTTATGGCGCATCGCCAGCTGGCGTCCTGTAGCGCGATTATAAAATGAAAAATAAGAAGCAACATTATTTTAAAAATCCAATACGTTGGCTAAAATAGATGAGGCGAAATGATAAAGCAGATACACACAATATATAATGGAATAAGATAATCAGTGGAAATTTGGTATTGCTTAATTTGTGTTTGTTTGTTCGTTTGTTAGCTTTCATCCATATTTGTATTGGCCAATGCTACGATTTACGTCTGTCTTATGCAAAATGTACAAGATGGCATTTCTGACCCGTGAAGGTTCACATCAGCCTTTACATTTCGAGGGCGGTGTTAAACTCAAAACAATCAAACTGGTATTATAAGGGTTAAAAGACAGGATTTGCTGAACCAGTAGAAAGGTATCAATGGGGTCTTTTTTTCCCGGTGAAAGCCGGAACCCCTTGTATCTTGCTTTGTCTTTCAATATTATATACCGAGGGCTTGGCGTGAAACGGTTGTAACTAAAATTGATATTTTTTTTACCAAGGTTAATAACCTCGCCTTTAAAGTCTTTATAAGTGTTAAATAGTTTTTCTTGTTAAACAATGGAAATTTAGGTGCCATTGCTCGTTCTGAGCAATGGCACCTAAATTTGCATTGTTTACAAAAGGGTCAATATTGTCAATGTAAATTGATCCACAAAAAAAGTTCTGTATAGCCATTTGCTTGCTACACCATGTTAAAAGGGCGTCGATATCATTGAATGTCTATTCTTATAATGTTAGAGTAGATTGAATTGAATGAAACCGAATTGGAAGGGGCAGATAACTCCAGACTTATCCCGCTAATACAAGCACGACTACGATTTTTTTTTTTTTTGCGATTGCCTCCGTTTAAACCTGTCTCAAGCAGAAGTCGAAATGAGCCAGTGCATGAGAAAAGGGTACGATTCGGCTTTTTGTGAACAGTATAGACCCCCAATAAGCCTTTGAAATCGCACAGTCTGATCCATATCTACATTTTCCACATATTGCTTACGCAAACTTGTTAGAAGACCCGATGGACAAGATTAATATGTGGACAGTGTAGATATTGATCAGATTGTTCGATTACACAGGCTGATCAGGATCTGTTATGCTCAGCAATGCCAACTTGATAATTTCCCCCATGCACTGGCGCATACGTATATACTATGTCAAACCCAGTCATGCCTTGTCAGATAATACAGGGTAAACTATTTCTGTATGATTACCCGTCTTCGTTAATGGTGCGTGGATATTAAATATCCTTCGATGATTAAAAAACATCAACAAAATACCTTACGAAACCGTATCGATGGCTTGGCGTGAAACGGTTGTAAGTAAAATTGGTATTTTTTTACCAAGGTTATTTACCTCGCCATAAAGTCTTTAAAGGCGTTAAATCATTTTTCTTGGTAAACAATGGAAATTTAGGTGCCATTGCTCGTTCTGAGCAATGGCACCTAAATTTCCATTGTTTACAAAAGGGTCAAAATTGCCCCTAATCCAGGGTTTTCAAAATAGGTTTTGAGTTACAACTGTTTCACGCCAAGCCCTCGGTATCCGGGTACATTGTGTCATATAACACTATACTCATTCGATTTATTTTAGTTTAACGCCATTTCAACAATGATTTAATCTTATCACGATGGCCAGTTTACGTTGTTCCTGCCTTTCTCACACCATTCCATTTCACCAACATTATTCACTTGTCCCTTATTATTTTCCTGCAACATTTATTAATAGCCTATTGTAGACTGGTGCAAGGCGTTGTACGAAGTCGCTTTTGCAAATCGCTTCAATTGATGGAATGAGTGTTTACAAAAAGCAAGGATTCGATATCTGTCTCTCTCTCTCTCTTTTTTTTTCTCTTTTCTCTCTTTCTCTTTCTCCCTCGTTCTCTTTTTGTCTCTGTCTATCCCTGTCTGTCTGTCTCTCGGTGTATGTATGTAACCTCTCTCTCTCTCTCTGTGTGTGTGTGTGTCTCTCTCTCTCTCTCTCTCTCTCTCTCTCTCTCTCTCTCTCTCTCTCTCTCTCTCTCTCCCTCTGTCCCTCTTTCTCTCTCTCTCTCTCTCTCTCTCTCTCTCTCTCTCTCTCTCTGTCTCTCTGTCTCTCTCCCTCTCTGTCTCTCTCTCTCTGTCTCTCTCACTCCCTCTGTCCCTCTTTCTCTCTCTCTCTCTCTCTCTCTCTCTCTCTCTCTCTCTCTCTCTCTTTCTCTCTCTCTCTCTCTCTCTCTCTCTCTCTCTCTCTCTCTCTCTATCTCTCTATGTCTATGTCTCTGTCTCTGTCTCTTTCTGTCTGTCTCTCTCTCGATCTCTGTCTCTTTCTCTCTCCTTCTAAATCCATCTATTGATTTTCACATCTCTCTCAGTTATGTGTCAGTATGTTTTCTCATTATATATTATAGTCTCAATACATATCCCTCTCTTCTCTCTTTATGTATGTCTTTATATGTTCCCCTCTATCCCCAGTGTCGTTCCTCCATTTATTCACGATCTATAACTTAAATTTACCTTGCTGTAATTTTATGTTTCTGTTCGTCTGTCCGATCATCATCTAAGTAGGTCCCCCAAAACAATACAACAATTAATTTACAACTTAAATAGTTTTACGTACCCAATTATTGTTCCTTTCTGTCAACATCCGTTTCCATGAACATACAATCAAACAATGTTAGATTACATGTCCAACCAACTGTGCTTAAATATAATGTACTTATTCGATTCATATATGTATACATGTAACTTTACAAAGTATTTCTCTTACGTCATACTCCGGATGAGTTAAATATTTCCCTGATACAGACGACTACAGAAAATATAATAGAAAAAATAGGAATTGCTAAAAAACTATGCAATTGACCCTTTCCCTCAGTATTGTTAACTCGGTATTGAAACACTTCCGAGCATTTGTTTTAGATGCTAAACTGTTTTCTTTCTTGGTTTATTGTTACCCTTTTCCCCATACAGAGGTTTACTGACGTGTCTGCAGCAGACGACATTTTAAGAAATTGTGGCTAAAGGAAAATTGCTCATGATGAGCAATTTCACCTTTTCCCATAATGTGTTCAACTTTATTCAATAACTGTTCTATCCTTCTTAAAAGGTTTCACTAATGTTGCCTACATGTTTACACAGTCGTCTGCTGCTGATGTGTTGTATGTAGGAAAGGGAGGGTTAAAGCAGATTGCAGTAGATATATCATATAAGGTAAATGATTATTATTTAGATTCTTGGAATTGAAAAATTATTTATATTTTTTTTTCCAACCTACTAGAGTTATTTAATCCCACTCCGTCTAAATATTATTTAACATTCAATTATAATATATATGTTTTATATACACGAAGTTAAACACTATAGATCTATACAAATGATATTTATTTACTTTATATTATATTTCTAGAGTCGTCTGCTTGAAGAATAAAAAGCTATTATATGTGAATATTTTAAAATGCTATGTTGATACAGAATAATAATACGAAACACTGTGGTAAGGCGAAATTGTTCAAAAAAGACCATTCCGTACTTTTTCCGCAGTGTTTCTAAAGGACGACTGCAGCAGGTTTCATTACAAAGTCGCCTTTATATGGGGAGGGTTTAAACGCCTGAACACAGTCACGTATCATTTACTTCCTGATCTTTCTTATATACATCACATCTGCTGCAGACGACTTATTGTAAACATATTATTGAAAATACAGAATATATTTATAAATGATTCATTATATCTGTTAAAAGACTTGTAACTCATGAGAAGTTTTCCTTTTCACACTGTGTTAAAAAAAGTCGTCGGATTCAGATGCATACAAATGAGTCTGCATATGGGAAAAAGGGTAATAATACTAAGTAAGTACTTCAAGATTTCATTTCCACTTGAGAGCATTCGGAACTTTTCGGCTAAACTCGTAAACTCGATTGAGAACTCGGGATGAACTCGTAGACTCTTTTTAGACTTCGTCAGGATCCAAAATGCATAGGATTATAAGGGTTTAACCTTTTTATTGATACAAATGACTTTTAAAACATTGTGAGAAAGAGAACTTTCGATATTTCAATTCCTTTGATTTGATCATAGTGCATTTTCCAACTAAATACTTTAAAAAATAGCCTGTCCGTTGAAATTGGTACAAGTTGGCTAGATCAAGATCAGTCAGTACATTCGAATAGTCTGATAACAATCTACACTCATCACATATTTCTTACACAAGCTTGTTATAAGCCTCTTTTTAATCCTTTCCCACATACAACATATCTACAGTAGACGACTTTGAAAACATCTACTCCAAGATACGGAAAATCTCTATAAATGCTGGTATAATTACTGAAAAAAAGGTTAAAAACATTGTGGCAAAAGGAGAAATTGCTCGTTTTGAGCAATTTCTTCTTTTGTCACAATCGTGTCAAACGTCGTCTGCTGCAGATGCGTCAAATTGCGTCTATAGCTGGGAAAGGGTTAACTTATGTAGATTTTGATAAGAAGGAGTACATATACAGGCTAATCTGAACTAACACTCACGGTTCAGTTATGTGACATGTTATTTGCATCTTTTCTCATGGACGGGTTAAAATGGTAGAGGTGGCTTCCGTCAATGGCAGTCAGGGATTTCTGAATAGCATGACGACTGCTGCGTTGGTCTCAGAATACACATGCATAACTACTACTAATAATATCTTTATTTAATGAAGGTTACATATTAAGATGTATTTTGATGTACAACAAAAAAAATAATCTTATCTATTATATGGCCTTCAACTTATATATATCTCTTACAACAGATAGGCCGGTTTGGCTGCATATTGCATGAAATGACATCATTGTAATTAATATAGCTGTCATTTAGCAAGACGACCGATTTTGGAGGCATTGCTGTCAGTTTGAAGTCATTTACCGAAAGGGCCGGTTTGGTGTCCTAATTGAAAATGACGTAAGTGTGATTGACGTTGGACGTAATGTAAATATATCTCGTAACGGGCAACCTTGGACGACCTCTGACATTTGGATTACATAATTCACAGTGACTGAATAAAACATTTTAATATAAACTATCGAAATAACCAACTTGAAACAGGTTTGATAACAGTGTGTGAAAAGGAGAAATTGATGACTACATCAGGTAACTTTGGAAAAGTTTAGGCAAAACTATGGATAATCTGTGTTAATGAAAGTGTAAGTATTGACTAATAATGAAAACAGTTTTGAAAAAGGAGAAATTGTTGATTAGTCAAAATATGTCTGAAGGGGAAAAGGTAAGAAAATATCTGTATCAAAACGTTTTGATATATTTATATAAAATATCGAAATAATCAACTTGAAACAGGGTTCCAAACATTGTGTGAAAGGAGGAATTCATCATTGTCTGCAAAGGCTTCATTTCCCACAGTTAAATAATGATTCCGAGAAATCAAATGTCGGCACTGACACTGACGCATAAACACATAGTTTGAGTTAATTTCGATATTTTTTAAATATATATCAAAACGTTTTGATACAGATATTCTTTTACATTTTCCCCTTCAGACGTATTTTGACTAATCAACAATTTCTCCTTTTCCAAACTGTTTTCATTATTAGTCAATACTTACACTTTCATTAACACAGATTATCCATAGTTTTGCCTAAACTTTTCCAAAGTTACCTGATGTAGTCATCAATTTCTCCTTTTCACACACTGTTTTCAAACCTGTTTGAAGTTGGTTATATCGATAGTTTATATTAAAAGGCAGCAGTTTCGCCTTTTTCCAAACTATTTTCATTATTAGTCAATACTTACACGTTCAATAATACAGATTATCCATAGTTTTGCCTGAACCAAAGGTACTTGATGTAGTTTAATCATCAGTGTCTCCTTTTCACACACTGTTTTCAAACCTGTTTTAAGTTGGTTATTTCGATAGTTTATATTAAAATGTTTTATTCAGTCATTGTGAATTATGTAATCCAAATGTCAGAGGTCGTTCAAGGTGGCGCGTTACGAGATATATTTACATTACGTCCAACGTCAATCACACTTACGTCATTTTCAATTATGACACCAAACCGGCCCTTTCAGTAAATGACTTCAAACTGACAGCAATGTCTCCAAAATCGGCGTCTTGCTAAATGACAGCTATATTAATTACGTCATTTCATGCAATATGCCGCCAAAAATGCCCATCTGTAGTTATATATATCTCTATATTCATTCATGCACACACACACACAAACGAACACCCATATAAACACTTACATATACATATGAGCTGTTCCACGAGAAAACCAACATTATGGACTCTGCGTAATGTATCGACTCAGATCAGCCTGCGCATTCCGCGCAGGCTTATCCGGGCCGACATATTCCGTCCCAGTGGGATAGAGGTATAGAGTAATGATTCCTGAAACAGAAAATCCACAGGAGGCAAACAGTGTCGTACCGGGTTAGCCTGCGCGGCATGCTTAGGCTGATCCGGGGCGATTCTTAACGCAGAGTCCACAATGTTGGTTTTCTCGTGGAATGGCTCATAATTACATACACATATATACATACACATATACACATACAAATATATACATACACATACATACCCATATACAAGCAGGACTGCTTGCGGTCATGCGGTCATGGTGGAATGCCCATGGGCAAGGCACATTTCCGAGCCTGGTACTGGCTTATTCACCCATGGATCATGACTAAGTGAACTGTCGGCGTGATACAACTGAAATAATGTTGAAAAATGCGTAAGACCCCAATACAAAAAGCACAATTCATGTCTCAGTATTACATTTGCTTATCAGCTTATACAAACATCTTCAGCAAACGACTTTTCAAAATCATATGCTAAACGTAAATGAAAGTATACAGATTTTAAAAGAATTTGAAACATTCTGGCAAATGCATAGATAATTTCTGTAAAGGCTTTTGATAAATCCCTTTGGGGCAATGAATCCCCTTTTCAACAATGTTTAATTGAAGTCCTCTACCACAGAATCATCCGAAAAAACGTCTGTATCGATTTCTTTTTGGTATCCTTTCCAATACTGAATTTTTAGAAAAAGGACTTGTCCAGCTTTGCATTTGAAAGAGTCCATATACAACTCTAGGAATAGAAAGATAAAACTGTTGAGTTGAGCTGCCAACAATGTAGCGCGTTGTCTGATGGCGCGGATGCACCGACTGGTATGAGGCTTTACAAAATCGACCTCAGCAGGCAAAGGGGTAATCCCTTCAGAATCACCTCTTTATAACGAAATCAGTGACATGCATTGGTAATTTCTTTCACTGTATGTTAAGGTCGCTCTGATATGACTTTCATTTGCCCTTCGATGTAATAGACTGGCTGCAAGTCATGTACAGATCTGTTCTGTTTCAGATTATTTTATTACAACAATGCTTGTTTGTATTGTGTTTTACGCTGATTTCAGCATTGTTCAAGTTCTATCACGGTATTTACTTGGTGAGTCACAAATCCACGTGTTCTCCTGACACCAGCGAGTCATTCGTTATGCTAACCCGACAATCCTGGGAAGGCCAACACTTCTATTTCCAGAGGGGATCGAAAAACCCACGACCTCCCAAACCCGAGGAGGACATACCTTTCAACTACACTACGCCGCGGTTGATTAAAAAAAGAACAATTTCTTCTTTTGCCACAATGTTTTCTACTTTTTTTCTTTAAATAGAACAAATAAAACGCCTTCAGCTTTGAATACAGTCAAACATGTGCTAAATACTACATTTGTATTGCAATTCTATTTCCTGATTAAAGCAACCTCACTTTTAATTTCCTAATTACTCATTTTCTGCATAAATGACCCTGCAATAAAAAATCACCTGTGAAAGACCATATTGTTCTCTTCCCATGGGTGGCCTTTAATCACAGGTTGGACTGTACATGCATATCAGAAACCATAGCCCTACGTTTCCCGTGGAGCCGCGATAACGAGGAATACAGATCCAGGAGTCATAAGCTCAAATCCCCTGCACGGTCATTGATTATTGCGATGATTGTTAAAAGTAATTGTGAGAAGCGTCTCTCGTCTTCAATCAGTTGAGACTAAAGTCAGGCTATATTGGTAGATAGCCAGCTACCCCCGGAAGACTGTTGTGTGGAGTTCTGGTGCGAGGAAAGCAATGAAACACATGGTTAGGTGAACTGGCCGCCTGTTTTGAAAGGACGATAAACTCCATTCAAATCAAAAAGTCCTACTTTTCCTATGTGCACACGTTATGTTTTTAATTGTATTCAACGCAGAAGACTCTAATTAACATATTGGCAGGTGAAGGGTTAATAATAAATAAAATGAAATCTTTCTATTTTGATGTTATGTATACATCAAGAAAACAAAGGGAGAAAACTGTGTTAACATCAACATCTCGAACTATAGAGTAGTTTGCCTTTATTATCTTGGTTGCTGTCCAATTTCAGGTCATTATAAGACAGCTTCGTTTTCCTCCGTGCTATAACCCGGATACCAAAGTTGGATGATCTTAACTCTATGCAATCATAAGAAGTCGATCAGATGAACTTTTTTAAGGTCCTGGGATCGAGTCCCGTCATGAGCGGGTTCTGACTATGGGATTTTTTTTCCACACAAACGGCGCGAGCACTGGTTTAGTGTCTTCAGGAAGCAGACATGATTAGAGCGTGATTAGCATAAGCTAAAAGTTTGTTTCGCTATCGATTTAATAAAAAAAAAAGAGTTGAAAACCTTTTCAATGCTGATTGACTTGTCTAGCTTTATTTCTCGATTGATTTAATTGTTTGTAGTTTAACACCGCTTTCAACACTTGTACAGTTATATCACAGCGTTTCCTGGGTAAGTTACCAGTACTACTGGTACATTTATCCTGACACCAGTTATATCACAGCGTTTCCTGGGTAAGTTAGCAGTACTACTGGTCCATTTATCCTGACACCAGTTATATCACAGCGTTTCCTGGGTAAGTTACTAGTACAACTGGTCCATTTATCCTGACACCAGTTATATCACAGCGTTTCCTGGGTAAGTTACCAGTACTACTGGTGCATTTATCCTGACACCAGTTATATCACAGCGTTTCCTGGGTAAGTTACTAGTACCACTGGTCCATTTATCCTGACACCAGTTATATCACAGCGTTTCCTGGGTAAGTTACCAGTACCACTGGTCCATTTATCCTGACACCAGTTATATCACAGCGTTTCCTGGGTAAGTTACCAGTACTACTGGTCCATTTATCCTGAAACCAGTTATATCACGGCGTTTCCTGGGTAAGTTACCAGTACTACTGGTCCATTTATCCTGACACCAGTTATATCACAGCGTTTCCTGGGTAAGTTATCAGTACTACTGGTGCATTTATCCTAACACCAGTTATATCACAGCGTTTCCTAGGTAAGTTACCAGTACTACTGGTGCATTTATCCTAACACCAGTTATATCACAGCGTTTCCTGGGTAAGTTACCAGTACTACTGGTGCATTTATCCTAACACCAGTTATATCACAGCGTTTCCTTGGTAAGTTACCAGTACTACGGGTGCATTTATCCTAACACCAGTTATATCACAGCGTTTCCTGGGTAAGTTACCAGTACTACTGGTGCATTTATCCTGACACCAGTTATATCACAGCGTTTCCTGGGTAAGTTACCAGTACTACTGGTCCATTTATCCTGACACCAGTTATATCACAGCGTTTCCTGGGTGGTTCATTTATCCTAACACCAGTTATATCACAGCGTTTCCTGGGTGGTTCATTTATCCTGACACCAGTTATATCACAGCGTTTCCTGGGTAAGTTACTAGTACCACTGGTGCATTTATCCTGACACCAGTTATATCACAGCGGTTCCTGGGTAAGTTACCAGTACTACTGGTGCATTTATCCTGACACCAGTTATATCACAGCGTTTCCTGGGTAAGTTACCAGTACTACTGGTGCATTTATCCTAACACCCTCCAGTCAGTCGTAATGCTTACCCCGCAATCCTGAGAGCCAGAGAGGGCAGCAATAACTACCACTGTTTAAGTCTTTGGTATGACCCGGCCGGAGATCGAACCCGCGACCTCCCGCACCAGAGGCGGACGCTCTACCACTACACATTCGATGCGATTTTTGCATATAGAAGAGTTCATATCCAATTCTAGTAAAGCCAAAATAAACATATTCAGTTTAGCAGTGAACTGACTAGAGCTGGTGAGACGGCGAGGATGTGTCGGTTTGCCTGGCCCTGTACCGGTGGCAAAGTCTTTACAAATTCGGTTTCAGAAGTCAAAGTGTCGAACATGATTATTACTCAAGGTCAAACACAGCAAAACTTGGTACAAATGTTCGTTTGTGGCGAGTCCTGGTAGCTCAGTCGATTGCAACGCAGGATGCCTATCCAGGGGATGTGAGTTCGGACCCTAGCTTGGATAAAATTATTTCCTACGTTTGAAAAAAAATCATTGCGCAAAGCGTCTTTCGTCTCCAACCACAAGACAATCATTATATGTGTAAAAGCAGCCAGCTTGCTTGGAAAGACTGCTGTGTTGAGTTCTGATGGCATAATGCCAGGAAACACATATACATGTAAGTAGGTGAACTGGTCATATGACTGAAAACATGTTGAAAACTTTGTTAGACCCCAATCAATCAACAATGCATCACGGTGGGGGTGTGTAACCGGGCCTTTAAAGAACAGGTAAGAAAAAAAGAATCAGATTAAAAAAGTAATTAGACAATTTTTAATTTCTTTAAGCAAACGGTGTTACGCAAATAAGTCTTCAAATACAATAGATGAACAACAATCATTGGGGCGTGACTTCTCTTTTATCTGATAAGAATTATTGATTAACCCTTTCCCACATATAAACGCTTTCTTACGCCTCTACAGCAGACAGTGGTGCAGAGGTAGAGCCTCTCGTATCCCTGGTTCGAGTCACGTGATGAGCGGGACCTGACTTTAGGATTTTTCAACACAAATGGCGCGAGTACTGTTTAAGTCACCAGGAAGCAAACATCGAGCGTGATTAATCTAAGCTGAAAACTTGTTTTACAGTCGATGTAAAATAAATAAATTTAATCTAAACTACAGCAGATGAGTTTTGAAAACATTGTGACAAAATGAGAAATTGCTCAAAACTTTATTAAACATTATACTTTTTTATTTGTATTTAGACATTCATTTTGACTGAATATTTTCAAAGTGTATGTGGGAAAGGGTTTAACAGGGTTAAACACCGACAGAGACGGGAAGATCACGCACCGAAGGTCGTTGTAGATATGAGCCATTCCACGAGAAAACTAACATTGTAGACTGCGTAAAGTATCGACCCGGTTAATACGTCCTACGAGAAAAAACAACATTATGGTCTCTGCGTAATCTTTCGATCAAGATTAGCCTGCGCAGTCCGCGCAGGCTAATCCTGACAGACACTTTTCACCTCCTGTGGATTTTATAGTTGAGGTATCATTACTCTATATCTCTATCCCCCGCAGACGGAATATGTCGGCCCGGATTAGCCTGCGCGGATTGAGCAGGCTAATCTGGATCGATATATTAAGCAGAGATAATAATGTTGGTTTTTCTCGTAGGACGGCTCATATATACTTGTAAATACGTTTTAAACAGAACAGAACAGAAAAGAACATATAGGCCAAGCATATAAGCTCATTGTGCAAATCATACATATTTAACATATTACATGGTAATGAAAATAAGCGTCAACAATTGATAGATACATACATACATACAGATAGATGTATAGAAAATCAGAGAAGACATTTGAGCCCAATTACGAAAAACCAACATTGCGGAATCTGCGTAAAGTATCGATCCGGATCAGCCTAAGCATGCCGCGCAGGCTAACCCGGACAGACACGTTTCGCCTCCTCTGGATTTTCTGTTTCAGAAATCGTTACTCTATACCTCTTTCTCCCAGAGACGGATTGCGTGGGCCCGGATTTTGGGTCGATACATTACGCAGAGGCCATACTCTTGGTTTTCTCACGATACGGCTCATTTATGGATAGGAGCGCTATACGCGACGTGAGACATAAACTAAAAAACAGTTAATTCACGACTTTCAACTTTATTTGCAAGCAATGAAGACAAAGATCAGCCTGTACATTTGGGCATTCTAATCCTAGTCAGCATTGTGCGTTACTCATATAACATGCAGCAATGTGTATCAATAGCAAGTCCATACTAAGGTGATAAGTTGGTAGATTCAATGCTGACGATACCAATTGTTAGAGGTCAGATGGTGAGACGAAATCATCGAAAAGATCAAAAACAAATCAGTATCAGTAAACTAAGGCAGAATGATATCCGAGATCAATGAAACATTTGATTACTCCATATTATGGGGGCAAAAAAACACAAAAAAACAATAAAAAATCCAAAAACACCAAATTAAAAAAAAAGAAAAAAGTAAATGTACACTCTAAACGAAATATCACAGTTAAAATTAAAAAACGTAAAAACAGGAGAACTATTCGTTAAATATTGATTAACCCTTTCCTATTTGTAGACGCATTCTAACGACTTCTGAAAACATTGTGACAAAAGATGAAATTGCTCAATTCGAGCAATTTCTTCTTTTGCCACAATGATTTCAACTTATTTCAGTAAATATACCCTTGTTTATAGGGTTTGTCTATATGTTTCCAAAGTCGTCTGCTGCAGATTTGTTGTAGTTGTGAAAAGGTTAAAGAGTATTCTGGACCTTGTTTCCGACTTGTACATGGAAGTGTCCATTGGAAAAAGTTACAAATTACAAATATACATTTAATGAACAGTGTAGTTCTGATCAGTCGAAGCTTCCAACACGGTCATGTAGGACATATTTGAACAACGGAGATTTTAATCAGACTATTGAGATGCACTGGTTTATCTGCATCTACACTGTTCACATGATAGCCAACTTGTACATTCGATGTCATAAAGACACAGTTGATCGACCACGGACGCGTGGATACATCATTCGGACTATTAAATGTGTGTGGATGCTCTGCTCACATGAGCGCCAACGTGTTCATTAGCCGATGAACGGCCTCTTATAGAGACAATTGATCGACCACGGACGCGTGAATATATCATTCGGACTAATTCATAAGTTCATCAAGAAACGGTATGGTATTGCATGTTAATTTAACACAGTCTGTCAATGTTGTACACCAATCCACGACTATTCGGGGGTAGTGTCCATGTTCCTTATTGTGTGGTGCAATGGACCGAATCAAGTATTCACGCGTCCGCGTTCTCATAATCCATGCTGTATGAGGATCTTGGCGTATAATAAATACTGCGGAAGACAGAATTGCAGTAGTAGAGCGTCGGTCACTCGTACCAAAGGTTCCGGGTTCGAATCTCGTAATGAGCGGGTTCTGCTTTCGGGATTTTACCCCACATGGGTACAAGTTATGTCTCCAGGGAGCACACGCCGAGCATGATAACTATAAGCTGAAAGCTTGCTTATAAACTAATCGTTGACCTCTTATGACTATTTAAGAGTTATCTGCTTTGTAACTATCTGAGTGTGTAAGCATCCGCCTCCGTTGCAGGATGCCACGGGTTCGATCCGCGGGCGGTTCATACAAAATACTTAAAAAATGGTAGTAATGACTTTCCGTCCTTTGCGCTCTGGAGTGTGGGATTAGCATTAAGACAGACTCGTCTGTATCAGGATAAATGAACCAGTAGTTTTGGTTTGTTACCCAGGAAACGTCGGGATAAAGGGAAAACAATGTTGAAAGCGGCGTTAAACACCTAAAAAAAATACCCTACCAAACCTCGAAGGTACTCACATTTTCGCGTTTTCAAATAATCTATGCAGAACTGCATATTACCCCTCTCCCACATCAGAGACATATAAACACATTTTATTTATATGTCTCTGCCCACTTACAAAAAATTCACTTCATACGACTTAAATGCTTATTTAGTAGCAATATCTCTTATCGGCACAACGATTTCAAATGTCGTGTGTTTCAGAGGCGTCAGAAAGAGTCTGTATGTGGGCAAGGGTTGAATAAAGATATTTGCATATGCAGTCATCGTTTACCTGATATGATATTATATATGTTGTCTGCTTTACAAACATGTGAATATATTTGAAAATATGTGAACAATATGTGAACAATATGTGAATATATTTGAAAATATGTGAACAATATGTGAACAATATGTGAATATATTTGAAAATATGTGAATATATTGTATACTTTGATATTATTTCTTCTATTTTCCATTTGGTAAAAGGATTCAATATCAGTTGATATTGCACGGGTTGATATTGCACGCATTAATATTGCACTCAGATCTGTTTCACGTAATGCTAAGGACGGAACTATTTCCATACACTAACGTTACAAAACGCTCTCATCCAACCTTTCATGATTTAGAGACCAGCTAACTTCTAATTATACTTTGTTACTGTCAGGGCTTAGTGCATCGCAGGCAAGTGAAGCTATCAAAACTGTTAAAACAAATAATTAGGCATTTTACAAATATAAATGAAATAAAAAACATGTGTTGTTTAGGCTGTGTATCAATGTGTACGGGACTTGAATCAGTTTACAGATATGATCTGCGCAAGGTTCGACTCTATGATAGTCATAGGAAAAAGCTGTGCTTATACGGTTCGTAGTACACTGTTTGGTACATCTTTTATAGATGAGACGTAGTGAACAAATCGATAGACATACACAAAACCCAATCTGGTATATTTATAGCGTTAGCTGTGCTAGTAAATAACTACGTAGTTTGTGACGTAATAATGTGACGTGTTCATCAATAATATTGCTCGATTGTTGTTTTGATTGTCGATGACGATCTGTTACAAGTGTATCAACAAATAAAGAGGGATTAACTGCTAGGATATTAAAGGTAGGTCTTTTGATTTGTCTTGTTATCCTCCGATGTGAAGTTTATCAACGCAGTGGCCTTTATATGTATATAAAAGATGTCTGTTCGCTTTACTGAACATACTGCGAGGTCAAAATGCCCTTTTAAAGGGGCATTTAAATCGTATAAAAAAAACCAAATATCCAGGTGTAAATACAAGAATAAGAGAATACACGAGTTCCTTTTGGAAAACACTGTTAGAAAAAGGAGTTTACACATCATTTTGTCGACGATTCAATTTCGAGTCGACAACAATGGCGGTTCGTAAATCATATTTTCCACGACCTTAGCAACGAAAGGAGAGTATAATTGCGCGATATAGCGTTAATGTTTATTTATCTAAACAATCCAAAATGAGAGTTTATTTTCTAGATTTGTGACGCGTTTAAAACAAACAAAACGACAAATTTTAAATAGCCAATATCACATTATACAATAAAAAGCTCGGGCAACTCAGCGGAAGGAACTCCAACACAATATTTCCCCATATTTATGCAATATCCTATACTATTGAACAAATAAGTGAAAAAGATGTAGAAAAGGAAAACTTGCTGGTTGTGAGCATTCTCCATTTCCAACATATTAATTTTGTGGAAAAAGGCGAAATGTGTCGTCTGAATCAGGGAAACAGTTGGGGGAAAAGAGCGTGTCAGATCAGGTCAGAAAGATCACCAATACATGCAACATTCATGGCACCGTCATGTCATTCAACGCCTTAATATGAGCCGTCCCACAACAAAACAACGACATTGTGGAATCTGCGTAAAGTATCGACCCGGACCAAGCTAAGCATGTCGCGCAGGCTAACCCGGACAGGCACTTTTCGCCTCCTGTGGATTTTCTGTTTTAGGAATCATTAATCTATACATCTATCCACCTGAGATGGAATATGTCGGCCCGGATAAGACTGCACGGACTAAATACATTACGCAGAGTTCATAGAGGGACGGCTCATATTACCAATTTGAAAGCCATTTCTTACTAAGGGATGGTAACAAATAGGTCCTCTTGAAAACACGGGATTCCATTGTTTAAGCGAAACAGTTTAAAATCATTACCGACATACAGACACTATCTGAAGCCTCTGCAGAAGCCGTCATTTGTTTTCGGTATCACGTTAATTCTTTCAATTTTCTTTACATTTTAACCATTATGAAATAAGGAGTAATTGCTCATGATGAGCAATGTCTCCTTTTACAACAATGTTTACAAATCCATTCAATAACTACTTCCATTTGAAGAACTTTTTCATATTCTTGCCCGGAGGATTTCAGGATCATCTGTTGCAGATTTGTTGTATAATGGAACGGGATCATGAGATATGATATACATGTATTTTCATTTTTTTATTTACAGACTCCCTTGTGTTTATAAACCGCTCATGGAAATAGGACAGTTAAGTCTTTGCTCATACGTTATCTTTAATTACAGGGTCATTTATGCAGAAAATGAGTAATTAGGAAATTAAAAGTTAGGTTGCTAAACAGAGGTGGCATTTTGCACAGGTTTTACTGTACTACCTGCACATTTTCATGCAGATTATCACGCGAAAATATGAAAAAGAGGGATTAAAATTCCAGATTTTACCTAGTACCAAATATGGTTATCATACGCCAATGAAATATGAAATGGCGTCATTGAAACATGATTTCAAGTCTTTCCAAATGCGGTAATGAGACGTGATTAACAAGTCATTCATAGATTTTATATGTTTATGATATTTGTAATTTTTTGTCTTTTATCTGTCTTAAAAAATAGCTTTATAATAAAAGGTAAATTATGTTACAGTATCGATACCTAGCTATGTATCGTCTACTTGGATCGTTGACAAATTTACATCTCTTTCGTATTTCGGTCTCGCGAGATATCAAATTTTCCGTGAGCTTCGTAATACATTACAAAGCTAGGAATCGCACATATAGCAACATAACCAGAGCCGTCACGCGATAAAACCAACATCGTGGACTGTGCGTAAAATATCGACCCGGATTAGCCTAAGCATGCCGCGCAGGTTTACCCGGATATACACTTTTCGCCTCCTGTGGTTTTTCTGTTTCAGGAATCCTTAATCTATACCTGTATCCCCCTGAGACGGAATGTGTCGGCCCGGCATAGTCTTCTTGGAATGCGCAGGCTGATCTGTATCGATACATTACGCAGAGGCCATAATGTTTGTTTTCTCGCGGGACGGCTCATATGTGCATCAATTGCAAAGTTATTAGTTCCGTTACTTTGTTGATACACGTTATTTGCCTATACGAATTTGCAATTTCCATATGAATGCCAAATGGAACCCCATTGAAACGTTTCGTGAGAATCCTTGGTGTACCCGTATATTCATTTACGTCCAAGTGTACAATTTGCTTTTTCAGGGTAGTCACATGTTCCCTGGCAGTCACCCTGTTTCTCAAAGTAAAAGTGTGTACCCGGAATACAGGCTTGTTCAACCGGGCCTGTCTCACAGGTAATCCACTTGTCGCAGTAGAACGGATGTTTCACGTGACATCCGTACACAAAGTTATTGACGTCACACCAATTTTCTGTGTAAATAAAATAACGTAAACTTGAATAAAAACAAAAAAAAACCTAAAAACCCTGACTTGTTGATTACTATATAGATAAAAGAAAAGCATGTTTACATGATCAAAGTCATAAGTTTAGTATAGAAACATGATTGATTGGGTTTTAACCCCGTTTTGAACAAATGTTAGTCTTATCACGGCAGCCAGTTTATTTACCCATGTGCTTCCTGGCTTTTGGCAACTGGCTGCTTTTCAACACAGACTGTTAGCCCATTGTGGAAGACGAATGACGCCTATTGCACTGACGTTTTTCAAACATTGCTACCAACTGAGTTACTGGGGATATGCCTTACGTACGAAGACACGTATGTAACAAGACGAATTTTGATGCTAAGCATCAAAGACGCCGCGCATGATTTTGAAGCATGACTTAAGGGAAGCAGATACAATTTAGTACATTTAAACAACCTGGCTACCATAGTATATAATAAAAGGTTATCAACAGCAGAAAGGGTAAATTTTGACGTAGGGATTAGACGTTTTATATGCTACGATCTATGTGATATTCAGCATGTGAAGTCTAGTCGTGAAAGGACAAGTTTAGTCCTCAAACCATTTAGTTTACCGTTTGCTTAACATTGACTGCAAATATAATGTTTCATACAACCTGAAGTTTCTTAATTCTTACAAAAAAACGTTTTTAAAAATGCTCTAACTAGATCAATTCGATAAACAAAAAACATACGTGCTGAAATATTAACAGATATTGCCTCTAGTTATAAGTTAAGTATGACACAAGCTTTGGAAGGAGAAAGGGAAGTCTATTCTACTTCAAGTTTAGCAGAAGAACGATAACCAAAACGGGAGTATACAAAAAAAAATACAAAGTAATTTT
Organism: Serripes groenlandicus; assembly: GCA_031761405.1. NCBI lineage: Eukaryota > Metazoa > Mollusca > Bivalvia > Cardiida > Cardiidae > Serripes > Serripes groenlandicus. Next base: position 34,014,288 of record JASEVX010000008.1, on the reverse strand, counting down.
AACAAGTTTAAAGATACTTATCATCAAAATTGAGCATTTATGAAATTAAAAGAGAATTCCACATGTATAGTCAACATATAGCAAAAATACAATAGTCTGAATGAACAACTGTAACGGGAGGAACGTTTTGAGTTAAGAAATACAACAGGGAAAAATAGGAAAAAACATCCCCCGAAACTGTTATCTGAGCTTTGATCAATCGAGTAAACCAAACATTTAAAAAGGCGTAGCCTATGAAGTTGGGGAAAGGTGAACTTTGTAAACCAACCTATACAAAAAGCGTAGCCTAGGGAGTTGGGGAACAATTATTAAATACAAATGAAATGTGTCTAAAGTGTTGTAAAAACGGTAGAAGACATACGTATTTCGTATCGTGTTGTTTCTTAAATCAGTTAATACAATTTATTCATTCATAAAGGTTATTATTTTCAAACATATAACACAGTTTTTCGTAAAAATAATAATGTTGGTTGCTCCCTTTTCGATTACATCACCTCATGGTACAAAATTAAAATCTATTCCATACTGACGCCGGCGTCAATAACAACGGTGCAATCTCAACAGAGTATTGTCTGGAGTAGGCAAATAAATAAGCCATTCCAGAAAGGCGTTATCTTTAGTGTTTAAATCTTTCTACACATAGACACGCATGTTGACGCATTTGAATGCATAACATTGTAGGAAATGGATACATTGCTCCTAACGAGCAATTCTGCTTTAAATCACAATGTGTTAACTCCATCCCGTTTATAATGTGTCTTCTGTCCATATTTTTCTTTTACTTATATATTAAATCAGGGAAGAATTTTAAGGGATAATGCACTAAACTATATAATAACGAGTGGCGTTCGAAACGCATCGGGGATTTTGGATTTGACCCTAAAAAACTGAAGCGCGCAATGTTTCATTTTATACCCTCAAAGTACTGATGTAAAAACAGAATCGAGAACTTTGTCACAATAATATCTACACCAAGAAAGTAAGTTTTTCAATTTTGTAAAAGGAAAGAAGTCACTTTATGCTTATATTAATCACGCTCGACGTCTGCTTCCTGGATACACAACTTGTACTCGCGCCGTTTGCGTGGACAAAACTCATAGGCAGAACCCGCTTATAATGGGACTCGAACCCGGGACCTTAGGTACGAGAGACCGACAGTCTACATGTATACTGCACTACTGTTTCTCACTGACTTGGAAATAATGAGGATGTGGTTTCACAGAAACTTTCTTCGACTCCGAAAATGTTCTTAATATGCTAGAGGTGTGCCCCGTGAACTTTGTCATTCAACAGCCGAATACGTTTGAAATTTATAACCGCATAGCTGGTGTAGTGGTAGAACGTCTACCTCGGGTGCGGGAGGTCGCGGGTTCGATCCCCGGGCGGGTCATTACAAAGACTTTAACAATGGTGTTAATGGCTGACCTCCTTGACGCTCATGGTTGCGGGGTAAGCATTACGACTGACTGGTGTCACGATGAATGGATCAGTAGTGCTGGTATCTTAATTAGGAAAAGCCGTGATATAACTGAATAATTGTTGAAAGCGGAGTAAAACACCAAACAATCAATCAGTCAATCCGATTTCTCAAATAGAGACATGGTCTGCTTTCTGTAGGATTTAAAGTGAACACAAGAGAAGCTGGACACAAGTGCTCGATTCCAGGCCTGACCATACTTAAGAATTCAGAGAAAGTTATTCTAGTTTCCTCCTTTGCGCTCAAATTTGCAGGGATATCATGCAGTATTGCCAGTATAAATACTACTGGAATCTCTGGTAATTTATTTAGGAAACGTTATGATGTAATTGAATTTAGTGTTGTAAGCGACATTAAGCAACATTTAAACTGTTAAAACACTTTTCAAACCTAAGTGATGATATGAACTGAGCTCTTTTAATTAAGAATTAAATCATGTAGAGGTGTGTTTGTCTTCAAAGATTGCATTCATGTCGATCTGAAACCAAGGGCTGTCTTAATGTTGGACTCGAGGGCATCGAGGGCATCGCACTCGTATGTATCATATCACTTATTGCAGATAAAAGCAAAGCGAATTTCTTACTTGCCACAACTAAGGCTGTGTACATGTCAGACTCGTGAACTTTGAAGTCGCGTGCAAAGGGACTGATAAACTGCGACTTGCGACGAAACGGATACAACTTCTTAAACATGTCAGGGAAACATAGGGCTTAATAAATGATGGACGGAAAGGGAATCCATCGCGTGTAACAATACACTTTTAAATTAAAGATAAAAGCAAGAATAATTTCTGATTTCGAACAACTAAGGCTATGTAAATGTCAGATTCGTAGGCTTTGTCAGCTCGTGCGTGCAAAGGCACACTTGAACAGCGAATTGCGACGAAATAGATAAAACTCCTAACAAACATGTCGGGGAATCCTTGGACTAGATAACTGTTGGGCTGAAAGGCATTGTCCTCATATGTAACGCAATACTTTATCAAGATAAAAGGAAGACGAATTTCTTACTTGGAACAACCAATGCCGTGAAGATGTCAGACTCGTAAGCTTCGCCATTGTGTGTAAAATTACACTTAAACTCAGTGTTGTTGAATGCTTGTTCACTACCTATGTTCATGTTTATGTCCTCGTAATACGTTATACCACTTGACGAAGATGTTTTCGTTGAGTGGCTGGTTGCATTCTGCTCAAAATTAGAAAAAACTCATAAACACCCTTGTGAAATATACAGGTTACATCATAATCATCATCATCATCATAATTATCGTCATCATTCGTCATCATCATCATAATAATAATCATCATCATGATCTTCATCATACACGATTTCAAAGTTTACACTTAGTTTTTAGTGTTATGTATAACAAGCATATGTTCAGGGCGATGGTCTTTCAATGGTTATATAAAAATGGTTTAACGCCGTTTTGGACTTTTTTTCTGTTATATAACAGCGGTCAGTTATTATAACCTATGTCTGTTTTGCCTTTCTCACACCAGTTCTCCACACAAACTCTTTCTAAGCAACTGGCTGTTTTATAGATGCTACCTATTTCGGGTAAATATTTATTAACTTTTGTGATCCATGATCGACTGAGCTACCGGGGATTGGCATCCTGCTGACTCGAAGTGGATGCCTTATTAACGACTAGTAAACGAGAATGGTTTAATCAAGTGATACCTGGAATCCATCATATGTATACTCCCACATTGTTGGCTTTTCTCCGCATCCAACTGAGGCGTCACATCTCACTTGTCCGCCCTTCCTACCTTCCACAAGCCCGCCTCTTCGTTCATGGTCAACTTCAATTACCGGCTTCTGTGCCGTACCTTGGAATTATAATATAACAATTAAATGATTAGTTTTGAACTTAAACAAAATCTATTGTTTATATTTAAATTAAAGAATATAAAGAATATGGTCAAATTGGTTAGCTTTGCTTTTAAAGATCAACTGTTTTAATGTTTAAATAGACATATTTTCTTAATTGTTGGATATATATCCTTTTATTTGACAGCTTGATAACATGATTTCATTGGTTCGCCTTGAACTAAATGAAGAATGATTTAATATAATAAATTCTTTTCATTGGTTATCCTTGTAATAGAGATATATAACAACATTGCTTAGCATTTAAATAGATTAATCAAAATTTAATTGGCTTATCACGAAATGTATAATTATAAATCTCATTGCGCAGCCTGAAAATAAGAGGCAGGTGTGTTAAGTCACGTGAAAAAAGATCTTCCTACTATTTGGAATTAATAACAATTATGTTTCAAATATTACACTTTTTGAAATTTATGCGTATACCTCTAAGCCTTCTTCATAGACTTCCAGATCGAATATTGTGAATAAAAAGTAAAAATGTTTATCTATGTCTAATTGTGTTTGAAATGTTTTAATTTACGTGAACCTCAAAATTAAATAATGAGTATCCTGTTTTTCCTGTGAAGTGTATTGAAGAACCTTAATAGTATTATAAAGGGAACGGAACATGTAATATAAATTACTTTTAACTGTAAAAGCAGTTTCAAATGTTGTATTCCCAAACGTTATTGCATAAGTGCCCACGTGACTGCATTTAACCAATGAGAATTCGAGTTTAAACGTCGTTGTGTTGGACACGGCTTCAGCTATCAGAATAATGTTTTCGTCTGATTTTATGGGTAAACGACCTCCGTTCGCCTGAAAATTTAAAGAAAGGTATTGCACGAATATATGAATCCGACCTCTGTGCAAGAATGTACACACATCTGAATATACAACCGACAAGTTTTCGTCACAGTCTACCAATTATTACCATTTACGCTCGGTTCAAATAATAACCTGTCTTGTCCGAAACCATTAACTATTATAAAAAAGTTCAACACTTTTCTGATGTACATATATAGAATGCCATACCTTTGAACAATAGGTCCCTTTCAAATCTTACAAAATATAAATGTGCAATTATGCAAAACATAATTTCAGAACGTCACCTACTGTGACTCACGAGTTCTTTCTTTATTATATTACTCTCAAGTACAAATAAAATACAACTCCGAGTCATTCTGTTGTATGAAATGCATTAAGATAAATCCTTTGAAATATGCATTACTTTAACAAGTTAGTCACAGTACATGTGGGTAACTTGTTTTTCACAAACACTTTAATTTCGTGTATTACATACAAGGTTGATACATAATGTAATCGTGTTTACTTTTGACGCTTCTGTATCACTTATGACGTTTCCATTTTTGATGTTGTTGGGGGTAGTGACCTGGTTGTTGTTGGTTTAAGGGTAAAGTTGGGTTTGTTAGGCTTTTAGAGGAAGTTTTCTTTAATTCTTTCGTCATTGTATCATTTTATCAAGATGGTCTCATTGTAAAATAGCCAATGACAAAATGTGTCACCGTCTATAAATAAAGTATTATATATTTAGTATTAGTATTATTATATTAAGTTCAAAGGGAAGCACTTCCGGTCGACTTGCCGTCAGGACATTTAGTCCAGGGAATTTCAGATGAATATATTAGACTGAAGTTGTCTCCCATTGGACACTTATAGTTGTTTTGAAAGTTGCTAAGTTGAATACCCGCTGACTAATTTATTACCATTATATTGTTTGTGTTTATCTTTTTTGAACAATTAAGAGCCAATTTTCTGAAGTTAAAAGTAAAATTCACTGCAAGACGAAGGTTACTTATAATTTAAACTTATAGCTCAAACATGGATGGTCAACCGGTAAGGTTTTGGTGCCTTTTTAGTAGCTGTAAAAATGAACTCTAATTTGTTATATATTTCAGGGTTGGTTGTTTTGTTAGGAAGGATCAATATCCTATGATGCTTTAATGGTCTGCTATGGAAAGGGAAATGCTTCGATCTGACCTTAACTTTGACGACATACAAGTGAGCGGTGTTCCAGAAAAACACATCAAAGCGTAATTATTACTCGTGCTAAAACCCTCTTTCGTATGTATGCTAAAGGATCCAAATGGCTAGTGCTGAGCAGAAGTGTCTTGAATCTATTTATGGCTTAGTGGCGAACAGTGTAGATTCAGACTAGACAATGCGGATGCACAGGCTGATTTGGATTAAAACTGGTTGTAAATATCATAATGTTGGTCGATCACAGAATAAGATATTTAAAATATAAAACATTAACTTGATTCTAAACATATAAACCGTAGCTTGTGGTTTAGGGTATTAACGTATCTACGTTATTAATCCGCACAGTCTCACCAATGTCTTCACTGTCAATGTATATGTTATATATAATTTCATTTACTGACAAGAGGACGTTTTGGAAAGGCAGCCCCACTGGTGTCAAGCCAATACATGTATAAAAACTGTTTGAGCGGACTAGACTTGGCTCATGTGTTTCTACAAATAAATAAAAGCATGCAACATGAAGGTACTTGTAAAAACGTAGTATAAAATAAACCAGAAGCGTCCGCGAACTTTTATCTAATTGGAACTCTAGTAGTATATTGTAGATATGTTTGTTGGTATTTATAATGTTTTGCGACGCTTTATATAATATTTCAGATAAAACACGGTGTTTGCTGGATTAATTACACGTACTTCTTATCCATTTATCCTGACACACAAGCGATTAAGTCGTAATGCTTACCCCACAACCTGGGCCGCCGCCAAGGACGGAAAGTATTATCTACTATTTGGTATGACCCGATCCGGGATCGAACATGCGACCTCCCGCACCGAGGCGAAGGCTCTACGACTAAACCATCGATGTGGTATTTATAATGTTAAGGTCGTATCAGATGGTCGTGGTAGATATATCATTGTAAGAAAAAATATTTTAAAAACTAATAGTAGCTCGTAGTCAATGGCACTAAACACATTAAATGCAACAAGAATACAACACATAACTAGGTTGTTTCTCGAGAATGTATCCATATAGTTGTTTTCGTTTATCTATCTATTTAGACTAGGAGATCATGTACATTGCAAGTTAATTTGCGTAGTGTTTCATTACGAATATAGATCAAACTAGTAAAGAAGTTATGTATATGTGTTCCATCGTGGTTCCATTTAGATGCATATTATATATGCAAAAATACATACCACTATATCGTCCATCGAAACGTCCTTTGCCAAAACAACAGCATCATCAACTGACGTCTTTCCTCGAAACACTACGGTGACATTGACCTTGTTTACATTTTTGCATGTGATATATCTTTTGCGTTTTCCTACATCTTCCTCTCTTGTGCACGGACATCGTTGTGTTTCAGCTGTAAGGAAAATTGGTTGATTGATTGGTTTTCTAAGCCGTTTTCAACAATTGTCCTGTTATATCACGGCGGCCAGTTCATATATTCATGTGTTTTCTGTCTGTTTCCCATCATACTCGACACTCCTGTCTTTCTAAGAAAAGGCTGCTTTTCCAGATAGCCAGACAGTTCATTGCTGGAAGACGAATGATGCTTGTCAAAGCGACTTTTGTCAAACGTTGAAAATAATGTTGGCCGAGCTTGAGTTCGAACTCACAACCCCTGGAGACAGCCTTCGCTAGCGACTGAGCTACCGAGAAGGAATGTGTAACTGAGTACTTACTTTTATTAGTATTTAATAATAATTAAAGGGCGCATACATTTGTTGACGTTTGTACGGTCTACATCCGGTGAAAACTGCACCATCTCAAAAGTTAGTTTAACTGGTTCACAACCAACTAAATAACATTTTTTTGACGTTCGTACGGTCGACAACCGTTGACAATCTCAATAGTCGGCTAAACTTGTTCTCAATGAACTCAGACTAATTAAGGCATATTGTTGACATTCGGTTAAATGAGAGCCATCGCAAAAGTCGGCTAAATTGCTTCGCAATTGAGTTCGCCTAAACAGACAGATAGAACATGTCGATTTATTGAATACTTACGGTTGACCTGGACGTTTACAAGGTATGTTTCGTTAACAGTACCATTTGAAACTGTTACATAGTACGTTCCGATATTGCTACAGTTAACTTGTTGTATTTCAATGTCCACATGTATTTCAGTCGAATTCCTTTTAAGGGTAAACACAATTCCATTCAATGTTACATTCTGAAAGTAAAGAGACACATAAATATGATTTGTTGATGTTGCTTCGATGTTGCTTCGATGAAATCCCGGACAGTTATGAAAATCCGCCAAAGTGCCCCGCTGTGACATTGACCTTGATCCTTGAATGGAGTATCGAGGCTGTCGGGTATGATCTGGTATGATCGGGTAGAAGCTGTGTATGGTCGAGAAGAGTTCGGGTGCGGTCTGCAAATTATCGAGATGATCGAGTAAATGCATCTGATTGGGGTTGTAAAAGATCGAGTACAGGTCGTATACAGGTCTAGTTGATCGAGTACAGATCGGTAAAAATATGTGACAATATGTCTTCCCGATGAACTAGAAATTGTACACGAGTAAAGATGAGTTCACTAGAGCGCTATGTATTTCAGACCGCTTCCAGACCGCCTGGCTTCTCGAGCGCTACACGGATGTTTTTGACATGTCAAAGATGAAAATCCGTCTTGAAACCCTGACCACTACCGACCAAGGTAGACTGCCCTGCAGACCGAGGGAGATCATTTCACTACTGCATGAGTTTTATCGAGGTACTCAAATTGGCGGTCAAAACGCCCCATAATAAAAGTTTTCAGTTATATCATGGCTTTCCGTGGCTAAGTTATAATCACTACTGGTCCATTTATCCGGACACCAGCGAGTCACTTATATCATGGCGTTCCGTGGCTAAATTATAATAACTACTGGTCCGTTTATCCAGACATTAGAGATTCAGTCTTTCGTGGCTAAGTATTAATCACTACTGGTCCATTTATCCGGACACCAGAGATTCAGTCTTACTGATCTCCCTTTCAGTTATATCATGGCGTTTCATGACTAAGTATTAATCACTACTGGTCCATTTATCCGGACACCAGCGAGTCAGTTATATCATGGCGTTTCGTGGCTAAGTATTAATCACTACTGGTCCATTTATCCGGACACGAGCGAGTCAGTTATATCATGGCGTTCCGTGGCTAAATTATAATAACTACTGGTCCGTTTATCCGGACACCAGAGAGTCAGTTGTACTGATCTCCCTTTCAGTTATATCATGGCGTACCGTGACTAAGTATTAATCACTACTGGTCCATTTATCCGGACACCAGTGAGTCAGTTATATCATGGCGTTCCGTGGATAAATTATAATAACTACTGCTCCGTTTATCCGGACACCAGAGAGTCAGTCTTACTGATCTCCCTTTCAGTTATATCATGGCGTTCCATGACTAAGTATTAATCACTACTGGTCCATTTATCCGGACACCAGCGAGTCAGTTATATCATGGCGTTCCGTGGCTAAATTATAATAACTACTGGTCCATTTATCCGGACACCAGCGTGTCAGTTATATCATGGCGTTCCTTGGCTAAGCTAAAATCACTACTGGTCCATGTATCCGGACACCAGCGAGTCTGTTATATCATGGCGTTCCATGGCTAAGCTAAAATCACTACTGGTCCATTTAGCCGGACACCAGCGAGTCAGTTATATCATGGCGTTTCGTGGCTAAGCTATAATCACTACTGGTTCATTTAGCCGGACACCAGCGAGTCAGTTATATCATGGCGTTCCGTGGATAAGCTAAAATCACTACTGGTCAATGTATCCGGACACCAGCGAGTCTGTTATATCATGGCGTTCCATGGCTAAGCTAAAATCACTACTGGTCCATTTAGCCGGACACCAGCGAGTCAGTTATATCCTGGCGTTCCATGGCTAAGCTATAATCACTACTGGTTCATTTAGCCGGACACCAGCGAGTCAGTTATATCATGGCGTTCCTTGGATAAATTATAATAACTACTGGTCCATGTATCCGGACACCAGCGAGTCAGTTATATCATGGCGTTCCATGGCTAAGCTATAATCACTACTGGTCCATTTAGCCGGACACCAGCGAGTCAGTTATATCATGGCGTTCCGTGGCTAAATTATAATAACTACTGGTCCATTTATCCGGACACCAGCCAGTCAGTTATATCATGGCGTTCCGTGGCTAAGCTATAATCACTACTGGTCCATTTATCCAGACACCAGCGAGTCAGTTATATCATGGCGTTCCGTGGCTAAGCTATAATCACTACTGGTCCATTTATCCGGACACCAGCGAGTCAGTTATATCATGGCGTTCCGTGGCTAAATTATAATCACTACTGGTCCATTTATCCGGACACCAGCGAGTCAGTTATATCATGGCGTTCCGTGGCTAAATTATAATAACTACTGGTCCGTTTATCCGGACACCAGAGAGTCAGTCTTACTGATCTCCCTTTCAGTTATATCATGGCGTTCCGTGACTAAGTATTAATCACTACTGGTCCGTTTATCCGGACACCAGAGAGTCAGTCGTACTGATCTCCCTTTCAGTTATATCATGGCGTTCCGTGACTAAGTATCAATCACTACTGGGCCATATATACGGACACCAGCGAGTCAGTTGTACTGATCTCCCTGTCAGTTATATCATGGCGTTCCGTGACTAAGTATTAATCACTACTGGTCTATGTATACGGACAGCAGCGAGTCAGTTATATCATGGCGTTCCTTGGCTAAGCTAAAATCACTACTGGCCAATTTATCCGGACACCAGCGAGTCAGTTATATCATGGCGTTCCTTGGCTAAGCTAACATCACTACTGGCCAATTTATGCGGACACCAGCGAGTCAGTTATATCATGGCGTTCCTTCGCTAAGCTAAAATCACTACTGGTCCATGTAGTCGGACACCAGCGAGTTAGTTATATCATGGCGTTCCGTGGCTAAGTTATAATCACTAACGGTATATTTATCCGGACACCAGCGAGTCAGTTATATCATGGCGTTCCGTGGATAAATTATAATAACTACTGGTCCATTTATTCGGACACCAGCGAGTCAGTTATATCCTGGCGTTCCATGGCTAAGCTATAATCACTACTGGTCCATTTATCCGGACACCAGCGAGTCAGTTATATCATGGCGTTCCGTGGCTAAATTATAATAACTACTGGTCCGTTTATCCGGACACCAGAGAGTCAGTCTTACTGATCTCCCTTTCAGTTATATCATGGCGTACCTTCGCTAAGCTAAAATCACAACTGGTCCATGTGTCCGGAGACCAGCGAGTCAGTTATATCATGGCGTTCCTTGGATAAATTATAATAACTACTGGTCCATGTAGTCGGACACCAGCGAGTTAGTTATATCATGGCGTTTCGTGGCTAAGTTATAATCACTAACGGTATATTTATCCGGACACCAGCGAGTCAGTTATATCATGGCGTTCCGTGGCTAAATTATAATAACTACTGGTCCATGTGTCCGGACACCAGCGAGTCAGTTATATCATGGCGTTCCTTGGATAAATTATAATAACTACTGGTCCATTTATCCGGACACCAGCGAGTCAGTTATATCCTGGCGTTCCATGGCTAAGCTATAATCACTACTGGTTCATTTATCCGGACACCAGCGAGTCATTTATATCATGGCGTTCCGTGGATAAATTATAATAACTACTGGTCCATTTATCCGGACACCAGCGAGTCAGTTATATCATGGCGTTTCATGGCTAAGCTATAATCACTACTGGTCCATTTATCCGGACACCAGCGAGTCAGTCGTACGGATTACCCTTTCAGTTATATCATGACATTCCGTGGCTAAGCTATAATCACTTCTGGTCCATTTATCCTGACACCAGCGAGTCAGTTATATCATGGCGTTCCGTGGCTAAATTATAATAACTACTGGTCCGTTTATCCGGACACCGGCGAGTCAGTTATATCATGGCGTTCCGTGGCTAAATTATAATAACTACTGGTCCGTTTATCCGGACACCAGCGAGTCAGTCGTCCGGATTATCCTACATCCTGAGCGTCAAGAAGGGAATGCCATTATTACTGTTTTTAAGTTTTAGTACGACCCGGTCCTGTTAACATAATGGTGCTAGCTGACCAACGTTCAATGTCCCCTTTATTTTTCACGGACTAACTAGGGAGGGTTTTTTTAGGGGAAGGGGGGGAAGGTTTACTTTTTTCTTAAGTAAACAGTGGATTGATTTCTTGATTTAAGTCGATTTATTCGAGTTTTGCGCAGTTAAATCACGGCGACAATTCACTTATTCATGATCCTTACAATACAGGACATGTGCCTAGTCCAAATGCACTCCCCAATAAACGCCGTGACTGGGGATTGAACCCGGTTCCAAATCACCGATTCTATCCACTCGGCCACGGCGGTTTTCTTTTGTATACAGTCCAGAATAAATTGCCGATCAAAGATTATATATTCAAATGCCTAGATTAAATTACTTCAGTTCATGTTTGCAGTTTCAAATCCCCGACGCTAACCAATCTGCCACGACGGATTCCTGAATAATAGACCCATTGAGTTCCCCTAGGATATACTCCTCTGCTACTGTCTTAATAAAACCCGCTATTCTACTAAAACATGCCAACAAAATCAACAGTTGTTGCTATGATAATGAATGGATTGGATAAAAACTCACATTTCCAGAGTCACCAAGAGCAAATGTTGCAGTATCTGCGTTTTCTGATCTTAACATCAATGTTTTTGGATTTTGAAGTGCTAGCTTACACACTGAGCTTCCTCCAAAGCTATAGTCTTGCTGTATTTGAGCATCGCATGGGTGAGGCGTAACTGGATGAAATAAGAAAAGACTATAAAAATATAATATAGATAGATACATTTTATTTGACTTATACAAATACATGTATATCATCATTTACATACATTTACATAAACCAAATCAATACGTGGACGTCAAAGAATAATCCGAAATAACTTGAAGTTTCCTGATTTTAGTATAGCTCAAAAATAGCTTATACAAAATAAAGAAAATTTAACATTTAACTTAAAGCAGTTAAGGAGAGTGTGAATATAATAATTGTTGACAATAAATATTCTTCCATATTCATACTGTCGACCACCTACATATATTACTTCAAAAATCATTTTATTAAAAGATAAAGTTATGTGTACGATATAACCCATTACTCGAAACTGACTTGGACGAATCATATAATGTTTATCTAGGTCGAGTTATGTCAAATTCGTGGTACAGTCACACACACGGATATATCCGTGCGTTGAGGTACGGCGCGGGTGGGATTGATCCGCGGGGGACACGGATAAGTACGCAGAACTACGTCTTAGTACGGTAAAAAATAGTTAGAAACGGGAAACAAAAAACAACATGAAGTGAATAAGTACGGATAGGTACAGCGTACTACGTTCAACTACGTTTTACTGCGACTAGCAACTTACCCTGCGCCTGGACGGGTCTGCGGTTAACTACATTGAACTAACTTTAAGTACGGACAGCCTCGTATAATTACGTTCAACTACGGATGAAGACTTAGTAAGCCGTAGTTATCTGTTCCAAAACGTAGTTAATGTAGTAAAACGTGGGGAAAGGCAGCACGATTTAAAATGTTCCTGTCAAACTACGGATAGGTAAGTTTCAGTACGGATAACTACGTTTTAATACGTTTAACTACGGATGAATAAGTTTCAACCAAGTTGGAACAAATTCACGCCCACGGATCGCTCCAACTATTGTGCATGTTTCGAGAAACTTGCAAGTTTGGGATATGTCTTAAATACGTGTTGACCAAGACTTGGTACGGATTACTATGTTGAGGTACGGCTCAGGTACGGATCTATACGGATTACTTTCCGCGCCGTGCGTGTGAGTGGGGTATAAGTATTAACTACGTGTTGACCAAGAATTGGTACGGATCTATACGGATTACTATCCGCGACGTGCGTGTGACTGGGGTATAAGTCTTCAATACGTGTTGACCAAGAATAGGAACGGTTTAATACGGATTACTTCGTTGAGGTACGGCTCAGGTACGGGTCGATACGGATTACTATCCGCGCCGTGTGTGTGACTGGGTATAAGTCTGGCTCCCGGTGTAAATTTGAATTTTGATCTTGAACATATGATGGCTTGTAAACAAAAAAGAAACAACACAAACTATGTTTTCCCGTGCCCATGTAAACATGAGCATATCAACACTTGATATGTTGTTGATTGATTGATTATTTGATTGGGGATGAACGCCATTTTCAACACGATGTCAGTCATATCACGGAGGCCAGTCCACATACCCATGCGATTCCTTCCTTACACATACCAGTACTTCACGCAAAAGTATATCCAGGCAAAAGGCTGGTTTTCCACATAGACTGAAAGCCCGCTGGTGGAAAAAAAAATGACGCTTGTTTTGTCTCATTGACTTTTGTCAAACGTCAGAAAAAATGTTGGCCGAGTTGCGGTTCGAACATATAACCGCCTGATTGACAGTCCGAGTAAATGGTGATATCGCACGAATCCAAAGGACTTGTCTAAAAACAGATATATGTCATTATTGTCCTTTTCTTTGCAATGCAGCTTTTCGACTTTAATGAAGATATTTATTTGTCTGACGTGTGCACTCAAAACATGTAAAACAAAAGTACTGTGTGATGATAAAGATTTCGGTTCTTTCCAACATGCAACAAACCTACTGCAGACGACTTTGAAACATAAAGTTAAAACTGTGGAAAACCTCTATAAATGAAAGTTTAATGAATGGAATAAAACATATGGTGGCAAAAGCTAATCATCAATTTCTCTATTTTTCTACAGTTTTTAAAAGTCGCCTGTTGCAGAGGTGCCAGAAATGGCCAGTGTGTGGGAAAGAGATAACTAAGTCATATTATTGCATAAAATCCATGTTTTACGCCCGCTTAAGGGATACAGAAACATTGCAAAAACCGGGCGTAAACGGCGAGAAAACGTGTATAAACAAAGCGATTCTCGCGCGTACGTGCCGTTTCAGACCGGTTAGATGTTTTACATATGCATTACCCGGGCACCGTTAGTAAACAAAACATGGACGCTCCATCTCCCCTAGAATAGGAGCAATTGTTGGGTTAACAATAACATCAGCTTCTTTAACTCGATAATCGGTAACATGCAATAGACTCACAGTTAAAGAGCATAACATAATCCAAAACCATTCGAGTCAGCGATGGCAACCTTGATGTAGGACCGGTTCGTGGATATATAAAACATAACTTGTTTACTTTATGACGTCACATGTGTCAATCCTTATCGCGTCATGTTCATCGGCGGTTATCGTACAACTGAACGTTACAGCGGACTATATAGGTTGGATGTTTGCTCTTATTTTATGCAATAATAGCGAAAATGTGTATTATCCCTATATTAAATCACGCATGTGGATTCTTTAAAAAAGAAGATGGAAGAAACAGACTGTGAAGTGTTTGGGGGACCTTTAGATATCAAAACAATATAAAGACAGAACGCCGGAAACAATAGAATAACATACGTGATGAAGATTTGTTTTCTTTCTCATTCTCACAAAGAAGATCTGAAAATGGAAAATCAAAGGTAGAAGAAAATGAAAAAGTAATATCCCTCTTTCACAAAGTTGACTTTGAATAATACAACTAGTGCATAACCTTATTAACAATAATATTATTACTAATTCTACTTTTGCTACTTATACTACCACTACTATATCTACTACTACTACTACTACTACTACTATATTTACTACTTCTACTACTACTATTACTACTACTACTACTACTACTACTACTACTACTACTACTACTACTACTACTACAACTACTACTACTACTACTACTACTACTACTACTACTACTACTACTACTACTACTACTACTACTACTACTATAACAACATGTACATATATAAACATGTTTTATGGTCGATACGGATCTGCGGCTAAAATCAACATTCCTGAAAACTGCTCAAGCCAAGTCGAAGACGACGAGTTTTGGCCTCCGGATTTGACTATTCGTAAATGGCAAAGTAAAGCCGGAATGGAAAAGGAACGAACAAATAGACGATATGTGAAACGAAACACGTCAAATAAAAGACGTACTAGATACGATACACACCGTGAAAACGACTATAACGACGACTACAACAAAAACAATTATGAAAATGAAAATAATTCACAGTCACCGAGTGAATATAATGACTACAACGATTGGAATGAAAACATCGACAGCTGGGCAAGTAGTAACACTGAAGCTTACTAACCTGTTTAGACGATATAATTAATCATTGATAATGTATAAGTACGCTATTTTATATCTAACATTTATGACTTTAAACCTTATGTGTTGGAATGCGCGTGGCATTATGTCATCAGCATTTGCCCTTTCGGAATTTCTAGATGAAAACAGTGTAGACATTTCAGTGATTGTAGAACACAAACTCATGCCACATTCTCTCTATTTTATGAACTCAATAAACAGTAGATACGAAGTTTTCTCCATAGCGGACACTTCGATTGACCAATATGGACCACTGAAGTGTGGTAAAGGAGGAGTGTCTATTCTTTTTAAGACGTGTCTCAGCCAGAATATTAGTAAAGTAGACTGCTTTCAAAACGAACGTATACTGGCCATCAAAATTGATAGAAAATTATGTACACCCATCTATATAATAGGCGTATACATGCCAGCAGATAGTTGCATTGATAAATATGCAGAAACGTTGTATTGTCTGAGTGCAATTACACACAGTTGTTCAGAAAACGGCAACGTTATCCTTTTAGGAGACTTTAATGCAAAATTATTGTCATATGTACAAACTAAGAATAACGGGCACCAATCGGAAAAGGATAGGTTATTCAGTGACTTTCTGTCCGATTCAGGATTATTATCCCTTTGTAATACCCCGTTGTTTCCAAACATTGAATATACATATATAAAAACCCGGGCAATTATCGATCATATACTTGTCGAAACGTCGTTCATTAAGAAATGCAAGGACATTGTAACGATATCCGAAAAAGAAGTAATTACGTCTGACCATTTACCCTTAATCGCTAAAATCGAACTGCCGCAATTGTCGGAACAAGCCCAACAATATCAACACAGCGACAGAGTCGCATGGAATAAATGTACAGATGATATCATAGAAGAATATCACAAAAAACTGGAGGATAGCCTCTTGACCGATATTATACATAGCTATACTACACCAAACCAATTATCGGATTACATCGCAGCAGCGATTAACAATGCATCACTCGAAACCCTTCCTAAACGCAAATTTAATAGACACGCGAAACCATATTGGACTGCCGAAGTAAAGGCGGCTCACACTTACTCGCGAGACAAACGCAAAATATGGTTAATTGAAGGGAGACCACGTGGTATGTATTATCCCTCATATTTTAATTATAAGGCGGCCAAACGAGAATTCAGAAAAACCCAACGTATAGCATCGAACAATTACATAAACAATATTTTCCGAGAACTCGAACGATGTTCTCAGCTAGACTCTCGTCTATTTTGGAATTTAATGAAACGTCATAAGAAAACACCCCGTCAACACACATCAGAAATAATATATAAAGATATTAACTATAAAGCTGAAAATGTCATAAGCGGGTTTGAAAAAAATACTTTACTGATATATTTGATACACACGCGTTAAATCCCAAAAGTAAACTTGAAATAGAAGTCGATGAAACGCTGGAAAATTATGCTAGACTAAATCCTACTACAATAACGCTCTCACAAACAGTAGAACGCGAGTTCACATGTGACGAGGTTAAAAAGGCTTTAGTTGACCTTAAACGTGGGAAAAGTCCATCTCATGACAACATCACTAATGAACATATTATATATGGTAAAACACCAATAGTGCATGCCTTGGTAGAGCTCTTTAACTCTATTCTACGCTTTGAAAGTACACCCGACTCCTGGCGTAATAGTTACATAGTACCGATCTACAAAGGCTCCGGAAAGCCAAAAAATGACCCTACTAGCTATAGGCCAATTTCACTGATAACGTCATTCTGCAAAATCTTTGAGAAGATATTGGTAGATAGAATGCATTCTTTATTATTATGTAATAAAACCATATTTCCATCTCCACAGCAACAAGGGTTTCAAAAAGGGCTAAGTTGTATTACAGCCGCGTTTTGTCTACAGGAAACTATTAACGAACTCGCGGATCTACATAGTAAAGCATTCGTGGCTTTCATTGACTTTAAATGTGCCTTTGATAGCGTATGGCACAATGCGCTATTTTATAAACTCCATAATCTAGGAATAGTTGGAAAAGTATGGAGGATAATAAGGGATTCCTATACAAACTTGAATTGCTTTGTCATGGCAAATGGCAATAAATCACTCCCAGTCCCGGTAAAACGCGGCGTACGTCAGGGAGGGGTCGCTTCCACATTTTATTATCTTATCTTTATAAATGACTTACTTAAAGAACTTGAAAATTCAGAGTATAGCCTACGTCTCTATTCGCCAATCCATGCTAACTGTGGGAATCCTGCGTTTGCTGATGATTTATCTGTAATTGCATTAACGCCTATGTATCTGCAAAATTTGCTTGACATTGTGTACAGGTATTCCTTTAGATGGAAATTCGAAGTAAATTGCAAGAAATCCAATGTCGTTGTATTTAACGATAACAAAAAGAAAAATGCCCCTGTCAAGTTTTTACTGGGAGAATCCTACATTCACGAAATTGACAGTGTTGTACATCTCGGAATTCGACAGGATGGATCTCTAAAATTAACAAATCGCATTTCAGAACGCTGTCAGAAAGCAAAAAATGCCTTTTATGCAATGGCTGATCTTGGTATGAGACCTAATGCATTAAATCCATTAACTTCTGTTAAGCTGTATAGCACAATCATTATCCCAATAGCCTTGTATGGGTGTGAGCTATGGAGTAATATAACAAGTTGCGACGTACTCAAGCTCAACCGTTTGCAACATTTTATTGTAAAAACTATTCAGGGATTTAATATCAGAACAAGGTCTGATATGTGCGAATCAATGCTTGGAACTAAGCGAATCACATCATTGATTGACAAAAAGAAGTTAATATTCCTGCACAAAATATTGAGCCTTGAGAATAGCTCTCTTTGCAAAAGGATTTTCATGAGAAAATTTATGCAATTCGTATATAACCCGACCAAATCAATACGTGGTTACATTCCAGATATATGTTCATTGTTGAATAAATACAACTTGAATTTTCTTATGAATATGTATGTAAATGACAGTTGCTTCCTGCCACATAAACCAGTATGGAAGCAATGTA
Organism: Serripes groenlandicus; assembly: GCA_031761405.1. Taxonomy (NCBI): domain Eukaryota; kingdom Metazoa; phylum Mollusca; class Bivalvia; order Cardiida; family Cardiidae; genus Serripes; species Serripes groenlandicus. The sequence goes on along the minus strand of JASEVX010000008.1, from coordinate 33,995,637 downwards.
TCAATAATGCTGTTGACCAGTTGGAAACTAATGAGTGGTTAATGAGGATGCAATCGACTGATTTCGTCAGGTTCAGTCGATTGCATACATCAATCACAGCCTGCAACCTGTATAATCTCTATGGTACAAGAATAGCTGCACATAAAATAGCCTTTATGGCTAAATTGTGGGTGACTGTTGCTTCAGAAAAACCTTCGTCATGTGATCTGTGTGGCGTATACATTTAGATGTTATCAAACACAGAATAACAGAATGTAGCGCAACATATGATAAGAAACGATTATTTCTTAGTGGCATATACACCAATATTGGCCATGAAGTATATACTGAGCTAATGCTTGCAACCGGTGAAACGTTTTTGATAATGGTTTTAGGTGCAAGCCCTACATCAGTCACCACTGATTCAGAGTATTACTTTCGCTGCGAAGCTATATTATTCGCATACAAATGTTTCAACGGCCCATCTTAGACGATACAATGACTCTGTGTATGTGTGAATACATGGGTATATGTGTATATGTGTGTGTGAATATGTATATGTATATGTATGTGTATATATGTGTGTGTGTGTGTAAATATATGCATATATACCTATTGTGACCATTTACAATCTGAGTACTATTATGTAAAGATTGATTTTCAATGTCCATATGTTCTATTTTATGTATAGAAACTAGTCCAATTACTTGTTGTTAACAGTTGATATAATGAATGTATTCAATTAATCTCCGAACGGAGGAAATAAAGAGAATGAATGAACTACTACTTCTACTACTACTACTACTACTACCACAATTACTACTACTAATATTACAACAACTACTTATACTGCTTCTCCTTCTACTACTACTTTTTCTACTACTTCTACTACTACTACTACTTCCACTACTAGTACTTGTATATAGATAATAACAAGGGAAAGTTGATGCAACGCATCATTGTCGCCAGAAATCCATACTGCAGTTATGTATAACACTTACATTATAGTAGTTAAAAAGACAGTTATCAACTGCGGGGCATATTGAAACATCAGAGAAGTGAAAATGTATCATTACTTGCATTTTTTTGTCAACGAAGTGAATGTCCTTCATTGAAATATAATTGAAGCATTTCAGTGCTTATGACCAATATCCATTCTAAGGTAGGTTAACCATACACACAGCCAACTAATTATTGATCATAAACAGTTATGTAAATGAGTAATCTTGCCAATCATAAGTCTTAGTATGTATACAGTGCTTTTATTAAGGCACAAATATAAGATTTGTGAATTCCACATACACTTTTCAAGATGTTTGTTAGAATATTTGAATTTTATTATTTGTCAATAAAACCACACAACAGACAATTTAGGATTTGCATGCAATAGCACGTCATTTTACATTTCCCCTGTTAAAGTCAACATTAGACACATTTGCAGCAATCTACTTTTAAAACAATGAGACAAAGTCACAATGGTTTTCATTTTTAAATTTATCAATGGCTCCTTTGACGTATTTTCAAAAAACAATTGATACCACAGTGTAAAATATATTTATTTCACTTTTTAATGACATGATTTTCCTGGCAATATTCACTGAGCCTTGGAAAGTGCACCTTTGAATACGAGTACGAGATGTCTTTGGTACGAATAAAAAAAAAAAAAATTACGAAGAAAGTGAAATTATTAATTTATAGAATGTGTATGGTGTCATTGGTGTCTCAACAAACAGTTGATGTCTGGTTGGTCGAGAACTCGGAAAGATCTTTATAGATTATTGTTTTTACATTCCCATCGTCGTCGACATCGTGACGCAAGTTAATGTGGAGCTTTAGTCTCCCATTGTTCACAGTTTTAACTCATTGCCAATTTATTTTATTTTGTTTGGGAGTAACAGTTGTTTGTTGTTCATCCTTATTGTTGTTTTTATCTTCTAAAGACGTGAAGAAACTTGTTATTTTGGATTTCACATATTTGTTTACTACATTATCAATGCACCGGCTGCACAAACTTAATTATTAGACTGTACACAGTAACATCGCGCTGTCAATAGTAAAAAAAAATACAGTGCGTCAGTCTAGCAGGTGCGCGTTTTTTAAAAAAAATAGACTGTGCGACGTTAAGGTATGTAGTTATCGAGTTGTGATTATATGTAGTATGTGAAAAACCGTACCTCAGTCTAGCAGGTGCGCGTATGTTAAAAATACTATTCCATTCTGAAGTTTAACTCGTCGGATAGAAAAACATACGATGCCGATTTTGTTGTGAGTCAAAGTTTTGCACTCGCAAAAAAAGGCGAGCTCACAGAAAATGAACTTGCAAAATTAAATTTTAACTCGCATTTTGCGAGTTAGCGAGTGCTAATATCGAGCCCTGAATTAACAGTCAGCAGCAAGTCTAACAGGGACTCTTTTGTCTTTGTAAATAAGACAAAAAAACATAAATGCGAGTCAAAAAAAAGAAACTGCAAATACTTAAAATATCGGATTATTTATTTCATTTTAGATGCGTCATAACGTAGTGTTTTTAAACAAACACAATTGAAATATGTTCAAGACATTTAAATTTGTTTTTTCTAATAATAACTCCCATGTCATTTCCGAAAACCTATCTGCCCGGCGACTAATAATTATATTAAATAGGAGCATAAACACTAAAATTAAATAAATAAATAAAAAGATAAGCAAAATCACCTTTAAAGCAAGTAATCTTTATCGACACAGCAGCAGCGCATAACAGTACAACGATCACTATTCCGAAACCAAAACAAAATCGTGTGCATGGCCGTCTATAAAACCTCTCCTTCTCGGGTTGGTCGGGAGGATCGCGTGGTGGTAAAGGTAACGGTCGTCTATTATTCCCTTTTCGCTTCTGCGGAAATATATCAGAAGAGAACAAAGAACATGACATTAACTACATGAGCCCGTCATATGTGAACAAAGTAGATCCAGATCAGCCTGTGCATCTTCACTATCTGTTCAAGAACTTCACTGCTCACATATTACTAACACATACGTGCTGGAAGCTTCTGTCAACTTTGGAGCTTAACATCACATAATAAAATACTTGTAGCAAACAAGAGAACAAATAAATATTCATATACATGTGGTTGTAGAGATCAAAATGTTCTAGTGGAGCAAAAGCATTTTAGGCCCATTATGAAAGTGTACTGTTACGAAACATACCATGTAAACGTCGATGTCAACCGTAATTATTCGTTAAATCGACATTATCTATCTGTCTTTTAAGGCTGACTCAATTGCGAAGCATTTAAGCCGACTTTTGCGATGGCGCAAATTTAACCGAATGTCGACAGTATAATCGTAAAGAAATGCCTTAATTAGGTGGAGTCCATTGAGAACCAGTTCAACCGACTATTGAGATGGGGCTATTTTCACCGGATGTCGACCGTACAAACATCAAAACATTGTTATTTAGTTGCGCTCCATTGCGAACCAGTGCAACCGACTTTTGAGTTGGTGCACTTTTCACCAGATGTCGAACGTACAAGCGTCAACAAAGTTTGCGCCCTATAATTCTTATTAAATACTAATAAATACAGTGTGTGTATACCACGTGACTTTGACTTCACAAATGCTACGGCGGACAGAAATATTTTACTTCGGTTTAGAAGTAAAAACAAAGGTAACTTGTTTATTTCTTCATCATTTTGAATGAAACATGGCGCAGTCTACGCCACTTACAGAGTCATATCTCCGGTTCTTCAAGGCATTTTGATTAGTGGTTTAGTTTCTTCAAACACTTCGATCAACCTGTTCTCAAAATGTATTAATATCGCCAACAGCCGTAGCATTATCAAAGTGTTTGAAAAAACTAGACCACCAATCAAACTCCTGTAAAAACCGGAGACAGGACATTGTAAGCGGCGTAGACTGCGCCATATTTCATTAAAAAGGGTGAAGAAATAAAAAAGTTACCATTGTTTTTACATTCTTATTAAGAGCAATTATTGCTGTCTGACCATGCAAATATGACGTCAAAAGTCACGTGGTATACACACATTGAAATAGTTATCGAGAGTCCCCTTTTAAACAATAAAAGTAAGAACTCACTTACACATTGCATATGTGTACCTCGGTAGCTCAGTCGCTACCAAAGGCTGTTTCCAGGAGTTGTCAGTTCGAACTCAAGCTCGGCCAACATTATTTCCAACGTTTGAAAAAAAGTTGTTGTCAAGCTTCATTCGTCTTCCAGCAACGAACTATCAATCTATGTGGAAAAGCAGCCGCTACTTAGAAAGACAGACGTGTCGAATCATGATTTTTTTAAAGTCTCTTTTAGATAGGACGTTGTTGTTTTTACGATATTTCTGTACATGCAATTGTTACAAACATTAAAATAACAAGATATGACGTCATGACGACGCATTGACGGCAGACGAAATTGCGCGTAAAGTACACTGCGAGAACTTACTCTATTGCGTATTTAGTAGAAGACATTGCTTGTAATTAGTAACGTAAAATTGGTGTGCGCCGGGTGGACGTTACTAGGGTTCCATAGAAACGTATTAAAGGTATAATATGAATGCAAATGCACCAATTTTACATTTACTTCATTCCATGAACACCAAATATTGTTTAACGCTAATTACAAGTAATTATATCTGTTTAAACAAAACTTATGAGAAAAGTACACGAACTTCTGAGACACCCCTCGTATGTTAGTTATGTAAACGTATCTGACAGTAGCAGATTAATCCAAAGAACTGAGTCAGGGAGTCCGGTTTTATTGCCCTTACTCTAAGAGGGTCACTGTTCTTTAACGTAATTAGCGTATCACACCAAAACATGCAATACCATTTTTTCCTGTAAAGGGCCAGGGGTGTATTTAGATTGCTTTCAGGCACCGGGAATTCGGGTGTGTGACAGTAAAACGCTCTCATTTGATTGAAGGATCCGGTTAGTACACACATGCGGGCTCAGTGTGTTTAGAATATCTCATTGCAACCATTGTACTTGAGCTATATATGAGCGGTAGATTTAAACAACCTCTTTCCCAGTTTACGGACCGGTATTTGAAACCCGGACCACTTGCTTGATAGGTCAGAGTGTCAACCACTGGACAGCCGATTATGGATTATATCCTTGTCGACTAAACATAGAAACAGTTCCAATGGCGTCAAATAAGGGACTACACAGGAAAAGTACCGATAATGTCTCACAACATTTTCAGACTAAGAAAATACGGAGGGGGTATATGAATCCAAAGTCTATTTAACTGCCTTCCTAAGGATCTAGCTATTGTAGCGACGTGGTAGAGTGCTCGCCTTCGGATCAAAAGGTTCAATGCTCGAGCCCTGGTCCGGCCGGATCTTTTATGACAGTTGCAAATGTATACCCGTACAAGAATCTCAAGGCACAACAACATAACCTAATTAATTTATAAACAAGCAGTTTGCTCTAATGGTAAAGTGTTTGTCTATAAAAAACCTGAAACAGCTTGTTTGCCATGCAATTGTAGCCCACCTATAGTGTTGGTATAAAAACGACTGGCAATTCAAATTGTTTAAACTAAAATACAAAGCGGAGTTAAATTGATTTGGTGGTTTCATACCTCGAAGTCCTTGATATCGTCGTCATCATGTACATGTATTCTGTGATACACATTACCATAGTCCAGTTCATCATCCTGTTGCTTAAGATCATTTTTTGTTGAAATCGTAAACGGCTTGACTTCACTTGGACTCTTTAGTACAATAAACAATTAGGATAATTTTACAACTACCATTTGTATTACAACTACTACATGTAATGATGGCAATACTTATATTTATTCAAAAAAAGCATAACTGTGTGTGATTCCTTAATACAGTAATCATGATAGGTTTTTTTAAGACCGTTGTATGAATAAATCAAAGAGCGTCTGCGAAGTAGAGCTTTTGTTACATCATCATCGTCTATACCAGGTTCCGATCCTAGGACATTCAACATGAACGTATGCGGAGAATCGGAGCCTAATTTGTTTGTGAGCTCACTGCGAATGTTGTATCGTATGTCTTGTAAGAACAATGCTTTCTGAGGCAAGGATCCTGGACGTTCGCAGAGATTATGCTTGATACCATCGGTCATACTGGTTTGTATCAAATGCGATAGCTGTCCATGCTTTCGACAACTTTAGATCAGTATACATATCATACGTAACATTGTAACATTATGAACATTTCCTTTAAGTCATGTTTTAGATTTGTTATACACATGGTGAGGTGAACGATATGCATTCTAAATCTGTTATGAAAAAAACATATCGCCTTTAATACATACAGTTTGCTCAAAGGCCAGGATCAGATATGCTAATATAATACCTTTTTTATGTTTCGTTCTAACTTAAAATAAAACTTATTTATGTGTATATTGTATTGGACTGTTTTGTCAAGAATGTGTCGTACGAAGGCCCACTTTGGATAATTTGCGTCAATGGTTAACCACTATATTGATTTCAAATTTCAAATTTCAAAAACGTTTTAAATCCCAAATTAACGAAATTTCTGATGGAAAAACAATTCGAATGAGAAGGATATTTAGTTTGATTGTTGACTACCGGCTCAGATAAGTGGGCATTCTGATCATGATCTTCCATGTTCACTATCTAGTCGTGCAAACAGCCTTGGGTCAAACAGCAGTGATAGTGCAATCGGTAACGATGAGGGCTTTCAACTTATGGGTCGTGAGTTCGAATCTCGAACTGACTATTTATTATTTCCAATGATTGATAACATTAATTATGACTAGCGTCTTCCATCAATTGTCTGACAGTCTATATGGTTAAATAGCAAGTTACATGCAAAAAAAATGACTTTAGTACTTATACGAGGAAGCTAGGTATTCTTTGGCCATGTGATATCCAATCAACCAATCAAAATGGGCATCGCTGAAGTAACTGATGAACGATTACGACTATAGGTGTGTAATCTGGTCGAAGGTCTGCTTTCTAATGGCCAGGTTCATTTAGTTAATGGTTGACAAGCATATATTCTAATACTTACGTCTTCCTGGTCCCATTTCTCTTTTGTACTCTGCATTATTATATGCAATTGGTATCAATATGTATTGTAACATGTACTTGATACAATATTCACTATAGAATGTTAAAACTTGGGGGGTGTCATTGAAAAACATAAACGCACTTGTCAATAGTTTGTTAAATAAAGTCGAACATTTTCATAAAGTAAAGTTATAAACCTGCAAAATAGTCTCTTAGCAAATCTCTTATATAGATCGCGTCGATTAGATACGAACAATTAGTTTCAACAGTTAAGGAGTTTAATTAATCTGCAAATTTCAATCAAATATATATTTAGATATAGATGTCCGTAAATTAGATTTCGGGTTGCACTCGGATTACCGAAGTCTCTTTCCGTAAAAAATTCGATTCCTGATGTTATAACCGAGGTCTATATCCGAAAAACAACAACAAAAAAGCTGGGAAAACACAAAAATCAAATATTCATTCCATCTGTCTATTCCCGTTAATGATCAATTCGCGTTGTTATTTTCGTGGTCAATGTTCGTATAAAGACGTGAACATTTATCATTCTCCAAATAATTTACGTAAACTGCCAAGAACAGCCCGATACGAATTGACCACTTTATGCCCGAGATCTGTCGTCAATAGTCGGGAAAGGCCCGACTGCTTGCTTATCTTTTGATCGAAGCGTCTGTTTTCGCCTGGTCCGATATTATTGTCATAACCCTGTAATTCAGAGGATATTCGTATGTTTCTGTAAAGGCGCGAGCCATACTTTCCATCAATGGACTAAGAGGTTTACATGGAAAGGTACAATATCACTTCGTGCAATTTCAATGCGTACAATATCGACAGATACTGTAACCTTTATTTTGATATGGAAATGAAGTTGTATGTATGGCGCATCCATGACGCGAATATGTACTATGACGTTGTCGATGACGCAAATATCGCGTCATTTAATATCGTCAGGGAAAAAGATAATCTCTCAAGGGTATTATTTCTCCCTAGGAAGTTTTTCTTATCTATGTTTATTAAAATTATATATAAGTATATGTAATGTATCTCGACCGTATACTTAAACCCACCAACATTTATTAAGTCAACCACACAACGGAAATGGATGGGAATCCAATATGGTAGAAAGGTAAGCAACAGGGATATGGAACCGGACGTCCCAATATCAATGGTCATGTTTGAGTGCCCTTGTGCCTGGCACATTTCATAGCCACGTACTGGTACATGGCTAATACGTTTGTATATCACCATCTGATCATGTTGGAGTGCTCTAACAAAAATCACATTACATAGCCACGTACTGGTACATGGCCAATATGTTTGTATATCACCATCTGATCATGTTGGAGTGCTCTAGCGAAAAGCACATTACATATCATAGTACTGGTTCGTCAAGCACTGTTCATGAATTCCCAATTTCAACGGACATTGTGGAGTGCCCTTACGGAAAGCACATTCCCACTTACCATGATTTCCCAATTTCAACGGCCATGATGGAGTGCTCTAGCGAAAGCACATTATATAGCCTAGTACTGGCTTGTCATCCACTGATCACGAATCCCAATGTCAATGGACATGGTGGAGTGCTCTAGCGAAAAGCATATTACATAGCATAGTACCCACTGATAATGAATTCCCAATTTCAACGAACATGGTTGAAAAGTGTGGCGGAAAGTACACTACATACATGTAGCATAGTACTGGTTTGTCACCCACTGACTATGAATTCTCAATTTCAGCGGCCATCATGGAGTGCCCTAGCGGAAAGCACATTGAAAAGCCTAGTACTGGTGTGTCATCCACGTGTCATGAATCACCTATCTCAGCGGGCATTGTGGAGTGCCGTAGCGGAAAGCACATTACATAGCATAGTACCAAGCCTAGTATGTGTTTGCCAGCCCCTTGAGCAACATTAACTCTTTACGTCATGTAGATGCATTCTGACGCCTCTGAAACAGACGACATTTGAAAGGAGTGTGTCAAATGGAGATATTGTTAATGAAGAGTAATTTCTTAAATTTGCAATAATGGTTTTAACTTCACTCAATTATGTTCATGTATTAATCAAGATGTTTTCCAAGTCGTTTGCTGCTGATTTGTTGTATTTGGGGGGAAAGGGTTAAGTGTTTCTCCGTCGTGATACATCTGAAATTCTGTTTTTAACGGTGAAACCCCCCCAATAAAGCAGACACACACATCAAACGGACAAATGTAATCGTATATTCTACTTACCGTTGATATTATTGTTAAGTCTGATTTGTTGTCACTGGAGTAACCCGACGAATTGGTTTGCTTAGACATGGTCTGTCCGTCTCTACCTATAATACACGAAACGTGTTCTATAAAATTGAGTGTCGCTCTGCGTAAACCAACCGTAAAGTATTTGCGACCAATGCAGATCCAGATCAGTCAGCGCATCCGCACAGTCTGATCTGGATTGGCACTGTTCGACGATTAGTCATAAAGGTTTCGATAACAGCTTTCATTTGGATCCTTTGCGTGGATCCGCAGACAGGACATTTACCATTCGTGTAAATATCACGGTACGTTTTGTTTTTCCGGAGCACCGTTCGACTAGTTCAAAGGTCATATTACACCAAATACATCCGCGGGCTAATCTACTGATCTGCCTAAATAGTCCCTAAAAACATCGGTTGTTGAGAAAGGAGTGTACCTTCAGCAGAAGTTTAATTTCATTGTAAATATGTATAGAACTGTCATTGCACATTTTCCTGCAGATTATCACGCGAAAATACAAAACGAGGTATTAAAATGTCATTTAAAAATGATTCACGTCTTTCCAAATGCGGTAATGAGTCGTGATTACAAGTCATTCAGGCTGATCTGGGTCGATACATAACGCAGAGTCCATAATGTTGGTTTCTTACGGGACGGCTCATATAATGATAATCTTATTATAGAGGTTGACCATATTTTAACCAGATGTTTACAAAGTCGTCTCAGTGCAGATTTGTTGCATATGGGATGGGGTTGGGACCCCTTATCGCTGGCCTCGGTCAATATGGCTGATCTGGGTCGATACATAACACAGAGTCCACACAGCTTTATATAAACAATAAAATATCAATACAAAGACAATGCACATGGCTTTCCATGTATCAATGTCGCATTGTAATGAGAACAAACTGTTATACGTTCCCACATGCAGACGCTTTTTGACGCATACACGACTTCTGATGTATGCATTTTTATTAATTAAATATGACATAATATAAGCATTACATTAGTCAAACATGAAAAAGAAAGTTCATCTTTTACTGTAGTGCTTTAAGCCCTGGTCACATCCACGTTACGAGCTCCGTACGGGTAGGTTTTCAGCCAGGGTCCGTACGGACATCGTTGGCTCTTGCGAGCATCGTACATATTTTCTTTTATTAACTCGTGTCCAGGACGCAGACATCGAGCGTGATTAATATAAGCTGAAAGCTTGTTTCGCAATCGATGTAAAATAAATAAGTTTAAAACTAAAACTAAAACTAATAATATCTATGCTCCAAAAAGGTCGGGGTATATAGCGTTCGCCTTGTGTGTGCGTCTGTGCAGGCAAAAGACTAAGTGTGCCTGGTCCATATCTTCTTGTTGGCATTGTTGAAACTTTCACGAAAAATTCACCTAAACGAACCTACATGCAAAACAATGTACATCCTAGATTATTATCACACATAGAGGTCAAATGTCACACGAAGAGGCCAACGATATAGCAGGGGGTATCCAAGTAGACGTTGCATCGTCATTCAACTATTTATCCAAAAATAATGGCGGCATATAGGGTTGCCCTTGTTCGTCCGCTCATCCGTACGTACGTCGGTACGTCCCAAATATTTTGTCCGGGCTCTTTTTTTTTTTTTTGAAAAGGATTTGTCCAATCCTCACAACACTTTACACACATGCTTGTGACCATTTTATCTCGACAGTCATGTAAATCGCTTCAGTCATTTTGGAGTTATGGCCCTTTATTTGCAAACAATAATTAAAGTATATGCATCATTGATTGTGACAAAGAAATTGTGGGGGGGGGGGGGGGGGGGGGGGGCATCAGTGACACAATTTCTAATATTAAATGTTTTTTATGTGTGTTTTTTCAGGAAGACAACCCGCGAGCGGCTTTTGGCCGCATGGTAGGGCTTTTGGCGGCACAGATGGACGACGAAGCCTTTGAAGGACTACAAGTGGATGTCACCAATTTACTGGTGAAGTATAAGCGGGAGTCCAGGGCCAGGGCTCAGACTGCATTGGTGAGCCATGCCCCACTACCCCACCGCCTATGCCCCAGATGCCGCCAGGTGCCACCATCTATCACACTATTGCGGACGTACACCTAGCATCAGACATTGCCGCACAACAAAACCAGCGTTGCCCCGATGGCTTCATTTCGAACTGGCAGCGCCAGTACCAGCAGCAGGCAGACACCCAGCATGCAGACCAGCTGCAGAGTTCCAGCAGTTCTCCTATGGACTTATTATACTCTGTCTAAATGCATTGTTTGAATATCTAAATAAATCAATGTTTCATCTTGACATAAGTTTGAGTCATTATGTGGGTTTTGTGACGGGGTGGGGGCTTGGGGTACGTTAGCCTGCTACACGCGGCCATAATAGATTGTACAAACTGTTTTGAATCAGATCAGACGCCGAATAACTCGGTGTCTGTTCAGGTTCCAAGCTGTTTGCCACTTGGGAAGTACACGCAGTTAATCGGAAGATAGATAGATAACATAACAAACTATTGCCACTAACAACCTTTTAACTATATGATAAGCACTACAAACATAAGCAAATGTAAAAGGTGTAAACAATTGAACACAATAATAATCATCAGGATTCAGTGTTTACAATAAACGTTAAAACGGACCGTTTACAGAGTTTACAGAGAGTACTTAATGATGACACTTAACACCGTTTCCCTCATGCCGATCAGCCTAGAACTGGCGGAGACACTGGTTCTGCCATGGAACCGAGCCAGATGGTGACGTCAGGTAGTGCTTAAGGTACAGCCTATGCAGCTTTGCTTCTCTGCTGTCGTAGTTCCCACTCTGTGGTTGAGTGAGATCCATCATGTTGGCATTAGCCCGCCAGGCACCATCAACGATGTTGTACTGAGCATCCTCTTGGTCCAGAAGATGCTGGTCTGCAGCAGGGTTCCTCACCCTCAAGTAGTTGTGGAGGGCGACACACGATCTCACAACGAGGGTTGCAGTATCCACATGGACCTAGAGGGTGGAGAGGAGACAGCGGAAGCGGTTTGCAAGTATTCCAAAAGCATTCTCTACCACACGACGTGCTCTGGACAGTCGGTAGTTAAAGACCTGCTGGCAATTGTCTAAACCGCGTCGAGGGAAAGGTTTCATCAGCCAGGTCCTCATGGCGAATGCATCATCCCCTATGATGTAGTAGGGGGTGGTAACATCATCCCCTGGCAGTGGGTCTGCATCTGGAACACCAAGGACCCCATCCTGCAGTACTTGGCAAAAGTCACAATGGTTCCAGATCTGGCCATCCGAACTAGAGCCGACGTCTCTAATTTGTGTCCACAGGAAGCGGTACTGGGCATCCACCAATGCCATGAGTACAATGGAGTCAAACCCCTTATAGTTGTGGTAGATAGAACCCGAGTGGAGTGGCTTCTTGATTCGGATGTGCTTACCATCAAGAATACCAAGGGTGTGTGGGAACTGCCACTTTTGCTGAAAGGTCCGAACTACCTGCTGCCATTCTTCGGGTTCTGTTGGAAGCTTGACAAACACTGGTTCCAGATCATCAATCAGAGCCCGACACACATCAACAATAAGGCCTGACATGGTGTTGTGGGCTACCCTGAAGCCTAACCGGAGGTATCGGTAGTAGTTTCCAGTGGCCAGATACCTGAGGGTGAACGCCAGCTTTAGTGCAGGAGAGATGGGGCACCTTAAAATAGTAGTCTGCTTGGTGATCCTTCCCTCAATCCTGGCCAGGATATCATAGAATGTGGCAACATCTACACGCAGAAATTGCTGGAAGGCCTGGGGGTCCTCCACTTGAAGCTCTACCACCAGAGCCTCATACTGACCGTGGATGGGTCTACGCAGCAGCCAGTCCCTGGTCCACCATCTCCTTTGTCTTCTATTCTCCCTCCTTTCCTGTTCCTCTAGGTCCTCCAAATCCACAAGATCTCTTGCCAGACCCACAAGTTCCAGGTTTATCTGACACAAGAACTTCGCAATCTTGACTCTGTCACCCATTGTGTACGTATGCAGTTAAATATTTAATCCTAAAAAACAAGATGTGTGGTATCCCTGAAATGTATTCGGCAGACTAGGGACCACGTGTCAAGGAACTCCTTAAAAAACACTTCTTATTAGTTGACCCTAGTTATCCGTACTATGAACATACTTCAAACGTAGTTCAACCCTAGTAGATCCCTAGTTGACCGTAGTGTTAACCGTAGTGTTTATATGTTTTGGCAGGTACTACGGTCAACTACGACATACACTACGGTTAAGTAGGGTCAATTACGGTTAACTAAGGTCAACTACGTTCAAACTACGGTCACAGTAGGGTCACACCAACGTACTTAACCGTAACCAATTTTTGAACATGTTGAAAAATTATGTGCTTACTACGGGCAAATCATAAGTTCAACCTACGTTCAATACTACGTTGAACTACGGTTATCTACGTGTAACCACGTTCAACTACGTTTCATACGTTCAACTACGGCCGACTACGGTCATTCCCCACTACGGTCAACTACGTATGGTGTGGGACTCGGTGAAAACGTCGAGATCGTAGTACAAGGTTCCCGGTAAAGCTTGTACAGGCATCGCACGATGGCCGAACGGATTTAGAACGCCGCGAGGCACGTAAAAGCTTACCGGTGCTCGCACAACTGTCGCAGGGGAGTCGCAATCATGTTAGTCAGATGTCTTCCAGGTCGTCTCCTGCAGATTTGTTAAATGTTGGAAAGGGTTAAATCACATACAATCTGATCGCTTGAACGATTTATTGATTGCTTTGGGTTTCACGCCGTTTTGTTCAGTCATATCACTGCGACCAGTTCACCTACCAATGTATTTCCTTGATTTCTCACACCAGTAATCCACATTAATCAACAAAGACTGTTAGCCATTTGGTGAAAGACGAATGACGCATTAATATGTGTCAAACTTCAGAAAGAATGGCCACCTAGTTGCGGTTCTAACTCACAATCCCTGGATTGACAGCCCACGTCGCTACCGACTGTGATACCGGGGCTGGGTAGATCAAATGTGTAGATATACTAACAAATAATGTATTGTGCTCTTTATTTAATAATGTTACTAATTTAATTCATGATTGCACCGATATATTGATTAGAAGTCACTTATCCTTCTTAAATTACCTACATGGTATTTAATTTGACTTCCTGTTAACCAATTTCCACATACAAATGTCGTCTGCTGTAGAGGTACCAGAACGTGTCTGTGTGTGGGAAAGGGTTACACGTGAACGTGACTTGAATGTTTGATTTTTAAGACCTTGACCATTTATCAACATTAACAGATTTGAAATATGTTCAACTAAATTTTACTTTATGCCATGCCAGGTATATTTTCTTTTAAAGACATTTCATATTTGTCCCTCGATATGTTTAATGAAGTCTGCTTGAGATTTGTTGTATATGGGAAAGGGTTAATGAAATGTTTACTACAGGCGAGCAATTCGCTTATAATGCTTATGTATGATGACTTTGCTTAAACTTGCTTTTTGAACAATAATCAATTATATGGATCTTTTAATATTAATAATTGTAATATAATTACCCTCCTTTCCGATAATAACGCATGTGCAACAGACGGCATTAGAAAACGACCTGGCACAATTGGAAATAAGTTCAAAAGACTTTCAATTATGTTGAAGAAATATATTGTTTCAATTATCGAGAAAATGAAGTGAGTATCTTTTTAAGTTGTCTGCTGCAGTTTATGTTATACTTGGCAATCAGTGCAGAGTCAGATCAAGCTGGGCAGATGACACACTGCGTTAAAAGTGTAACTGCTTCTAAAATGACATACAGTTGCAACCGTTAATCACTGAACCATCGATGTAATGTTCATGTACTGGTGTGTTTTTCCCCCTGAATCACCGTATTGAATAAATTCGTACTGTGAATCTACTGTTAAACAAACTTCAAATGCGTGAGATCTCAACTTCATAAATTTTGTCAAACAGTAGTTTTTTTTTATAATTGGCGTATTTATTAATGCGCGATATTGGCTTCGTCAACACAGATCCGGGCCGACACATTCCGTCTCAGGGGGATCGAGGTATAGAGTAATGATCCCTGAAACAGAAAACCCTCTTTAGGCGAACAGTGTCTTTCCGGGTTAGCCTGCGCGGCTTGCTTCAGCTGATCTGGGTCGATATTGTACGCAAAGTTCATCACAATGTTGGTTTTTTCACGCGGGATGGCTCAAATGGTGCATCATCGACATCACATCGGTCAGATGCACACTCGATGATAATATCTATCTGTTATCATTTAATGGGGTTCTCAGTTATATCACGGCGGCCAGTTCACCTACTCATGCATTTCCTGGTTTTCTCACACCTGTACTCCACACAACAATCTTCCCAAGCAACTGGCTGCTTTTCCACGTAGACTTAGTTGGTAGAGACGCGAGTTATCAATCCATAGGTAGCTAGTTCGAACCCCAATTTGGACAAACTTGTTTCTGAAGTTCACCATAAGTTAATGTATGTCGAAAAGCTTCATTCGTCTTGTACCAATGGGCTAACATTGTATGATGAAAATCATCCAGGTGCTTGCATAGACTTTTGTGTGGAGTACTAGTGTGAGAAGGCCAAATAACGCATGTGAACTGGCAGACGTGATATGATTGGAAATTTGTCGAAAAAGGCGTACAACCCCAATCTACCAATCGATCTACGTCAACCAAGCGTTGGGTAATTGTATTGGTGTAAAATAGAGATTGGTTTGTACATCCATGGTGCGCTATTTAAATAAACACTGTATATTATAGGCTTATTTTATGCGTCTTTGAATGTTTAGCGAAGAGTGCACGTTGATATTGATCTACGCTGAAGGCAAAACCCTATATACACGGAGACTTCTGAAACGACTGCATTAAAATGACTCGTGTTTATTTCTAACAACAACAACTGAATAAATGTATGGGTTAACATATTTACAACGGACAATCTGACATTTAACATTTAATTTGAGTTTTACGCCGTTTTCAACAATTGTCCAGTCATATCACGGCGGCTAGTTCATCTACTCATGTAATTCCTGGCTTCCCCACACCAGTAATCCACACAACAAACTTCCAAAGCAACTGGCTGCTTTTCCACATAGACTGTTTTCCCAATGGTGGAAGACGAATGACGCTTGTCGAATTGACTTGTATAAAATGTCAGAAAGAATGATTGCCGAGCTGGGATTCGAACTCACAACCCCTGGATTGACAGCCCGCGTCGCAACCGAGTGAGCTACCGAGGTTCGACATTTAATTAAATTACGGTTGAAAGCACAAACCGTGTACTAACAAAGATTGAGTGATTGGTGCTTTACGCCGCTTTCTACAATTTGTAAGTTATATCACGGCGTTTCTTTGGTTATTGCCAGTACTACTGGTCCATTTATCCCGGCACCAGTCAGTCAGTCGTAATGCTATCCTCGCAACCTTGAGCGCCAATGAGAGCGGCAATTACTATCATGTTTTAAGTCTTTGGTGTGACCCGGCTTTTGATCGAACTCGCGACCTCCCGCACTCGAGGCAGACGCTCTTCCACTACACTAACGAGGCGGTCTCGACAAAGAAAGCGGTGTACTCTTTCCAGTAATATTGCATTCCGTTTGTTAGTAAATTACCAGTATAACTGGTCAATGTATCCTGGTACCAGTGATTGAGTCGTAATTATAGCACAACAATTCTGGGCACCAAGGAGGGAAAGCCATTACTACCATTTTAAAGTCGTTAGTATGACCCTGCCGGTGATCGAAACCACGATCTCTATCACCTGAGTATGTATTCAGTCCGTCATGCTTTTAAAATATCCACTTATTCAAAAAACAAAATAATTTGAATGTATCAAATCATTGATTGATTGATTGATTGATTTATTTATTTATTGATTGATTGGGTTTTATGTCGTCTTTAACAATATGTTAAGCCATATCTCGACGGCAAGTTCACTTACTTATGTTTTTCACGGAATTCTTACACAGGTACTTCATACAGTCTTTCCAAGAATGTGGATAGACTGTAAGCCTATTGGTGGAACACGAATGACGTTTGTCGCTTTGACTTATTGCACACGTCGATGATAATGCTGTCGGAGCTTGGACTCATACTCACAATCTCTTAATTGACAACCCGCGGCGTCACCGACTGAGCTACCGGCGCTCGGCACGAATGATACTTACAAACAGGCTGGAATAACCGTATTTATGTACAGTACTTTATATCATTAATACTCTTTATAAATGATATAAAGTGTTATACCGACTTTCTTTCCTTTGGAAGACCTTATTCACAAATATTTCAGGTATTTATATGTACATTCTCGGAAATGATATTGAAGGAGCTCTGATCCGAATACTTACCTTATTTATCGTTAAGCGTTAATTAGAAATTAATTTTCGCAAATTTGATTTGTATGATGAAATTGATTAAACGTAATGTAATTCAAAACAGGAGGAATGTTATTTCGTTATATGAGCTTACAATGATAATTACAAACAGGCTGGAATAACCGTATTTATTTACAGTACGTTATATCATTTATGGTCTTTATTCATGATATAAAGTAATTTATTAACTTTCTTTTCTTTGGAAGACCTAATATACAAAAAAAAAAGGAAAGATGTGTATTCACGGAAATGATATTGTACGGGCTGTGGTTCGAATACGTACCTTATTTGTTATTAAGCGTTAATTAGAAATTCATTTTCGCAAATTTAATCTTTATGATTAAATTGATTAAACGTAATGTAATTCAAAACAGGAGGAATGTAATATCGTTATATGTTTTAATGACATTTAAGCCGCGTGCATTCATTTGTAGACTGAATTCATTTGCGTACGGCGAAACTTCAAGGGATTCTTTGTATCCAAACAGTCTAATCAGAGTCTTCACTGTCCGTCTTCGTGTGATTTAGTCCTAGACGCATCTTTCGGTCAAACTATAAGAGTATATAGTCCAACTAGTTTCACGACAAGGCACATTTACAGCGAGCCAATAAGACACGTCTCATTTAAGCCGTTCCACGAGAAAAAAACCAACATTGTGGACTCTGCGTAAAGTATCAACCCGGATCAGCCTGCCGCGCAGGCTTATACGGAAAAGCACTGTCGCCTCCTGTGGATTTTCTGTTTCTGGACACATTACTCTATACCTCTTTCTTCCGGAGACGGAATGTGTCGCAGGCTGATCTGGTCGATACATTACGCTGAGTACAAATATATGAATTGTGTTTGTTGATATAGTGTATTATGATATTTAATATTTTTTTAGCTCGTCTGTTTTACGTCTGCGTCTGTGTCACAAAACTTTAACCTGACATAATAACTCAAAACCGTTCAATATTTACAAATGAAATGTTGTACACCACGTACATAGGAACAATACGCATGTCTATACCAAGTCACATAACTCTGGCTTTAATATTTTTTCAATAATGCCTCTTTTTCGACTTAGAAAAAAAAATAAAAAATTATCGTTGGCTCCTCGGCAATCCAGTTTCATCATAACGTCGTTTCCTGGGTAAATTACCAATACGCTTGGTTCAATTATTCGGAAAACAACGGATCGGTCGTAATGCTAACCGCAAAATCCCGGGCGACCGGATGGAAGGTTATTACTACCATTTTAACCGACCGGGGATCGAACCCACGACCTCTCACAGCGGTCTCACAAAATATGAAAAGAGCCGCGTTTAGTGATTTGGGATTTCGTTACAACACCAACATAGTATCCCTTATGGTTTGTTGTTTGTTTTGTGTTTTACGCCAAGCGGTAGGAGTACGAATGTGGCCGATCGTTTTGGAGGTTCACACCATTCATCAAAAGACATGGGCGTTTGCGTTTTGGAAATAATGCGGGAAAAAGGTAAATACTATCGCCAGATGAGAGAATATAGATGGATTAAAGAGCTCCAAACAGCAGTGCCCAATGGTGCAAATAAGAAGACAAATATGGACGTTCTATGGAGGGAGTATAAATAAATTAAGATAAGAAAACAATGTGTAAAAATATATCGTATAATTGCTGTATAAGGTGATATGTGGAGAAGGGTTGATTGATGAGGGTAAATGCATATATGTAATGTATATGTGTGGGTATGCATGTTTTGTGTCTATATATGTATGTATGTGTGCATGTATATGTGTGTATATGTAAACATGTGGGTACATATACTTTTGTAAAGATGCTTCAAAGGGTTGCAGTTTTGAGTGTTCATATTGCTTTGTATGGGTTTTATATGTTGTCTTATACATTTAATCTATCCAGATCATTTAAGCTATTCATAAGTAAGTATATTCATATTAAGAATGATTTAACACTGATAAGATAGTTGCGACTAATTTATATTAACTAGATCACAAATTGGTTCACATATTTGTAGCCATGGAACCATTTTTAATGCCTTGAGGAATTTGGCGCGATTTAGTTTGACGTCGTTTGGTGAAATGACGTTATGTTATGAATGTTGTCATGACGTCGTGATGTTATTGAGATCATGATGTTATTTCTTGTCAGTTATACTTTTAGTATTGAACTAGTAACATACATGCTTTTTGAATAATCGAATTTAAAGTTCCTGAAGAAGGCCGTCAGGCCGAAAGCTTGAATTCATGTTGAGTGTTATTTTATACATATATTTGGTTTTCATTCAATTGCCATGAAATCAGGGCTCATTTGACTTGAAATGATGGAATGTATTTATCCTATATTGAGCAAAATGTTATGTTTTTAACCACATTTGACCAATTATTAAAGGTAATGAAATCCAGATTATTGATAGTGAAGTCAACATTTTAAAACTGTGCATAAGTTGTCTTGATATATTATAATCTTAATTATGTGAGTTAAAATTGGAGTATCAATTTAACTTTCTAGTGCAGTAAACATCTAAATATTGTAATATTAATAAGTGAAATAAACGTAGACACAAAATGGCGAATTCATCAGCGTCGAATATGGAAGAGGTAAGTGTTTTGGCTTAAATATCGTTCTTCAAGTCACGTGATGAATTAAATACAAGCATCAAAAGCTATTTAAAAACTTACCCCGTTAGTCACGGGGTAGAATTTGCGATGGAAAAAGTATCGAAAACAAGAAAATCTCACCGATTATAGGGGTATGTAATATGTCAGTTATCATAATTTAATGGCCCAAATACAAAAATAACACTTATTTTCTTAAGGTTGAAAATTTTATTTTTTCTCGACAGTTTGGCATCTGGAGTTCAGTCGCTTTAAAGCATACTTTAACAATTGCCGTTGTCCAGATTTAAACATATCTTATTCTAAGCCATTCACCTACAGATTCAGTGCTTATTTATTCTCTTATCAAAATGAAACTTTAACATTTATTTGAGATGTGTCATTTCAGATTTAATATTTACTTGTTTAGAACTCTAGGGTCAGACTTGTCTGATGTCACTGAGAGGAAAAAGCTATTGGTACCTTTAAGAAAAATACCATCAATTGATGTAAATTCGTCCTTGTATTTTTAAAGCTCTTATAATTGTTTCATTAATATACTATGTCCTTCTGGCCATCCTTTATTCATTCATATTGCATCATCTTGAAGTGTTATTTCATTTAAAGGGTCAAAGTACATCAATATCGACCCCGAATTATGCATCATTACCGACTTGATCTGATCTATACAATATCCGTCAAAGTATGGCACGAACACCTATGGTCGAACATTGACGAAGATAAAAGTAACTAATGGGAGTGGGTTTTAGCATTGTACTCGTCTCTTGAACTATCTTGTGATTGGAACGTACACGAGTATGATGAACTTTCTATTCATTTGTTCACGCATCGTAATGCCACTGGACAAGCATTATCTAGCCTTTTAAATGAAACAAAACCGTAGCTTGAACTCGGGACTCCAGGAAGGCACCGGAATAAGCTATCATTATTAAACTTCGTGAGGGAAATAGTTTGACGAGAGTGCCTGTACAATCAAAACCTTGGACGTTGTAAATTTAATCATCCTCGAGTCCGATAAATGACAATTTACTTCTAAATTATATTACAAGAAAAACAGCGTTTACACACAATGCGAAGAACTGTTTAACCTTGTGTTTAAGATGTACATAAGACATTTTTAGTTGAACAGTAGACTTTTGCCTACGTTCCTGCCACTCGACGGACGTCATGAGTCTTTGTAGTGTTAACTTTTATAAATGTCACTTTACTTTGTCAAAACGTCCTGTCAATTTAATTATTCACTATTTTACGTCTAACACCATGATGTGGTATTTGGGTGCAGTAAGAATCCAAATTGGAGAATTCAATTACATGTTTATTCACTTTCAGTAATTGTTATAGAAAAGCTACTATTGATGATTATGAATTTTGTTTGAATTAACTATTTTGCTAGTATACTATAGAAGAGGGGTTAAATGAAATATATAAAAGAGCTCAAGATGTAGTAACTTTGTATAAGCAACTAAAATTGGAGCTGATACTCGTGAAATAACACATTGTGATATGCATATTTGTATATAAAACATATTCATTACGATAATATTTGCATATCGATTTTATTTCAGGAAGGAAATAATCAATTTTGAGTCAATTATTCAAAATAGCTTAGAGACATTTAAAAATATAACAACATTAAACAAGTTGAAATAAAATCTATCAACATATATCACATATCTACTTTTAAGAATGATTTAGCTGTTAAACAACAATATTTAGTCTAAGTAAGCTCTTGTGTTTCACCTTACAAACAATATATGAGAAATTGCCTCTTTGCCACAATGTGTTTCTCAATAAAATAATAATTTATCGACCGATAAAATAGCGCCTGCCTGTTAGGATAATTTAAAAATCTTAGTACTTACGCTATTCTGTCTGGATCGACTGATTTAATGTGAACCGCAATCGCCTGTCTCACTTATTCAGCTGGAAACAGGAAGTAACACCTATGACCCTTCTGACTCCTTATGTTGCAGACGATATTTAAGAAGAAAAAATGTTGTTTGAAAAGGAGCACTTGCTTTAAAAAACAACCATGAACACTTCCTAATTTCCACACGATATTTTCAATTCAACTAAAAAAGAAATGTATGCATCCAATTTAATGAGTTTGCATGTTTTTCTAATGTGTTTTTAAAGCAGAAGACTCTAGTAATATTATAACATGTCACACGGCTGATTGTTACACTATATACACATAAACTAACCAATCGCTTAGTCGCATTAGTTCCCCTATTGGTGGAGTATGTCACATGTCACCGTTGCATTGTTGGACTTGAAATGCAGTCAACTGCAGGAGATTAACCTTTCAGTAACTATTTAGTCGGCACAGGAGGTGTGTTACAAATGAACAGAGTGCTATTCTGAGGTAAATTATTAACGACACATTGTTGATAGTTAACAGATATAATATGTATACCCATTATAATAGTTTTGTTGGAAGGTGATTATTATGTAATAATCTTCTTCCTATGGGATTGCACACTGACCTTAATGGAATATGCCCTATAACACACATCCTCTCTATAAACTTTATGATCTCTTCATACATACGCTAGTCAATATAGTTCGCAAAAATCAATGTAAATTCATACTAATAGTGTTTTCATGTACAATCAGTTTGATGTAGAAACTGGTTTGGACAATTAAATTTTCAAATAATTCATGTTTTTGTTGCTTTGAAAATTAAAATTGATTTTGATTTTCCAAATACACATCTTTCTGTGGTAAACATTGTTACCTGTATATTCTTACGCGCCACGCTTTTGTGAACAACACCGATACACCGGCCGCCCTGTGTTCCATAGTCACAAAACTCAAAACCTGTTTTGCGAAACCTATATAGGTTTTGTCGATATACCGTTCCTTAGTCGGTTAACCAAACATGTTATACCTGTTTTCCATTCATAAAACAGCCCTGTGTTCCATAGTAAACACAACGTAAACACGTTTTGTCTATGGAGCGGAACGAAACCTACCAGCCCTGTGTTCCATAGTAAACACAACGTAAACACGTTTTGTCTATGGAGCGGAACGAAACCTACCTGTATTATGCATGTACTCCCGTCAAACAGCCCTGTGTTCCATAGTAAACACAACAAAAACAGTTTAAGCTATGCCTATCAAACTGAACGAAACCTACCTGTTTTATGAATGGAAAACAGGTAGAACATGTTAACCGACTAAGGAACGGTATATCGACACAACCTATATAGGTTTCGCAAAACAGGTTTTGAGTTTTGTGACTATGGAACACAGGGCAGGTTTGGTGTACCGACTAATGCACGGATTATCGACGAAACCTATATAGGTTTCGCAAAACAGGTTTTGGGTTTGGTGACTATGGAACACAGGGCTGTAGTATGCATGTACTACCGTCAAACAGGTTTGGTTTACCGACTAATGCACGGATTATCGACGAAACCTATATAGGTTTCGCAAAACAGGTTTTGGGTTTGGTGACTATGGAACACAGGGCAGGTAGGTTTCGTCCGTTTGATAGGCATAGCTTAAACTGTTTATGTTGTGTTTACTATGGAACACAAGGCTGCCAGATCATATATACATTACACGAACTAGGTCAATTCGAGGACATACCGTGTCGTAAGGTAGTTTCCCCAAAATATGCTAATCTATCCTTAATTACGACTTTCAGTTATATTCTTTATATTTCCTCTAGTATATTCATTTATAGGTTTTTACATCAGTTATATATATATTATATGTATATATATATTTACTAATTGAAACGTTGTGGGAAAAAAGGAAAAAATCCCTCTCAGATATTTTCAAAATCGTCTGCTGCATTTGGAGTCCTGGGATAAATCCTTTTGTTTTGTCACAATGTTGTCAATAGTTGTGTGTGCTAGGGAGAAGTGTTAGTTATCTCTAAATTCACGAATGGTGTGTTCTCCCGAACGACTACTCGACTAAATATGTATAAGGGGATTAGGGGGGCATTCTAAATGGTAAATTACAGAATGATTATATAAAAAGGATTGATTGATTAGGTTTTAACGCCGTTTTCAACAATGGTTCATTCATATCACGGCGGCCAGTTCACCTATTCATGTGTTGTCTGGCTTTCTCACACAAGTAATCCACACAACATTCTTTCCAAGCAACTGGCTTCTTTTCCAAATAGGCTGTTAGCCCATTGGTGAAAGATGAATGACGCTTGTCACAATGACAGAAAGAATGATGGCCGAGCTTCGATTCGAACTTACAACTGCTGGATTGACAGCCCGCGTCGCTACCGACTGATTTACCGGGGGAAAGTTGAAAGATGTGGAAATCACTTTTCCTGAATTGGTTTGGTAAAATCGAACTCATGCATACTGGATAAGCACCCTAACATGTTGCCTCTTTAGATATTGTAGCTCCTGAAACAAAATGGTGTGGGAAAAGAAGCCTTTGGTTTTAATATGCATTGGGTGGTTTTCTTTTAACAATTCGTTTCAATCAATCAGATTTTATCCGAATATCTAATTGTTTTAAATTGTAAAATATTTGGAGGTGTTTGAATCCACGCTTAATACACATCAAATAAAATTATTTCTATACAAATCTGATCATCGTGAGTTGTCATGATATTATTTATATTTTACAACACTTTCTTAATGTTCTTGTTATGTGAGAATTGATTTAAATTGAGGGCACACCTATACTTAATTAAGCTTTCATGCAAGGAGAAAACATTACGTTCTACGTTGTATCCTCATTCAGACACAGTTTATCGACCATTGTTGCAAATGTAAAATTAATTCATGTTTTCATATTTTCTTTCATAGCACTTGTATACGTTCATTCATAGCATTTGTTCACTTGTAAAAAGCAAATTTGAAAGACAGTGGCTATCATAGATTTTTTTATGACGAGCAAGTTCTCCTATTGTTACAATGTTTTAACTATATATTTATGTTCTCACTTTTGTAATGTTTAATATGAAATGTACTTGCTCTTCAAATTTGGAAGAAATAAAGAATATCTATCTATATATCTTTGTCCTTATACAGACGCATAGCAAGATAGCATTAGCTATTGACGGATATGACTGAATGTTATTCTTTCCTGTACATTTCTGTCTAAATATGAAAAAATGCTTTCTATATTTTTTACAAATATTTCTCTCTATATTTTTTACCAAAAATATATTTTGTTTCAATGCAATTTCTAAATGAATTGTATGTATGCAATACTCATCACTTCTTGACAGTGTTTGCTAACTATTGTGAATATAATATAATGCCCAGCTGTCAACAATTTTGAAGTTTTTATTATTTCTTTATTATTGTATTCTACTGATGAAGGCGTTCTTCCGAAATTATATAGTATAACCGTATAAACTAAACAACAAGTGTTTGTGTTTTTTATTATATTTGGTTGATTTATTCTTTTTATACAATTTTACCTATTCCGAAACTGCAGCAAAATAAAGAAGTTTTAAAGACTTAAATTCTTCCATTCATTTATTTTCCAACATATTTGCTTTCGTTTGGTCCTATCCATATATCCTAGCCATGATCTGTTCATACCTTGCATACAATTCAATATCCCATCTGCACCTGGCTGACATCACTCTAAAATCACCTTCCACAGTACTTTCAGTACTTTGATTATTGGATTAAGCGCATCGCTTTAAAACGTGGTGTTTCTTTTAGAATTTTGTTATTTAGACCCTTTTCTTTAAAACTACGTCTTAGATATATATCGAAAGGATACTTTCAAGAGTAAGTACATGTTTTAATAGTGTTGAATAAATTATTCTAGAATCTGAATCTTTTAAGTAAACTTTTTCACTTCTCAAATCATGGTATACCTAAGATTCGCTTACTGGAGATAGTATTGGAAATGAATTTGCTAAGGTCATCAGCTTCTTTGTCTTCCATGCTATAACCCGGATATCAAAATTGGATGAGCTTAACTCTATCCTAACATAAGACGTCGATCAGATGAACTATTTTAAGGTCCCGGGTTCGAGTCTCGTGATGAGCGGGTAATAAACATAAACGGCGCGAGCACTGGTTTAGTGAGAACCCTGAGACCCAAGGAGGGCATCAATTACTACCATTGTTTAAGTCTTTGGTATGACCCGGCCGGAGATCTAACCTGGGACCTCTCGTACCAGAGCAAGGCGCTCTACCACTATACCATCGAGGCGGTTTTTGCTTCTAGAAAATATCATAGCAAATTATAGTTATGCCAAAATAAACATATTCAGTTTAGCTATGAACTGATTAGAGCTGGTGAGACGGCGACGAGGATGTGTGATTTGCCTGGCTCTATACCGGTGGCAAAGTATTTACAAATTCAGTTTCAGAAGTCAAAGTGCCGAACATGTTTATTACTCAAGGACAACACAACTTAGCACACATGTTTGTTTGTGGTGATTGTCGGTAGCTCAGTCGATTGCAATATGCCTATCCAGGGGTTGTGAGTTCGGACCCTAACTTGGATAAAATTATTTCCTACGTTTGATAACAATCAAGTGTCTTCAACCAATAGACAATCAGTTTATGTGTTAAAGCAGTCGGTTTGCCCGGAAAGACTGTTGTTTTGAGGAATGGTGTCAGAAAGCCATGAAACGCATATACATGTAAGTAGTTGAACTGGTCATATGAAAGCGATGTTAGACACCAATCAATCAGCAATGCATCACGTCGGGGTGTGTAACCGGGCCGTTAGAGAACAGGTAAATGGTGTTATGCAAATTACTGTTTAAATACAATAGGTGAACAACAATTATTGAGGAGTGACTTCTCTTTTATCTGATATGTATTATTGACTAACCCTTTCCAACATATAGACGCTTTCTACAGCAGATGAGTTTTGAAAACATTTTTTATTTTAAATTTAGAGATACATTTTGACTGAATGTTTTCAAAGTCCTCTGCTGAAAACTAGATGTATGTGGGGATGGATTGAACAGGGTTAAACACCGATACAGACGGGAAGGTCACGCACCGAAGGTCGTTGTAGATATGAGACGTCCCACGAGAAAGCGAACATTGTGAACTTTGCGTATAGTATCGACCCGGTTCAGCCTAAGCATGCCGCGCAGGCGAACTCGGACAGACACGTTTCGTCTCTTGTGGATTTTCTGTTTCAGGAATTGTTACTCTATACCTCTATCTCCCGGAGACGTAATGTGTCGGCCAGGATTAGCCTGTGTGGAATGTGCAGGCTGATCTGGTTTGATACATTACGCAGAGGCCAAAATCTTGGTTTTCTCACGGGATGGCTTATTTATGTATAGGAGTGCTATACGCGACGTGAGACATAAAATAAAAACAGTTAATTCACGACTTGTATCTTTATTTACAAGCAATGATGACAAAGATCAAAAAGTACATTCATGCATGCTTATCGTAGTCAGCATTGTTCGTTACTCATGCAGCAATGTGTATCAATAGCAAGTCCATACTAAGGTGATAAGTTGGTAGATTCGATGCTGATGATACCAATTGTTAGAGGTCAGATGGTGAGACGAAATCATCGAAAAGAACAGAAAAAAATCAGTATCAGTAAACTAAATAAGGCAGAATGATATACAAAATCAATGAATCATTTTGATTATTCGATAGTAAAAAAACCCACACAAAAACAATAAAAAAAAAAAAATTAAAAAAAAAAAAAAAAAAGTAAATTTACACGAAATATCACAGTTTAAATTAAATAACGTTAAGTCAGGAGAACTATGCGTTAACTATTAATTAATTAACATATAAGTAAATGTACACTCTAGATGAAATATCAAAGTTAAAATTTAAAAAAAAAAGCGTAAAAACAGGAGATCTATGCGTTAAATATTAATTAACCCTTTCCCATTTGTAGACGAGTTATAACGCCTCTGCAGCAGACGACTTTGAAAACATTGTGACAAAAGAAGAAATTGCTCAAGATGAGCAATTTCATCTTTTGTCATAATGATTTCAGCTTATTTTTAGTAAATGTACCCTCATTTATAGGGTTTGTCTAAATGTTTGTCCTTATGTTTCCAAAGTGGTCTGCTTCAAATTTGTTGTATGTGGGAAAGGGTTAAAAAGTATTTTGGACATTGATTCCAACTAATACATGGGCGTGACAATTGGAAAAAAGTTACACATTTGCATTTCTTGAACAGTGTAGTTCTGATCAGCCTGTTTATCTACTCCGTCCTTTCAGAATCTACACATACATAATTATATATACATTGTAGATGGATAGAAAATCAGAAAAGACTTTTGAGCCCAATTGTGAGAAAACCAACTATGGACTCAGCCTAAGCATGCCGCGCAGGCTAACCCGGACAGACACGTTTCGCCTCTTGTGGATTTTCTGTTTCAGGAATTGTTACTCTATACCTCTATTTCCCGGAGACGTAATGTGTCGGCCAGGATTAGCCTGTGCGGAATGTGCAGGCTGATCTGGTTTGATACATTACGCAGTGGCCAAAATCTTGGTTTTCTCACGGGATGGCTTATTTATGGATAGGAGTGCTATACGCGACGTGAGACATATAATAAAAACAGTTAATTCATGACTTTCAATTTTATTTACAAGCAATGATGACAAAGATCAAACAGTACATTCAGGCATTCTTATCCTAGTCAGCATTGTTCGTTACTCATGCAGCAATGTGTATCAATAGCAAGTCCATACTAAGGTGAAAAGTTGGTAGATTCAATGCTGATGAAACCAATTCTTGAAGGTCAGATGGTGAGACGAAATAATCGAAAAGATCAAAAACAAATCAGTATCAGACTTATCAGTAAACTAAGGCAGAATGATATCCGAGATCAATAAAACATTTGATTACTCCATATTATGGGGGCAAACAAACACAAAAAAAACAATAAAAAATCCAAAAACACCAAATTAAAAAAAAAGAAAAAAGTAAATGTACACTCTAAACGAAATATCACAGTTACAATTAAAAACAGGAGAACTATTCGTTAAATATTGATTATCCCTTTCCCATTTGTAGACGCATTCTAACGACTTTTGTAAACATTGTGACAAAAGAAGAAATTGCTTAAATCGAGCAAATCTTTTTCCACAATGATTTCAACTTATTTCAGGCTTTGTCTATATGTTTCCAAAGTCGTCTGCTGCAGATTTGTTATAGTTGGAAAAGGGTTAAAGAGTATTCTAGACCTTGGTTTCCAACAAAAGTTACAAATATACATTTATTGAACAGTGTAGTTCTGATCAGTCGAAGCTTCCAACACGGTCATGTAGGAAATATTTGAACAATGGAGATTTTAATTAGACTGTTGAGATGCACTGGTTTATCTGGATCTACACTGTTCACATGAGAGCCAACTTGTACATTCGAGCTCATAAAGACACAATTGATCGACCACGGACGCGTGGATACATCATTCTGACTATTAAATGTGTGTGGATGCTCTGGTTTATCTGGATCTACACTGTTCATGAGAGCCAACTTGTTCATTAGCCGATGAACGGCCTCATATAGAGACAATTGATCGACCACGGACGCGTGAATATATCATTCGGACTAATTCATAAGTTCATCAAGAAACGGTATGGTATTCCAATTTTCGTCATAGGTTATCCATTCAATTATAGAGATTTTCTATTTTTACTCGCATTTATGTTTTTTTGTTTTATTTACGAAGACAAAACAGTCCCTATTAGCTAGACTGGTATACTTTATTTTAAACTATATACTACATGTAATCAAAAGGCGATAACTACAAACCTTTACGCCGCACCTGCTTGTTATGTGTCAAATATATCAAATGAAAATGACGTCAAATATTCTCCTTTTAATGGCAATTTTAACTTACTGAATGTTATTTTCATATTCAAAGAGATGTCTTGATTTGTGAAGAAGGCATTTTATAATATTTATTCATGTATATCTAAAATATGAACTGTTTCCAAGCTAAAACTGTTGATCGCGTCACTCGCGAATACCAACTGCGTAGATCAATCTCCTTTGCAGAGAGCCGCTCTGTACACTCACTTACAAATACTAAATAATAGGTGATTTAAAATGTTTATTTGGTTCGAAACAAATGAAGAAAAGAACAATCCGAGATAAAACTGGTTTAAATAGAAAAATTAAGTTGAACGAACACTCTCTGCCTATAAAGCGAGTTTCAAGAACGAAACCTCTGCGAATAAGAAAGAATCGGGTCTTTCGTACAACATTATTTCGTCCTTGACAATTTTAAATGGGTCATTTAATTCCCTAAAGGCATATTGCTTCTGATCTGTATATTGTTACGCATCATATGTAACACAAGGGCGCTCATCATAATATAATTTTAAAACATGAGTAGTTTGTTATTTTCAATATAAAAAAGGAAGGAAAGAATAAAAATAAATTAACATGTTGTAGGCTCAGTTTATGTTCGAAATTAAGTGTAAATCATACAGCAATTTCAATGAGATTTAACTGTTTAGTTGATATTATATTTCGAAGGTGTCTAATTTATAAATATTGGATTACATTTCAACATTTGTTAAAGTATGATATAATTAGGATGCCGAGCTAATATCATTTTGAGAAAAAGAGAAAACTCATGTCTTCAGCGATTTAACCCGTATCTCATTGTTTTAAAAGTAGATTGTTGCAAAGGTGTCCACTGTTGACTTTAATAGAGGAAAGGTAAAATGACATGCTATTGCATGCAAATCCTAAATTGTCTGTTTTGTGGTTTTATTGAAAAATAATAAAATTCAAGTATTCTGACAAACATCTTGAACAGTGTATGTGGAATTCACAAATCTTATAATTATTCCTTAATGAAAGCACTGTATACATACTAAGAGTAATGATTGGCAAGATTACTCATTTCTATTACTGATTATGATCAATAATTAGTTGGTTGTGTGTATGATCAACCTACTTTGGAATGGATATTGATCATAAACAATGAAAGGCTTCAATTATTATTCACTTCGTTGACAAAACAATGCAAGTTATGAAACATTTTCACTTGTCCCCACCCCTGATGTTCCAATATGCCCCTCAGATGATAACTGTTTATTCAACTACTATAATGTTAGTGTTATACATAACTGCAGTATGGATTTCCGGCGACATTGATGCGTTGCATTAACTCTCTCTTGTATGTATATATATAAAAGATGTGTGTTCGCTTTACTGAACATACTGCGAGGTCAAAAGGTCCTTTTAAAGGGGCATCTAAATCATATAAAAAACAAAACAAATATCCAGGCGTAAATACAAGAATAAGAGAATACACGAGTTCTTAATGGGAAAACACTGTTAGAAAAAGGCGTTACACATCATTTTGTCGACGATTCAATTTCGGGTAGACGATTCAATTTCGAGTCGACGATTCAATTTCGAGTCGACAACAATGGCGGTTCGTAAATTATATTTTCCACGACCTTAGCAACGAAAGGAGAGTATAATTGCGCGATATATCGTTAATGTTTATTTATCTAAACAATCCAAAATGAGTGTTTATTTTCTAGATTTGTGACGCGTTTAAAACAAACAAAACGACAAATTTTAAATAGCCAATATCAAATTATACAATAAAAAGCTCGGGCAACTCAGCCGAAGGAACTCGTCCAACACAATATTTTCCCATATTGATGCAATATCCTATACTATTGAACAAATAAGTGAGAAATATGTAGAAAAGGAAAACTTGCTGGTTGTGAGCAATTTCTCCATTTTCAACGTATCTTTGTAGGAATCAGGGAAACAGTTGGGGGAAAAGAGCATGTCAGGTCAGGTCAGAAAGATCACCAATACATGCAACATTCATGCCACCGTCATGTCATTCAACGCCTTAATATGAGCCGTCCCACGAAAACAACAACAACATTGTGGACTCTGCGTAAAGTATCGACCCGGACCAAGCTAAGCATGTCACGCAGGCTAACCCAAACAGGCACTTTTCGCCTCCTGTGGATTTCCTGTTTTAGGAATCATTACTCTATACATCCATCCATCTGAATCGGAATATGTCGGCCCGGATTAGCCTGCACGGACTGCGTAGGCTGTTCCGGGTCGATACATTACGCAGAGTCCATAGCGGGACGGCTCATATTACCAATTTGAAAGCCCTTTCTTACTAAGGGATGGTAACAAATAGGTCCTCTTGAAAACACGGGATTCCATTGTTTTAAGCGAAACAGTTTAAAATCCTTACCGAGATACAGACCGAAGCCTCTGCAGAAGCCGACATTTGTTTTCGGTATCACGTTAATTCTTTCAATTTTCTTTACATTTTAACCCTTATGAAAAAATCAGTAATCTGTCATGACGAACAAAGTCTCCTGTCACAACAATGTTAACAAATCCATTCAATAACTACTTCCATTTGAAAACCTTTTTCATATTCTTGCCCGGGGGATTTCAGGATCATCTGCCGCTGATTTGCTGTATAAGGGAACGGGATCATGCGATGATATACTTTCTTTTTTTTATTTACAGTCTCACTTGTGTTTAAAGACCGCTCATGGAAAGAGAACAATCTGGTATTTGCTCACAGGTGATCTTTAATTACAGGGTCATTTATGCAGAAAATGAGTAATTAGGAAATTAAAAGTTAGGTTGCTAAACAGAGGTTGCATTTTGCACAGGTTTTACTGTAGCTGCACATTTTCATACAGATTATTACGCGAAAATACAAAACGAGGGATTAAAATTCCGGATTTGACCTAGTACCAAATATGGTTATCATTACCCAATGAAATGACGTCATTGCAGCATGATTTCACGTCTTTCCAAATGCGGTTATCAGACGTGTTTCGGTCTCGCGAGATATCGAATTTTCCGTGAGCTTCGTACTACTATACAAAGTTAGGAATCGCAACAAAGTATGAGCCGTCCCGCGATAAAACCAACAGTGTGGACTCACGACCCGCAGGTTACACACATATGAGCCGTCCCGCGAGAAAACAAACATTACGGCCTCTGCGTAATGTATCGACCCGGATCAGCCTAAGCATGCCGCGCAGGTTTACCCGGATATACACTTTTCACCTCCTGTCGATTTTCTGTTTCAGGAATCATTAATCTATATCTCTATCCCCCTGAGACGGAATGTGTCGGCTCGGCATAGTCTTCTTGGAATGCACAGGCTGATCTGTGTCGATATATTACGCAGAGGCCATAATGTTTGTTTTCTCGCGGGACGGCTCATATGTGTGTAACCTGCGGGTCGTGGGTCAATTGCCAAGTTATTAGTTTGGTTTCTTTGTTAATAAACGTTCTTTGTCTATACACACTCTCTCATTTAAATTCGTAAATATACAAATTGGAAAACAGATTTAAGGACAATTTCTGTATAAATGCCAAATGGAACCACATTGAAACGTTTCGTGAGAATCCTTGGTGTACCCGTATATTCATTTACGTCCAAGTGTACAACCTGCTTTTTCAGGGTAGTCACATATTCCCTGGCAGTCACCCTGTTTCTCAAAGTAAAAGTGTGTACCCGGACTACAGACTTGTTCAACCGGGCCTGTCTCACAGGTAATCCATTTGTCGCAGTAGAACGGATGTTTCACGTGACATCCTTTCCCAACGTTATTGACGTCACACCAATTGTCTATATAAATAAAAAATCGTAAACTTGAAAAAAAACCTAGAAACCCTGATTTGTTGATTTCCATGTAGATAAAAGAAAAGCATGTTCACATGATCAAAGTCATTAGTTTAGTATAGAACCATGGTTGATTGGGTTTTAACCCCGTTTTCAACAAATGTTAGTCTTATCACGGCAGCCAGTTAATCTACCCATGTGTTTCCTGGCGTTTGGCAACTGGCTGCTTTTCAACACAGACTGTTAGCCCATTGTGGAAGACGAATGACGACTATTGCACTGACGTTTTTCAAACTTTGTTACCAACTGAGTTACCGGGGTTAGGCCTTACGTACGAAGACAATTGGGTAACAAGACGAATTTTGATGCTAAAATGGTTTTGAAGCATGACTGAAGGGAAGCAGAAACAGTTCAGTACATTTAAATAACCTGTGCAAACAGACAGGATGTAAATACTTTGAACAAGAAGGACATATTCCCCTTTATTTTAAACAAGAAGGAAAATATTTGCCTATATTCCTCACCTGGCTAACATAGTCTATAATAAAAGGTTATCAAGAGCAGAAAGGGTCGATTTTGACGAAGGAATTAGACGTGTTATATGCTACGATATATGTGATATTCAGCATGTGAAGTTTAGTCGTGAAAGGACAAGTTTAGTCCTCAACCATTTGGTTTACCGTTTGCTTAACATTGACTGCAACTATAATGTGTCATACAATCTGAAGTTTCTTAATTTTTACACAAAAAAGTTTTTTAAAACTGCTCTAACTAGATCAATTAGATAAACAAAAAACATAGGTGCTGAAATATTAACATATATTGCCTCTAGTTATAAGTTAAGTATGACACAAGCCCTGGAAGGAGAAAGGGAAGTATATTCTACTTCCAGTTTAGCAGAAGTAGGATAAGCAAAACGGGAGTATATACATGTATAAAAAAAAAATACAAAGTAATTTTAACAAGAATAAAGATATTTATTATCAAAATTGAGCATTTATGAAATTAAAAGAAAACGTTCCTACCGTTACAGTTGTTCATTCAGACCATTGTATTTTTGCTATATGTTGACTATACATGTGGAATTTTGAGTTAAGAAATACAACAGGAAAAAGCATCCCCCTATACTTTTATCTGAACTTTGATCAATCGAGTCGTCAATCGAGTAAACCAAACAATTAAAAAGGCTTAGCCTAGGAAGTTGGGGAAAGATGAACTCTGTAAATCAACCTATACAAAAAGCGTAGCCTAGGAAGTTGGGGAACAGTTATTTAATACAAATTAAATGTGTCTAAAGTGTTGTAAAAACGGTAGAAGACATGCGTATGTCGTATCGTGTTGTTTCCTAAATCAGTTAATACAATTTATTCATTCATAAAGGTTGTTTCTTTCCAACATATGACAAGTTTTTCTTAACAATAATAATAATTTTCGATTACATCACCCCATGGTACAAAATTAAATCCATCTCATACTGACGCCACGCTTCCACGCTTCCACGCGCCGTCATTAACAACGGTGCAATCTCAAAAGAGTATTGTCTTGAGAAGGCAAATAAATAAGCCATTCTAGAAAGGCGTTATCTTAAGTGTTTAAATCTTTCTACTCATAGACACGCATTTTGACGTTTTTGAATGCATAACATTGTAGGCAATGGATACATTGTTCGTAACGAGCAATTCTGCTTTAAATCACAATGTGTTAAACTCCATCCCGATTATAATGTGGCTTGTGTCTATATGTGTCATGATGAATGGATCAGTAGTACTGGTAACTTACTCAGGAAACGCCGTGGTATAACTGAATAATTGTTAAAAGCGGAGTAAAACACCAAACAATCAATCAGTCAATCCGATTTCTCAAATAGAGACATGGTCTTCTCTCTGTAGGATTTAGAGTGAACACAAGAGAAGCTGGACACAAGTGCTCGATACCAGGCCGGACCATACTTAAGAATTCAGAGAAATTTATTTTACCTCCTATGCTCTCAAATTTGCAGGGATATCCCATAGTGTCAGTATAAATACTACCGGAAACTCTGGTAATTTATTTAGTAAACGTTATGATGTAATTGAACTTAGTGTTGTAAGCGACATTAAGCAACATTTAAACTGTTAAAACACTTTTCAAACCTAAGCGATGATATCAACTGAGCTCTTTTAATTAAGAATTAAATCATGCAGAGGTACGTTTGTCTTCAAAGATTGCATACATGTCGATCTGAAACAAAGGGCTGTCTTAATGTTGGACTCGAGGGCATCGGGGGCATCGAGGGAATCGCACTCGTATGTATCATATCACTTATTACAGATAAAAGCAAAGCGAATTTCTTACTTGCCACAACTAAGGCTGTGTACATGTCAGACTCGTGGACTTTGAAGTCGCGTGCAAAGGGACAGATAAACTGCGAATTGCTACGGAACTTCGTAAACATGTCAGGGAAACCTAGGGCTGAATAAATGATGGACGGAAAGGGAATCCATTGCGTGTAACAATACACTTTTAAATTAAAGATAAAAGCAAGAATAATTTCTGATTTCGAACAACTAAGGCTATGTAAATGTCAGATTCGTAGGCTTTGTCAGCTCGTGCGTTGCAAAGGCACACTTGAACAGCGAATTGCGACGAAATAGATAAAACTCCTAACAAACATGTCAGGGAATCCTAGGACTAGATAACTGTTGGGTTGAAAGCCATTGTCCTCATTTGTAACATAACACTTTATCAAGATAAAAGGAAGACGAAGTTCTTACTTGGAACAACTAATGCCGTGTAGATGTCAGACTCGTAAGCTTTGCCATTGTGTGTAAAATTACACTTAAACTCAGTGTTGTTGAATAGATGTTCAGTACCTATGTTCATGTTAATGTCCTCGTTATACGTTATACCACTTGACGAAGATGTATTCTTTGAGTTGCTGGTTGCATTCTGTTCAAAATTAGAATGGTAATCATAAACACCCTTGTAAAATATACAGTTTGTAGAACTACGTCATTGTCATCATTTTCATCATCATCATCATCATCATCATCATCATCATCATCATCATCATCATCATCATCATCGTCATCATTCGTCATCATCATCATCATCATCCTCATCGTCATCATTCGTCATCATCATCATAATAATCATCATCATATTCATCTTCATCTTCACATCCTTTTTATCATCAATATCCTCCTCATCATCATCATCGTCATCATCGTCTTCATCATTATCATAAAAATCGTTATCGTCTTGATCTGATCTTTATCATACATGATTTCAAAGTTTACACATAGTTTTTATTCTTGTGGAACTATAACTAGCATATGTTCAGTTCGATGGTCTTTCAATATTCGTATACAAATGGACACTGCTGTCTTCAAAAATCTCCCGATTGATTGATTAAATGGGGTTTAACGCCGTTTTTGACATGTTTTCTGTTATATAACAGGGGTCAGTTATTATAACCTATGTGTATTTTGCCTTTATCACACCAGTTCTCTACACACACTCTTTCTAAACAACTGGCTGCTTTTCCACTTAAACTAATATGAGTATAGATGCTACCTATTTCGGGTAAATATTTGTTAAATTTTGTGATCGGTAAATCATTCTCCGTGATCTGCAGTTAGAGCCTTGCTTGCAGCACTATCAGTGCTTTGATTATAAGTTATTGACGAGTCCTACCGTCCTAAGTAAATCAACTAAAAATCAACATCTGGTTAAGCATATATGGCCAAGATTTTATATCCATGAACAAAATATGACAGGTACAAACAATAATTGACTTGCCCTTCAAAGAGTACTTCCAATGAAACAATTCCGTCAGTTAAGGAACTACAATTATGACGAGTCAAACTTTCCTTTCCTATCATTTATGTCGTTTTCCTTTTATGTATTCATTCATCATTTGCGCTACCAAAATACAATGACGTCACCATTAAAAAAATCCAGTTTGTCAGTAAAACCTTATCAGTTTTTATTTGAACTCATTTTAAAATAGACAACGAGCGTAATTACACGCAAATTATCAAATTACGTGTTTTCATCCATTTATTGAGTACGTATTATCATATTTAATTATTTCCTCTTTTTTGATATTTACTTTTCATCCAATCAAACTGCAGGAATATTGTAACTGCAACCAAACTCCGTTTGGATACATGGTATAGAAAAGTTCATACACTTGACGGGAACATCGATTTGTTTACCCGTATTAGCCCTTTGATGAAAGACGACAGACGCTTGTCGTATTAAATTTTGTCAATGTCGTAAAAAAGAATGCTGAGCCGAGCCGGAGTTCGGACTAACGACACCTGAATTGACAGCCCGTATCGCTAGCGACTGAGCTACCGGGGATCGGCATCATGCTCTCGAAGTGGATGCCTTATTAACGACTAGTAAACGAGAATGGTGTAATAAAGTGATACCTGGAATCCATCATATATATACTTCCACATTGTTGGCTTTTCTCCGCATCCAACTGAAGCTTCACATCTCACTTGTCCTTCCTTTCCTTCCACAAGCCCGCCTCTTTGGTCATGGTCAACTCCAATTACAGGCTTATGTGCATTACCTTGGAATTTATAATATAAAAATTAAATGATTAGTTTTGAACTTAATAAATATCCATTGTTTATATTTGAATTAAAGAATATAAAGAATATGATCAAACTGGTTAGCTTTACTTTTAAAGATCAACACTTTTAATGATATACAACAACATTGCTTAGCATTAAGTAGATAAAACAAAATTTAATTGACTTATCACGAAATTTATGAATTAAATCTCATTGCGCAGCCTGGAAATAAAAGGCAGGTGTGTTAAGTCACGTGAAAATAGATCTCCCGACTATTCGGAATTAATAACAATTATATTTCAAATATTACACTTTTTGAAATTTATGCGTATACCTCTAAACCTTCTCTATGGAAGCGTCCTAGTGCCACAGTCTGTAATATTTTTGAGAGATATTATCTCCTAATTAGGAGATACTAAGTCGTAATTAGGAGATACTATCTCCTAATTAGGAGATACTAAGTCCTAATTAGGAGATACTATCTCCTAATTAGGAGATACTAAGTCCTAATTAGGAGATACTATCTCCTAATTAGGAGATACTATGTCATAATTAGGAGATACTAAGTCATAATTAGGAGATACTATCTCATAATTAGGAGATACTATGTCATAATTAGGAGATACTAAGTCATAATTAGGAGATACTATCTCCTAATTAGGAGATACTATCTCCTAATTAGGAGATATTAAGTCATAATTAGGAGATACTAAGTCATAATTAAGAGATATTATCTCCTAATTAGGAGATACTAAGTCATAATTAGGAGATACTATCTCCTAATTAGGAGATACTAAGTCATAATTAGGAGATACTTTTCAAATAGTAAACATGGCTGTGCGGTTATGCCCCTTTGTTATAATGGCGAATTCGGAAGCTAGTTTCGTAAGTTTCCTGGAACATCGTGGCATCCCGGAGAGCGTCATATGCACTCTTCAAGATGAAAAGGCATAGTATCCAAGCCCCAATTGGAAGTATGTGCGCATAGTATCCTCCATTTTACAATCCAAAGTGACAGTTTCACCTTGGTGCAGGGCTAATTCACTATCTACTAAGTCCTAATTAGGAGATAGTATCTCCTAATTATGAGATAGTATCTCCTAATTATGACTTAGTATCTCCTAATTATGACATAGTATCTCCTAATTAGGAGATAGTATCTCCTAATTATGACTTAGTATCTCCTAATTATGACATAGTATCTCCTAATTAGGAGATAGTATCTCCTAATTAGGACTTAGTATCTCCTAATTAGGAGTTAGTATCTCCTAATTATGACTTAGTATCTTCCTAATTATGACTTAGTATCTCCTAATTATGACATAGTATCTCCTAATTAGGTGATAGTATCTCCTAATTAGGAGATAGTATCTCCTAATTAGGACTTACTATCTCCTAATTAGGAGTTAGTATCTCCTAATTATGACTTAGTATCTCCTAATTAGGAGATAATATCTCTCAAAAATATTACAGACTGTGGCACTAGGACGCTTCCATACTTCTCAATAGACTTCCAGATCGAATATTATGAATGAAAAGTAAAAATGTTTATCCATGTCTAATTGTGTTTGAAATGTTTTAATTTACGTGAACCTCAGAATTAAATAATGAGTTCCTGCTTTTCTTGTGAAGTGTATTGAAGAACCTTAATAGTATTATAACGGGAATATGAAATATAAATACTTTTAACTGTAAAAACAGTTTCAAATGTTGTTTTCCCAAACGTAATTGCATAAGTGCCCACGTGACTGCATTTAACCAATGAGAATTCGAGTTTAAACGTCGTTGTGTTGGACACGGCTTCAGCTATTAGAATAATGTTTTCGTCTGATTTTATGGGTAAACGACCTCCGTTCGCCTGAAAATTTAAAGAA
Source organism: Serripes groenlandicus (assembly GCA_031761405.1). Taxonomy (NCBI): domain Eukaryota; kingdom Metazoa; phylum Mollusca; class Bivalvia; order Cardiida; family Cardiidae; genus Serripes; species Serripes groenlandicus. The sequence goes on along the minus strand of JASEVX010000008.1, from coordinate 33,955,447 downwards.
AGGTATTGCACGATTATATGAATCTGACCTCTGTGCAAGGATGAATAGTGATATACTAAGCTATGAATGTACAAACATCTGAATATACAACCGACATGTTTTCTTCACAGTCTACCAATTCTTAACATTTACGCTCGGTTCAAATAATAATCTGTCTTGTCCGAAACCATTTACAGAACTATTATAAAAATGTTCAACACTCTTCTGATGTACATATATGGAAATCCATAACTTTAAACAATAGGTCCCTTTCAAATCTTACAAAATTTAAATGTGCAATTATGCACAACATAGTTTCAAAATGTCATCTTCTGTGAAACACGAGTTTTTTATCTTTCTTTATTATATTACTCTCAATTGCAAATACAATGCAATTCCGTGCTATTTTATTGTATGAAATGCATTAAGATAAATCCTTTGAAATATACAATTCTTTTAAAAAGTCAGTCACAGTACATGTGGGTAACTTGTTTGTCAACAAACACTTTACTTTTGTGTATTACCTACAAGGTTGATGCAATATGTACTCGTGTTTAATTTTGACGCTTCTGTAACACATCATTTTGATGTTTCCAGTTTTGATGTTGTGAGGGTGAGTTTGTTAGGCTTTTAGAGTAAGTTTATTTTATTGTTTTGTCATTGTATGTTTTTATCATGATGGCTTCATTGTAAAATAGCCAATGACTAAATGAGTCACTATCTATAAATAAAGTATCATATATTAATTATCATTATTATTATATTAAGTTTAAGGGGAAGCAATTCCGATCGACTTGCCGACAGAACATTTAGTCCAGGGAATTTCAGATGAAAATACTAGACTGAAGTTGTCTCCCAATGGACACTAATAGTTGTGCTGAAAGTTGCTAGTGTTTTTGTTAAAGTTGAATACCTGCTGACTGATTTGTTACCAATATATTATTTGTGTTCATCTATTTTGACAAATAAAGAGCCATTTTCCTGAAGTTGAAAGTAAAATTATGCAAGATGAAGGTGACCTATGATTTAAACTCATAGCTCAATCATGGATGGTTAACCGGTAAGTTTTTGGTGCCTTTTTGGAAGCTGTAAAAAAGAACTCTAATTTGTTATATATTAGTGGCGAACAGTGCATAGTCAGACTAGACAATGCGGATGCACAGGCTGATTTGGATTAACACTAGTTGTAAATGCCCTAATGTTGGTCGCTCACAGAATTAAAGAATTAAAATATGAAACATTAACTTGATTCTAAACATATAAACCGTATCTAGTGGTTTAGGGTATTAACGTATCTACGTTATCAATCCGCACAGTCTCACCAATGTCTTCACTGTCAATGTATATGTTATATATATCTAAGTGCATTCTCTGACAAGAAGTCGTTTTGGATGTGCAGCCCATCTAGTGTCATGCCAATAAAAGTATAAAAACTGTTTGAGCGGACTAGACTTGGCTCATGTGTTTCTACAAATAAATAAAAGCATGCAACATGAAGGTACTTGCAAAAACATAGTATAAAATAAACCGTGCCTGAACTTTTAACTAATTGGAATTCTAGTAGTGTATTTTACGACGCTTTCAATAATATGTCAGCTGATGCACGGTGTTTGCTGGGTTAGTTACAAGTACATCTGGTCCATTTATCCTGACACAAGCGATGAAGTCGTAATGCTTACCCCAAAACCAGGGCGCCAAGGAAGGAAAGTATTTACTACCATTTGGTATGACCCGATCCGGGATCGAACATGCGACCTCCCGCACCCGAGGCGGAGGCTCTACTACTACACAACCGATGCGGTCATTATAATGTTATGGTCGTATCAGAAGGTCATTATAGATACATTATTGCACGAAAACGTATTAAAAAAATAATAGTAGTTCATCGCAACTGACCCAAATCACATTAAATGCAACATGAATACAACACATTACTAGGAGAATGTATCCAGATAGTTGTTTTCGTTTATCTATCTACTTGGACTAGGAGATCATGTACATTGCAAGTTAGTTTGCGTAGTATTTCATTACTAATAGAGATCAAGCTAGTAAAGAAGTTATGTTTATGTGTTCCATCTTGGTACAATTTAGATCGATATTGAGTTCGAATATTATCATATTCATATATGCAAAAATACATACCACTATATTGTCTATCGAAACGTCTTTTGCCAAAACAACAGCATCATCAATTGACGTCTTTCCTCGCAACACTACGGTGACATTGACCTTGTTTACATTTTTGCATGTGATATATATTTTGCGTTGTCCTACATATTCCTCTCTTGCGCACGGACATTTTTGTGTTTCAGCTGTAATGAAGAGAACAATTTATTGATTGATTGGTTTTCAAAGCCGTTTTCAACAATTGTTCAGTTATATCACGGCGGCCAGTTCATACATTCATGTTTTTTCTGTCTTTTTCCTACCATACTCTACACACCTGTCTTTCTAAGAAAAGGATAGATAGACAGATAGTTCATTGCCGGAAGAAGAATGATGCTTGTCAAAGCGACTTTTGTCAAAAGTTGGAAATAATGTTGGCCGAGCTTGAGTTCGAACTCACGAACCCCTGGAGACAGCCTTTAATAGCGACTGAGCTACCGAGGTACACATATGCAATGTTTAAGTGAGTTTTTACTTTTATTGTTTAAAAGTGGACCCTCGCTAACTATTTATTAGTATTTAATAAGAATTACTGGGCGCAGCCTTTGTTGACGTTTGTACAGTCTACATCCGGTGAAAAGTGCACCATCTCAAAAGTCGGTTGAACTGGTTCTCAATGGAGCCCAACTAAATAACAACTATTTGACGTTTGTACGGTGGACAACCGGTGAAAATCTCAATAGTCGGCTAAACTTGTTCTAAATGAAGTCTGACAAATTAAGGCATTTTGTTTACGTTTAAACTGTCGATATTCGGTTAAATGAAAGCCATCGAAAAGTCGGCTAAATTGCTTCGCAAGTGAGTTCTCCTTAAAAGACAGATAGAACATGTCGATTTAATGAACACTTACGGTTGACCTGGACGTTTACACGGTATGTTTCGTTAACAGTACCATTTGAAACTGTTACATAGTACGTTCCGATATTGCTGCAGTTAACTTGTTGTATTTCAATGTCCACATGTATTTCAGTCGAATTTATGTTAAGGGTAACCACAATTCCCTTCAATGTTACATGCTGAAAGTAAAGAGACAAGTAAATATAATTTAGACGGATATGTAATTTCTTTTAAATGCATTAAGTGTGTTATAAAAAAGACATTGTTTGTTTGTTTGTATGCTGTTAACGCCGCTCTTATTGGGCGGTCTCACCGCCGATCTGAGTACATCAATCTCCCCGACCGGCCAAATTGTTTAGTCGGGGAACTACACAACCGGGGGATGGGTGGGACCTCTGCCAGACCATACTAGATCAACTCAAGACCCTTCCAGACTTCTTCAAGAGCACTTGCCTACACACATCCCGACTTCAACTCGACCTATACTCGACCTTCCAAACGCCCCCCGATCAACACGACTAGCAGCAGCTGGGCTCTTTTTACTTCCCCTTGGCATGGTGACCTGTAGCAGAATGGTAATATTGCTTCGATGTTGCTTCGATGGAATCCCGGCCAGTTATGAAAAACCCGACAAAGTGCCCGCTGTGACCTTGATCCTTGAATAGAATATCGAGGCTGTCGGGTATTATCTGGTATGATCGGGTAGAAGCCGTGTATGTTCAAGTAGAGTTCGGGCGCGGTCTGCAAATTATCGAGTTGATCGAGTAAATGCATCAGATTGGGGTTGTACAAGATCGAGTACAGGTCGTATACAGGTCTAGTTGATCGAGTACAGATCGGTAAAAATATGTGACAAGATGTCTTCCCGATGAACTAGACCTTGTACACTAGTATACACGAGTTTACCAAAGCGCTACAAGACGTATTTCAGACCGCTTCCAGACCGCCTAGCTTCTCGAGCGCTACAAGGATTTTTTTGACATGTCAAACAAATCCGTGTTGAAACTCCGACCGTTACCGACCAAGGTAGGCCGCTGTAGAACGGGTGGGATCCCCCTGCAGACCGAGGGAGATAATTCCACGACCGCATGATCGAGTTTGATCGAAGTACTCAGATCGGCGGTGAGAACGCCCCGTAATACAAGCTTTCTGTTATATCATAGCGTTCCGTAGCTAAGTTATAATCACCACGGGAGGCATTGTTTCTTCTTAAGTAAACAGTGGAATGATTTCTTGACTTAAGTCGATTTATTGGAGTTTTATGCTGTTTTGAACATTACAACAGTTAAATCACGGCGACAACACACATATTCATGATCCTAACAATACTAGGATAGGACATTGAACCCGATTCCAATTCACCGACGCTATCCACTCGGCCACGGCGGATTCCTTTGTTTACAATCGAGAATAAATTGCCGATCAAAAATTATATATTCAAATTCCTAGATTAAATTACTTCAGTTCATGTTTACCGGTTCACATTCCCGCCGCTAACCACTCTGCCATGGTGGAATCCTTAATAAAAGACCCATTCGGTTTCCCTAGGATATAATCCTCTGCTATTGTTGATAAAACCCGATATTCTACAAAAACATGCCAACGAAATCAACAGTTGTTGCTATGATAGATAACGAATTGATTGGACAAAAACTCACATTTCCAGATTCACCAATAACTAATGTTTTAATATCTGCGTTTTCTGATCTTAAGATCAATGTTTTTGGATTTTGAAGCGCTAGCTTACACACTGAGCTTCCTCCAACGCCATAGTCTTGCTGTATTTGAGCGTCGCATGAGTGAGGCGTATCTGGATGAAATAAGAAAAGACTATAAACATGTAATATAGATAGATAGATTTTAGTTGACTTATACAAATATATGTATATCATCATTTACATACAATTACATAAACCAAATTATTACGTGAACATCAAATAATAATCCGAAATAACTTGAAGTTTCCTGATTTTAGTACTAGCTCAAAAATTTCTTCTACTAAATAAAGAAAAGTTAACATTTAACTTATGTTATGTGTACGATATAACCCATTACTCCAAACGGATATTAGACGAATCATATTATGTTTATCTAGGTCGAGTGATGGAGAATTAAGTCTGGTACATGTACCCGGTGTCAATTCGAAATTTGGTGATTTGATCTTGAACATTTGATGGCTTTTAAAAAAATTAGAAAACAACAACAAATATGTTTTCTCGTGCCCGTGTAAACATGAGCATTTCAACACTTGATATGTTGTTGATTGATTGATTAATTGATGCGGGATGAACGCCGTTTTCAACAATATGTCAGTCACATCACGGAGACCAGTCCACATACCCATGCGATTCCGGCCTTACACACACCAGTATTTCACGCACAGGTTTATTCAAGCAACAGGCTGGTTTTACACATATACTGATAGCCCGTTGGTGGAAAAAACATGACGCTCGTTTTGTCGCATTGACTTTTGTCAAACGTCAGAACTAATGTTGGCCGAGTTGCGGTTGGAACCGCCGGATTGACAGTCAGAGTAATTTGTGATATCGCATGAATCCAAAGGACTTGTCTAAAATCAGATATATGTCACCAGGGACACTATATTATATGCAATATAGTGTCCCTGATGTTACTTACAAGTAGTTTTACAACATTTAATAAGGTCATGTAAAGAAGCAGTTGACGAAGCCAGCTTGTTTATTTCTAAAAGATCACCCTTTTAAAATACCAGCAACAATATTATTGTGCTGTTTTGACAATGACGGAAACAATGTCATTCCTGTCTTTTTCTTCGATATGCAATACATGTGAATCAAAGTATTGTGTGATTATGAAGATTTCGTTAGAAATATGGAAAACCTCTATACATGAAAGTTTAATCATTCACTGGAACTGAACATGTTGTGGCAAAAGGTAATGAATGAACAATTTCCACACTGTTTTTAAAATTCGCCTGTTGCAGAGGCGCCAGAAGTCGTGTGTATGGGAAAGTGATAACTAAGTCATATTCAATCAAGCATGTTGATTCTTTAAAATAAAGTGGAACAAGCAAGACTGTGAAGTCTTTGAGGGTCCTTTAGATATCAAAACAATATAAAGAAAGAAGGCAGGAAACAAAAGAATAACATACGTGATGAAGAATTGTATTCTTTCTCATTTTCACAAAGAAGATCTGAAAATGGAAAATCAAAGGTAGAAGAAAATGAAAAAGTGCTAACCCTCTTTCACAAAGTTGACTTCGACTTTGAATATTACAACTAGTGACGATAGGAATAGCATTATAAACTATACTGTTATCACTACTACTACTACTTCTACTACTTCTAATACCACTACTATATCTACTATATCTACTACTTCTACTATATCTACTACGATTACTACTACTACTACGAATATTACTACTACGAATATTACAACAACTGCTACTACTACCTCTACGTCTTATTCTTCTTCTGCTACTACTACTACTATAACTACGACTATTACTACTTCTACTACTACTACAACTACTACTACTACTACTACTACTACTTCTACTACGACTACTATAACTACTTCTACTACCTATTGTTCTACTTCTACTATTACTACTACTACAACTACTTCTACTAATTATTGTTCTTCTACTACAAGTACTACTATTACTATTATTACTACTACAACTACTACTAATACTTCTTTTTCTACTACTTCTACTACAACTACTACTACTACTACTACTACTACTTCTCTTTCTATTACTTCTACTACAACTACTACTACTACTACTACTACTACTACTACTACTACTACTACTACTACTACTACTACTACTACTACTACTACTACTTCTCTTTCTATTACTTCTACTACAACTACTACTACTACTACTACTACTACTACTACTACTACTACTACTACTACTACTACTACTACTACTACTACTACTTCTACTACTTCTACATCTACTACTACTACTACTACTACAACTACTTATACTGCTTCTCCTTCTACTACTACTTCTTATACTACTTCTTCTACTACTTCTACTTCTACTACTTCATCCATTAATACTACTTGTATATACATAATCATTATATTACATGGGAGCATTAACACTAAAATTGAATAAATAAATAAACAGATAAGCAAAATCACCTTTAAAGCAAGTTATCTTTATCGACACAGCAGCAGCACATAACAGTAGAACGATCACTATTCCGAAAACAAAACAAAATCGTGTGCATGGCCGTCTATAAAACCTCTCCTTCTCGGGTTTGTCGGGAGGAGGGCGTGGTGGTACTGGTGGTCCATTATTCCTAATACGCTTCTGCTTCAGAAGAGAACAGAACATGACATAAACTACATGAGCCCGTCATGTGTGAACAAAGTAGATCCAGATCAGCCTGTGCATCTTCACTATCTGTTCTAGATCTACACTGCTCACATATTACTAACACATACGTGCTGGAAGCTTCTGTCAACTTGTGGAGCTTAAACTCACATAATAATATACTTGTATCTGACCGTAGCAGATTAATCCAAGGAACTGAGTCAGGGAGTCCGGATTTATTGCCCTTACCCTAAGGGAGTCACTGTTCTTTATCGTAATTAGTGTATCACACCAAAACATGCAATACTATTTGTTCCTGTAAAGGGCCAGGGGTGTATTTAGATTGCTTTCAGGCACCGCGCATTCGGGTGTTTGAAAATTACACCAAAGGCTAAATTTATTTCAAGAGCAATTTGCAGTTTTCATACATTCTTAGAAAAATATAATTTAGAGAAATATGATGGTATCACACTTATTAATTTTCTTCATTGTGTTATTACCTCATACAACCGTAAACCAGACCAACACGAATTTATCGGTGCTATACCTAAACAATTTCTTCTTTATTAGATACTTTGAACGAAACAAAACACTGTAACATTTATTTAGTGGTCTTATTCCTGGACACTGTTTATGATGCGTAAATAGTTAACTATGTAACAATATGTAGAATTTGGGCACTTTTACTGATACTAGCTTTTGTAATAACGGGGAAGAGCGTTCGGATCAAAAGGTCCTAGGTTCGACCCCTGATAAGTTCGAATTTTTTAGGATAGTTCCAATGGCGCCAAAAAAGGGACTACACAGGAAAAGAACCGAGAACGTTTCACAACATTCTCAGACTAAGAAAATACGGAGGGGGTATATGTATCCAAAGTCTATTTAACTGCCTTCCTAAGGAGCCAGCTATTGTAGCGACGAGGTAGAGTGCTCGCCTTCGGATCAAAAGGACCAATGCTCGAGCCCTAGTCCGGCCGGATATTTTATGACTGTTACATATGTATACCCGTACCAGAATTTTAAGGCACAACAACATAACCTAATTAATTAATAAACAAACAGTTTGCTATAATGGTAAAGTACATCTATAGTGTTGGTATAAAAACGACTGGCAATACAAACTGTTTAAAATATAAACTAAAATATAAACCGGAGTTAAATTGATTTGGTGGTTCCATACCTCGATGTCCTTGATATCTTTGCCATCATATATATATATCCTGTGATATATATTATCATGTTCCAGTTCATCATCCTGTTGCTTAAAAAACAATGAGGATAATTTTACAACTACCATTTGTATTACAAATGCTACTTTTTACGATGGTAATACTAATATTTAGTCAGAAAAAGCAAAAATGTGTGGAATTCCTGAATACAGTAATCATGATCGGGTTTTTTCAGACAGTAGAATGAATAAATCAAAGAGCGTCTACGCAGAAGAGCTTTTGTTTCATCATTAACGTCTATATCAGGTTCCGATCCCAGGACTTTCAACATGAATGTATGCTCGGAGTCTTATTCGTTTGTGAGCTCACTGTGAATGTTATATCGTATGTCTTGTAAGAACAATGCTTTCTGAGGCAACGATCCTGGACATTCGCAAAGACTATGTTTGATACCATCGGTCGTTCTGGTTTGTATCAAATAGGATAGCTGTCCATGCTTTCGTTAACCTGCTGACAACTTTTGAGCTTAGATCAGTATACATATCATAAATATATGACGTTTATTGACGTATGTAGCTATTGAAATATTGCAAAGTCCGGATCGACACTCATCCTCGATTCCCAATTGTGTGTTTCACATGTGTTAACGACACTTTTAACGGTCAATTTCTCTCTATATTTAGACGGCGAAATAGCTGAATTGTTAGTGTATGTACGTAATACATGCATAATACCGTATTTATTTAATATGTAGATAATATCTGAGATGTTTTTACTTTTTCAGTGAAAAAGTCATTAGCAAGTGACGGAACTACTTTTTCTAAATGCGAGTATGTACCTTGTAGTTTACACTTACACGAGGACACCAAAGCCCCAAAACAATTAAAGATCGACTGAAACTGTAATAATACAGTCTTCATACATTTACAATACAGACTATGCATATTACATCAATGATTTAATTAATTAACTCTGAAGTTGCAAGATAATTTGACAATGTTGTAGATAAAGGACACATTTCATTGTTTAATTCTCAAAGCGATTTAAAAAAGTTTCAAAAGCAATGCCTCAATAACAGTTCACAATAAATGGTAATTTTAAAGTATGTGAAAAGGCAACACATCAGCTTTTATTTCAATGTGTATTCGAAGTTTCCACGTAGCGCAGTAACTTATTCATTCAGTATATGCATACTTTAAAATCTTTTTGGATGAATGAATCGTAAATTGGATTACAAAGATCATAATTAGCAATTCTTCCACACTTTTAAAAACATTTGAATTAAGAGGGCGGATAAGTTATGGCTCTGTCTCAGCCCAATAAGAGATTCGGAAGGAATAGTTTTCTTAAGCGACCAAGGCACTTGATTTAACATCTTTATATATGACCGGCACGAACAAATATACAAGTTTTGTGAACAGTATAGATCCAGATCCGCATGTGCATCCCCACAGACTGACCAAGATCAACACTGTTTACACAATATTTTACTTTCACATGCTTGTTAGAAGAGTATGTGAACTTGTGTATATTCTCTAGACGGATCAGTGGGAAAAGATGATCAAAACCTACTCTTTATAGAAACGTTCAGAAATGCCACGTATACTGTACTTTTTGTCTTCAACTCATATTGTTTTGATGACCTTTAGATTTTTATCAACAAAGCTGTAATTCAAGTTGCAAAAAGCAGATTTTCCAATATGTTGACAATATGTACTGTCGCAGTGGAAGCCATGCAATATTTATTTTATTATACCGAATAAAATTACAAGTTTATTCAATTTATTCTGTACCAAAGACAATATTAAGTTTAAGGTAAACAAGCATTATAACGTTGACGTTATTGTTTTAAATGACCAATGCAAGTGTATGATGAGTTTATGAGAATTAAACTCCAAATCACAGTTATTTGTCTGTTGAAATGAATATGTCACCTCTAACATGTAAAATGGAAATGAACATTGCAGTTGTACATATGTGGTGTTATATTGTAGTACTAATGTTCACCTCCCCTATAAGGTTATTGGTGCTGATGGAATTATTTGCGTCATCTAGAGTTGATCAATTTGCTTTCAAAATCGAAACAAACTGTTTGTTTACATTAGAAGTCATTGTGTTGCAAATGCCGTTAGGAAAGTTGATTTATAACGGTGACGTTATTGTTTAAAATGACATCATGCACGTGCATGACCAACATTGTAGACGCGCGTGCCATGTAACAGTATACTGCTAACCTGTTAGAAACATAATGTTAGCATGAGACAGTAAGACATTGCCCATGATGAGTATATGAGAATTTAACATTACAAAGTCAAGTGAGGTATAATAATGTAAAATGATGAACATTTCCTTAAGTCATATTTCCGATTTGTTTAACACATGGTGAGGTGGACGATATGCATTCTAAATTTGTTGGGATAAAAACCTGTGCGCCTTTAATACATAAAGTGTTGTTCAAAGGCCAAGATCAGGTCGATATCATCGAGCTATACACTCAATGTCAATTTTCGAATGACTTGACACGTTCTTGAGCAAACAAGGAAGTGTTAACCCTCCTTTACAACGTTACAAAACTCTGCGGAAGACGACTTTTAACACATCTAGACAAAATATCAAAGCTCTCTCTCTATGAAAGTATACTTATTGAATAGGATTAAAACATTGTGGCAAAAGGAGCAATTTCTCCCTTTGTCACCATTGTTTCAAAAGTCATCTACAACAAAGGCGTCATAAATCGTCTGTATGTGGGAAAGGCAAAAGGAGAAATTTCTCAATATTAGCAATTTCTCCCTTTGTCACCATGATTCCAAAAGTCATCCACAACAAAGGCGGTAGAAATCGTCTGTATGTGGGAAAGGGTTAAGACATATTGCTGCATTTATAGTTGTATAACTGAATTAATCGTTTTGCATAATGCCTTCGTCATATATCACACACTCATTGAAACTTTCGAGTATCGAATTACTAGAAATGATAGTTTTAAAGCAATGGTCATTAGAAAAGAACCATTAACGCGTGTATTGCTTAAATAATGACACAGTCGAACCTGTGCTAAGGAACACATAGGATTAACAAGTCCCTGTCTATAACAACGAGACTTTTGGTTTCTCAATATCACTTTTTCTGCATGAATGAACCCTGCAAATAAAGACCATTTGTGAACAAAGACCAAATTGTTTTCTTCTCATGGGTGGACGTTATACACAGGTTACACTGTATTTAGCTGAAGTGTGCTGTTTATAGAACAGAACAGAAGGTTATTAATATGACTTAGCACATATGGTCCATCGACAAAATATTTACAATATATATGTGCATACGAACACAAATAGACATACGGTTTAACAAAATACTATGGTGAATGAATAATGATCTTCCCAAGAAGGCGGAAATAATTTTTGAACTGAAAGGAATATATATAAGTATGCAGATATTCGGATGTTTTCCTGACATGGTAAGCAATAAGCTTAACATGAAAAGGAACAATATCACTCAACGTCTTATCATTTACTAAATTAAGTATTCTTTTTCTGTTGTGCTAGCTTTTGTAGAGTAAAATTTTAATGGCGTTTAAAACTTTTAGATTTTCATAGAAATAAATGTGTACGTATTAGGATTTCTGTAATACAATTTCTCTATACAGTTTATCCAAACGTTTCCCCTATACCTTTTGAACATGTATACAACCCTCAAAGCATACCTTCTTTAAATAACTGGTCTACTCCGCTCTTTTGTTTTGTATGCGTTTGTTAGCTGTACATGAACTGTTTTGTCTCGTACCTTAATAATTTCTCGTACAAAGGCCCACTTTGGAGAATTTGCGACAATGGTTAACCTTGGGCCACCATTCTAAATCAATATTGATTTTAAATTTGAAAAACGTTCTAAATCCCAAATTAACGACATTTCTAATTCAACAATTCGAATGAGAATCACATTTAGTTTGATTGTTGACTAGCGGCTCAAATAAATCTGCAACTCGCACATTCTCATTATGATCTTCCATGCTCACGAACTGGCCGTGCAAACAGCCTTGGGTTGAGCAGAAGCGATAGTGCAATCGATAACGATGAGGGCTTTCAACTTATGGGTCGTGAGTTCGAATCTCGAACTAGCTATTTATTATTTCCAATGATTGATAACATTAATCATGACTAGCGTCTCCACCAATTGGCTGACAGTCTATATGGTAAGATAGCCAGTTGCATACGAATAATAGTGACTTTAGTACTTGTACGAGGAAGCCCGCGGAAGGCATTTCCTGGTCATGTAATTTCCAATAAACCAATCAAAATGAGCATCGCTAAAGTAACTGATGAACGATAACGACTAAAGGTGTGTAATATGTACGAAGGTCAGCTTTCTAATGGCCAGGTTCATTTAGCTAAGGGTTTACAAGCCTATATTCTTATAATTACGTCTTCCTGGTCCCATTTTTCTTGTGTACTCTGCATTATTATATGCAATTGGTATCAATATGCATTGGTACTTGATACAATAATCACTATATAATTTTAGAACTTGGGGGTCTCATTGAAAACCTTAAACGCACTTGTCAGTAATTTGTTAAATTATGTCGAATATGTTCATAAAGTAAAGTTATAAACCTTCAAAAAACAAATCTCTTATAGAGATCACGTCCACCAGATACGAACACTTCGTTTCAACAGCTAAAGAGTTTAATTAATCTGCAAATTTAAATCAAATATATAGATTTAGATACAGATGTCCGTAAAACAGATTTCGGGTAGCACTCGGATTACCGAAGTCTATTTCCGTACAAAAACCGATTCCTGATGTTATTTCCGAGGACTATTTCAGAAAAACAACGACAACAAGAACAACAAACAGCTGGGAAAACACAAAAATCAATTATCTATTCCATCTGTCTATTCCCGTTAATAACCGATTCGCGTTGTTATTCTCGTGGTCGATGTTCGTATATAGCCGAGAAGATTTATTATTCTCCAAATAATTTACGTAAACTGCCGATCTCTAACAGCCCGATACGAGTTATTCCCGAGATCTGCTTGCTTACCTTTTTGTCGATTCTGCCTGGTCCGATATTATTGTCATAACCCTGTAATATAGAGGATATTCGTATGTTTTTGTAAAGGCGCAAGCCATACCTTCCACCAATGGTCTAAAAGGTTTACATGGAAAGTTACAATATCCGTTCGTGCAATATCAATGCGTGCACTATTGACAGATACTGTAACCTTTATGTCATATGGAAAATATAAGGAGCAATATCAAAGTATTCCATGAAATTGTATTGATGGCGCCTACGTGACGCGAATATGAACTATGACGTTGGAGATGACGCAAATATCGCGTCATTTGATATCGTCTAGTAAATAAATAATCTATCACGGGTATTATTTCTCCTTAGAAAGTTAATCTCATCCCTGTTTATTAAAATGATATTGTAGTTTATGTAATATATCTCGAGCTTTTACTTAAACCAACTAACATGTCTTTAAATCGATCACACAACGGATATGGAGAGGAATCCAATATGGTAGAAAGGTAAGCGTCAGGGATATGGGACCTGGCTTCCCTGGCTCGAATCCCAATATCAATGGTCATGCTTGAGTGCCTTTGTGCAAGGCACATTTCCTAGCCAAGTACTGGTACATGGCCAATATGTTTGTATATCACATTCTGATCATGTTGGAGTGCTCTAGCGAAAAGCACATTACATAGCCTAGCACTGGTTTGTCATCCGCTGATCATGAATTCGCGATATCAGCGGCCATGGTTGGATGCTCTAACGGAATGCACATTACATAGCATTGTATTGGTTTGTCACCCACTGATCACAAATTCCCAATTTCAGCAGCCATGGTGGACTGCCCTAGCGGAAAGCACATTGAAAAGCCTAGCACTGAATCGTCATCCACTGATCATGAATCCTCGATATCTGCGGCCATGGATGAGTGCCCAACACTGACTTGTTACCCATTGATAATGAATTTTTAATTTTAGCAGTAAAGGTTGAGTGCCCTAGCGGAAAGTACATTTAATAGCCTAGTACTGTTTTGTCATCCGCTGATCATGAATTCTCGATATCAGCGGCCATGGTTGGGTGCTCTAACGGAATGCACAGTACATAGCATAGTACTGGTTTGTTACCCATTTACTATGAATTCCCAATTTCAGCGGCCATGGTGGAGTGCCCTAGCGGAAAGCACATTGAAAAGTTAAGGGTTTACAAGCCTATATTCTTATAATTACGTCTTCCTGGTCCCATTTTTCGTGTGTACTCTGCATTATTATATGCAATTGGTATCAATATACATTGGTACTTGATACAATAATCACTATAGAATTTTAGAACTTGGGGGTCTCATTGAAAACCTTAAACGCACTTGTCAGTAGTTTGTTAAATTATGTCGAATATGTTCATAAAGTAAAGTTATAAACCTGCAAAAAACAAATCTCTTATAGAGATCGCGTCTACCAGATACGAACACTTCGTTTCAACAGCTAAAGAGTTTAATTAATCTGCAAATTTAAATCAAATATATAGATTTAGATACAGATGTCCGTAAAATAGATTTCGGTTAGCACTCGGATTACCGAAGTCTATTTCCGTACAAAAACCGATTCCTGATGTTATTTCCGAGGACTATTTTAGAAAAACAACGACAACAAGAACAACAAAAAGCTGGGAAAACACAAAAATCAATTATGTATTCCATCTGTCTATTCCCGTTAATGACCGATTCGCGTTGTTATTCTCGTGGTCGATGTTCGTATATAGCCGAGAAGATTTATTATTCTCCAAATAATTTACGTAAACTGACGATCTCTAACAGCCCGATACGAGTTATTCCCGAGATCTGCTTGCTTACCTTTTTGTCGAATCTGCCTGGTCCGATATTATTGTCATAACCCTGTAATATAGAGGATATTCGTATGTTTCTGTAAAGGCGCAAGCCAAACTTTCCACCAATGGACTAAAAGGTTTACATGGAAAGTTACAATATCCGTTCGTGCAATATCAATGCGTGCACTATCGACAGATACTGTAACCTTTATGTCATATGGAAAATATAAGGAGCAATATCAAAGTATTCCATGAAATTGTATTGATGGCGCCTACGTGACGCGAATATGAACTATGACGTTGGAGATGACGCAAATATCGCGTCATTTGATATCGTCTAGTAAATAAATAATCTATCACGGGTATTATTTCTCCTTAGAAAGTTATGTTCATCCCTGTTTATTAAAATGATATTGTAGTTTATGTAATATATCTCGAGCATTTACTTAAACCAACTAACATGTCTTTAAATCGATCACACAACGGATATGGAGAGGAATCAAATTTGGTAGAAAGGTAAGCGTCAGGGATATGGGACCTGGCTTCCCTGGCTCGAATCCCAATATCAATGGTCATGCTTGAGTGCCTTTGTGCAAGGCACATTCCTAGCCAAGTACTGGTACATGGCCAATATGTTTGTATATCACATTCTGATCATGTTGGAGTGCTCTAGCGAAAAGCACATTACATAGCCTAGCACTGGTTTGTCATCCGCTGATCATGAATTCGCGATATCAGCGGCCATGGTTGGATGCTCTAACGGAATGCACATTACATAGCATTGTATTGGTTTGTCACCCACTGATCACAAATTCCCAATTTCAGCAGCCACGGTGGACTGCCCTAGCGGAAAGCACATTGAAAAGCCTAGCACTGAATCGTCATCCACTGATCATGAATCCTCGATATCTGCGGCCATGGATGAGTGCCCAACACTGACTTGTTACCCATTGATAATGAATTTTTAATTTTAGCAGTAAAGGTGGAGTGCCCTAGCGGAAAGTACATTTAATAGCCTAGTACTGTTTTGTCATCCGCTGATCATGAATTCTCGATATCAGCGGCCATGGTTGGGTGCTCTAACGGAATGCACAGTACATAGCATAGTACTGGTTTGTTACCCATTAACTATGAATTCCCAATTTCAGCGGCCATGGTGGAGTGCCCTAGCGGAAAGCACATTGAAAAGCCTAGCACTGGTGTGTCATCCACGTATCATGAATCCCCTATCTCAGCGGGCATTGTGGAGTGAACTTGCTAAAGGCACATTTCCAAGCCTAGTACCTGTTTGCCAACCTCCTTGAGAAACATTACATAAACTCTTTACTTCATGTAGATGCATTCTGACGCCTTTGTATCAGACGACCTTTGAAAGGATTGTGTCAAATGAAGATATTGCTAATGAAGAGTAATTTCTCAAATTTGCAATAATGGTTTCAACTTCATTTAATAATTTTCATGTATTAATCTAAATGTTTTCCAAGACGTTTGCTGTTGATTTGTTGTATTTGGGAAATGGTTAAGTGCTTCTCCGTCGTGATACATCTGAAATACTGTTGTAAACGGTGAAACCTCCTAAAACACCAAACACATCCAAAAAACGGACAAATGTAATAGTATATTTTACTTACCGGTGATATTATGGTAAAGTCTGATTTGTTGTCACTGGAGTAACCCGACGAATTGGTTTGATTAGACATGGTCTATCCGTCTCTACCTATAATGAACGAAACGTGTTCGATAAAATTGATTGTCGCTCTGCATAAACCAACCGTAAAGCATCTGCGCAGTCTGGTCTGGATCAACACAGTTCGACGAGTAGTCATAAAAGGTTTCGATAAATTCCGGTAAACAGTTTTTATTTAGATCCTT
The DNA here is from genome assembly GCA_031761405.1 of Serripes groenlandicus. NCBI lineage: Eukaryota > Metazoa > Mollusca > Bivalvia > Cardiida > Cardiidae > Serripes > Serripes groenlandicus. The sequence continues at coordinate 33,938,277 of JASEVX010000008.1, read as the reverse complement.
TGCGTGGATGTGCAGACAAGACATTTTCCACTCGTGTAAATATGACAGTACGTTTGGTTTTCCCGGAACATTGCTCGATTAGTTTCATCAGATACATCAGCGGGCAAGGCTTATCTATTGATCAGCAAATTAGTCCCTAAAAAGATTGTTTGCGGAGAAAGGAGTGTACCTTCACCAGAATCCATTGAATACGTGATAATGAGTTTGAGTTCATTGTAAATATGTATAGAATGCACTGGAACTATTAGATTTGATCATATTTAGTATTTTGAGATTGTCTGATAGTGAAAAAAAAGTATGTGGAAAAACCAGATTGTTTTTATAGCTGAGAGGTTTACTCCTTTATATGCTATAAGGTGTTCTTTCTGTACACAATGAAGACAACTTGACACTTGCATGTTGAAACCTGTTGATATACATGGAAACAAGGAAGTCATGTGATTGGTGTTTTTATAGGTGACCTAAATAAGTCAAGCCTTGAACCCTTTCCAACATGCATACGCTACATGCCACGTCTGCAGTCGATGACAATTGAACAAATTTGTGTACTGGCAGGAATTTCTCATATTGATAAATCACAATGTTTCACAATCTCTGTTCAATAATTAAACATCCGTTTGTAGAACTATCGAATCGATTTGTCTAGATTTGTTCAAAGTAGTGTGCTGTGGTTCGTTCATATAATGGGAAAGGGTTAAGTTAATTCCATTTTTTTTTTACATTCATAAGGATTTATTTTATTGAGAAATAATAATGAGGTTCTAGTTTTTGATTATTTTCTATATCAGATGTATTTACATGTATTATGCTAATGTTTCACAATCTCTGTTCAATAATTAAACATCCGTTTGTAGAACTATCGGATCGATTTGTCTAGATTTGTTCAAAGTAGTGTGCTGTGGTTCGTTCATATAATGGGAAAGGGTTAAGTTAATTCCATTTTTTTTTTACATTCATAAGGATTTATTTTATTGAGAAATAATAATGAGGTTCTAGTTTTTGATTATTTTCTATATCAGATGTATTTACATGTATTATGCTAATGTTACCCCCCCCCCCCCCCCCCCCCACACACACACACACTTCACACATACAACACATATGCAGCATACGACATTGAAAACATTTAAACAAAAATAGGAACATTCTCTATAAATCAAAGTATAAAAATTGAATAGAGTTGAAAACATTGTGGCAAAAGGATATATTGCTTATTTTGAGCAATGTCACCTTTTATCCCAATGTTTTCAAAAAGACGTCTGCTGCAGTGGCGTCAGAAAGCATCTTTATGAAGAAAAGGATTTGTTTTTTTTTAATGAATCTGCGTACAGCTTAGACACAGGCTAGCATAGTCTTGACAGCGTCTTGACTATCCCTGAGATGAGGTGTGTCAATAACACTTTACCACATATAGATGCTCTCTGACGGGGTCTGGAGCAGACGACCTTTGAACACATTTTGATAACAGAAACAATTGTTCAAAACGAGATATTTCGACGTTTTGCTACAATGTTTTCAACTCATGTTTATAGACATTGGACAATAGGACGAAACATTTATTGATATAAACTGTAACATTTTTTGTCACGTTTACAGTATATACACAAATTACAATTATCACACACACACACACACACACACACACACACACACACACACACACATAAAAACAAAACACCATCAATCATATATGAGCCGTCCCAGGATAAAATCAACATTGTGGACTCTGCGTAAAGTATCGACCCGGATCAGCCTAAGCATGCCGCGCAGGCTAGCCCAGACAGACACTTTTCGTCTCCTGTGTATTTTCTGTTTAACGAATCATTACTCCATACCTCTATCCCCCTGAGACGGAATGTGTTGGCCCGGATTAGCCTGCGCGAATTGCGCAGGCTGATCTGGGTCGATACATAACGCAGAGTCCATACTGTTGATTTTCTCGCGGGACAGCTCATATAATGATAATCTTATTATGGAGGTTGGCCATATTTTAAACAGATGTTTACACAGTCGTCTGCTGCAGATTTGTTGCATATGGGAGAGGGTTGGGACCCCTTATTGCTGGACTCGGTTAATATGGCTTATATTAATCTTCAACAATAATTAGATTTTTTGTTTGTTTGTTTGGAGTTTAACGCCGCTTTCAACAGCTTTGGTCATATCACGGCGGTCAGTGCACCTACCCATGTTTTCCTGGCTTTCCCACACCAGTACTTGCACAACATTCTTTCGAAGCCACTGACTACTTTCTCACATAAATCAGAGGTGAGAGGCAATGGGAAAAATCGCCCGAAAGAATGTTCGCCTCAACCGGGTATCGAACCCGTGACCTACAGATCACAAGTCAGATACGCTACCAACTGAGCTACCCGGTCGGGTACAATAATTTGAGCCGTTCCACCAGAAAACCAACAATATTGACTCTGGGTAATGTATCGACCCGGATCAGCCTAAGCATGTCTCGCAGGATAAGCTGGAAAGAAACTATTCACCTACTTTGGATTTTCTGTTTCAAGAATCTTTACTCTATACCTCTATCCCCCCCTGGGAAGACCCAGACTGTTGGTTTTCTATTTCATTTCTATTTAAAATTCATCCTTGTTCAATCATACGAAGCTTCATATAAATAATTAAAATAGTAATACAAAGAAAATGCACATGGCAATCCATCTATCAATGATAGAGGTGTGTGAAGTTAGCACGTAGGTCGTAGCTCGTAGGTCGACAGTCAAATTTATTTTCAGAAAGTGTCGACCTGGCGCGTAGGTCGTAGGTCGACAGTCAGATTCACATTAAGATAGTGTTGACATGGCGCGTAGGTCGACAGTCGACAGTCAGAATCCCATTAAGATAGTGTTGACCTGGCGCGTAGGTCGTACGTCGACAGTCAAATTTATGTTCAGAGAGTGTTGACCTGGCGCGTAGGTCAACAGTCGACAGTCGGAATCCCATTAAGATAGTGTTGACCTGGCGCGTAGGTCGTAGGTCGACAGTCAAATTTATGTTCAGAGAGTGTTGACATGGCGCGTAGGTCGTAGGTCGACAGTCAATTTTAGGCTCAGAAAGTGTTGATCTGGCTCGTAGGTCGTAGGTCGACAGTCAAATTTATTTTCAGAGAGTGTTGATCTGGCTCGTAGGTCGTAGGTCGACAGTCAGATTCACATTAAGATAGTGTTGACCTGGCGCGTAGGTCGTAGGTCGACAGTCAGATTTATTTTCAGAGAGTGTTGATCTTGCTCGTAGGTCGTAGGTCGACAGTCAGATTCACATTAAGATAGTGTTGACCTGGCGCGTAGGTCGTAGGTCGACAGTCAATTTTATGCTCAGAACGTGTTGATCTGGCTCGTAGGTCGTAGGTCGACAGTCAGATTTATTTTCAGAGAGTGTTGATCTGGCTCTTAGGTCGTAGGTCGGCAGTCAGATTCACATTAAGATAGTGTTGACCTGGCGCGTAGGTCGTAGGTCGACAGTCAAATTTATTTTCAGAGAGTGTTGATCTGGCGCGTAGGTCGTAGGTCGACAGTCAGATTCACATTAAGATAGTGTTAACCTGGCGCGTAGGTCGTAGGTCGACAGTCAAATTTATTTTCAGAGAGTGTTGATCTGGTGCGTAGGTCGTAGGTCGACAGTCAGATTCACATTAAGATAGTGTTGACCTGGAGCGTAGGTCGTAGGTCGACAGTCAGATTTATTTTCAGAGAATGTTGATCTGGTGCGTAGGTCGTAGGTCGACAGTCAGATTCACATTAAGATAGTGTTGACCTGGAGCGTAGGTCGTAGGTCGACAGTCAGATTTATTTTCAGAGAGTGTTGATCTGGCTCGTAGGTCGTAGGTCGACAGTCAAATTTATTTTCAGAGAGTGTTGATCTGGCGCGTAGGTCGTAGGTCGACAGTCAGATTCACATTAAGATAGTGTTGACCTGGCGCGTAGGTCGTAGGTCGACAGTCAGATTTATTTTCAGAGAGTCAATTTTATGCTCAGAAAGTGTTGATCTGGCTCGTAGGTCGTAGGTCGACAGTCAAATTTATTTTCAGAGAGTGTTGATCTGGCTCGTAGGTCGTAGGTCGACAGTCATATTCACATTAAGATAGTGTTGACTTGACGCGTAGGTCGTAAGTCGACAGTCAGAATCCCATTAAGACAGTGTTGACCTGGCGCGTAGGTCGACAGTCGACAGTCAGAATCCCATTAAGATAGTGTTGACCTGGCGCGTAGGTCGTAGGTCGACAGTCAGATTCACATTAAGATAGTGTTGACCTGGCGCGTAGGTCGTAGGTCGACAGTCAAATTTATGTTCAAAGAGTGTTGACCTGGCGCGTAGGTCGTAGGTCGACAGTCAATTTTATGCTCAGAAAGTGTTGATCTGGCTATTAGGTCGTAGGTCGACAGTCAGATTTATTTTCAGAGAGTGTTGATCTGGCTCGTAGGTCGTAGGTCGACAGTCAGATTCACATTAAGATAGTGTTGACCTGGCGCGTAGGTCGTAGGTCGACAGTCAGATTTATTTTCAGAGAATGTTGATCTGGTGCGTAGGTCGTAGGTCGACAGTCAGATTCACATTAAGATAGTGTTGACCTGGAGCGTAGGTCGTAGGTCGACAGTCAGATTTATTTTCAGAGAGTGTTGATCTGGCTCGTAGGTCGTAGGTCGACAGTCAAATTTATTTTCAGAGAGTGTTGATCTGGCGCGTAGGTCGTAGGTCGACAGTCAGATTCACATTAAGATAGTGTTGACCTGGCGCGTAGGTCGTAGGTCGACAGTCAGATTTATTTTCAGAGAGTCAATTTTATGCTCAGAAAGTGTTGATCTGGCTCGTAGGTCGTAGGTCGACAGTCAAATTTATTTTCAGAGAGTGTTGATCTGGCTCGTAGGTCGTAGGTCGACAGTCATATTCACATTAAGATAGTGTTGACTTGACGCGTAGGTCGTAAGTCGACAGTCAGAATCCCATTAAGACAGTGTTGACCTGGCGCGTAGGTCGACAGTCGACAGTCAGAATCCCATTAAGATAGTGTTGACCTGGCGCGTAGGTCGTAGGTCGACAGTCAGATTCACATTAAGATAGTGTTGACCTGGCGCGTAGGTCGTAGGTCGACAGTCAAATTTATGTTCAAAGAGTGTTGACCTGGCGCGTAGGTCGTAGGTCGACAGTCAATTTTATGCTCAGAAAGTGTTGATCTGGCTATTAGGTCGTAGGTCGACAGTCAGATTTATTTTCAGAGAGTGTTGATCTGGCTCGTAGGTCGTAGGTCGACAGTCAGATTCACATTAAGATAGTGTTGACCTGGCGCGTAGGTCGTAGGTCGACAGTCAAATTTATTTTCAGAGAGTGTTGATCTGGCTCGTAGGTCGTAGGTCGACAGTCATATTCACATTAAGATAGTGTTGACTTGGCGCGTAGGTCGTAAGTCGACAGTCAGAATCCCATTAAGACAGTGTTGACCTGACTCGTAGGTCGTAGGTCGACAGTCGGATTCACATTAAGATAGTGTTGACCTGGCGCGTAGGTCGTAGGTCGACAGTCAGATTTATTTTCAGAGACTGTTGATCTGGCTCGTAGGTCGTAGGTCGAGTCAAATTTATTTTCAGAAAGTGTCGACCTGGCTCGTAGGTCGTAGGTCGACACTCACATTTATTTTCAGAAAGTGTCGACCTGGCTCGTAGGTCGTAGGTCGACACTATCATTTATTTTCAAAAAGTGTCGACCTGGTATGGAGGTCGTAGGTCGACACTCACACTTATGTTCAGACTGTGTCGACCTGGCGCGTAGGTCGTAGGTCGAATCTGCCGCGTGTATTACGGCGAGCACTCCTGCCTACATGCCATTGTCACGGGTGTGGAACAAAAACAAATTCTCAGGAGTGGAACACCTTTTCTTTTTATCTCACGGGAGTTGAATAACGGCCTTAACGCGGATTTCTATCCGAGTCTGCCGTGTGTCTTACGGGGAGCACTCGGGCCTACAGGCCCTTGGAGTGGAACAATAAACATTTCACAAAGGAGTGGAACACCTTTTTCGTATTTCTCACGGGAGTGGAATAACGGCCTTAAGGCGAATTTCTACCCGAGTGTGCCACGTGTATTACGGGGAGCACTCTGGCCTACAGTCCCTTGTCACCGGATTAGACCAAAAATAAATTCTTACAGGAGTTGAACACATACGCTATAAGGCAGGTCCCGCCGTCTATCCGCGCTGACGGCGAAGTGCTGGCCTTGTTTAAGGCAAGCACTCCGCTGGTAGTATGGTAAATGTGAGCCGGGGCCGCATGTGCTATAAGCCAGGTCCCGCAGTCTACCAGCGCTGCCAGCGAAGTGCTGAGCCTTGTTTCAGGCGATTACCCCACTGGTAGTAGGGGAAATATGAGCCGTGACCGCATATGCTATACGGCAGGTCCCGCCGTACCCGCGCTAACGGCCAAGTGCTGGGCCTTGTGTTAAGCGAGCACTCCGCTGCTAGTAGGGTAAATGTGAGCCGGGCCCGCATATAATACAAGGCAGGTCCCGTCTATGATCATTTCACGGAATTATATAGTCCCGTGTAGACTAGTTAGTCCAGTAACGTTGCCTGAGATTTCCCCATCTAGAGACATTTTTTACTTTGACATTGACTCTTTCTGGTTCCTTTCCTCGCCTGGGTGGAAGACCTTATTGCCATTTGGCGTTATAGACGCCTCAGATTGTGAACATTTTACATTCTAATACACCCCCTGCCTGTTCTAATGAGTAGTATGACTGCCGTACCCCTACTTCCACAGTGTTTTCGAGGTATAACTCCTTAGGAATTGTTCCTTTTCAGAATTCGCTCTTAAATGTAAGCGTTCTGAGGGCCACAACAGTTTGCCTTTACTCGTTGTGTCTCTGAAATAAGGTAGATGGTTCTTCATCATGTTGACATATACAATCCAAGTGGTCCCGGTCCTTGCCAGCTCCTGCCACAACCACACAGGGCCTACAAGTCTCTACTTAATTGCCCTTGCCGAAATGCTCGTTTCTAGGCAGCACTCTGCGTATGGCTGGGTAAATGTGCGCTGGGCCGAAGTCGCATTTGCGAACCCGCGTACGCAGCGAATTGCTAGGCATTGTGTCAAGGGGAGACGTGATGGGCTCATCGGCAGAGGCTCGAAAGAAGGAAATAAAAATAATAAAAATTAATAGTTTTTCCAGACCAACCATCTCCCCTATAAGTACGACCGAACACTTCCCATTGCGTTCCGCTTTTAGGTTAGACAAAGTGCCGCAGTCTACCCGCGCCGACGGCGAAGTGCTGAGCCTTGTTTGACACTAGCACTCCACTGCTAGTAGGGGAAATGTAAGCCGGGACCGCGGAACTTTTGTTCTAGAAGACTGACAGCTCGTCAACTCGCCCGATCCGTAGAGTGCGTATGCAGGACGCGTAAGCTATCGCCTTTACGGGTACAGCTGATACGGTTTCGGGGAAAAACGCAGTTTCCCGATTTCCCTCTTTGTTGCATGTGATTTTTCACAATGGAGTGGAACACATTTTTTTTTTCGCACGGGAGCTGACGGCCTCAAGTCGGACTTTTACCCGAATTTCTCGCGTGTATTACGGGCAGCACTCTGTCATACAGGCCCTTGTCACGGGAGTGGAACGAAAAAACATTCACAATGGAGTGGAACACTTGTTTTTTTGTTTTTCACACGGGAGTGCAACAACGGCCTTAAGTCGTGAATGACGGACAGCATTCTGTCCGACAGGCCCTTATTACGGGAGTGGAACCAAAAATAAATTCACAATGGAGTGGAACACTTTTTTTCTTTTTCTCATGGGAGTGCAACGACGGCCTTAAGTCGGAGTTCTACCCGAGTCTGCTGCGTAAATTACCGGCAGCACTCTGTCTTACAGGCCCTTGGCACGAGGAGTGGAACAAGACAATATTTCACAATGGAGTGGAACACTTTATTTATCTTCTTTAGATTAGGGTTAGCCTTTTGTAAGGGGAGCACTCCGCTGCCGGCCCGAAGAAAAAGGCGCCGGGTCCCGCATTCGCGAACACGATTACGCAGCGAAGTGCTTGGCCTTGTGTCAAGGGAGCACTCCGCTGGTGGCCCGAAGAAATACGCGCCGGGCCCCGCAATCGCGAACACTGGTACGCAGCGAAGTGCTTGGCCTTGTGTAAGGGGAGCACTCTGCTGCCGGCCCGAAGAAAAAGGCGCCGGGCACCGCATTTGCGAACCCGCGTAGGCAGCGAAGTGCTAGGCCTTGTGTCAGGGGAGCACTCCGCTACTGGCCCGAAGAACTAGGCGCAGGCTCCCGCACTTGCGAACCCGCGTTCGCAGCGAAGTGCTAGGCCTTGTGACAGTCCCGCCGATAACCCGCGCTGACGGCGAAGTACTCGCCGTCGTTTTCATGCAGCACTATGTGTATGGCTAGGGAAATGTGCGCTGGGGCCGAATTCGCTATACGGGAGTCCTAGGTCCCTACCCTTAAGATAGTGGTTGTTACTCCCGCCGGTTACCCGCGCGTACGGCGAAGTGCTCGCCTCTATCTAGGCAGCACTCTGGGTATGGCTGGGGAAATGTGCGCTGGGCCGAAGTCGCTATAAGGGAGCTGACGGCCTTAAGTCGGATTTCTACTTTTTTTCTTTTTTTTTCGAACGGGAGCTGAACAACGGCCTTAAGTCGGATTTCTACCCTAGTCTGTAGCGGGAAGAAAAACCGCCCAGACAGTGCTCGGCCTACAGGCACGGAAGTGGAACAAGAAACAATTTCACAATGGAGTGGAACACATTTTTTTCTTTTTTTTTTTCGCACGGGAGCTGACGTCCTTAAGTCGGATTTCTACCCGAGTCTGCCGCGTAAATAACGGGCAGCACTCTGTCGTACAGGCCCTTGTCACGGGAATGAAACAAGAAACAATTTCACAATGGAGTGGAACACTTTTCTTTTTCGCACGGGAGCTGACGGCCTTTAGTCTGCCGCGTAAATGACGGGCAGCACCCTGTCCTACAGGACCTTGGCACGGGAGTGGAAAAAGAAAAGTGTTCACAATGGAGTGGAACACTTTTTTTTATTTTTTCGCACGGGAGATGACGGTCTTTAGTCGGATTCTTACCCGAGTCTGCCGCGTAAATAACGGGCAGCACTCTGTCGTACAGGCCCTTGTCACGGGAATGAAACAAGAAACAATTTCACAATGGAGTGGAACACTTTTTTTCGCACGGGAGCTGACGGCCTTTAGTCTGCCGAGTAACACTTTTTTTTATTTTTTCGCACGGGAACTGACGGTCTTTAGTCGGATTTTTACCCGAGTTTCTCGCGTGTATTACGGGCAGCACTCTGTCCTACAGACCCTGGTCAAGGGGGTGAAACGACGGCCTTTAGTCGGATTTCTACTCGAGTCTTTATGAACATTAGTTTGTCTGTCGACCTACGACCTACAAGCCAGGTCAACACTTTCTGAACATAAATTTCAGTGTCGACTTACGACCTACGCGCCAGGTCGACACTATCTTAATGTAAATTTGACTGTCGACCTACGACCTACGAGCAAGATCGACACTTTCTGAACATAAGTTTGACTGTCGACCTACGACCTACGAGCAAGATCGACACTATCTTAATGTGAATCTGACTGTCGACCAACGACCTACGAGCCAGATCAACACTCTCTGAAAAAAAATTTGACTGTCGACCTACGACCTACGAGCCAGATCAACACTTTCTGAGCATAAAATTGACTGTCGACCTACGACTTACGCGCCAGGTCAACACTATCTTAATGTGAATCTGACTGTCGACCTACGACCTACTCGCCAGATCGACACTCTCTGAAAATAAATTTGACTGTCGACCTACGACCTACGAGCCAGATCAACACTCTCTGAAAATAAATCTGACTGTCGACCTACGACCTACGCGCCAGGTCAAAACTATCTTAATGTGAATCTGGCTGTCGACCTACGACCTACGAGCCAGATCAACACTCTCTGAAAATAAATCTGACTGTCGACCTACGACCTACGCGCCAGGTCAACACTATCTTAATGTGAATCTGACTGTCGACCTACGACCTACGAGCCAGATCAACACTCTCTGAAAATAAATCTGACTGTCGACCTACGACCTACGCGCCAGGTCAACACTATCTTTATGTGAATCTGACTGTCGACCTACGACCTATGAGCCAGATCAACACTCTCTGAAAATAAATTTGACTGTCGACCTACGACCTACGAACCAGATCAACACTTTCTGAGCATAAAATTGAATGTTGACCTACGACCTACGCGCCAGGTCAACACTATCTTAATGTGAATCTGACTGTCGACCTACGACCTACGCGCCAGATCGACACTCTCTGAAAATAAAAGTGACTGTCGACCTACGACCTACGCGCCAGGTCAACACTCTCTGAACATAAATTTGACTGTCGACCTACGACCTACGCGCCAGGTCAACACTATCTTAATGTGAATCTGACTGTCGACCTACGACCTACGAGCCAGATCAACACTCTCTGAAAATAAATTTGACTGTCGACCTACGACCTACGAGCCAGATCAACACTTTCTGAGCATAACATTGACTGTCGACCTACGACCTACGCGCCAGGTCAACACTCTCTGAACATAAATGTGACTGTCGACATACGACCTACGCGCCAGGTCAACACTATCTTAATGTGAATCTGACTGTCGACCTACGACCTACGAGCCAGATCAACACTCTCTGAAAATAAATCTGACTGTCGACCAACGACCTACGCGCCAGGTCAACACTATCTTAATGTGAATCTGACTGTCGACCTACGACCTACGAGCCAGATCAACACTCTCTGAAAATAAATCTGACTGTCGACCTACGACCTACGCGCCAGGTCAACACTATCTTAATGTGAATCTGACTGTCGACCTACGACCTACGCGCCAGGTCGACACTTTCTGAACATACATTTGACTGTCGACCTACGACCTACGCGCCAGGTCAACACTATCTTAATGGGAATCTGACTGTCGACCTACGACCTACGAGCCAGATCAACACTCTCTGAAAATAAATTTGACTGTCGACCTACGACCTACGAGCCAGATCAACACTTTCTGAGCATAACATTGACGCCAGGTCACCACTCTCTAAACATAAATTTGACTGTCGACCTACGACCTACGCGCCAGGTCAACACTCTCTGAACATAAATTTGACTGTCGACCTACGACCTACGCGCCAGGTCAACACTATCTTAATGTGAATCTGACTGTCGACCTACGACCTACGAGCCAGATCAACACTCTCTTAAAATAAATTTGACTGTCGACCTACGACCTACGCGCCTGGTCAACACTATCTTAATGTGAATCTGACTGTCGACCTACGACCTACGAGCCAGATCAACACTCTCTGAAAATAAATCTGACTGTCGACCTACGACCTACGCGCCATGTCAACACTATCTTAATGTGAATCTGACTGTCGACCTACGACCTACGAGCCAGATCAACACTCTCTGAAAATAAATTTGACTGTCGACCTACGACCTACGAGCCAGATCAACACTTTCTGAGCATAAAATTGACTGTCGACCTACGACCTACGCGCCAGGTCAACACTCTGAACATAAATTTGACTGTCGACCTACGACCTACGCGCCAGGTCAACACTATCTTAATGGGATTTTGACTGTCGACTGTCGACCTACGCGCCAGGTCAACACTCTCTGAACATAAATTTGACTGTCGACCTACGACCTACGCGCCAGGTCAACACTATCTTAATGGGATTCTGACTGTCGACTGTCGACCTACGCGCCAGGTCAACACTATCTTAATGTGAATCTGACTGTCGACCTACGACCTACGCGCCAGGTCGACACTTTCTGAAAATATATTTGACTGTCGACCTACGAGCTACGACCTACGTGCTAACTTCACACACCTCAATGTCGCATTGTAATGAAAACAAACTGTTATCCTTTACCACATGCATACGCTTTTTGACGCATACATGTAAGTCCTTTGCAGCACACGACTTCTGAAAACAAAAGGAGAATTTATAATGAGCAGATTCTCCTCTTTTCACAATTTTTTTAACTTTTTCCTTAAGAAAAAAGTTCACTATTAGAGATGTTGATTTTGATACTTTTTGCATAGACATGTATGTTGGAATGGGTTTTAAGGACACGCACAAGAGTGTTTAAATCCTCTTTACATGTATGTTGGAAAGGGTTTAAAGAACACGCGCTAGAGTGTTAAAGTTCATTATTAGAGATGTTGATTCTTTTTGCATAGACTGCTTCTAAATCGTACATGTATATGTATGTTGGAAAGGGTTAAAAGAACACGCACAAGAGTGTTTAAAGTTCACTATTAGAGATGTTGATTATTTTTGCATAGACTTCTTCAAAGTCGTACATGTACATGTATGTTGGAAGAGTTTAAAGAACACGCACTAGAGTGTAAAATCCTCTTTACATGTATGTTGGAAAGGGTTTAAAGAACACGCACTCGAGTGTTAAATCCTCGTTACATTTATGTTGGAAAGGGTTTAAAGAACACGCACACGAGTGATACATCCTCGTTACATGTATGTTGGAAAGGGTTTAAAGAACACACACACGAGTGTTAAATCCTCGTTACATTTATGTTGGAAAGGGTTTAAAGAACACGCACAACAGTGATACATCCTCGTTACATGTATGTTGGAAAGGGTTTAAATAACACGCACACGAGTGTTAAATCCTCGTTACATTTATGTTGGAAAGGGTTTAAAGAACACGCACTTGAGTGTTTAAATCTTCTTTACATGTACGTTGGAAAGGGTTTAAAGAACACGCACAAGAGTGTAAAATCCTCTTTACATGTATGTTGGAAAGGGTTTAAAGAACACGCACAAGAGTGGTACATCCTCGTTACATGTATGTTGGAAACGGTTTAAAGAACACGCACTCGAGTGTTTAAATCCTCTTTACATGTATGTTGGAAAGGGTTTAAAGAACACGCACTAGAGTGCTTAAATCCTCTTTACATGTATGTCGGAAAAGGTTTAAAGAACACACACAAGAGTGTTTAAAGTTCACTATTATAGATGTTGATTCGTTTTGCATATACTTCTTCAAAATCGTACATGTACATGTATTTTGGAAAGGGTTTAAAGAACACGCACAAGAGTGTGAAATAATCTTTACATGTATGTTGGAAAGGGTTTAAAGAACACGCACTAGAGTGTTAAAGTTCACTATTAGAGATGTTGATTCTTTTTGCATAGACTTCTTATAAGTCGTACATGTATATGTATGTTGGAAGAGTTTAAAGAACACGCACTAGAGTGTAAAATCCTCTTTACATGTATGTTGGAAAGGGTTTAAAGAACACGCACAAGAGTGATACATCCTCGTTACATGTATGTTGGAAACGGTTTAAAGAACACGCACAAGAGTGTTAAATCCTCGTTATATTTATGTTGGAAAGGGTTTAAAGAACACGCACTTGAGTCTTTAAATCCTCTTTACATGTATGTTGGAAAGGGTTTAAAGAACACGCACAATAGTGTAAAATCCTCTTTAACATGTATGTCGTAAAGGGTTTAAAGAACACACACAAGAGTGTTTAAAGTTCACTATTATAGATGTTGATTCTTTTTGCATATACTTCTTCAAAGTCATACATGTACATGTATTTTGGAAAGGGTTTAAAGAACAAGCACTAGATTGTTAAATCCTCTTTACATGTATGTTGGAAAGGGTTTAAAGAACACGCACAAGAGAGTTTAAAGTTCACTCTTAGAGATGTTAATTCTTTTTGCATATATTTCTTCAAAGTCACGCACTAGAGTGTAAAATCCTCTTTACATGTATGTTGGAAGAGTTTAAAGAACAAGCACTAGAGTGTAAAATCCTCTTTACATGTATGTTGGAAGGGTTTAAAGAACACGCACTAGAGTGTAAAATCCTCTTTACATGTACATGTATGTTGGAAGAGTTTAAAGAACACGCACTAGAGTGTAAAATCCTCTTTACATGTATGTTGGAAGAGTTTAAAGAACAAGCACTAGAGTGTAAAATCCTCTTTACATGTATATGTATGTTGGAAAGGGTTTAAAGAACACGCACAAGAGTGTAAAATCCTCTTTACATGTATGTTGGAAAGGGTTTAAAGAACACGCACAAGAATGTTTAAAGTTCACGATTAGAGATGTTGATTATTTTTGCATAGACTTCTTCAAAGGCGTAGATGTACATGTGTGTTGGAAAGGGTTTAAAGAACAAGCACAAGAGTGTTAAATCCTCTTTACATGTATGTTCGAAAGGGTTAACAGAACACGCACTAGAGTGTTAACTCCTTTTTACATGTATGTCGGAAAGGGTTTAAAGATCAAGCACAAGAGTGTTTAGATCCTCTTTACCGCATACAACATGTACATGTATGTTGGAAAGGGTTTAACGAACACGCACTAGAGTGTTAAATCCTCTTTACATGTATGTTGGAAAGGGTTCAACGAATACGCACAAGAGTGTTAAATCCTCTTTACCGCATACAACATGTAAATGTATGTTGGAAAGGGTTTAACGAACACGCACTAGAGTTTTTAAATCCTCTTTCCCACATAAAACATATTTTCAGAAGACGACTTCGAAAACATATAAACTCAAATTATGGAATATATCTAAAAACGAAAGAACAATTTTTTGAATATACAAATGTAGTTGAAAACATTGTGACAGGAGGAGACATTGCTCACTACCAGTAATGTCTCCTTTTGCCACAATGTTTTCAAAAGCTGTCTTCTCCGGTGGCATTAAATTGTATCTATATCTGGGAGAGGTATAAAGCCGCTTATTAATAACGCTTTCCCACATATAGACGTTGTATGGCGCCTCAACAGCAGACGACTTTTAGAACATTGTAACAAAAGGAGAAATTGCTTAAAACTAGCTCCTTTTGCAACGATGTTTTCAAATATATTTTGTAATTATACCTTCAATAACAGATAGTTTCTATATCTTTGTTTTGATGTTTTTCTTCCGATGATATCTGGGACGAGGTAAATCATGACTAAATCGGGCGCCCGAGTTTTGAGATCAGTCATTCTGGATTCTCGCCCTATTGTGGTCATGTGTTTGTGCCAGAGGACAAAGTAAGTTAAGTGATATAGTAATAATGACCCAATAATCGAATAAAGCCATTCTGTCTTCGTGTTTATATTGAGCGACTGTTGGAATGACATTTAGATACACTTCGCATTTGCTTGCATTTTCACAACATGTGAATACACAGCGAACCTCAAATAGGCGTGAAATATCAACCTTATAAATAACAAAACGGGACGAGGGACACGAGTACAATTTGATACTCTCAGTTAACATTTTCCCTCATATAGACGCTTTCTGACGCCTCTGCAGCAGACGGCCTTTTGAAAACATAGTAACAAAAGAAGAAATTGCTCAAAATGAGCAATTTCTCCTTTTGCCACAATGTTTTCCATTTTTAGTCATAGGTTATCCATTCAATTATAGAGATTTTCTTTTTTTTGACAACATATGTTTAAAGTCGTCTGCTGCAGAATTGTCGTACGAGGGAAAGGGTAAAAGAAAATGTAATTCCATACAGACTTTGATTTATTCTGAAGGTAACGATTTTTTTTTAAAAGAACCATTATCGATTTGTATCGATACATACCCTAAATAAATCATTTCAATTAAGCAAATGTCACACAAGGAAGTTATCCGTTTCCCACTTACAGACGCTTTTTAGTGTATGCATTTTTATTAATTAAATATGACATAATATAAGTATTACATTAGTCAAACATCTTTTACTGTATTGCTTTAAGCCCTGGTCACATCAACGTTACGAGCTCCGTACGAGTAGGTTTTCAGCCGGAGCCCGTACGGACATCGTTGACTCTAGCGAGCATCGTACATATTTTTTTTTTAACTCGAAGAGGACTCGGAGCCTCGGTGAAAACGTTTCACCGAACTCCCGAGTTCTCTCCGAGGTCGTAGAAATGTTCGAAGTCGGGAGCAAATTGCAAGCAACCCACCACAAGGGTCCCGATAAAGCTCGTATGGGCATCGCACGATGGCCGGTCGGATTTGGAACACAGCGAGGCCCTTAACCCTTTCCCTCATACAGACGCTTTCTGACGCCTTTGCAGCAGATGGCTTTTTGAAAACAAAGTGAAAAAAGAAGAAATTGCACAAAACGTGCAATTTCTCCTTTTGCCACAATGTTTTCCACTTTTTGTTATCCATTCAATTATGGAGATTGTCGATGTTTTGACAAAATACGTTCAAAGTCATCTGCTGCAGAATTGACGTATGAGGGAAAGGGTTAAGAGCTTAACGGTGCTCGCATAACTGTCGCAGGGAAGTCGTAATCTTTTTAGTCAGATGTCTTCAAGGTCGTTTCCTGCAGATTTGTTGAATGTTGACAATGGTTAAATCACATACAATTTGATTGCTTGACCGATTTATTGATTGCTTGGGGTTTCATATCATTTTGTTCAGTCACATCACTGCGACCAGTTCATCTACCAATGTATTTCCTTGATTTCTCAAACCAATAACCTAGCCATTGGGTGACAAACGAATGACGCATTGACTTTTGTCAAACTTCGGAAAGAATGGCGGCCGAGTTGCGGTTTTAACCCATGGATTGACAGCCCATGTCGCTACCGACTGAGATACCGGGGCTGGGTAGATCAAATGTGTAGATAAACTAACAAATAATGTATTGTGCTCTTTATTTTATAATGTTACTGATTTAGTTCATGATTGCACCGATTAGAAGTCACTTATCCTTCTTAAATTACCTACATGGTATTTATTTTGACTTCCTGTTAACAAATTCCCACATACAATAAATCAACAGCAGACGACTTTTAAAACATAAATAACAAATTGAAACTCTCCATAAATTAAATTTTGCAATTATTGAATGAAGTTGAAAACATTGTGATTAAAGGAGAAATTGCTCATTATGAGCAATTTCTCATTTAGCCACAATCTGTTCAAATGTAGTCTGCTGTAGAGGTACCAGAACGTGTCTGTATGTGGGAAAGGGTTACGTATGAATTATCAAAATCCCTCGATATGGGAAAGGGTTCATGAAATGTTTACTACAGGCGAGCAATTCGCTTATGTATGATGACCTTGCTTAAACTTGCTTTTTGAACAATAATCAATTATATGGATCTTTTAATATTAATATTGTAATTTAATTACCCCCCTTTCACATATTAACGCATGTGCAACAGACGGCATAAGAAAACGACCTGGCAAAAACAATGGAAATCGGTCATAAGTTCAAAAGACTTTCAATTCTGTACAAGAATTATAAATTCATTCATCGAGAACATATATTGAGTATCTTTTTAAGTTGTCCGCTGCAGTTTATGTTATACTCGGCAATCACCGCAGAGTCAGATCAAGCTGGGCTGATGACACAGTACGTTAAAGGTGTAACCGTTACGCACTGAACCATCAATGTAATGTTTTGTGGGTTTTTCCCTGAGTCACCGTAATGAATACATTCCTATTGTGAATCTACTGTTAAACACACTTCGCATCCGGGGGGTCTCAACTTCATAATTTTTGTCAAAAATTATGTTTTTTTTTATATTTTGCCTCTTTATTAATGAGCGAAAGTGACTTCGTCAAAAGAAATGTTGCATCATCGACACCACACAGGTCAGATGCCCACTCAATGAAAAAGAAGTGGAAGACAGTTGTGCAGAGTAAGAGCTTCGGACTCCCGTACCATAAGTCCCTGGTTCGAGTCCCGTGATGCGGGGGTTCTGACTTTGGGATGTATTCACACAAACGGCACGAGTACTGGTTAAGTCTCCAGGAAGCAGACATCGAGCGTGATTAATATTAACTGAAAGCTTATTTCGCAATCGATGTGAAATAAATAAGTTTAAACTAATTGAAAAGTTCTCTTAAATACCTACCTGTTATTATTGGCTTGCGTTGGGTGTTAAATAGAGACACTATTCACAACATAGTGTATTACGAAAAACCGAGAGTCGGTAGCTTAGGCGGTAGAGACGCGATGTTTCAATCCAAAGGAAGCTAGTTCAAACCCCAATTCGGACAACCTTGTTTCCGAAGTTTACCATAAGTTAACGTTTGTCGAAAAGCGTCCTTCGTCTTGTACCAGTGGGCTAACATTGTATGTTGAAAGGTATCCAGGTGCTTGAGCAAGACTGTTGTGTGGAGTACTAGTGTGAGAAGGCCAGGAAGCACTTGTGAACTGGCAGCCGTGATATGACGTGAACATTGTTGAAAAAGGCGTACACTCCTAATCTACCAATCGATCTACGCCCACCAAGCGTTGTGTAATTTTATTGGTGTAAAATAGAGATTGGTTTGTACATCCATGAGTTATTTAAATGTATACTGTATATCATAGGCTTATTGTGTGCGTCTTTGATTATTTTATTTTTTAGCGAAGAGTGCATGGTGATCTTGATTTACGCTGAAGGCAAGATGCATTATACCTATCTACATAGAGACGCGTTCTGAACCTTCTACAGCAAAGAACTTTAGAAAACAGTATGGCAAAGGGATAAATTGCTCATAATGAGCAAGTTCTCCTTTTGCCATAATGTTTTTCACTTTATTCAATAATTGTTCTTTTATTTAAAGAGATAGTTTACAAATTTATTTGGAAATGTTTTCAAAGTCATCTGCTACAGGTGTGGAAAAAAGTTAGTTTGGGTTTTCTGTACTGCATTTCAATTATTGTAGCATGCATCATACTTATTTTATCATAAATGAACGAAATAAAACGCAGAAAAATGAAAATATTTTAAATGAATACGAACGCGGAAGTTTAATTGTTTTTACTAGTTTCACTCTGTGCGGCTCTTATATTGCGCAATAATGCCACGACAATTACCCTCATTCACTGAAGTCAGACATCCGGGTTGTAGAGAACAAACATGTGTTTTTCCTGAAAAAATTAATTACTGGGGCAAAAAATAAATTACATTGGAAAAGCCGGAGTTAAAATGACTCGTGTTTATATCTAACAACACAACCTGAATAAATGTATGGGTTAACATATTTACAACGGACAATCTGTCATTAAACTTAATTAGGGTTGAAAGCGCAAATAATATTCAAACAAAGATTGATTGATTGGTGCTTTACGCCGCTTTCAACAATTTGTTAGTTATATCACGGCGTTTCTTTGGTAAGTTACCAGTACACGTTCTTCTGGTCCATTTATCCCGACATCGGTCAGTCAGTCGTAATGCTAACCCCGCAACCCTGAGCGCCAATGATGGCCGCAATTACTACAATTTTTTAAATCTGAGGTATGACCCGGCTAGGGATCGAACTCACGGCCTCCGGCACTCGAGGCAGCCGCTCTTTCACTACACCAATGAGGCGGTCTCGAACATAGAAAGCGGTGTACTCTTTGAATTAGTAATGCATTCCGTCTGTTAGTAAAATACCAGTATTACTGGACAATTTATCCTGGTACTAGTGAGTGAGTCGTAATGCTAGCCCCACAATTATGAGCACCAATGAGGGAAAGCCATTTCTACCATTTTAAAGTCGTTAGTATGACCCTGCCGGTGATCGAAGCCACGACCTCCCGCACCCGAATATGTATTCAGTCCGTCATGCTTTTAAAATATCCACTTATTCAATAAACCAAATAATTTGAATGTATCAAATCATTAATAGTTGACTATTGATGTATTACTTGATTGATTGATTGAGTGAGTGAGTGAGTGAGCGATTGATTGATTTATTGATTGTTTTGGGCTTTTACGTCGTCTTTAACACTATGTTCAGCCATATCACGACGGCCAGTTCACCTATTTATTTATTTCTTGGAATTCTTACACAAGTACTTCATACAGTCTTTCCAAGAATCTGAATACTTTCCCATATAGACCGTTATCCTATTGGTGGACCACGAATGACGCTTGTGGCATTGATTTATTGCAATCGTCGAAGAGAATGTTGTCAGAACTTGGATTCAAACTCACAATCTATTGATTGACAACCCGGCACGTTACCGACTGAGCTACCGGCGCTCGGCACGAATGATACTTACACACAGGCTTGAATAACCGTATTTATGTACAACACTTTATATCATTTACGTCATTATTAGTGATATAAAGTGTTTTACTGAATTTCTTTCCTATAATACAAATATTTTACGTATGTATATGTATATTCTCGGAAATGATATTGTACGAGTTCTCATTCGAATACGTATCTTATTTATTGTAAAGCGTTAATTAGAAATTTATTTTCTCAAATTTAATTTTTAAAATGAAATTGATTAAACGTAATGTAATTCAAAACAGGAGGAAGGTAATATCGTTATATGTTTTAAAGACATTTAAGCCGCGTGCATTGATTTGGATACTTAATGCATTTGCGTATGGCGAAGCTTCAGGTGATTCTTTGTATCCAAACAGTCTAATCAGAGTCTTCACTCTCCGTCTTAAAGTGATTATGTCCTAGACGTATCTTTCGGTAAAACTATTAGAGTATATTGTCCTACTAGTTTCACGACAAGGCACATTTACAGCGAGCCAATTATACCTAAATCTTCAGACACGTCTTATTTGAGCCGTTCCACGAGAAAAACCAACATTGTGGACTCTGCGTAAAGTATCGACGCGGATCAGCCTAAGCATGTCGCGCAGGCTAATCCGGTCAGACACTTTTTACGTCTTGTAGATTTTCTGTTTCAGGAATCATTACTCTATACATCTTTCTGTCAGAGACGTAATGTGTCGGCACGGTTTGCGCAGGCTGATCTGGGTCGATACTGTACGCAGAGGCCATACTGTTGGTTTTCTCGCGGAACGGCTCATTTGTTAATTGAAAATCTTCAAAATGAATACGTCTGCGTCTGTGTCACACAACTTTAACCATACCTCATAACTCAAAACCGTTGAATATTTTCAAATGAAACGTTGTACACATGTTCCTAGGAACAATACGCATGTCTATACCTAGTAAAATGATATTACTCTTAACACCTAATATATTCTTCGAGAAAAAAAAACCCAATAAGGTATGAAAAATCAATACGACATGCTGAAGTTCCAGAGTAACCAATCTTTCAGCCCCTATTTACTTGCTTTTATGGCCAAAGCAAGGATGAGATTGTGGCTGCCCTTTTTGAATTGAGCGTCTCCAAGTCACAGGGGCTATGGTTTATTTCCAATACAAAGCTCTAGATATGCAGTGTTTTACTCGTTCTAAATTCAATAATTAATCCGCAAGCCCTTTGTCGTGGGTACTCAAAAGAATCGTCTCAATGAGACGATTCTTTTGAGATCCCACAACATAGGGTTTGGTTGGATAATAAGAGAGATAGTGTGGGGAAAAGATCTGTAAACCCCTCCCTCCTTATTTGGACTTCTTGCCAATATGGTAGTGGGTCTACATTAATATAATACATGAATGGTGTTCTGCGAGGACAACCGTACATCATTTTCGACCGGTTTTGACTGGGATAAAACTACCTAAATTTATCACATGGAACCTGTCTAAATTTATGACAGCTTACTAGAGATGGTCAGACTGGTGTGTAACACGTCTGCAGTAGATAACAATTGAATACATTTTTGTACCGTCAGGAATTTCTCATATTGCGAAATTGAATGTTTCACAATATATTTTCAATAATTAAACATCCGTTTGTAGAACTATTGAATCGTTTTGTCTAGATTCAATAACTTCCTACAGGATTTCAGGATCATCTGCTGCAGATTTGTTTTATAAGGGAACTGAATCATGAGATGATATATTTTCATTTTGTATTTAAAGACCACTCATGGAAAGTTAACAATCTGGTCTTTGCTCACAGGTGATCTTTAATTACAGGGTCATTTATGCAGAAAATGAGTAATTAGGAAATTAAAAGTATGGTTGCTTTAGACAGGTAATTGCTAAACAAAGGTGGTCTTTTTACAGGTTTTACTGTCACTGCACATTTTCCTGCAGATTATCAAGCGAAAATACAAAACGAGGGATTAAAATGACTTTGAAACATGATTCACGTCTTTTCAAATGCGATAATGAGACGTGATTGACAAGTCATTCATAAATTTTATTTCGCCTCCTGTGTATTTTCCTTTTCACGGATCATTACTATATACCTCTATACCCCTGAGAAGCAATATGTCGACCCGGATTAGCCTTGGCGGACTGTGCAGGCTGATCTGGGTCGATACATTACGCAGCGTCTATAATGTTGGTTTTCTCACGGGACAGCTCGTATAATGATAATCTTATTATAGAGGTTGATCATATTTTAACCAGATGTTTACAAAATCGTCTGCTGCAGATTTGTTGCATATGGGAGAGGGTTGGGACCCCTTATCGCTGGACTCGGTTAATATGGCTTATATTAATCTTCTAAAATAATTTGAGCCGTTCCACCAGAAAACCAACAATATTGACTCTGGATAATGTATCGACCCGGATCAGCCTAAGCATGCCTCGCAGGCTAATCCGGAAAGAAACTATTCACCTACTTTTTCTGTTTCAGGAATCTTTACCCTTTACCTCTATCCCCCTGAGACGGAATGTGTCGGATTAGTCTGTGCGGACTACGCAGGCTGATCTGGCTCGATACATTACACATAGTCAATAATGTTGGTTTTCTCGAAGAACAGGTCATTTTTTATTTAAAATTCATCCTTATTCAATTATACAAAGCTTTATTTAAATAATTAAAATAGTAATACAAAGAAAATGCACATGGCAATCCATCTATCAATGTCGTTTTGTAATTAGAACAAACTGTTATCCTTTCTGAAAACACTCATATGAAGGGAGAATTCATAATGAGCAAATTCTCCGTTTGTCACAAAGTTTCTGACTCTTTCCTTAAGAAAACAATTCACTATTAGAGATGTTGACTCGTTTTGCATATATACTTCTTCAAAGTCATACATGCAGGAGGAGAAATTGCTCACGTTCAGCAACGTCAGTTTTTGCCACAGTGTTTTCAGAAGTTGTCTCCTCCAGTGGCGTTAAATTGCGTCTACATGTGGGAGAGGATTAAAGCTGCTTATCATTAACGCTTTCCCACATATATACATTTTCTGACGCCTCTACAGCAGACGACTTTTGAAACATTGTAACAAAGGGAGAAATTGCTCAAAACGAGCAATTTCTTCTTTTGCATAGATGTTTTCAACTATACTTAGTAACTATACCTTCAATAATAGAGAGTTTCTATATCTTTGTCTAGATGTTTTTATATTCGTCTGCTGCAGATTTTGTTATATGAGGGACGGGGTAAATAGGGCGACCGAGTTTTGAGAGCAGTCGCTCTGAATTCCCGCCCTATTGTGGTTGTTGTTGTACCAGAGGACAAAGTCAGTTAAGTGATATAGTAATAATGACCCTATAATCTTCGTGTCAATGTTGAATGACTGTTGAAATAACATTTAGATACAATTCGCTTTTTGCTTGCCTTTTCAAAATATGTGAATACACAGCGAAACTCAATCAGGTGTGAAATTTCAACCTTATCACAACTAAAAAGGGAAATGAATGTATATTGTTTTATGGCGCATCGACAGCTAAGGTCATTTAGAAAATGTGCCTTGCCCAAGGGCACTCCACCATGACCGTAGTGCCGCGACTGGGGATTGAACCCGGGACGCCCGGTTTCGAAATCCCCGACGCTAACCACTCGACCACAGCGGATTCCTAATAAAGGGAAAAGGGAAACGAGTACAATTTGATACGCTCATTTAAAAAAAAAAGTAACTCCATACAGATTTTGATTTATTCTAAAGGTAAAGATTTCTATAAAGAACCATTGTCTGTTTGTATTGATACATACCGTAAATAAAAATAGATTCAATTACATAAATATCACATAAGGAAGTTATCCATTTATCACTTACAAACGAGTTTTGAGATCAATCGATCTGGATTCCCGCTCAATACAGATTATGATTTATTCTAAAGGTAATGATTTCTATAAAGAACCATTATCGATTTGTATTTTGAATTTGGAACAAAGCGAGGCCCGTGAACGCTTACCGGTGCTCGCACAACTATCGCGGGGAATGCAGACGATTAACGGACGATGTCCATTCGATACTACGGACATCGGGCGTGGAACTTGCGATCGGGGCGGCATGGCTTTACGTTCGCCGTACGGACTCCGTGCGACATCATTGACGACCCATGGTGGTATTCACGAAGAATATCTTTTGAGTTACACAAAATATTGTCGAGACGTGGTACAGCATGGCAATTGCACCACAGCGTATTAGACTGATATACGTGCGGCTCGCTGTGCAGCAAGCTCAAGCCCTGCATGATATGATACTCAAACCACTGTGGCTAGAAGAGCAGATGAATTTGGAACAAAGCGAGGCCCGTGAACGCTTACCGGTGCTCGCACAACTATCGCAGGGAATGCAGACGATTAACGGACGATGTCCATTCGATACTACGGACATCGTGCGGGGAACTTGCGATCGGGGCGGCATGGCTTTACGTTCGCCGTACGGACTCCGTGCGACATCATTGACGACCCATGGTGGTATTCACGAAGAATATCTTTTGAGTTACACAAAATATTGTCGGGACGTGGTACAGCATGGTAATTGCACCACAGCGTATTATACTGATATACGTGCGGCTCGCTGTGCCCCAAGCTGGAGCACTGCATGACATGATACTCAAAGAACTGTGGCTAGAAGAGTAGAGGAATGCTAGACAACGTCGGCGGAGGCATACGTGCTTGGTAAAGCCGTGCTTGGTACGGCGCTTCCGACTGGTTTATTCTTGTCGTGCGGACACCGTTTTAACAGCGTATGGGCATTGTATGAGCGCCGTACTAAAACACGTGCATCGTACGAGGTACGTCCGAGCTCATTGCGAGCTCCGCATGTCTTGTCTGTAATGTCCATACGGATTTCCTACGATTGTATCCTACACAAGATCTGGCATGTGGCCAGAAGCTACGATTGTAAGGAGACTGTACGATTTTTATAAGATGGTGATATCGTATGGATATGTGACCGAGGCATTTAGCATCGGTTGTTAATTTAATAATGTCTGGTTATTGAATAAAGTAATCCAAATTGTCAAATGGAAAAAAAATTCTAATAATGAGAAATTTCTCCTTTTACTCGAATGTTTTCAACACGATTCAATAAATACATGTTCATGAAATCTTTTTAGTCAGATATCTTCAAGGTCGTCTCCTTCAGACATGTGTTGAATGTTGGTAAGGGTTGAATCACATACAATTTGATTGCTTGACAGATTTATTTATTGAGGTTTCATACCATTTTGTTCAGTCATATCACTGCGACCAGTTATCCTACCAATGTATTTCCGAGCAACTGGCTACTTTTCACCATAGACTGTTAGCGAGTTAGTGAAAGACGAATGACGCTTGTGGCATTGACTTTTGTCAAACGTCGGAAAGAATGACATCCGAGTTGGGGTCCGAGATTGAACACCCACGTCGCTACCGACTGAGCTACCGGGGCTGGGTAGATCAAATGTGTAGATATACTAATAAATAATGTATTGTGCTCTTTATTTAATAATATTACTTATTTGTTTCATGATTGCACCGACATACTAATTTGAAGTCAATTATCCTTCTTAAATCACCTACATGGTACATGACTTCCTGTTAACCAATTCCCACATACAAGAAATCAGCAGCAGACGACATACATACACAAATTGAAAATCTTCATAAATAAAATGTTGCAATCATTGAATGAAGTTGAAAACATTGTGAGCAATTTCTCCTTTGTCACTATTTTGTTTAAATGTCGTCTGCTGTAGAGGTACCAGAACGTGTCTGTATGTGGGAAAGGGTTACACGTGAACGTGACTTAAAAGATTGATTTCTAAGACCTTGACCATTTATCAACATTATCAGATTTAAAATGTTTTCAACTAAATTTTACTTTATGCACTACGAGGTATATTTCCATTAGAGACATTTCATATTTGTCCCTCGATATGTTCAATGATGTCTGCTTGAGATGTGTTGTATATCTGAAAGGGTTAATGCAATGTTTACCACAAGCGAGCAATGCGCTTATAATGCTTATGTATGATAACTTTGCTTAACCTTGCTTTTTAAACAATAATCAATCATATGGATATTTTAATATTAATAATTGTAATATAGTTAACCCCCTTTTCCATATTATCGCATTTGCAACAGACAGCATTAGGAAACGATCTGGCAAAAGTAGATCGGTCATTAGTTCAAAAGATTTCAATTCTGTTCAAGAAATATATAATTTCATTCATCGAGAACATAAAGTGGGTATCTTTTCAAGTTGTTTGCTGCAGTTTTTGTTATACTCGGCACTCAGTGCAGAGTCAGATCAAGCTGGGCAGATGTCACACTGTGTTAAAGATGTAACTGCTTCTAAAACTACATGCAGTTACAACCGTTACGTTTGTTAAAAAGCGTGCTTTGTCTTGTACCAGTGGTCTAACGGTGTATGTTTAAAAGCATCCAGGTGCTTGAGAAAGACTGTTGTATGGAGTACCAGTGTGAGAAGGCCATAAAACGCATGTCAACTGGCAGCCGTGATATGACTGGAAAAGGCTTACAACCCCAATCTACCAATCGTTCTACGTCAACCAAGCGTTTTGTAATTTTATTGGAATAAAATAGGATTGGTTTGTACATCCATGGTCAGTTATGTATATGTACACTTTATATCAAAGGCTTATTGTGTGCGTCTTTGAATTTTTGGCGAAGAGTGCACGGTGATCTTGATCTACGCTAAAGGCAAGATGCATTACACATATCTACATAGAGACGCGTTCTGAACCTTGTACAGCAGACAGCTTTAGACAACAGTATGGCAAAGGGAGAAATTGCTCATAATGAGCAATTTCTCCTTTTGCCATAATGTTTTTCACTTTATTCAATAATTGTTCTTTCATTTAAAGAGATAGTTTACAAATTTATATTGAAATGTTTTCAAAGTCGTCTGCTACAGGTGTGGGAAAAAGTTAGTTTGGGTTTTCTGTACTGCATTTCAATTATTGTAGCATGCATCATATTTATTTTATCATAAATTAATGAAATAAAACCCAGAAAAATGAAAATATGCGAACGCGGAAGTTAAATTGATTTTACTTGTTTCACTCTGTGCGGCTCTTATATTGCGCAATAATGCCACGACAATTACCCCATTCATTGAAGTCAGACATCCGGGTTGTAGAGGACAAACATGTGTTTTTCCTAAAAACTTTATAAACTGGGGGAAAAAGTAAATTCCACTGGAAAAACCGGAGTTAAAATGACTCGTGCTATAACATATTTACAACGGACAATCTGACATTTAACTTAATTAGGGTGGCAATTTACTACCATTTTTTATATCTATGGTGTGACCCGGCTGGGGATCAAACTCGCGACCTCTCGCACTCGAGGCATACGCTCTTCCACTAGACCACCGAGGCGGTCCCGAACAAAGAAAGCGGTGTTATCTTTTCATTTATAATGCATTCTGTCTGATAGGAAGTTACCAGTATTACTGGACAACTTTTCCTGGTACCAGCGAGTGAGTTGTAATTCTAGCCCGTACAATTCTGAGCACCAAGGAGGGAAATCCATCACTACCATTTTAAGTCGTAAGTATGACTCTGCCGGTGATCGAAACCACGACCTCCATCACCTGAGTATGCATTCAGTCCATCATGCTTTTAAAATGTCCACTTATTCAATAAACCAAATAATTTGAATACATCAAATCATTAATAGTTGACTATTGATTGATTGATTGATTGATTGATTGGGCTTTTACGTCGTCTTTAACAATATGTTCAGCCATATCACGACGGCCAGTTCACCTATGTATGTATTTCAGGGAATTCTTACACAAGTACTTCATACAATCTTTCCAAGAATCCGAAGACTTTCCCATATAGACTGTAAGCCCATTGAATGTTGTCAGAACTTGGATTCAAACTAACAATCTATTGATTGACAATCCTCGGGGTTACCGACTGAGCTACCGGCGCTCGGCACGAATGATACTTACAAACAGGCTTGAATAACCGTATTTATGTATAACACTTTATATCATTAATACTCTTTATTAATGATATAAAGTGTTTAACTGACTTTCTTTCCTAATATACAAATATTTTATGTATAAATATGTATATTCTCGGAAAGGATATTATAAGAGTTCTCATTCGAATACGTATCTTATTTATTGTAAGGCGTTTACTAGAAATTCATTTTCACAAATTTAATTTTTAAGATGAAATTGACTAAACGTAATGTAATTCAAAACAGGAGGAATGTAATTTCATTGTATGTTTTAATGACATTTAAGCCACGTGCATTGATTTGGAGACTTAATGCATGTGCGTATGGCGAAGCTTCAGGTGATTCTTTGTATCCAAACAGTCTAATCAGAGTCTAATCAGAGTCTTCACTTTCCGTCTTCAGGTGATCTTTCGGTCAAACTATTAGAGTATATTGTCCTATTAGTTCCACGACAAGGCACATTTACAGCGAGCCAATTATACCTAAATCTTCAGACACGTCTTATTTGAGCCGTTCCACGAGAAAAACCAACATTATGGACTCTGCGTAAAGTATTGACGCGGATAAGCCTACGCATGGCGCGCAGGCTAACCCGGACAGACACTTTTCACCTCTTGTAGATTTTCTGTTTCAGGACTCATTACTCCATACATCTGTCTGTCAGAGACGGAATGTGTCGGCACAGGCTGATCTGGTTCGATACTCTACGCAGAGGCCATAGTGTTGGTTTTCTCGTGGAACGGCTCATTTGTTTATTGAAAATCTTCAAAATGTGTATTGATCAAATATATGAATTATGTTTGTTGGTATAGTGTATGACGCTATTTAATTTATTTTTTTAGCTCGTTTACGAAAAAAAAAATACCCTTGTGATACCCTTGTCAGCGTCTGTGTCACTCAGCTTTAACCTTACCTCATAACTCAAAACCGTTCAATATTTTCAACTGAAACTTCGTACACATGTTCCCAGGAACAATACGCATGTCTATACCTATTGAAATAACTCGGGTGGCTTTTATGATTATTCAGTAATGGAGACTTGGAAACAAATAGACGAGCGTCGGCATTTGCTCCTCGGCACTCTTGTGTCATTTATATCACGACGTATCCTGGGTAAATTACCAATACTATTGGTTCATTTATCCGAAAAACAGCGGTTCGGTCGTTATGCTAACCGCACAATCCTGAGCGACAAGGAGGGCAGTCAGTACTTCCATGTGTACAGTCTTTGGTTTGAACCGGCCAGGGGTCGAACTCGCGATCTCGCTTAGCGGTCTCACAAAATATGAAAAGAGCAGCGTTCAGTGATTTGGGATTTCGTTGCAACACCAACATAGTATGGCTTAGGTTTTTGTGTGTGTTTTACGCCGCTTTCAACAACTAAGGTCATATTGTAGAAGCTCGAATGTGATATTGCTCTTCCACCTTATATTTACTTCGAGAAAAAAACCCACCAATAAGGTATGACACCAATACGACCCCATCTGCTGAAGTTCAAGAGTTCCATTGACTCCACTCTTTCAGCCCTTTTTAACTTGCTTTCATGGTTCAAGCAAGGATGAGACTGTGGCTGCTTTTTTTAATTGAGCGTCCACAAGTCACAGGGCTATGGTTTATTTCCAATACAGAGCTCTCGATAAGCAGTGTTTTGCTTGTTCTAAATTCATTATTGAATCCGCAAGCCCTATGTTGTGGGTACTCAAAAGAATCGACTCAATGAGACGATTCTTTTGAGAACCCATAACATAGGGTTTGGTTGGATAATAAGAGAGATATTGTGTGGAAAAGATATGTAAACCCCTTCCTAACTCATCTTCGCCAGCCAAGGGTAATTTGTCCATTACATTACCATAATTACCCTTGGCTGACGGCTTCTTTAAATTTGAAATTCCCGCTCTGCTACCTAGCGGTTGCATAAATACACATCCCAATTCAGAAACTTGCATCGTCCAATAGAATAAGCAGGTAGCAAACATCGTCGGTTTTCTGTTAATATGGCGTATGCGTCGCTTCAGGTCCGTTGCTTACAACCGCGAAATTATACGAAGAAATAAAATTAAGTTTACAGACGTGTTTCCCTATCACGTTTCCTGGCAAATTAGTCATCATTATTGCTCCGCTGACTTCCATCATGGAGTAGCAGTGTCGGAGACTTGTTAGCCTTGGATTTAAGCAACATACCTGGGAATAGACGCCAGTCAGATCAAAGAGATCGCACACGGGACGTTCGACTTAATTTTGGAAGCCAGGCAGCTTTTTAAGGGAGATGGCGAACTATAATGTTGTATGAAAGTATCAAAAAAAAAAGGGATTATTTGTCGTGGATGAAGCCCACACAGTCATTCAGAGGTATGTAATTATATTGCTTAAGCAGACAAAATTATTATCTATATGTTCTTAGAGTAAATATTGCATCATAAAGTATTTAAACAATGCAAATAGCTCATAATTCTTGGCAAACTAGCACTGACATTGCAGGTTTATGTATTCCCCACCCACCTGCTGTTACATATTGTCTATGTTGGGTTAAAGTTAGGATCGTTGATATGGAGCCCTATTGATATACCAAGTTCCTTCAATGAATCCCACTGTTATTTCCAGTATAATTTCTTCTTTTTGTTCAATTTAATGTAATTGACTGTTAAATATTATACAGTTACAACCATTGTCAACAGTAAATGATATGTCATCAAACTAGATATAAAACAGGAATATTATATATCATGTAAAGTCCTCAGCATATATTATGTGTCAAATTAGGGTTTAATCCTTGAACTTGTGAATCTGTTATTCTGGCCTAAATACAATTTTAGCAGTCTACAATTCTAAAGTTGACATCAAGGTTTATATAAAGATTATGTCTCCAATGGTGTTGTATATCCATTCCTATAGTCAAATGATTTTCACAATATGATGAAATTTTAAGAAGTGATGTGGCTTGATCCTTTGACTGACAAAAAACTACAAATACTAAGGAGAACAATGAAAAATCTCTACAGCTGAAATTTTAACCCTTTCCCACATAGGACGGTTTAAAACGCCTTTTGCAGCGGATGATTTTGAAACATTGTGATATAATGGTGAAATTGCTCATAAAGAGCATTGTCCTCTTTTTCCAAATTATTTTCTACTCTCTCAAAATGTGTCTGCAAGTGTAGAAGAGTTAAGACAAAATTTATATTTACAGGACATATATTAAATGATTAAAAAACATATTGTAACATTGCAACTATATCTTTTTTTTTTTTCTTCTTTTTTTCAATTACCATTGGTAACCCATTTATTTCCCGTAAATAAGTATGTTATGGGTCGGGTCTACCCATCGCACACTGTACAGATTTTACACATTATTTACAATTCTCTCATTCCTTATTCTCTCATACAGTGGGCAACTAATCAATGATTAAGGTTACTTATGGTAGCTGAATATATGAAAAAATATTGAATCTGCTCTCTCCATAAATCAAGGTCATTATTCTTTATACATTTGGACTAAATATCCAATACATGTATTACACGATCAATTTTAGTCAGGGTTAATGGTTTAAATTCACATTTTATATTGCAAAAGTAGCATTATTAACACTTCGTAGAATATTACAATATGAGTTCCATTCTTTTTCAAACATTTCTAGGTTTTCGTTTTTTATTGCAAGGCTTTCTAGTACTTTATATGTTCTTTCAAGTTTATTTTTTAAATGTATTATTGATAGTGGGGCCTCAACATGTTTTGTGTTAAAAATATAACATTTTGCTTCTAATAATATGCATAATTGTACTGATGTTAGTTCATTTCCTATCTTAAACAAGAAAGCTTCTCGGAAATTTCGAAATAACCAAGTTTTGACTCATTTAAAATAGATTGTGTCTCTGAGACTAAGGATTCAGAATATTTTATACCAAGATAAGAAATGTGTTTAATGTTGATCTTATCATTGATTAAGTGTTGCCATTGTCCATCTTTAACAATCAATCTCCTAATCCATGTTGACTTTAATGATGCAATAATGGCTTTTAGATTAATCATATTTAGCCCGCCATCGCAATATGTTTTTATTATAACTTCATGTTTGATTTGTTGATGGCCCCTGCCACACAAATTCAAAAAATAGATTATTAATATGTTTTATAGTATTCTCGCTAGGATTAGGTAGTGTAAGAAAAAGATGATTAAGAACAGGTAAAAGTAATGTTTTGATAACTGTTATTTTTCCCAAAGGTGTAAGATACATTCTTTTCCAAAATGTTATCGAATTAAGTATTTTAGAGATTTTATCTTTGTAGTTTATATCTTGAATCTTTTTTAAATCTACGTAAAATGTAATACCTAACAGTTTAAATTGCTCACTTCCCCAAGACAGTTTCCATTTGGTTTTGATTGAGTCTGCACTATATATTTTTGCCCCTGTCCAAACTACCTGCGTCTTATCAAAATTTACATTTAATCCTGATATACTAGCATAGAAAGAAAGCTCTTCTAAAGTTTGATTGAGTGATGATGGTGAACCATCTAAAATAACTAATGTGTCATCTGCAAACTGTGACAATTTAAATTCATTATTATTTATGTTAAGACCTTTTATACTTTTATTATTATGTAGTTTAATTGCTAATATCTCTGCACAGAGAATGGAAATGTACGGTGAGAGAGAATTGCCTTGTCTGCAGCCCCTACCTATATAGAACAATTCTGATAAATTAACTCCCTGATTAATGCCAAGGTTTGCATTATTGTATAAAACCTTTACTCCAAAGTTAAAAAATGTAAGAACCTTTTGAATGAATGACCAAGATAAAGAGTCAAATGCCTTTTCAAAATCGACTAGCAGTATTAGTCCTCGAATATTGTTATCTTCTGCAGATTGCATAATGTTAAAAATAGTTCTTATATTTTCCCCCATGAAACGCCCCGAAATAAATCCTGTTTGATTATCATGTATAAGTTTATCGCGTACCGATTTTATTCTGTTCGTTATTATTACCATTTAAAAGAGATATTGGTCTATACTTTTTAAAAAAACGTCTAGGTTTAGTATCTTGTGGTATAAGTGTAATTATACCCTGTTTTTGAGTAACTGTAACAATCAGTTTTAACATGGTTCATAAAATTATTGATTTATTGGAATTTACCCCTTTCCCACAAATTACCTTTGGATTAACACAGACAAAGAGCATATTTACATGCTTCATTTTGAAGCATGGACATATTTGTAAATACTTTGTGGAATAACTTCTTCACACAGACTGTATTCATGTATTTATCCCTTTCCACATACAACAAAAATAAAAATGAAAGTATAATCAAGGAATACATAGAAATAAAACATTGTGAAAAAAAGGAGAAAGTGTTCTTAAAAAGAAATTGTTAATGTTGCCACAATGTTATCAAATGTCATCAGATGAATGAACATTAAAATGAGCTTTCAAGTGGGATAGCCTTACCATGGAATATGACATTTTGAGGAGTTTTAACTATGTTTCTGTTAACATGATTGTATTCTCCCCCCCCCCCCCCCCAAAAAGCTATTTCAAGGTGACACTCTTCTTATATTAATTTATTGAAATGTGATAATGCCCCTAGATTACATGTACATATATATTAAATATGTACATGTAATCTAGGGGCATTATCAAATTTCAATACATGCAACCAAACATTGTGGAAAAAGAAGTTTCCTTTTAAGTCATTAAAGCACATTTTCTAGTTTCCTACAAAACATATATATGTTTGTTTATGTTATTGTAGATACTACCTTTTTTGAAATGTAGTTAAAATTCATCTAAGATGAAAATTAATTATATTCAAGAAAATGCTTAATTAATGAAATAAGTTACAATATTAATAACAGAATCATTTAAGGCATTTTAGATTATTTTTATAAGAATTTCTACCACTTTTCTAAGTTTATTCTATATTGCACGGGCCAATCATAATTGAGGCACCATTCTAAGTATTTTGTCAATAATTAATCTATATATATGGACATTTACTTAAAATAAATTATCATTTATTCTTCTCCAACATAAGAAAGAGACTGAGTGTAATAGTTTTAGATTTGATATTTGAAAACAATATCGGGTAAGTTTTCTTTAAGATGACCTTAACTCTTTCCCAAATACAACATGTCTGCAACAGAAGACTTCTTGTCAAACATATAGATATTCTCGATAAAATAAATGACAATATTTTAATAGAATAGAAAAACATAATGAAGAAAGGAGAAATTTATCATAATGAGCACTCCTCTTGCTTAATTGTTTTCAAAAGTCATCTACTGTAAAAGGGTTTGTAAGTGGGAAAGGGTTTTTGGATGAATAACAGATTCTTTTTGTCTTGTCAAATTGTTTGCAGCAGATTTAGATACTTGAACATATTTCCATAAAGGAGACATTGCTCATGATGGTCACTTTTAATTCAACATTTTTTTCTATTCTATGGTCTATTATGAACTAATTAATTTCATTTAACCCTTTCCATCATAGGTCTGCAGCAGATGACTTTGAAAACGTCTAGGCAAAAGCTCAGAAAATCCCTTTAAATGAAAGAGCAGTTATTGAATAGAGTTGAAAACATGGTGACAAAAGGAGAAATTATTCATTTTGAGCAATTTCTTCTTTTGTCCCTGTGTTTTCAAAAAGCCGTCTACTGCAGAAGTGTCAGAAAACATCTATATAAGTGAAAGGGTTAAGGAGATTTCAGACTTTTTCAAATGCAGGTTTTCTCAATTTTGTTTACTGCAAATTTGATTTATTTTGGAAAGTCTTAAATTTATACAAATGAATGTACTAAATTTTAAAGTAATGTCATTTTCACTACATCCAAATACAAAGAATTGCATAAGTAAACAATGGAACCACAGGAGAGTTGAAATTATCCTCTGTTGTTCCATCGATTACTTATTGCACATATAGGGAAGATTACAGTTGTGTTAGATTCTGTGTCTAATATATAAATTATAAAAAGAACAATTGTTGACAATAATTTCATCAATGTACCGTCTTTGAATGAACAAATCTGTCTTTGTATATACATCATACAGTAACCAAACTTTGCATCATAAATCATCAGCTGTACACATTTATGCAACATTTCCTTGTAAAGTCTCTTTTTTCTTTCCTGGAACCACACTTATGACTACTCATTAGTTTTCTCATCATATTGTATGCATATAGACTTGCAGATTTTGGTGAGAGGGCTAGTGTCAAGTGTTGACTGTTGGGATTTTGGCAGTTTCATGTCTCACATATAGTCAAAAACACATTTGTTAACTTGGATATATGAATGTGTACAAAATATATTGTCAAAATATTACCCCTAGGAATGTGTAAAACCTGTGTAAAATGACTTGCCCATGCATTCATGCTAAGGACCCAATTGGATACAGATTTACATAATTTGAATCTGTTATGACCAATTTCGAACAGTGCTGAGAGAGATCAGATACAAATAAGTAATTTTACATCGGTCTGGGACCTAATAGTTGTTTTTTCGAGAGCCTCACTAAAATATTCTGGGAAAAGGAGGATTCTTAAAATGAGCTGTTCAAGGCAAACCAACTTTGATATAATGTTAACAAGTGTTAACAAGTGTACATAAGATCTGCCATTGCATCCATGTTAAAGGATCAAAATGGTTACCGGTACAGTTTCCTGTCACTTTTTATGACTTAATGGTGAATGGTTATGTACAGGTTAATCCAGATATTCATTGGCATACATGCCTTAAGCTTGGTTTCCAAAGTTAATTGATTGGAGTTTAACGCCGTTTTCAACATTTTTTCAGTCATATCACCGCTGACCAGTTCACCTACTCATATGATTTTTCACACCAGTTCTCCACACAACATACTTTCCAAGGAACTTTCCGAGCAACTGGCTGTTTTTCCACATAGACTATTAGCCCATTGGTGAATGACACTTGTCACAGTGACTTTTGTCAAACGTCGGAAAGAATGTCGGCCGAGCTGGTGTTCGAACTCACAACCCCTTGACAATAAAATAATGATAAAACAGTCAAATTCTTGCTGCTTCATTTATCGTGTCTAGCAATTGGATTCGAATATAGTATCCTAAGTGAATAGAAGAAAAAGTACCACTGATTTTTTATTAAATTAAGATCTGAACTAAAAATCTTAATCTTAACCTTATCTCAGAAACCTAAAATAATGATGTTATTTTAGGTCTCTGCCTGATCTGGAGGATTTTTATTTTGGAAATGTCTTTATCAGGTAAAGGGTTAAATAGACGTACTTTGTAAACAATCCCTGATTTCAATTTTAGATTGTTATAATTTTAATTCATGCTTTCAATTGAGCAAATTGAGCAAAAACATTGTACACATAGGGAAAGGAGAGATTGTAAGTTAGCTATAATATAACAAAAAAGTCATGTATAGTAAAAAAAAAGGGTAAACAAGATTTAAAGCAATACATCAATCTTCATACGACCCATATCGTATGACATGATTTAAAAAAGGAAAACGCCATTTAAACCTCAGGCGTTGTGAAACCCCGTCTCTTTTATCATAATACAATAAAGAGAGGCTATTTATAGTAACACGATATTTATCGTCGATATAGTGTGGTTTACTTGACTGTTTTACTCAAATAGTATTTACATAATAGCGAAAAAACAGATTTTCTTCTTTGTTTGTCTTACATATTAACGACGGTCGTTATGTACGCACGCGGTGGGGGGAGGGTGACGGGGTGCTTAACTCAATAAGTTGTAAAGAGACATTATTCGGGCGAAAAAAATCGTCCTTCTACTCTTTTTATTTAGAACCGGCATTTTCCCACCAACTACCGGGTTACTACGGAAGCGGCGGCCATAATTGTTGTTACTAACACGGTTTTGTTACACGGCATTTCATTGGATGCGTCGAACTTTCTACGCATCCAATAAAATTGCAGAGCGGGAATTTCAATTTCTTAAGAGGCCGTCCGCCAAGGGTACTTATAAATGTGAATGCTAATGTACGAAGTAGCCTTGGCTAAGGAAGATGTCCTTATCTGAACTTCTTGCCAATATGTTAGTGGTTCTACATTTATATAATACACGAATTGTTCTCTGCGAGGACAACCGTTCATCATTTTCGACCGGTAGTCACTGGGATCAATCTACCTAAAGTTATCAGGTAGAACTGTCTAAGTTTATGGCAGCCTACTATACATGGTCAGACTGGTGTCACTGTTGCTTTCTTGACCGACACATAACATAATGTACTTTTACCCAGATAGATGTGTTTCCTTTTCATTTTCCGTCGCTGCAGTTCACGTTAGATAACTCGTATACATTAATACAGTTATAACATTGTTATGACAAGTTTACTATGCGTAGCCAACGGAGCCTTTCTACTTTTCATTGTGTTTTGTTTGTTTTCCTGCCGTTTTTATGCCGTTTTCAACATTATTTCATTTTTATTACGGCGATAGCTCACTTATTCAAGATTCCTAGGTAAAGGAACCAGTACTAGGCTAGGAAATATGCCTTGCACAAGGGCACTCCACCATATCCGTTGCACCACGAAAGGGATCGAACAATTTTCTTTGTGGTCTGTTTAACGTTTTTTATTACAAAGAATGTTGCTGTGGTGGTTTCTGATCGTGTTGTTCAGTATTCAGAGTCTTTACTATTTGTTTAGTTTAAACTTATTTATTTTACATCTATTGCGAAACAAGATTTAATTTTATATCAATCACGCTCGATGACTGCTTCCTTGAGACATAACCAGTACTGGCGCCGTTTGTGTGAAAAAAAGGCAGAATCCCCTGATCACGAGATTCGAACACGGGACCTTTGGTACGAGAGGCCGATCCTCTACCACTGCAACAATGTCTTCCACTATTTGTTTGACGTTGGACATTTGCTGAATCATTGGTATTCATAGGTGTATGATTGTGAGTTTGTACGTGTGGATCCAGACTCGCATGTGATGCGGCACTTGCACGTGCTTGTTCTTGTTTGTCTGCACTGTTTTGAAGTTTTGTAATGATGTGGAAAGAAATTTGTATATTATATTGGTAGCTGCTGCTTTGGGTTTTTAATTCAATTGCTATGAAACAAGTGCTCATTTGACTTGAACTGATGGAATATATTTATCCTTTATTGAGCACCATTGTTTGTTTTGTTTTAACCACATTTGACCTATCATTAAAGCATACTTTAACAATTGCCGTTGTCCAGAGTCAAACTTATCTTACCCTAAGCCCTTCACCTACACCCAATGGCGTCCGTGCCGTTATTCTCTTATCAAGATGGAACTTTAACCTATATTCATGTCTTGTTCAGGGAAAATGCTACTTCAAAGGCTGGACCGAGGGCAGGAGGACTAGTATGTCTTTTAAAAAAAAACCAAGAGTGAGTTAGACTGAAAATTGGCATTTATTAATGCCATAACTATTCTATATGATAACAGGTCAGTATATAATATATACTTAAACTTATATACATGACATTGACATGTACTATTTCAGATTTAATGTTTATTTTGTTTAGCACTCTATGGCTAAGCTTGTTTGATTTCTCTGGAAAAACAGATCTTATCCGTCATTACATAATCAGCTGTGCTGGTGATTTAAACAAGAAAGGACGAGTTTCAATTGCAAGATAAGGATCGTTTCTAGACCGTTTTGCTTTTATAAACACAGCCTTGGTTGTTGAACTATTCTCTCAGCCATACACTTACTACAGGCAGGCGACTTGAAGTATCATACCTAAACTCCAATTTTCTGGATAATGTATTAAATTCCCGTGAAGTGCATTGTTTGCCATTTTCACTGATCAATGCATGCATAATTTCAATGCCTACTGACAAATTTATTTTTTCAATTTGTCAATGGCTATAACTTTGTATTTGGAAAAGTGCTCGCCTCGTAGTACCTACTATAGAAGTTCATTACCAAAACATAACTGTGAAATATGTCGGTGGCAGCTATTTGCCATCGCCCATTCGTCAGTTTACTGATGTAAAAGCTCTGTCATTTCTGCATTGAATGGGGGTTAATAACTACCTAATGCGAATTGCAATATTAGGCCAAAACAACAATTTACTTGCTCTATGAATATATTTGTCTACACATGAATGTGCATCATGAATATTCTGTAACAGTACCTTTTAAAAAGTGTCATCAATTTATGTAAATTCGTCCCTGTAGTTAAAACCAAGATGCCTAAGAGGGCCAACATCGATCCACTGCATTAGGCACAATCACTATAGCCATAAAAGGCAAAACAGCCCCGCTCCCTGGCGGCCATGTTTTTCAACCAATATCATCGCTTGAAGGAATCTGATAGATGATCACCCGGTGAACATTCCTTCAAAACTATCTGGAAATCTTCAAGACACTTTTTAATAAGAAGATGTTTAATGTTTTTACTATAGCCATATCAGGCATAACAGCCCCGTCCCCCACCCCTAGTGGCCACGTTTTTTCTACCAATCAACATGGCTTTAAGAAATCTGATAGAGGGTCACCCTAGTAATATTTCTACAACATTATTTGAAAATCAGCAATAGACACCAGAATTTCGTGGATCTAAAGATTTGAAGGAATTTAGGAGAGGACATTAAGAGGATCCTACCTGTGAAGTTTCATCCCAATTGACCCACTTGTTACAGCGAACAAAGAGGTTGACTCACGCACGCAGGACGGACAATTCGCCATGACATAAGCTCGACTGGCCTTTAGCCAGTTTAGCTAAAAACCTGTAGTAATTGTGTTGGGCTATCTACCCCGTCCTCTGGCCATTCACAATCACAATGGTCGTGTCATTCTGCCTTTTCGTTTTAAGTTATTACTATAATTGGTATATATACAATTGTATTGCCTCTACAGGTTATGTCAACCAATTTCAAAAATAAGTTTCAACAATTGTATTGCATATTATAAAATATCTGTTAGGGTTTACGCAAAGAACTGGCATAATCATTAACGTAGATACATGTAGGAGTCGCTTTTAGCATTGGATTCGTCTCCTGAACAATGGTATCATGCACGTTCTTTCATTGGTTCACGCATCGACGTGCCTGTCAACACAATCTAGCCTTTTT
Organism: Serripes groenlandicus; assembly: GCA_031761405.1. Taxonomy (NCBI): domain Eukaryota; kingdom Metazoa; phylum Mollusca; class Bivalvia; order Cardiida; family Cardiidae; genus Serripes; species Serripes groenlandicus. Next base: position 33,898,207 of record JASEVX010000008.1, on the reverse strand, counting down.
TCGAATGACTCGGCATTCAAGGAAAGCATTTTACCACGCTATACTTAAATGTCATCGTACCCGAGTTCAATGAATGAAACATTATGTTTGAAGTATACTCGTATTACAGGAAACAAAGCGTTATACACGTACACAACGTGAAGTACTATTTAACCTTGTGTTTAAATTTTATATCATACACTTATAGTTGAACTTTAGACTTAATGCCTACTTTCCCGCTATTATACGGACGTCATGAGCCTCTTTGAAAATGACACAGTCAAAACGTCCTGTCACAAATTCATTGCGTGAATCAATTTAACCATTTCATCGCCGAGTTTCACAAAGTCGACACTTCCATTACCAATAGAAATTGTGGAAACAATTAATGTGAATGTGGCAAACAATGCAGATTTTCGGAGAGACTGCTCTTTACCAGCTGGCTCTCCTGAATCTGCATTGTTTGCAAAAACCTTTAATCGCCTTTGGCAGCTAAAGGCTTAATGATTCATTAGTTAACATCTGACAACATGTTATGGTATTTGTGTATTAAGAGTCCAAGTTGGAGAATTCAGTCACATGTTTGTTCAGTAACAGTTATAGACAAACTGCATGTACTATTGATGACGTTTTTTTATAATCTGTTTACCCTCGCCGTTCAGAATTAGCTATTTTGCGAGCATACTATTGAAGAGAGTTGAATGCAATAGATGTAAGGAGTCAATATGGAGTAACTCTGTATTAGCAACTAGAAAAGGTGTTGTTACCCGTGATATAACACCGTATGATATGCATTTACACATACAAAACATATTCTATACGATTTTTTGCATGCCAATATTATTTCAGGACGACAATAAATATTCAAAATATCATAAAGACATTTAAAAAAAAAAATAACACGTCGAAATGAAATTCTCCCAACATGAATCACATATCTACTTTTAAGAATGTTTAAGCTGTTAAACAACACTCTTAACTGAAACCAAGTTCTTGAGATTCACCTTACAAACAATATAAGAGAAATTCATCTGTTGCTACAATGTGTATAGCTATTCTCAATAATATAATAATTATAAATAAAGGTTTTCCATATTTTTGCACAGATGTTTGTTACAGATTTGTTGTATGTTGGTGATCGTTAAATTTCAATTTCGACCGATAAAATACCTCCTGTTATGATAATTTAAAAATCTTAGTACTTACGCTATTCTGTCTCTGGATCGACTGGTTTAATGCGCACCACAATCGCTTGTCTAACTTATTCAGCTGAAAACAGGAAGTAACTCCTTTGACCCTTCTGATTCCTTATGCGCTGCAGACGATATTTAATAAAAACGCTGTTTGAAAAGGAGAACTTGCTTAAAACCCCAACCATGTAAACTTTCTAGTTCCCCCACGATATTTTCAATTCAACTTAAAATGAAATTCATCCAATTTTAAGAGTTTGCATGTTTTCCTAATGTGTTTTTAAAGCAGACGACTCTAGTAATATTATAACAGATGACGGCTGATTGTGACACAATATACACATACACTAACCAATCGCTGAGTCGCAGTAGTTCCCCTATTGGTGGATTATGTATCACGTTCGCATTGTTCGACTTGAAATGCAGATAAATGCAGGAGATTAACCTCCATATCCATTCAGTCGGCACAGGGGGTGTGATACAAATGAACAGAGCGCTATTCTGAGGTAAATCATTATCGTAACATTATTGCTATTTACCAATTATATTATTTGTGTTATTAGATTGAGTGCATCGCTTTAAATTTGTTTATCTTTTTAGAATTTTTATATTTATACCTTTTATTTAATACTACGTCTTAGATCTATATCGATATAGGATACTTTCACGAGTTAGTACATTTTCTGTTCATAAATCACGGTATACCTCTCAGGAATCCGCTGTGGTCGAGTGGTTAGCGTCGGGGATTTCGAAACAGGGTGTCCCGGGTTCGATCCCCAGTCGCGGCACTACGGTCATGGTGGAGTGCCCTTGGGCAAGGCACATTTTCTAGCCTAGTACTGGTTTGTTTACCCAGGGATCATGAATAATTAAATTTAATTGCGCGCTAAATGACCTTAGCTGTCGATGCGCCATGAAACAATATACATTCATTCATTCACGGTATACCTCAAAATCGCTTTCACGAGATAGTTTATTGGAAATGACGCGAGCGCAAATTTGCATGTTCATGATACATGTTTAAGCTTTACCCTTACCCACATAAATACGCCTTTTGAGGCCTCGGCATCATACGACAAAAGGGTAAATTGCTCAAAAAGAGCAATTTCTCCTTTAGCCACACTAATTTCTACTGTATTCAATACACGAAACTACCCTTTGATTTACAGAGAGTTTCCATAATTCTCGACTTAATGCTTTTGAAGTCATCGTCGGTAGATTTGTTGTATGTGGGAAAGGGTAAAGATAATATGGGCGGTGCGTCAAACATATATCGACATTTGCGAGATCGGTAACGAACAAAGATCCCGATGAGTGTGAACATCTGTACAGTCTGATCAGACTCTTCACTGCTCATCAGTTTATACATCAACGCCATTTATACGATTTGATCATAATTAAATCAGGTTATACACAAACGACATGTATACGATTTGATCATAATAATCAGTTTATACACCAATGACATGTATACGATTTGATCATGATTTAATCAGTTTATACACCAATGACATGTATACGATTTGATTATAATAATCAGTTTATACACCAATGGTATGTATACGATTTGATTATAATAATCAGTTTATGAACCAACGACATGTATACGATTTTATCATAATTTAATCAGTTTATACACCAACGCCATGTATACGATTTGGTTATAATTCGATCAGTTTATACACCAACGCCATGTATACGATTTGATTATAATAATCAGTTTATACACCAACGCCATGTATATGATTTGATTATGAATTTATCCGTTTATACACCAACGCCATGTATACGATTTGATTATAATAATCAGTTAATACACCAACGCCATGTATATGATTTGATTATGATTTAATCAGTTTATACACCAACGACATGTATACGATTTTATCATAATTTAATCAGTTTATACATCAACGACATGTATACGATTTCATCATACGATTTGATTATAATAATCAGTTTATACACCAACGCCATGTATATTATTTGATTATGATTTAATCAGTTTATACACCAACGCCATGTATACGATTTGATCATAAAAGTCAGTTAATACACCAACGCCATGTATATGATTTGATTATGATTTAACCAGTTTATACACCAACGCCATGTATACGATTTGATTATAATAATCAGTTAATACACCAACGCCATGTATATGATTTGATTATGATTTAATCAGTTTATACACCAACGCCATGTATACGATTTTATCATAATTTAAACAGTTTATACACCAACGCCATGTATACAATTTGATCATAATTTAATCAGTTTATACACCAACGACATGTATACAATTTGATCATAATTTAATCAGTTTATACACCAATGACATGTATACGATTTGATCATAATTCAATCAGTTTATACACCAACGACATGTGTACGATTTTATCATAATTCAATCAGTTTATACACCAGCGACATGTATACGATTTGATCATACTTTAATCAGTGTATACACCAATGCCATGTATAAGATTTGATCATAATTTGATCAGTTTATACGCCAAGGCTATGTATACGATTTGATCATAATTTAATCAGATCAGAAATTGTTGGCTCGATATTTTGTAGATGGGGGTTAGAGGTTTTCTTCTTATAATCGAGATAAAGAAGTGGCCGTGTAGGTGACTGTGTACGCTTTGGATTGTTATCACTTAAGTTTCTGAGTTTGTCGGAATTGGCCTTTTTCTCCTTCTTAATACAGAATTCCATAGTTTGGCGATAGTCTTTACTTACGTGTTGCAGACGTATGGAAGCGTCCTAGTGCCACAGTCTGTAATATTTTTGAGAGATGTTATCTCCTAATTAGTAGATACTAAGTCATAATTAAGAGATACTAAGTCCTAATTAGGAGATACTATCTCCTATTAGGAGATATTAAGTCATACTTAGGAGATACTATCTCCTAATTAGGAGATACTTTGTCACAATTAGGAGATACTATATCCTAATTAGGACTTAGTATCTCCTAAATATGACTCAATATCTCCTAATAAGGAGATACTAAGTCTTAATTAGGAGAAACTATCTCCTAATTAGGAGATACTAAGTCCTAATTAGGAGATACTATCTCCTAATTAGCAGATACTATCTCCTAATTAGGAGATACTAAGTCATAATTAGGAGATACTTTTCAAATAGTAAACGTGGCTGTGCGGTTATGCCCCTTTGTTATAATGGCGAATTCGGAAGCTAGTTTCGTAAGTTTCCTGGAATATCGTGTCACCCCGGAGAGCGTCATACGCACTCTTCAAGATAACACAAACAATGAAACTTCAATTATACCACTGTAGTTTTTTCTGCGAAACAAATTCAAACGTTTTAAAATTATTTTTAACGTTCTAAGACTTATATAATGTTTTGCCAAACAGGCAATTATATCAGAATATCCAAGCCCCAATTGGAAGTATGTGCGCATGGTATTCTCCATCTTACAATGCAAAGTGACAGTTTCACCTTGGTTCAGGGCTAATTCACTATCTCCTAATTATGACTTAGTATCTCCTAATTATGGCATAGTATCTCCTAATTAGGACTTAGTTACTCCTAATTAGGACTAAGTATATTCTAACTATGACATAGTATCTCCTAATTAGGATTTAGTTACTCCTAATTATGACTTAGTATCTCCTAATTATGACATAGTATCTCCTAATTAGGAGATAGTATCTCCTAATTATGAGTTAGTATCTCCTAATTATGACATAGTATCTCCTAATTAGGAGTTAGTATCTCCTAATTATGACATAGTAACTCCTAATTAGGACTTAGCATCTCCTAATTAGGAGAAAGTATCTCCTTATTAGGAGTTAGTATCTCCTAATTATGACATAGTAACTCCTAATTAGGACTTAGCATCTCCTAATTAGGAGATAGTATCTCATAATTAGGAGTTAGTATCTCCTAATTATGACTTAGTATCTCCTAATTAGGAGATAATATCTCTCAAAAATAATACAGACTGTGGCACTAGGACGCTTCCATACAGACGAAACCTATTAATATCATTTTGGTTATTGTTGTAAACAGCCTTAGACTCGTGATATATTTTTCTGGCTTTATAACAATTTGGACCAAACCATGACTTATGTTTAGCTCTTTGTTTTACTGAGGATATTTCTTTTTCTTGGCAAACGTTTTTTCGTCTGAATCACAAAATATATGCTTCACACACTCTGTGATATTTTCAATATCTGCTTTACAAACTCTGTGATATTTCCAATATCTGCATAGATGAAGTTTGTAATACATAGAATAGGGATTGGAGGTGATTTGTATTCAAGTTATTGACACATTCATTTTTTAAACTTTCGTCCCATTTAATTTTAAAATCGCATCAGTTTGGATAGTATGTATTATTCGAATTCGTGTCATGTTCATAATTAAATTCCCAAATAAGAGAGCTATGCCCATCTGAGAACAATAATCGATTACCGATTTTTCTAAAATATTAAAATTACTAACGTTTTTATTTTTAATCATTCTGCCGTTTAGAATAACAATGTTATTATTACAACATATTTAGATTAATCTAAAGCCATGTGTATTAATTCTTAAATCGCGTGTGCTACGTTCTTGAGGCACATATGCGTTTTCAAGGACAGTATATCTATCAAAAAAAGATTGAGATTCGTCATCAACATTTAATAATTCGTTCATGAACGGGTCTGATCGGACAAAATCCTTCATTTTGCCTATTCTAGAATTAGTATCGCCTGCCAACTGAACATGTTTATAATCGCTACACATTTTAGTAATCTCTAATTCGAATTCGTTAAGATCATCATTATTATAAAATATTGAATTTCCTGGCGGGTATATACCACCAAGAATGAGGTCATCACTTAGATAGACTAGCATTTTATCAAAACTGACCCACATAATATATTCTGAATTAGTGTTTAATATCTTAGTATAATCTGACAACTCTGTTCTAATATAGACTCCAATACCACCAGATTTCCTTTTATATTTCTGATGTCTATTTTTAGTATAATAAACAACATTTTCAATTTCTACTATATCGATAAAGTCAATGTGAGTTTCAAGAACACAACAAACATCAAATGTGTTGACAAAGTCAATGCACTCAGGGAAATTTGATATCTTTTTGAGTCCGTTCACATTAAGACATCCGAATTTGAGGCTGGTATCCACACTGGCATTCTATGTGTGATGATTATAAGGGGAAGGGTAACTGTGTGGGGATGTATTTTTATCCAAAGGCCGATTAAACGAAGAATTGTGAGATCCCATATGAGGTCGAGTCGATGATTCACGTCGGTCGGGTGCGTGTGGGCCCAGAGCCACGAGATCAGCTGCGCCCCTGCAAATTCAGAGGTGGTTTGTCAGTAGACAGTATGGTGTCCATGTGCGCACATGCATCATGTGATCTTCGAAGGTGTGTGATATCGGTAAAAACCGGTTTGTTAATGGCCAATCTATTATTGGGCTGTACAGTGTCCATATATGCGCACGTGCACCATGTGATCGGGGTGTGTACTATAAGTAATCAAAGTACTGAAAGTGCTGAATGCGGGGGATGTTGGCTCTAGAGTGTTAACAAGATTTTACTTTGACTCAACATAACCCATGTTAGAACTTGACCTAGATATCATTAAGAAAAACATTCTGATAAAGTATCAACATGCTCAAGCTAAAAATGCAGTATCCAGAGTGTTAACAAGATTTTCCTTCAATTTGGCTTAGTGACCTAGTTTCGAACCCGGCATGACCCATATACAAATATGACCTAGATATCATTTAGATATAATTCTGACCACTGCTGTAGCCAAAAATGATGCTTCTACAGAGTTAACAAGAGTTTCCTTCAATTTAGCCTAGTGACCTACTTTTTGACCCATCATAAGCCATGTTCGAACTTGACCTACATATCATCATGGCTTCTACAGTATTAACAAGATTTTCCTTCAATTTGGCCTAGTGATCTTGTTTCTGACCTAATATGATCCATATTTAAATTTGACCTCGTGACCTACTTTTTGACCCGACATGACTCATGTTCGAACTTGATTCACATCATCAAGACAAACATTCTGATAAAGTTTCAACATGCTCAAGTTAAAAATGTGGCCTCTAGAGTGTTAACAATATTTTCCTTCAATTTGACCTAGTGACCTAGCTTTTTACCTCAAATGGCCCAGTTTCAAAGTTGTCCAAGATTCGATGGAGATGAATGTTCTGATAAACTTTCATGAAGATCCGATGCCAAATGTAGCCTGTAGAGTGTTAACAAGGGAACATATTGACAATGCACGACAGCCGTATTTCCGTATTTTTCATAACAGGGATTTTCTCAAAAGGTTTTTGCGCTACCCGCTTTCAAGCTACACGTTTTCAATAAATTTACTTCATGGATTAAAACTTTACATTGTGTACGTTTACTTTGTATATTGTGCATACTGTTTAGCTTGTTGTGAAACGTATTTAACTGATCCCTAGACAATCAAGACAAATTGTCAATTTTGAAAAAAACGGGGGGCAGCACACACAATTTACAAATTTACACTTCCTGAAAGCTGGCATGACAATATACGGAGGTATTCAGCATAGCTGAATCCCCCGCATAAAAACCGGTGTATCAATGGTATATATATATCCAATTGGGAAACATGTCCGATACAGCTCTACCATTTGTGATGAATTTAGCTGGGTAGACAATGCTCACTTTATTTTCAGGAGAGTTCTTCCTCAGATATTTTGTATTTACGCCATATTTCGCGCCTTGCTGCCTGAATTTCTTGAGGAAAGTCACGATTAATGCTAAACATAGTGATTTTCAGTTTATTTGCACTGGCAATAACAAGTTCAGTATCCCTGGAGTCGAGGAAAAATACAATAATAGGCCTTGTTGAACCTCTATTAAATCTGCATAGCCAGTGGGGTCTAGGGATAGGGGGCCAAGGACTGATACCAAGGCGTTTGTACAAGAATTTGGCAATTTTATCTGAACAATTCACGCCCTGCTCTTCTTCAATACCCCCAAATATTAGGTTGGTGCGTCTGCTGCGAGCCTCAAGGTCAATATATTTATACTCTAACAGGGTCAATCTTCCGTCATGAATAGATAATACATTGTATACATGATGAACCTTGTTTTGTAGATCGAACCATTGATCCACTTTGTTATGTATTTCACGCATCTCCTTGATTTGATATTTGGCTCATGTTTTCATCTGTTAAACGGAGTCTTCAATATTTTTCATAAAAACTGGACAGTGGAAAAAAAAATGGCTGACCACTCTCTTGACCGGAAGTACACCAACGACATATCTGATCTTAATTTAATCAGTTAAGAAACCAACGACATGTTTGCAATTGGATCAAATGTCATCATGTGTGCCATCAACTAAATGTTTTGCAATTTGATCACAATTTCGTGAGTTGTGCCATCACCTAAATGTTTTGTAATTTGATCATAATTTCATCAGTTGTGCCATCAACTAAATGTTTTGCAATTTGATCACAATTTCATCAGTTGTAACACCAACTACATGTTTGCAGTTTGATCATAGTTTCATCAATTAAGAAACCTACGCCATGTTTGTAATTTGATCTTAATGTCATCAGTTGTGACACCAACTACTTATTTGCAATTTGATCATAATGCTATCACTTGTGACACCAACTACATGCTTTCAATTTGATCATAATTCATAAGTTGGGACACCAACGATATTTTTGCAATCTGATCACAATTCCATCATATTTGAAACCAAATAAATACAAATTTGATCAGAATTTAATCAGTTGTGACATCAAAGACATGTTTACAATTTGTTCAAAATTTCATCCGTTTTGACATCAATATGTAGTATACTGATTTTAGAAGAATTGAAAACATTTTAGCAAATTAATAGAATTTTTGTAAGGGTTTTTGATAAATACCTTTAAGGCAATGAATCCCCTTTTCAACAATGATTAATTGAAAACCTCTACTACAGAATCACCCGAAGAAACGTCTGTATCGGTTTTTTGTATCCTTTCCAATACTGAATTTTTAAAAATGGACTTGTCCAGCTTTCCATTTAAAAGAGTCAATAGACAACTCCAGGGATAGCAATTTAAACTGTCAAGTTGATCTACCAACAATGTAGCGCCTAGTCTGATGGCACGAATACACCGGCTGGTCTGAGGGTTCACAAAATCGACCTCAGCAGGCAAAGGGTCAATCCCTCAGGAATTGCATCTTTTTAACGAAATCATTGACATGCAATGGTAATTTCGTTCACTGTATGTTAAGGTCGCTATGTTATGACTTTCATTTGCCCTTCGATGTAATAGATGTAATAGACTAGCTGCAAGTCAAGTACAGATCTGTTCTGTTTCAGATTGTTTTATTACAAATATGCGTGTATGGTGCTTTCAGCTTTCAGCATTTTTCAAGTTCTATCACGGCATTTACTTGGTGAGTCACAGATCCAATTTCTTCTCCTGCCAGTGATTCGTTATGCTAACCCGACACTCCTGGGAAAGCCAACACGTCTATTGTTCTAAAGTATTTGGTATGACCCGACCAGGGATCGAAGAACCCACGACCTTCCAAACCCGAAAAGGTCCCTCTACTGTTACATCACCGAGGCGGTTGAATTAAAAAAGAGCAATTTGTTCTTTTGCAAAAACAGTTTCTTCTGCCCCCCGTACCCTTTAATAGGCTGCATATGAAGAAGATGAATATTGAAAAGATTGTGACAAAATGAGAAATTTATTAAAGTCGTCTGCTGGACATTTAATGTATGTGGGAAAGGTTCAAAAAGGGTTAAACACCGATACAGACGGGAAGGTCACGCACCGAATGTCGTTGTAGATATGAGCCGTCCAACGAGAAAACCAACATTGTGGACTCTGCGTAAAGTATCGAGAACCGGGACGTAAAGTATCGACCCGGTTCAGCCTAAGCATGCCGCGCAGGCTAATCTTGACAGACACTTTTCACCTCCTGTGGATTTTATGCTTCAGGAATCATTACTCTATATCCCTCTGAGACGGAGTCATCGGCCCGGATTTGCCTGCGCGGACTGCATTGGCTGATCTGGCTCGATACATTACGCATAGACCATAATGGTTTTTTTTCTCGTAGGACGGCTCAAATATACGTGTAAATACGTTTTAAACAGAACAGAACAGAAAAGAACATAATGAAATATACATGTATTTATAAAACAACTATACAAGCCGAGCATATAAGCTCTTTGTGAACATCATACATATTTAACATATATGGTAAGGAAAATAAGTGTCAAAAATTGATAGATACATACAGATAGATGGATAGAAAATCGGAGAAGACATTTGAGCCGAATTACGAGAAAACCAACATTGTGGACTCTGAGTAAATTATCGGCCTGGATCAGCATAAGCATGTCGCGCAGGCTAACCCTGACAGACACTTTTCGCCTCTTGTGAATTTTCTGTTTCAGGAATCGTTAATCTATACCTCTATCTCCCAGAGCCGGAATGTGTCGGTCCGAATTAGCCTGCGCAGACTGCGCAGGCTGATCTGGATCTATGCATTACGCAGAGGCCATAATCTTGCTTTTGTCGCAGGACGGCTCATTTATGGATACATTGATTCAATGCTGATGATATCATTTGTTGGAGGTTAGATTGTTAGACGAAATAATCGAAAAGAACAACAACAAATCAGTATCTATAAACTAAGGAAGAATGATATCCGAGATCAATGAAACATTTGATTACTTATAGGTTATTTAACAGTGTTCTGTACAATACGGATATATATTTGGACGAGTACACAGCTTGGAAAATCATATTGGACGAGCCGATAGGCGAGTCCAATATGATTTTCCAAGCTGTTTACGAGTCCAAATATCTTCCGTATTGTACAGAACACTGTTAAATGATCTTTTTATTCTATATCTCGACTTTTTTCCCAAAATATATTTTGTATTGTGCAGAATAATGTTAAATGACATTAAATGACGTGTCTATTTCAGAATCGGATAACATTTTAGTTTCAGTGTTACTCCTTGTTTGCAAACGACAATAATGATCCGGTGACAACAGGAGCTTTATCGTAACGCTTTATCTAGAGCGCCTGTCGATTCAGACTTTCATTCGGAACCTTTTCACGTGTTTCGGTCTTTATCATAGGTTTAACATGGGACCTGTGAATCGTACAATACGAAAAAAATACGGGTTATTTTGTACGCGCGTGCGTCCCGATACGGGAATATATTGTACGGTCACATGATTCGAATGAGCGTCTACGATTGGACGTATAAATTAGGTATAGAATAATCCATTAATTCAAGTGTTTAAAGTTAACTATTACAGATGTTGATTATTTTTGCATAGACTTCTTCAAAGTCGTAGATGTACATGTGTGTTGGAAAGGGTTTAAAGAACAAGCACAAGAGTGTTAAATCCTCTTTACATGTATGTTGGAAAGGGTTAACAGAACACGCACTAGAGTGTTAACTCCTTTTTACATGTATGTTGGAAAGGGTTAAAAGAACACGCACTAGAGTGTTAAATCCTCTTTTACATGTATGTCGGAAAGGGTTTAGAGATCAAGCACAAGAGTGTTTAAATCCTCTTTACCGCATACAACATCAATTCAATTCAATATATTTTATTGCATAAAACAACAAACAGTATGTTTATAGCAAATAAAGAAATTATAAAATGTACAAACGGAGAAATGGATTTTCCAGAAGAATTTGCAATAATTTAACATTATGAGTGTTCTTGCTAAAATTGCTCTATTGTAGAAATATCATGTATACATTTCGTTAAAGCTTTTATATTAGAACGGTTATCAACATGTACATGTATGTTGGAAAGGGTTTAACGAACACGCACAAGAGTGTTAACTCCTCTTTACATGTATGTTGGAAAGGGTTTAACGAACACGCACAAGAGTGTTAAATCCTCTTTACATGTATGTTGGAAAGGGTTTAACGAACACGCACTAGAGTGTTAAATCCTCTTTACATGTATGTTGGAAAGGGTTTAACGAATACGCACAAGAGAGTTAAAACCTCTTTACCGCATACAACATGTACATGTATGTTGGAAAGGGTTTAACGAACACGCACAAGAGAGTTAAAACCTCTTTACCGCATACAACATGTACATGTATGTCTGAAAGGGTTCAACGAATACGCACAAGAGTGTTAAATCCTCTTTACCGCATACAACATGTACATGTATGTTGGAAAGGGTTCAACGAATACGCACAAGAGAGTTAAAACCTCTTTACCGCATACAACATGTACATGTATGTCTGAAAGGGTTCAACGAATACGCACAAGAGTGTTAAATCCTCTTTACCGCATACAACATGTACATGTATGTTGGAAAGGGTTTAACGAATACGCACAAGAGTGTTAAAACCTCTTTACCGCATACAACATGTACATGTATGTCTGAAAGGGTTCAACGAATACGCACAAGAGTGTTAAATCCTCTTTACCGCATACAACATGTACATGTATTCTGGAAAGGGTTTAACGAACACGCACTAGAGTGTTTAAATCCTCTTTCCCACATAAAACATATTTTCAGAAGACGACTTCGAAAACATATAAACTAAAATTATGGAATATATCTAAAAACGAAAGAACAATTTTTTGAATATAGTTGAAAACATTGTGACAGGAGGAGACATTGCTCACTACCACACTCCTTTTTCCACAATGTTTTCAAAAGCTGTCTTCTCCGGTACCATTAAATTGTATCTATATCTGGGAGAGGTTTAAAACCGCTTATTAATAACGCTTTCCCACATATAGACGTTTTATGGCGCCTCAACAGCAGACGACTTTTAGAACATTGTAACAAAAGGAGAAATTGCTTAAAACTAGCTCCTTTTGCAACGATGTTTTCAAATATGTTTTGTAACTATACCTTCAATAACAGAGAGTTTCTATATCTTTGTTTTGATGTTTTCAAGGTCGTCTGCTGCATATTTCTTCATATCTGGGACGAGGTAAATACTAAATCGGGCGCCCGAGTTTTGAGATCAGTCGTTCTGGATTCTCGCCCTATTGTGGTCATGTGTTTGTGCCAGAGGACAAAGTCAGTTAAGTGATATAGTAATAATGACCCAATAATCGAGTAAAGCCATTCTGTCTTCGTGTTTATATTGAGCGACTGTTGGAATGACATTTAGATACACTTCGCATTTGCTTGCATTTTGACAACATGTGAATACACAGCGAACCTCAAATAGGCGTGAAATATCAACGTTATAAATAACAAAACGGGACGAGGGACACGAGTACAATTTGATACTCTCAGTTAACCCTTTCCCTCATATAGACGCTTTCTGACGCCTCTGCAGCAGACGGCTTTTTGAAAACATAGTAACAAAAGAAGAAATTGCTCAACATGAGCAATTTCTCCTTTTGCCACAATGTTTTCCATTTATAGTCATAATTATCCATTCAATTATAGAGATTTACTATTTTTTGACAAAATATGTTTAAAGTCGTCTGCTGCAGAATTGTCGTACGAGGGAGAGGATTACAGAAAATGTAATTCCATACAGACTTTGATTTATTCTGAAGGTAACGATGTTTTATAAATAACCATTATCGATTTGTATCGATACATACATGTACCCTAAATAAATCATTTCAATTAAGCAAATGTCACACAAGGAAGTTATCCATTTCCCACTTACAGACGCTTTATAGTGTATGCATTTTTATTAATTAAATATGACATAATATAAGTATTACATTAGTCAAACATCTTTTACTGTAGTGCTTTAAGCCCTGGTCACATCCACGTTACGAGCTCCGTACGAGTTGGTTTTCAGCCGGAGCCCGTACGGACATCGTTGACTCTTGCGAGCATCGTACAGCTTTTTTTTTTTTAACTCGAAGAGGACTCGGGGACACGGTGAAAACGTTTCACCGAACTCCCGAGTTCTCTCCGAGGTCGTAGAAATGTTCGAAGTCGGGAGCAACTTGCAAGCAACCCACCACAAAGGTCACGATAAAGCTCGTATGGGCATCGCACGATGGCCGGTCGGATTTGGAACACAGCGAGGCCCTTAACCCTTTCCCTCATACAGACGCTTTCTGACGCCTTTGCAGCAGATGGCTTTTTGAAAACAAAGTGAAAAAAGAAGAAATTGCACAAAACGTGCAATTTCTCCTTTTGCCACAATGTTTTCCACTTTTTGTTATCCATTCAATTATGGAGATTTTCGATGTTTTGACAAAATACGTTCAAAGTCATCTGCTGCAGAATTGTCGTATGAGGAAAGGGTTAATAGCTTAACGGTGCTCGCATAACTGTCGCAGGGGAGTCGTAATCTTTTTAGTCAGATGTCTTCAAGGTCGTTTCCTGCAGATTTGTTGGATTTTGAAAATGGTTAAATCACATACAATTTGATTGCTTGACCGATTTATTGATTGCTTGGGGTTTCATACCATTTTGTTCAGTCATATCACTGCGACCAGTTCATCTACATGTACCAATGTATTTCCTTGATTTCTCAAACCAGTAATCCACATTACAGTCTTTCCAAGCAACTGGCTTCTTTTCAACATAGACTGTTAGCCATTTGGTGACAGACGAATGACGCATTGACTTTTGTCAAACTTCGGAAAGAATGGCGGCCGAGTTGCGGTTTTAACCCATGGATTGACAGCCCATGTCGCTACCGACTGAGATACCGGGGCTGGGTAGATCAAATGTGTAGATAAACTAACAAATAATGTATTGTGCTCTTTATTTAATAATGTTACTGATTTAGTTCATGATTGCACCGATGTATTGATTAGAAGTCACTTATCCTTCTTAAATTACTTACATGGTATTTATTTTGACTTCCTGTTAACAAATTCCCACATACAATAAATCAACAGCAGACGACTTTTAAAACATAAATAACAAATTGAAACTCTCCATAAATTAAATTGTGCAATTATTGAATAAATTTGAAAACATTGTGATTAAAGGAGAAATTAGCAATTTCTCCTTTAGCCACAATCTGTTCAAATGTAGTCTGCTGTAGAGGTACCAGAACGTGTCTGTATGTGGGAAAGGGTTACGTATGAATTATCAACATTATCAGATTTAAAAAAAAAATCCCTCGATATGGGAAAGGGTTAATGAAATGTTTACTACAGGCGAGCAATTCGCTTATGTATGATGACCTTGCTTAAACTTGCTTTTTGAACACTAATCAATTATATGGATATTTTAATATTAATATTGTAATTTAATTAACGCCCCCCCCCCCCCCCCCCCCCCCCCCCTTTCCCATATTAACGCATGTGCAACAGACGGCATTAGAAAACGACCTGGCAAAAACAATGGAAATCGGTCATAAGTTCAAAAGACTTTCAATTCTGTTCAAGAATTATAAATTCATTCATCGAGAACATATATTGAGTATCTTTTTAAGTTGTCCGCTGCAGTTTATGTTATACTCGGCAATCAGTGCAGAGTCAGATCAAGCTGGGCTGATGACACAGTGCGTTAAAGGTGTAACCGTTACGCACTGAACCATCAATGTAATGTTTTGTGGGTTTTTCCCTGAGTCACCGTATTGAATACATTCCTATTGTGAATCTATTGTTAAACACACTTCGCATCCGGGAGGTCTAAACTTCATAATTGTTGTCCAAAATTATGTCTTTTTTTATATTTCGCCTCTTTATTAATGAGCGGCAGTGACTTCGTCAAAAAAAGTGGAAATGTTGCATCATCGACATCACACCGGTCAGACGCCCACTCAATGAAAAAGAAGTGGAAGACAGTGGTGCAGAGTAAGAGCTTCGGACTCCCGTACCATAAGTCCCTGGTTCGAGTCCCGTGATGAGGGGGTTCTGACTTTGGGATGTATTCACACAAACGGCGCGAGTACTGGTTAAGTCTCCAGGAAGCAGACATCGAGCGTGATTAATATTAACTGAAAGCTTATTTCGCAATCGATGTGAAATAAATAAGTGTAAACTAATGGAAAAGTTCTCTTAAATACCTACCTGTTATTATTGGCTTGCGTTGGGTGTTAAATAGAGACACTATTCACAACATAGTGTATTACGAAAAACCGAGAGTCGGTAGCATAGGCGGTAGAGACGCGATGTTTCAATCCAAAGGAAGCTAGTTCAAACCCCAATTCGGACAACCTTGTTTCCGAAGTTCACCATAAGTTAACGTTTGTCGAAAAGCGTCCTTCGTCTTGGGTGGAGTACTAGTGTGAGAAGGCCAGGAAACACTTGTGAACTGGCAGCCGTGATATGACGTGAAAATTGTTGAAAAAGGCGTACACTCCTAATCTACCAATCGATCTACGTCCACCAAGCGTTGTGTAATTGTATAGGTGTAAAATGGAGATTAGTTTGTACATCCATGATGAGTTATTTAAATGTACACTGTATATCATAGGCTTATCGTGTGCGTCTTTGATTATTAGATTTTTTAGCGAAGAGTGCATGGTGATCTTGATCTACGCTGAAGGCAAGATGCATTAAACCTATCTACATAGAGACGCGTTCTGAACCTTCTACAGCAAAGAACTTTAGAAAACAGTATGGCAAAGGGATAAATTGCTCATGATGAGCAATTTCTCCTTTTGCCATAATGTTTTTCACTTTATTCAATAATTGTTCTTTCATTTAAAGAGATAGTTTACAAATTTATTTTGAAATGTTTTCAAAGTCGTCTGCTACAAGTGTGGGAAAAAGTTAGTTTGGGTTTTCTGTACTGCGTTTCAATTATTGTAGCATGAATCATTTTTGTTTATCATAAAGTAATGAATCCCCCCCCCCCCCCCCCCCCCCAGAAAGGTGAAAAAATGTCAATTGAATACGAACGCGAAAATTAAATTGTTTACCTAGTTTCTCTAACGGCGGGTGTACAGTTACGCAATAATCCCATTCATTGAAGTCAGGCATCCGTGGTGTAGCGAACATACACCTAGGCGTGTTTTTCCTAAAAAACTTTATTTACTTGGGCGACAATTACCCCATTCATTGTAGTCAGACATCCTGGTTGTAGAGGACAAACATGTGATTTTCCTAAAAACTTTATTTACTGGGGAAAAAAAAAATTACAATGGAAAAACCGGAGTTAAAATGACTCTTGTTTATATCTAACAACAAAACCCAACAAATAGTGTGGGCTAACATATTTACAACGGACAATCTGTCATTTAACTTAATTAGGGTTGAAAGCGCAAATAATATTCCAACAAAGATTGATTGATTGGTGTTTTACGACGCTTTCAACATTTTGTTAGTTATATCCATTTATCCCGACACCAGTCAGTCAGTCGTAATGCTAACCCCGCAACCCTGAGCGCCAGTGAGGGCGGCAATTACTAACATTTGTTATATCTATGGTGTGACCCGGATGGGGATCGAACTCGCGACCTCCCGTACTCGAGGCAGACGCTCTTCCACTACACCAACGAGGCGGTCTCGAACATTCCGTCTGTTAGTAAATTACCAGTATTACTGGTCAATTTATCCTGGTACTAGTGAGTGAGTCGTAATGCTAGCCCCACAATTCTAAGCACCAAGGAGGGAAAGCCATTACTACCATTTTAAAGTCGTTAGTATGACCCTGCCGGTGATCGAAACCACGACCTCCCGCACCCGAATATGTATTCAGTCCGTCATGTTAGTTAAACTATCCACTTATTCAACAAACAAAATAATTTGAATGTATCAAATCATTACATAAATAGTTGATTGATTGATTGGGCTTCAACGTTGTCTTAAACAATATATTCAGCCATATCACGACGGCCAGTTCACTTGTTTATGTTTTTTCAGGGAATTTTTACACTAGTACTTCATACAGTCTTTCCAAGAATGTGGATACTTTTCCATATAGACCGTTATCCTATTGGTGGAACACGAATGACGCTTGTCGCATTGACTTATTGCAAACGTCGGAAACAATCTTATCCGAGCTTGGATTCAAACTCACAATCTCTTGATTGACAATCCACGGGGTTACCGACTGAGCTACCGGCGCTCGGCACGAATGAAACTTACACACATAATTGAATAACCGTATTTATGTACAACACTTTATACTCTTTACTAATGATATAAAGTGTTTTACTGACTTTCTGTCCTTTGGAAGACCTTATTTACAAAGATTTCGTAAATGATATTGAAGGAGCTCTGATTCGAATACGTACCTTATTTATCGTTAAGCGTTAATTAAAAATTCATTTTCGCAAATTTAATTGTTATGATGAAATTGATTAACTCTTTCAGTTAAAAGGCAATATTGAGGTTTTTGCAAACAATCGTAACGAGCTGTCTCACCTGAAATCAGCATTGTTTGCATTTTATTTATCAAAAAAAGTCCAAACTTTTATTACATGAGAAATAGAGATGCCCGATTTTGAACATAGAATAGTCTACTTGAAACAATTCGGCGCTGAAAGAGTTAAACGTAATTAAAATCGGGAGGAATGTTATTTCGTTATATGAGCCGTCCAATGAGAAAAACAACATTATGGCATCTGCGTAATGTATCGATCCATAGACGGACATGAATCCTGAAACAAAATCCGCAAGAGAAGAAACTTGAAGTGTCTGTCCGGGTAAGCCTGCGTATGCTAACCCTGATATCGGTCGATACTTTACGCAGAGTCCACAATGTTGGTTTTCTCGCGGGACGGCTCATATCAATATATCTGCGTAATGTATCGACCAGATCAGCCTGCGCTGTCCGCGCAGACTGATCCGGTCGACACATTCCGTCTTAGGAGGATAGATGTATACAGTAGTTATTCCTGAAACAGAAAATCCACAGGATACGAACAGTGTCGGTCCAGGTAAGCCTGCGTGGCATGCTTAGTCTGATCCGTGTCGATACTTTACGCAGAGTCCACAATGATGGTTTTCTCGCGGGACGGCTCATATCAATATATCTGCGTAATGTATCGACCAGATCAGCAAGCGCTGTCCGCGCAGACCTGTTCCGGCCGACACATTACGTCTTAGGGGGATAGATGTATACAGTAGTTATTCCTGAAACAGAAAATCCACAGGATACGAACAGTGTCGGTCCAGGTAAGCCTGCGTGGCATGCTTAGTCTGATCCGGGTCGATACTTTACGCAGAGTCCACAATGTTGGTTTTCTCGCGGGACGACTCATATCGCTATATGTTTTAGTTACATATGAGGAGCCGCGTGTAGCGACTTGGAGACTTAATGCGTGTGCGTACGGCGAAGCTTCAGGTGATCCTTTGTATCCAAACAGTCTAATCAGAGTCTTCAATGTCCGTCTTCATGTGATTTAGTCCTAGACGCATCTTTCCGTAAAATTATAAGAGTATATTGTCCAACTAGTTTCACGACAAGGCACATTTACAGCGAGCCAATTAGACCCACATGATCAGACACGTGTTATTTGTTAATTGAACAAATTGATTAGTTTTTGTTGTCATAGTATGTATGTTTCAGGAATCATTACTCTATACCTCTATCCCCCTGAGACGGAATGTGTCGGCCCGGATCTGTCTTCGCGGACTGATAAGGCTGATCTGGATCGATACATTACGCAGAGACCATAATGTTGATTTTCTCGCCTGACGGCTCATTACATAATATCCTATTTCCCAGATAGATGTGTAACAATTTTATGACAAGTTTACTATGCGTAACCAACGCAGTCTGTTTACTTTATATTATGTTGTGTTTTTTTTCCTGTTTTGTTATAACATTTTTATGACAAGTTTACAACCAACTCAATCTCTTTACTTTTCATTATGTTGTGTTTGGTTTCCTTGGGATTTTATGTCGTTTTCAACATTATTTCAGTTATATCACGACGACAATTCACTTATTCATGATACCTGGGTAAAGAAACCAGTACTAGGCTAGGAAATGTGCTTTGCCCAAGGGCACTCCACCATATCCGTTAAACCGCGAATAGGGATTCTTCGTATACGCTTTATCGTTATTTATTACAAAGAAAGTTGCTGTGGTGGTTTCTGATCGTGTTGTTCCGTAATCAGACTCTTTACTTTTGGTTTAGTTTAAGCTTGTTTATATTACATCTATTGCGAAACCAAATTTAATATTATATCAGTCACGCTCGATGACTGCTTCCTTGAGATATAACCAGTAAGTGTGCCGTTTGTGTAGACAAATCACAAGGGCAGAACCCAGTCATCAAGGACTTCGAACCCGGGACCTTTGATACGAGAGGCTGATCCTCTTTTTTCCACTATTTGTTTGACGTTGGACATTTGGTGAATTATTGTTTTTGTCCACTGTTTTGAAGTTTGTATTGATGTGGAAAGAAATGTGTTGTTGATATTGGTAATAATGGCTTTTGGGGTTTAATTCAATTGCTATGAAACCAGAGCTCATTTGACTTGAACTGATGGAATGTATTCATCCTTTTTTGTTTTAACCACATTTGACCTATTATTAAATGTACTGAACTCTAGATTATTGATAGTGAAGTCAACATTTTAAAACTGTGCAAAAGTTGTCTTGATATATAAAAATCTTAATTATATGGGTTAAAATTGGAGTAATAATTTAACTTTCCAGTGCAGTAAACATCTAAATATTGATTGTTTATTATTCAGTTTTACTGGGTAGTCATACCCAGTAAGCCACATTGTGTACACTGTCATGACTTATAACTGACCATCTGGAATTCAGTACCTTTAAAGCATACTTTAACAATTGCCGTTGTCCAGAATTAAACTTATCTTATTCTAAGCCATTCACCTACATATTATGTGCCTCATTTATTCTCGTATTCAAATGGAAATTTAACCTTTATTTGACATGTGTCATTTCAGGTTTAATGTTTACTTGTTTAGCACTCTAGGGTCAGACTTGTCTGATGTCACTGAGAGAAAAAAGCTATTGTTACCTTTAAGAAAAATACCATCAATTGATGTAAATTCGTCCCTGTATTTCTAAAGCTCTAATAATTGTTTGAGCAATATACCCTTTTCTTCTGGCCATCAATTATTCATTCATATTTCATCAACTTGAAGTGTTATTTCATTTCAAGGGTCAAAGTACGTCAATATCGGCCCCCGAGTTATGCATCATTACTGACTTGATCTGAAGAAATGCATGTCAGCCCAATACAATTCAATCCGTCAAAGTATGACACCAACACCTTTGGTCAAACATTGACGAAGATAAAAGTAACCAATGGGGGTCGATTTTAGTATTGTACTCGTCCCTTGAACTATCTTTTGATTGGAACGTGAACGAGTATAATTTCTTTTCGTTTGTTCACGCATCGTAATGCCATTGGACACGTATCATCTAGCCTTTTAAAAATGGAACAAACCCATGACTTGAACTCGGCACTCAAGGAAGGCACCAGAATAAGCTATCATTATTAAACTCCGTGAGGGAAATGGTTTGACGAGAGAGTGTGTACATTCAAAACTTTGGACGCTGTAAATTTCATCATCCTCGAGTCCAATAAATGAAAATTTACTTCTAAATTATATTACAGGAAAAACAGTGTCTAAACACAATGCAAAGAACAATTTAACCTTTTGTTTAAAATGTATAAAAAACACTTCTAGTTGAACTTTAGACTTGGTGCCTACTTTCCTGCCACTCGCCGGACGTCATGAGTCTTTGTAGTATTAACTTTTATAAATGTCACTTTACTTTGTCAAAACGTCCTGTCAATTTAATTATTCACTATTTTAAGTCTAACACCACGATGTGGTATTTGGGTGCAGTAAGAATCCAAATTGGAGAATTCAGTTATATGTTTATTCAGTAACAGTTATAGAACAACTACTATTGATGATTATGCATTTTGTTTGAATTAACTTTTTTGCTAGTATACTATAGAAGAGGGGTTAAATGATATATATAAAAGGGCTCAAGATGTAGTAACTTTGTATAAGCAACTAAAATTGGAGCTGATACCCGGGATATAAAAATGTGTGATATACATATTTCTATATAAAACATATTCATTACGATAGTTTTTTTCAGGATGAAATTCAGTTGAGTCAATTATTCAAAATAGCTCAGAGATATTTGAAAAAATAAAAACATTAAACACGTTGAAATAAAATCTCCTCACATATATCACATATTTTCTATTAAGAATGATTTAGCTGTTAAACAACAGTATTTAGTCAAAGCTCTTGAGTTTCACCTTACAAACAATATGAGAAATTTCCTCTTTTGCCACAATGTGTATAGCTATTCTCAATCATATAATACTTTTAAATAAATGTTTTCCATATTTTTGAGATGTTTGTTACAGAATCGTTGTAGGTTGGTTAAATATCAATTTAGACCAATAAAATAGCGCCTGCCTGTTATGATAATTTAAAAAACTTAGTACTTACGCTATTCTGTCTCTGGATCGACTGGTTTAATGCGCACCACAATCGCTTGTCTCACTTATTCAGCTGGAAACAGGAAGTAACACCTTTGACCCTTCTTACTCCTTATGTTGCAGACGGTATTTAACAAAAAACGTTGTTTGAAATGGAGAACCTGCTTAAAACCCCAGCCATGAACACTTCCTGATTCCCCGACGATATTTTCTATTCAACTTAAAATGAAATTTATGCATCCAATTCGAACAGTTTGCATGTTTTCCTAATGTGTTTTTAAAGCAGACGACTCTAGGAGTATTATAGCAGGTGACGGCTGATTGTTACACAATATACACATACACTAACCAATCGCTGAGTCGCATTAGTTCCCCTTTTGACGGATTATGTATCAAATGTCACCGTTGCATTGTTGGACTTGAAATGCAGTCAACTGCAGGAGATTAACATTTCAGTAACTATTCAGTCGGTACAGGAGGTGTGTTACAAATGAACAGACTGCTATTCTGAGGTAAATCATTATCGACACATTATTGATATTTAACAGATATAATATTTAGTTTTTAGTTTTTAGATTGAGTGCATCGCTTTCAAATGTTTTTTCTTTTTAGAATTTTGTTATTTAAACCTTTTTCTTTAACACTACGTCTTAGATCTATATTGATAAGATACTTTCACCAGTAAGTACATGTTTTTATATTGTTGAATGAATATTTCTAGATTCCGAATCGTTTAAGGGAACATTTTTACTTCTCAACTCATGGTATACCCAATATTCGCTTATTGGAGATAGTTTACTGCGTAAAATATTGGAAATGACGCGAGCACATAGTTTCATGTTCATGATACATGTTATAGCTTTACCCTTAACCACATAAATACGCTTTTTGAGGCATCGGCATCATACCACTGTTAGAAACATAGTGACGAAAGGAGAAATTGCTCAAATGAGCAATTTCTCCTTTTTCCACAATTACTTAAACTTTATTCAATACATGGAACAGTTCTTTGATTTACGGAGAGTTTCCATATTTTTGATTAAATGCTTTAAAAATCATCGGCTACAGATTTGTTGTATGTGGGAAAGGGTATCAAAATGTTATCAGATGTGACACCCACGACATGTTTGCAATTTGATCATAATTTTATCAGTTGTGACACCAACTTCATGTTTGCAATTTAATCAATATGTCATCAGATTTGACACCAACGACATGTTTGCAATTTGATCATAATTTCATCAGTTGTGACACCAACTTCATGTTTACAATTTAATCAATATGTCATCAGATTTGACACCAACGACATGTTTGCAATTTGATTATAATTTCGTCAGTTGTGACACTAACTACATGTACATGTTTGTAATTTGAGAATAAATTCATCAGTTGTGACACCAACTACATGTTTGCAATGTGATTCGATTGCATTAGGTGTGACACCAACTTCATGTTTGCAATTTAATGAATATGTCATCAGATTTGACACCAACGACATGTTTGCAATTTGATTATAATTTCGTCAGTTGTGACACTAACTACATGTACATGTTTGTAATTTGAGAATAAATTCATCAGTTGTGACACCAACTACATGTTTGCAATTTGATTAGATTGCATCAGTTGTGACACCAACTACATGTTTGCAATTTGATTATATTTCGGCAGATGTGACACCAACGACATGCTTGCAATGTTATCATAATAACCGCTAAGTCGAAAAGTATCCGAAGCTCACTATTCTTCTGAGACGGTTACATTTGACGCTGGTAGTTTTGGACCAGCGTAGATCAAGATTGCCATGCGGATCCGCGCAGTGTGTCCAAGATCTGCACTTTTCGCTAACAAGTCAATGACTCACACGATACACCTCTGACATATATGTACATTTAAATCACTTACCACGGATATGTAACTTTTTGTAGATTGATTGATTCAGTGGGGTCTAACGCCTTTCTTTTCAATCATATCAGGGCTGTCAGTTCACATACCAATGTGTTTTTGACTTTCATACCGGTACTCCACATAATAGCCTTTCAAATCATCTTGATGCTCTTTCTAATGTATAGACCGTTAACCCAGTGATTGAAGACGAATGACGATTGTGGCATTCGTCGAAAAAGTGTTGACCGAGATTGAGTTCGAAGTAAAAAACCATTGATTGACAGCCCGCGTCCCTACTGACTGAGCTGCCGGGGCTCGGCTGTTTCAGGTTGATACGCTCGTGTTATATTGCATTATATTGTATTATGGACCTGTGATGAATCGTGCTGTGCGAGCAACCTTGATTGATTGATTGTTTGATTGATCGGTGTTTAACGCCGTTTTCAACAATTTTTCAGTCATATCACGGCGACCATTTCACCTACTCATGCGTTTCCTGGTTTTCCCACACCAGTACACAACATACTTTCCAAGCAACTGGCGTTATAGGTGTGCCCATATTCTTTGTAAATACGTTTGAAATTAATGACCGCCTAGGTGGTATAGTTGTAGAGCGTCCGCCTCGGATGCAGGAGGTCGCGGGTTCGATCCCCGAGCAGGTCATTACAAAGACTTTAAAACGGGTGGCAATGGCTTCCCGCCTTGGCGGTCAGGGTTGTGGGGTTAGCATTACGACTGACTGGCTGGTGTCAGGATGAATGGACCAGTAGTACTGGTAACTTACTCAGGAAACGCCTTGATATAACTGAATAATTGTTGAAAGCGGAGAAAAACACCAAACAATCAATCAGTCAATCAGATTTCTCAAACAGAAAAAAACCTGAGTAGGGTTTACAGTGTACACTGGAGAAGCTGGACACACGTGTTCGATCCCAGGTCGGACTATACTTAAGAATTAAGAGATTGTTATTCTACTTTACACCTTCTCGCTGAAGTTTGCAGGGATATCCCATAGTGTCAGTATAAATACTACCGGAAACTCTTGTAATGTATTTGTAAACTGTTAACACATTTTTCAAACCGAAGCGATGAAATGGACAGAGCTCTTTTAATTAATAATGAAATCATGCAGCCGTGCGTTTGACTTTAAACACTGCATACATGTCGATCTGACACCAAGGGCTGGCTAAATGCTGAACTCGAGGGCATTGTACTTGTATGTATCATATCACGTATTAAAGATAAAAGCAAAGCGAATCTCTTACTTGCCACAACTAAGGCTGTGTACATGTCAGACTCGTGGGCTTTGAAGTCGCGTGCAAAGGCACATATAAATTTCGAATAGCGACGAAATGGATACAACTCCGTAAACATGTCAGGGAAACCTTGTGCTGAATAATTGATATACGAAAAGCGAATGCCATCGTATGTAACAATACACTTTTATATTAAAGATAAGACCAAGAATAATTTCTCACTTGGAAGAACTAAGGTTATTTAATTGTCAGACTATTAAGCTTTGTCAGCGCGAGCGTACAAAGGCACACTTGAACTGCAAATTTTGTCTTAATTGATACAACTCCTAACAAACATGTAAGAGAATCCTAGGGCAGGATAAATGTTGGGCTGAAAGGCAATGCCTTCCTGTGAAACAATACACTTTTAAATTAAAGATAAAAGCAAAACTAATTTCTTACTTGGAACAACTAAGGCTATGTTCATGTCAGATTATTAGTCTTTGTTAGCGCGAGCGTGCAAAGGAACACGTGAACTGCGTATTGCGACGAAATAGATAAAACTCCTAACACACATGTCAGTGATTCCTAGGACTTGATAAACGTTGGTCTGAAAGGGATTGCCCTCATGTGTAACATTACAATACATCATGGTAACAGCAATACGAATTCCTTATTTGGAACAAACACTATCGTGTACAGGTCAGATTCGTACGATTTGCCAACACGTGTAACATAACACTTAATCAATATAAAAGGAAGACGAATTTCTTATTTGGAACAAACACTGTCGTGTAAAGGTCAGATTCGTACGATTTGCCAACACTTGTAACATAACACTTAATCAATTTAAAAGGAAGACGAATTTCTTATTTTGAACAAGTATGGCCCTGTAAAAGAAAGATTCGTAGACTTCGCAATCATGTGTACCATAACACTTAATCAAGATAAAAGGAAGAGGAATTTCTTACTTGGAACAACCAATACCGTGTAGATATCAGACACGTAAGCTTTGCCATCGTGTGTAAAATTACACATAAACTGAGTGTTGTTGAATACTTGTTCATTACACCTTATCATGTCTATGTCCTCGTAATACGTCATACCACTTGACGAAGATTCATTCGTTGATTTGCTGGCAGTATACAACTGTTCAAAATTAGAATGGTACTCATAAACACCCTTGTGAAATATACAGGATGCAGAACTACATCATCATTATCATCTTCATCATCATTTTCATCATCATCACCGTCATCATCGTAATCATTCGCTATCATCATCATAATAATCATCATAATCTTCATCATCATCATCATCATCATAATCAAATCATCATCATCATGTTTATCATCATAATCCTCCTCCTCATCATCATCATCGCCATCGTCATCATCATCATTATAATCGAAATTGTTATCGACTTGATCTGCTCTTCATCATACATGATTTCAAAGTTTGCACATAGTTTGTATTCTTCTGGAACTATAAGTCGCATATGTTCAGGGCGATGTTCTTTCAATGGTTATATAAAAATGGACACGGCTGTCCTCACTAATCTCCCGATTGATTCTAAGCAACTGGCTGATTTTCCACTTAAACTATTCGCCAGTTGATGAAAGACGAACGACGGTTGTCGTATTGACTGTTGTCAATATCGTTAAAAAGAATGCTGAGTCGAGCTGGGGTTCGCACTAACGACACCTGAATTGACAGCCCGTGTCGCTATCGACTGAGCTACCGGAACTCGGCATGTGGATGCCTTATTAACAACCAGTAAACGGGGATTGGTATAATAAGATGATACCTGTAATCCATCAAATGTATTCTCCCACATTGTTGGCTTGTTTCCGCATCCAACTGAAGCTTCACATCTCACTTGTCCACTTCCTCTACATTCTACAATCGCGCCATTGTGTTCATGGTTAACTCCAATTACCGGCTTCTTTGCGTAACCTTTGAATTATAAAATAAATATTAAATGATTAGTTTTTAACTTAATATGTACAAATCTATTGTTTATATTGAGATAAAGAATAGAAAGACTATGATAAAATTGGTTAGCTTTGCTTTTAAAAATCAACAATTGTAATGTTTGAATAAAACATAATTGTTTAATTGTTTATATATATCCTTTTATTTGACAGTTTAATAATAAAACACAAATTGTTTTTATTAGAATTAACATTTTTTCATTGGTTCGCCTTGAACTAAAAGAATAAGAATCTAACTGGATATCGTTAAAATAATACTTTTCATTTGTTATCCCTGTAATTAAGATATGCAACATCATTGGTTAAATTAGCATTAAAGTAGATAAAACAATATTTAAGTCACTTGGAAATAGATCTTCCGATTATTTGGAATTATGACAATTATGTTTCATATATTACACTTTTTGAGAATTCTACGTATACTTATAAACCTTCTCCATAGATTTCCAGATCGAATATTGTGAATGGCAAGTCAAAATGTTTATCTATGTCCAATTTTGTTTAAAGTGTTTTAATTTATGTGAACCTCAAAATTAAATAATGGGTATCCTGTTTTTCTTGTGAAGTGTATTGAAGAACCTTAAAAGTATTATAAAAGGAATATGAAATATAAATACTTTTAACTGTAAAAACAGTTTCAAATGTTGTTTTCCCAAACGTAATTGCATAAGTGCCCACGTGATTGCATTTAACCAATGAGAATTCGAGTTTAAACGTCGTTGTGTTGGACACGGCTTCAGCTATCAGAATAATGTTTTCGTCTGATTCTATGGGTAAACGACCTCCGTTCGCCTGAAAATTAAACGAAGGTATTGCACGAATATATGAATCTGACCTCTGTGCAAGGATGTATATTGATATACTAGGCTTTGAATGTACAAACACCTGAATATACAACCAACATGTTTTCTTCACATTCTACCAATTCTTACCATTTATGTTCGGATTAAATAATAACCTGTCTTGTCCGAAACCATTTACAGAACTATTTTAAAAAAGTTCAACTCTTTTCTGATGTACATGTATGGAATGCCATACCTTTAAACAATAGGTCCCTTTCAAATCTTACAGATTTTAAATGTGCAATTTTATGCAC
Source organism: Serripes groenlandicus (assembly GCA_031761405.1). Taxonomy (NCBI): domain Eukaryota; kingdom Metazoa; phylum Mollusca; class Bivalvia; order Cardiida; family Cardiidae; genus Serripes; species Serripes groenlandicus. The sequence goes on along the minus strand of JASEVX010000008.1, from coordinate 33,869,501 downwards.
AACATAGTTTCAAAACGTCTTTTTTTCTTTCTTTATTATATTACTCTCAAGTACAAATAGAATGCAATTCCGTGTCATTCTGTTGTACGAAATGCATTCGGATAAGTTCTTTGAAATATGCCTTACTTTTAAAAAATTAGTCACAGTACATGTTGGTAAGTTTTTTTTCAACAAACACTTTACGTTCATGTATTACATACAAGGTTGATACAGTATGTACTCGTGTTTACTTTTGACTTTGTATCACATATGACGTTTCCATTTTTGATGTTGTTGAGGGGAGTGGGTTGGTTGTGGTTGTTGTTTTTAAGGGGGAGGGTTGGTTTGTAAGGCTATCAAGATGGCCTCATTGTGAACTAGCCAATGACTAAATGAGTCACCATCTATAAATAAAGCATTATACATTTATTATTAATAATATTATATTAAGTTCAAAGGGAAGCAATTCCAGAAAATTTAGTCTAGGGAATTTCAGATGAATATATTAGACTGAAGTTGTCTCCCATTGGACACTTATAGTTTTGTTGAAAGTTGCTAGTCTGTTTGTTGAAGTTGAATACCCGCTGACTGATTTATTACCAATATATTGTTTGTTTTTATTTATTTTGACACATTAAGAGCCATATTTCTGAAGACGACATTCTGTGCAAGATGAAGGTGACATATGATATAAACTCCTAGCTTAAACATGGATGGTCAACCTTTGAGTATTTGGTGCCTTTTTTGTAACTGTAAAAATGAACTCTAATTTGTTATATATTTCAGGGTTGTTTGTTTTGTTGGGAAGGATCAATATCCTTTGATGCTTTAATAGTCTCTTATGGGAAATGAATTACTTCGATCTGACTTAATAATGACGACATACATGTGAACGGTACTCCATAAAATGCACACCGAAACGTTATTATTACACGTGCTGAAACCTTCTTTCGTAATAATGCTAAAGGATCCAAATAGCTGCTGAACAGAAGTGTCTTGAATTAAAACATGAAATATTAACTTGATTCTAAACATATAAACCGTATCTAGTGGTTTAGGGTATTAACGAACTACGTAATAAATCCGCACAGTCTCTCCAATGTCTTCACTGTCAATGTTTATGTTATATATATATCTAAGTGCATTTTCTGACAAGAAGACGTGTTGGACTATTGTCATGCCAATAAAAGTACAAACACTGTTTGAGTGGACTAGACTTGGCTCATGTGTTTCTACAAATAAATAAAAGCGTGCAACATGAATGTACTTGCAAACACGTAGTATAAAAAACCCAGAAGCGTCCGACCGTGCCTGAACTTTTAACTAATTGGAATTCTAGTAGAACATTGCAGATATGTTTGTTGGTATTTATAGGTTTTTACGAAGCTTTCAATAATATTTCAGCTGATGCACGGTGTGTGCCGGGTTAGTTACGAGTACATCTGGTACATTTATCCTGACACAAGCGATTAAGTCGTAATGCTTACTCCACAACCTGGGCGCCAAGGAGGAATAGTATTTACTACCATTTGGTATGACCCGATCGGGGGTCGAACACACGACCTCCCGCACCAAGGCAGAGGCTCTACTACTACACCACCGATGCGGTCATTATAATGTTAAGGTCGTATCAGAAGGTCGTTGTATATACATTATTGCACGAAAACATATTAAAAAGATAATAGTATTTCATGGCCACTGGCGCAAATCATTTAAATGCAACATTAATACAAAACATAACTAGGTTGTGTCTTGAGAATGTATCCAGATAGTTATGTTCGTGTATCTATCTATTTAGACTTGGAGATCATGTACATTGCAAGTTAATTTGCACAGTGTTTCAATACGAATAGAGATCAAACTAGTAAAGAAGTTATTTATATGTGTTCCATCGTGGTACCATTAAGATGGATATTGAGTTCGAATATCATTATATCTATATATGCAAAAATACATACCACTATATCGTTTATCGAAACGTCCATTGCCAAAACAACATCATTATCAACTGACGTCTTTCCTCGAAGCACTACGGTGACATTGACCTTGTTTACATTTGTGCATGTGATATATATGCGCTTTCCTACATTTTCCTCTCTTGTGCACGGACATTTTTGTGTTTCAGCTGTAACGAAGGAAATATTTATTGATTGATCTGTTTAAGCCCCTTCGAACACTTGTTCTGTCATATCACGGCAGCCAGTTCACACATTCATGTGTTTCCTGTAGTTTTCCCAACATTCTTGTCACACAAGTATTTCTACGAACTGGCTGCTTTTCCACATAAACATATAGTTCATTGCTGAACGACAAATGACTTTTGTCAAACGTCGGAAATAGTGTTGGCCGAGCTTGAGTTCGAACTCACAACCCTTGGAGAAATCTTTTCCTAGCGACTGAGCTACCGATGTACACATATGCAATGTGTAAGCGAGCTCTTACTTTTTTTTTTAAAAGCTGACTTTCGATAACTATTGATAAGTATCTGATGAGAATTAGGCGCAGACTTTGTTGACGCTCGTACGATCGACATCCGGTGAAAAGTGCACCATCTCAAAAGTCGGTTGAATCGGTTCGCAATAGAGTCAAACTGAAAAACACTTCGTTGACGCTCGTACGGTCGGCATCCGGTGAAAGGTGCTTCATCTCAATAGTCTGCTAAACTTGTTCTCCATGGACCCCGCCTAATTAAAGCATTTTCTTACGATTATACTGTCGACATTCGGTTAAATTAGCGCCATCGCGAACGTCTGATAAATTGCTTCGCAATTAAGTCAGCATAAAAAGACAGATAGAACATGTCGATTTAATGAATACTTACGGTTGACAATGACGTCTACACGGTTTGTTTCGTTAACAGTACCATTTGAAACGGTTACATAGTACGTTCCAATATTGCTGCAGTTAACTTGTTGTATTTCAACGTTCACATATATTTCAGTCGAATTCCATTTAAGGGTAAAAACTATTCCATTCAATGTTCCGCTCTGAAAGTAAAGAAGCAAGTAAATATTATTTGGACGGATATGTAATGTCTATTAAATGCATTGAGTGAGTTATAAAGTACTGTTTTATGCCGCACTTAACAAGCTTTTAGTTATATCATGGCTTTTCGTGGCTAAGTTATACTCACTAGTGGTCCGTTTATCCGGACACCAGAGAGTCAGTCGTACTGATCTCCCTTTCAGTTATATCATTGCGTTCCGTGACTAAGTATTAATCACTACTGGTCCATGTATACGGACACCAGAGAGTCAGTCGTACTGATCTCCCTTTCAGTTATATCATGGCGTTCCACGACTAAGTATTAATCACTACTGGGCCATATTTACGGACACCAGCGAGTCAGTTGTACTGATCTCCCTTTCAGTTATATCATGGCGTTCCGTGACTAAGTATTAATCACTACTGGTCCATGTATACGGACACCAACGAGTCAGTCGTTCTGATTACTCTACATTCCTGAGCGTCAAGGAAGGAATGCCATTACTACTATATTTAAAGTTTTAGTTTGACCCAACCTAGATTTTATATCTCGACGGATCTAATCAAATTCATTCTTACGTGTGTGTTTAGTTTACAATTGACCGTTAACGGAATGGTGCTAGCTGACCAACGTTCAATTCCCCCTTTTATTTTTCACGGACTAACTAAGGAGGGTTTGGTGGGGGGGGGGGAATAATTTCTTCTTAAGTGTACAATAGAATGATGTCTTGATTTAAGTCGATTTATTGGGGTTTTACGCTGATTTGAACATAACAACAGTTAAATCATGGCGACAATTCACTTATTCATGATCCTTACAATACTAGGATAGGACATGTGCCTAGTCCAAATGCACTCCCCAATAACCGCCGTGACTGGGGAATGAACCCGGTTCAAAATCACCGATGCTATCCACTGGGCCACGGCGGATTCTTTTGTTTCGAGAATAAATTGCCGATAACAAAATATATATTCAAATGCCTAGATTAAATTACTTCATTTCATGTTTGCATGTTTAAATCCCCGACGCTAACCAATCTGCCACGACGGACTCCTGAATAAAAGACCCATTGCGTTTCCCTAGGATATAATCCTCTGCTTCTGTCTCGATAAAACCAGCTATTCTACTAAAACATGCCAACGAAATCAACAGTTGTTGCTATGCTAGATAACGAATTGATTGGACAAACACTCACATTTTCAGAGTCACCAAGGTCAAATATTGCAATATCTGCGTTTTCTGATCTTAACATCAATGTTTTTGGATTTTGAAGCGCTAGCTTACACACTGAGCTTCCCCCAAAGCTATAGTCTTGTTGTATTTGAGCGTCGCATGGGTGAGGCGTATCTGGCCGAAATAAGAAAATACTATAAACATGTAATAAGGATAGATATATTTTATTTGACTTACATACAAATACATGTAAATCATCATTTACATACATTTACATAAACCAAATTAATACGAGAACATCAAATAATAATCCGAAATAACTTGAAGTTTCCTGATTTTAGTATAGCTCAAAAAAAGTTAACATTTAACTGAAAGCAGTTAAGGAGAGTGTGAATATAACAATTGTTGAACAATATATATTATTCCATATTCATACTGTCAATCAGCTACATATATTACTTCAAAAATCATTTTATTAAGAGATAAAGTTAGGTGTACGATATAACCCATTACTCGAAACAGATATTGGACGAATCATATAATGTTTATATAGGTCGAGTGATGTTGAATTCGTGGTACAGTCACACACACGGATATATCCGTGCGTTGAGGAGCGGCGCCGCGGGGAACACGGAATTGTCCGTGCGTTGAGGAGCGGCGCCGCGGGGAACACGGAATTGTCCGTGCGTTGAGGAGCGGCGCCGGTGGGATAAGTGCGCGGGGGACACTGAGATGTACGCAGAACTACGTCTTAGTACGGCACAAAAATGATGAGAAACGGGAAACAAAAAACAACATGAAGTGGATAAGTACGGAAAGGTACGGTGTACTACGTTAAACTACGTTTTACTGCGACTGGCATTTTGCCCTGCATGTGGACGTGTCTGCGGTGAACTATGTTGAACTAAGTGTAAGTACGGATAGCCTCGGATAAATACGTTCACTTACGGATGAAGATTTAGTAAGCCGTAGTTATCCGTACCAAAACGTAGCTAAACGTAGTAAAACGCGGGGAAAGGCAGCACATTTTAAAATGTTCCTGCCAAACTACGGAACAACGGATGAATAGGTTTCAACCAAGTTGGAACAAAGTCACGCCAACGGGTCGCTCCAACGTTTGTGCATTATCAAAAGTTGGAGAAACTTGCAAGTTTGGGATAAGTCTTCAATACGTGTTGACCAAGAATTGGTACGGATTAATACGGATTACTATGTTGAGGTACGGCTCAGGTTCGGATCGATACGGATTAATACTCGTGCCGTGTGTGTGACTGAGGTATAAGTCTGGCACAAAATCTATGTTTTCCCATGCCCATGTAAACATAAACATTTCAACACTTTATATGAGCCGTCCAGCGAGAAAACAAACATTATGGTCTCTGCGTAATGTATCGACCCAGATCAGCCTGCGCCGTCACATTCCGTCTCAGGGAGCTAGAGGTATAGAGTAATGATTCATGAAACAGAAAATCCACAGTAAGCGAAAAGTGTCTATTAGGGTTAGCCTGCGTGGCATGATCCGGGTCGATAATTCACAATGTTGGTTTTCTCGTATGACGGGTCATTTGTTGTTGATTGATTGTTTAATTGATTGGGGATGAGTGCCGTTTTCAACAAAATTACAGTCATATCTAGGAGACCAGTCCACATACCCATGCGATTCCTGCCTTACACACACCAGTACTTCATGCAAAAGTCTATCCAAGCATCTAAAAGATTAGCCTTTTTAAATACCAGCATGTAAGATTATGAAGATTTCGTTTTACCATCACTAGCTCTTTCCGACATGCAACAAACCTACTGCAGACGACGTTGAAACATATAATTAAAACTATGGTAAACCTCTAAATGAAAGTTTAATCTATGAATGGAATTAAAAATATCGTGGCAAAAGGTAATGAGCAATTTCTCTATTGTCCACAATGTTTTTCAAAGTCGCCTGTTGCAGAGGCGCCAGCAATCACCTGTGTGTCGGAGAGGGGTAGCTCAGTCTTGTTTAATTAATCACGCATGTGGAACAAACATGGATGCCAATTGTTTAACTGTAAAGAGTATCGGGGGACCTTTACATATCAAAACAATATAAAGAAAGAAGGCAGGAAATAATAGAATAACATACGTGATGAAGATTTGTTTTCTTTCTCTTGCTCACAAAGCAGATCTGCAAAATGGAAAATCAAAGGTAGAAGAAAATGAAAAAGTAATAACCTTCTTTCACAAACTAGACTTTGAATATTACAACTAGTGACGATAGGAATAGCATTATAAACAATACAGTTATCACTATTACTACTACTGTTTCTAGTTATACTACAACTACTATATCTACTACTAGTTATACTATCACTAATATATCTACTACTACTACTACTTTTGCTATTTATACTACCACTTCTATATCTACTACTACTTATGCTACAAAATATACTACTACTACTACTACTACTACTACTCACTACTACTACTACTACTACTACTACTACTACTACTACTACTACTACTACTACTACTACTACTACTACTATTCACTACTACTACTACTACTACTACTACTACTACTACTACTACTACTACTACTACTACTACTACTACTACTACTACTACTACTACTACTACTACTCACTACTACTACTACTACTACTACTACTACTACTACTACTCACTACTACTACTACTACTACTACTACTACTACTACTACTTTTGCTCCTTATACTACAACTACTACTACTACTACTACTACTACTAATTATACTACTACTACTACTACTACTACAATTACTTATACTACAACTACTACTTCTGCTTCTCCTTCTAGTACTACTTCTACTACTACTACTACTACTACTACTACTATTACTACTACTAATTCACAGTCACAGAGTGTATATAATGATTACAACGATTGGATCGAAAACATCGACAGCTGGGCAAGTAGTAACACTGAAGCTTACTATCCTGTTTAGACGATATAATTAATCATTGATAATGTATAAGTACGCTTTTCTATATCTTACATGTATGACTTTAAACCTTATGTGTTGGAATGCGCGTGGCATTATGTCATCAGCATTTGCCCTTTCAGAATTTCTAGATGAAAACAGTGTAGATATTTCAGTAATTGTAGACCACAAACTCATGTCACATTCTCTCTATTTTATAAACTCAATAAACAGTAGATACGAAGTTTTCTCCGTAGCGGACACTTCGATTGACCAAAATGGACCACTGAAGTATGGTAAAGGAGGAGTGTCTATTCTTTTTAAGAAGTGTCTCAGCCAGAATATTAGTAAAGTAGACTGCTTTCAAAACGAACGTATACTGGCCATCAAAAATTGATAGAAAATTGTGTACACCATCTATATAATAGGCGTATACATGCCAGCAGATAGTTGCATTGATAAATATGCAGAAACGTTGTATTGTCTGAGTGCAATTACACACAGTTGTTCAGAAGACGGCAACGTTATCCTTTTAGGAGACTTTAATGTAAAATTGTTTTCATATGTACAAACTAAGAATAACGGGCACCAATCGGATAAGGATGGGTTATTCATTGACTTTCTGTCCGATTCAGGATTAGTATCCTTTTGTAATACCCCATTGTTTCCAAACATTGAATATACATATATAAAAGCCCGGGCAAATTATCGATCATATTCTTGTCGAAACGTCGTTCATTAAGAAATGCATGGACATTGTAACGATATCCGAAAAAGAAGTAATTACTTCTGACCATTTACCCTTAATCGATAAAATCGAACTGCTGCAATTGTCGGAACAAGCCTAACAATACCAACACAGCGACAGAGTCGCATGGAATAAATGTACAGATGATATCACAGAAGAATATCACAAACAAATGGAGGATATCCTCTTGACCGATATCATACATAGCTATACTACTCCAAACCAATTATCGGATTACATCGTAGCAGCGATTAACAATGCATCACTCGAAACCATTCCTAAACGCAAAATATAATAGACACGCGAAACCACATTGGACTGCCATCGGCTCACACTTACTCGCGAGACAAACGCAAAATATGGTTAATTGAAGGGAGACCGCGTGGTATGTATTATCCCTCATGTTTTAATAACAAGGCGGCCAAACGAGAATTCAGAAAACCCCAACGTATAGCATCGAACAATTACATAAACAATATGTACCGAGAACTCGAACGATGTTCTAAGCTAGACTCTCGTCTATTTTGGAGTTTAAAGAAACGTCATAAGAAAACACCACGGCAACACACATCAGAAATAATATATAAAGATATTATCTTTAAAGCTGAAAATGTCATAAGCGGGTTTGAAAAATACTTTACTGATATATTTGTTACCAACGCGTTAAATCCCAAAAAGTAAACTTGAAATAGAAGTCGATGAAACGCTGGAAAATTATGCTAGACTAAAACCTACTACAATAACGCTCTCACAAACAGTAGAACGCGAGTTCACATGTGCGATGTTAAAAAGGCTTTAGTTGACCTTAAACGCTGGAAAAGTCCATCTCATGACAACATCCCTAATGAGCATATTATATATGGTAAAACACCAATAGTGCATGCCTTGGTAGAGCTCTTTAACTCTATTCTACGCATTGAAAGTACACCCGACTTCTGGCGTAATAGTTACATAGTACCGATCTACAAAGGCTCCGGAAAGCCAAAAAAATGACCCTACCATCTACAAGTATAGGCAAATTTCACTGATACCGTCATTCTGCAAAATCTTTGAGAAGATATTGGTAGATAGAATGCATTCTTTATTATTATGTAATACAACCATATTTCCATCTCCGCAGCAACAAGGGTTTCAAAAAGGGCTAAGTTGTATTACAGCCGCGTTTTTTCTACAGGAAACTATAAACGAACTCGCGGATCTACATAGTAAAGCATTCGTGGCTTTCATTGACTTTAAATTTGCCTTTGATAGCGTATGGCACAATGCGCTATTTTATAATGTCCATAATCTAGGAATAGTTGGAAAAGTATGGAGGATAATAAGGGATTCCTATACAAACTTGAATTGCTTTGTCATGGCAAATGGCAATAAATCACTCCCAGTCCAGTTAAAACGCGGCGTACGTCAGGGAGGGGTCGCTTCCAATGTTATTATCTTATCTTTTTAAATGACTTACTTAAAGAACCTACGTCTCTATTCGCCAATCCATGCTAAATGTGGGATCCTGCGTTTGCTAATGATTTATCTGTAATTGCATTAACGCCTATGTATCTTCAAAAGTGTGTACAGGTATTCCTTCAGATGGAAATTCGAAGTAAATTGTAAGAAATCCAATGTCGTTGTATTTAACAATAACAAAAAGAAAAATGCCCCTGTCAAGTTTTTACTGGGAGAATCCTACATTCACGAAATTGACAGTGTTGTACATCTCGGAATTCGACAGGATGGATCTCTATAATTAACAAATCGCATTTCAGAACGCTGTCAGAAAGCTAAAAAAGCCTTTTATGCAATGGCTGATCTTGGTATGAGACCTAATGCATTAAATCCATTAACTTCAGTTAAGCTGTATAGCACAATCATTATCCTAATAGCCTTGTATGGGTGTGAGCTATGGAGTAATATAACGAGTTGCGACGTACTCAAGCTCAACCGTTTGCAACATTTTATTGTAAAAACTATTCAGGGATTTAATATCAGAACAAGGTCTGATATGTGCGAGTCAATGCTTGAAATTAAGCGAATCACATCATTGATTGACAAAAAGAAGTTAATATTCCTGCACAAAATCTTGAGCCTTGAGAATAGCTCTCTTTGCAAAAAGATTTTCGTGAGAAAATGTATGCAATTCGTATATAACCCGACAAAATCAATACGTGGTTACATTCCAGATATATGTTAATTGTTGAATAAATACAAAATTGACCAGTTGGAAACAAATGAGTGGTTAATGAGGATGCAATCGACTGATTTCGTCAGGTTCAGTCGATCGCATACATCAATCACAGCCTTCGACCTATCTAATCTCTATGGTACAAGAATAGCTGCACATAACATAGCCTTTATGGCTAAATTGTGGGTGACTGTTGCTTCAGAAAAACCTTCGTCATGTTATCTGTGTGGCCGTATACATTTTGATGTTATCAAACATAGAATAACAGAATATAGCGCAACATATGATAAGAAACGATTATTTCTTAATAGTGGCATATACAGCAATAGTGGCCATGAAGTATATACTGAGCTAGTGCTTGCAACCAGTGAAACGTTTTTGATGATGGTTTTAGGTGCAAGCCCTACATCAGTCACCACTGATTCAGAGTATTACTTTCGCTTCGAACACATGTTTCAACGGCCCATTTAAGACGACACAATGATTATGTGTATATGTGAATACGTGGGTATATGTGTATATGTGTGTACGAATATGTATATGTATATGTATGTGTATATATGTGTGTGTGTAAATATATGCATATATACATAATGTGACTATTTACAATCTGTGTACTATAAGGATTGATTTTCAATTTCCGGATCATTTTAGGTATGGAAACTAGTCCAATTACTTGTTGTTAACAGTTGATATAATGAAAGTATTCAATTAATCTCCGAACGGAGGAAATAAAGAGAATGAATGAATGAATACTACTACTACTACTACTACTACTACTACTGCTGCTTCTCCTTCTAGTACTACTTCTACTACTACTAATACAATTACTACTACTACTACTGCTACTACTACTACTACTACTACACTACTACTACTACTACTACTACTACTACTACTACTACTTCTACTACTACTACTTCTACTACTACTACTACTACTACTTCTACTATTACTACTACTACTACTACAACTTCTGGAATTCGCTGTGGTCGAGTGGTTAGCGTCGGGGATTTCGAAACCGGGTGACCCTGGTTCGATCCCCAGACGGTCATGGTGCAGTGCCCTTGGGCAAGGCACATTTTCTAGCCTAGTACTGGTTTGTTTATTTGGGGATCATGAATAATTAAATTTAATTGCGCGCTAAATGACCTTAGCTGTCGATGCGCCATAAAACAATATACATTCATTCATTCATACTACAACTTTTACTACTTCTTCTTATTATATCACTACTTCTACTCCTTTGTACTACTACTAAACATAAATAAATAAATAAACAGATAAGCAAAATCACCTTTAAAGCAAGTCACTTTTATTGCAGCAGCAGCACATAACAGTAGAACGATCACTGTTCCGAAAACAAAGCAAAATCGTGTGCAAAACTTCTTATTCTCGGGTTTGTCGGGAGGAGGGCGTGGTGGCAAAGGTAACGGTCGTCTATCATACCTTTTTCTTTTCTGCGGAAATATATCAGAATAGAACAGAACATGACATAAACTACATGAGCCCGTCATATGTGAACAAAGTAGATCCAGATCAGCCTGTGCATCTTCACTATCTGTTCAAGATCTACACTGCTCACATATTACTAACACATACGTGCTCGAAGCTTCTGTCAACTTGTGAAACTTAAAATCACATAATAAAATACTTGTAGCAAACAAGAGAAAAAATAATTATTCATATACATGTAGTTGTAAATGTCAAAATGCTCTAGTGTACCATAAACTTTTTAGGTCCATTTTGAAAGTGTATGTTATGTAAACGTATCTGATTGTAGCAGATTAATCCAAGAAACTGAATTAGGGAGTCCGGTTTTATTACCCGGAACTCTTTCGGTAGGGCGTCACTGTTCTTTTACGTAATTAGTTTATCACACCAAAACATGCAATACCATTTTTCCTTTAACGGACAAGGGGTGTATTTAGATTGCTTTTACGCACCGAGCATTCGAGTGTTTGATAGTAAAACGCTGTTATTTAATTAACCCGTGCCCACCTGCGACGCATTTTGACCCATACGACGTTTGAAAACATTGTGGCCAAAGTTGAAATTGCTCATGATGAGCAATTTCTCATTTAGCCACAATGTTTTCAACTTTGTTTATCCATTTAGCTATCTTTTATGGACATTTTTTCAGGTTTTTGTCACTATGTTTTCAAAGTCGTTTGCTGCAGATTTGCAGTTGGTTAAAGGATCCGGCTAGTACACGCCGGCGTACTCTGTGTGTTTTAAATATTTGATTGCAACCCTTGTACTTGAACTATAGATGAGTGGGATAAAAATTAAACTACTTCATTTCCAGTTTCCGGACCGGGATTTGAAACCCGGACCACTTGCTTGATAGTTCAGAGTGTCAACCACTGAACAGCCGATTATATCCTTGTTGAGTAAACAGATTAACAAAATGAAACAATCAACAATTCCCTTTTCTGTGGTTCTTTCGACAAAAGTATCCATATCAAAGTGGATTTAGAAATGTTATACTTTAACAAATAACATGTTTGTCTAATACTGTCATAGAAAATTAAACCAAGGGCAAAATGTATTAAGTGGTGTCATTCCTGAGCAATTTACAGTTTTCATAATTTCTTAGACAAATATGATTTAGAGCAATCTGATGGTATCACACTTAATAATTTACTTCTTTGTGTTAGTACTACATACAAAAGTAAATCAGAGCAAATCGTATTTTTCGGTGCTATACCTGAGCAATTTCATCTTTATCAAAAAACACTGTTACATCTATTTAGAGGTCTTATTCCTGAATAATTGTATGATGCGTAAATATGTGTAACCAAGGAATATGTATAATTTGGAAACTGATAATGCATTGCTATGGAGCTAGTTTTTGTGGTGACGGGGAAGAGCGTTCGGATCAAAAGGTCCTAGGTACGAGCCCTGGTCAAGTCGAATCTTTTAGGACAGTCCCAATGGTGCCAAATAAGGGACTATACATGGAAAAGAACCGAGAAAGTATCACAACATTCTCAGAAAATACGAGGACGTATTTCAAATTTGGAGGCTGTATATGTATCCAAGGTATATGTAACTGCCTTCCTAAGGAGCCAGCTATTGTAGCGACGTGGTAGAGTGCTAGCCTTCGGATCAAAAGGTCCAATGATCGAACTTTGGTCCGGCCGGATATTTTATGAATGTTACATATGTATACCCTTACCTAATTAATTTGTAAACAACAGTTTGCTATAGTGGTAAAGTGTTTGTCTATAAAAAACGGAAACAACATGTTTGCCATGCGATTGTAGCACATCTATAGTGTTGGTATAAAAACAATACAAACTGTTTTAACTTAAATCTAAACCGGAGATAAATTGATTTGGTGGTTTCATACCTCGAAGTCCTTGTTATCGTCGTATTTATGTATTCTGTCATACGGATTACCAAAGTCCAGTTCATCATCTTGTTGCTTAATGTTGTTATTTGTTGATATCGTAAACGGCTTGACTTCACTTGGACTCTTTAGTACAAAAAACAATGAGGATAATTTTACAACTACCATTTGTATTACAAATGCTACTTTTTACGATGGTAATACTAATATTTATTAGTATGCGGCGGATCGGAGTCAACATCGTTTGAGAGCTCATTGTGAATGTTACATCGTATGTCTTGTAAGAACAATGCTTTCTGAGGCAACGCTCTTGGTCATTCGCTCAGATTATGTTTGATACCATCGGTCGTACTGCTTTGTATCACCTGGGATAGCTGACCATGCTTTCGTTAACCTTCTGACAGCGTTTGAGCTTAGATCAGTATACATATCATAAAGAATGCATGGATTTATTAACGTAAGTAGCTATTGGAATATTGCAAAGTCCGGATTGACACTCATTTTCGAACTCCAAGTGCGTGTTTCATATGAGTTAACGACACATTTAACAGTCGAATTCCTTCTATATTTAGACGACAAAATAGCTGAATTGTTAGTGTATGTACGTAATATATGTAGAAGACCGTACTTGTTTAATATGATGATAATTTCTGAGATGTTCTTCTTTTTTCAGTGAAATAATCATTAGCAAGTGACGGAACTACTTTTTCTAAATGCGATTATCTACATGTACCTAGTAGTTAACACTTACATGGGAATCCAAAAGTCCCAATACGATTACAGATCGACTTAAACTGTAACAATGCAGTCTTCATACATTTACACTACAGACTAGGCATACATCAATGATTTAATTAATTAAATCTGAAGTTGCAAGATAATTTGACAATGTTCTAGATAAAGGACACATTTCATTTTTTAATTCTTAAAGCGATTTAAAAAAGTTTCAAAAGCAATGCCTCAATAACAGTTCACAATAACTGGTAATTTAAAACAGTTGCAAATGCCTCAACAACAGTTCAATAGTTTAATAACAGAATGATAATAATAAATATGTGAAAAGGCAACACATAAGCTTTTATTTCCATGTTTATTCGAAGTTTCCACGTAGCACAGTAACCTACTCAATCATCTATAAGTATATGCATATCTGACACAGAGGTTCCAAACAGAGCTGCATGGCCTATAAGACTTTAAAATCCTTTTGGATGAATACATCATGAATTGGATTACCAATATTACAAGTATTAATTCTTCAACGCTTTTTAAAAACATTTGACTTAAGATATGGATAAGTTATGACCCTGTCTCAGTCCAATTAAAGATTCGAAAGAAACAGTTTTCTTAACCGACAAAGGCAGTTGGCTTTTGTGAAAAGTATAGATCCAGTATGTGCATCCACACAGACTGACCAAGATCAACACTGTTTACACATTACTTTCACATGCTTGTTAGAAGAGTATGTTAACTTGTGTATAATCGGTAGACGGATCGGGGGGACAAGATGATCACAACCTTTCCATAAATGTTCAGAAATGCCAACTTTATTGTACCTTGTATCTTCAATGATTCACATTGTTTTGTTGACCTCTAAAAGTTTATCAGTCATGTGATATTTCTGATGGAAAAACAATTCGAATGAGAAGGATATTTAGTTTGATTGTTTACTACCGGCTCTGCAGGTAAGTCTGCAGCTCGCGCATTCTGATCATGATCTTCCATGCTCATGATCTAGTCGTGCAAACAGCCTTGGGTCGAGCAGCAGCGATAGTGCAATCGGTAACGATGAGGGCTTTCAACTTATGGGTCGTGAGTTCGAATCTCGGACTAGCTATTTATTATTTCCAATGATCGATAACATTAATCATGACTAGCGTCTCCACCAATTGGCTGGCAGTCTAAATGGTAAGATAGCCAGTTGCATGCGAATAATAGTGACTTTAGAACTTGTACGAGGAAGCCCGCGGCAGGCATTTCTTGGTCATGTGATTTCCAATAAACCAAACAAAATGAGCATCGCTAAAGTAACTGATGAACGATTACGTTAACAAAACGACTATAGGTGTACACTCTGGTCGAAGATGTGCTTTCTTATGACCAGATTCTTTTAGTTAAGGGTTTACAAGCCTATATTCTTATAATTACGTCTCCCTGGTCCCATTGTTCTTGTGTACTCTGCATTATTATACGCAATTGGTATCAATATGCATTGGTAATTAATACAATCATCACTATAGAATTTTAGAATTTGGGGGTGTCATTGAAAACCTTAAACGCACTTGTCAGTAGTTTGTTAATTTATATTGAATATGTTCATATAGTAAAGTTACAAACCTGCAAAATAGGCTGTTAGTAAATCTCTTATATATATATATCGCGTCCACCAGATACGAACAAGTCGTTTCAACAGTTTAATAGAAGAAGATTAATTAATCTGCAAATTTCAATCAAATATAGATTAAGATATAGATGTCCGTAAATTAGATTTCGGGGTTGCACTCGGATTACCGAAGTCTCTTTCCATTAAAAAAACGATTCCTGATTTTATTTACGAGGTGTATTTCCGAAAAACAACAACAAAAACAAAGAGAAAAAAGCTGGGAAAACCCAAAATCAATTATTTATTCCATCTGTCTACTCCCGTTTTAATGACCGATTCGCGTTGTTATTCTCGTGGACGAAGATCGTATATAGTCGAGAAGATTTGTTATTTTCCAAATAATTTACGTAAACTGCCGAGAACAGCCCGATACGAGGTATTTCCGAGATCTGTTCCAATCAATAGGTGTGAAAGGCCCGACTGCTTGCTTACCTTTTTATCGAAGCGTCGGTTTCCGTCTGGTGCGATATTATTTTCATAATCCTTTAATATAGAGGATATTCGTATGTTTCTGTAAAGGCGCGATCCATACTTTTCACCAATGGATTAAAAGGTTTACATGGAAAAGTACAATATCACTGCGTGCAATATCGACAGATACTGTAACCTTTTTTTCATATGGAAAATATAATGAGCAATATCAAAGTATTTATGGCGCCTCCATGACGCGAATATGTACTGTTGGCGATGACGCAAACATCGCGTCATTTAATATCGTCTGGGAAATAGATAATCTCTCACGGGTATTATTTCTCTCTAGGAAGTTATTCTCATCTCTGTTTATTAAAATTATATATATTTTTTTCGAAGTATATGTTATGTTTCTTGACCGATTACTACCCCAACATTGTCTTAAAATCGAAAGGTAAAGGACAGGGATATGGGATTAGGCGTCTCTGGCTCGAATCCCGATGTCAATGGTCTTGCTGGAGTGACCTTGCGCAAGGCCCATTTCCTAGCCTAGTACTGGTGCATGGCCAATATGTTTGTATATAACCATCTGATCACCAATCACTGGTCTCAACGGTCATGATGGAGTTCCATAGCGAAAAGCATATTACACAGCGTAGTACTTGTGTTACCCATTGATAATGAGCTCCCAATATCATCGGACAAGGTGGAGTCCCCTTGCAAAAGACATTACCACGTCTAGTACTTGTTGTGTAACCCATTTACCATAAATTCCCAATTTAAGCGGCTATGTTGGTGTGCTCTAGCGAAATGCACACCACATAGCGTAATTCACAATTCCTGCACTCATTGTGGATGCCCTTGCGAAAGACACATTACAAAGTCTTGTATTGGTTTGTCACCCACTTACCGTGAACTTCCAATTCCAACGGCCACGTTAGAGTGCTCTAGCGAAATGGACATTACATAGAATAGTATTGTTCTGTCACCTACTCACCATGAACTTCCAATGTCAACGGCCATGTTGCAGTGCTCTAGCGAAATGGACACTACATAGCATAGTATTGGATGTCAACTACTGATCACCAATTCCCAATTTCCCACTGATTATGAATTCCCAATTTCAGCGGTCATGGTGGACTGACCTGGCGGTAAGCACAATTAACAGCCTAGCACTGATTTGTCATCCACGATATCAGTATATAGTGGACTGCCCTAGCGACAAGCACGTTGAAAAGCCGAGCACTGGTTTGTCACCCACGTATCATGAATCACCTATCATGGTGGAGTGCACTTGCTAAAGGCACATTTCTATGCCTAGTATTTGTTTGCCAACCCCCTTGAGCAACATTAACCCTCTACTCCATGTAGATGCATTATGACGCCTCTGTAGCAGACGACCTTTGAAAGGATTGTGTCAAATGGAGATACTGCTAATGAAGATTGATTTCTCAAATGTGCAATAAGGGTTTCAACTTCATTCAATAATGTTCATGTATTAATCTAAATGTTTTCCAAGTCGTTTGCTGCTGATTTGTTGTATTTGGGAAAGGGTTAAGTGCTTCTCGTCGTTACACATCTGAAATACAGTTTCAAACTGTGAAACCCCCTCAATAAAGCAGACACACATGAAAAACAGACACATGTAATCGTATATTTTACTTACCGTAAAGTCTGATATGTTGTCACTGGAGTAACCCGACGAACTGGTTTGCTTAGACATGGTCTATCTGTCTCTACCTATAATACAAGAAACGAGTGTGATAACATTGAGTGTCGCTCTGCGAAAACCAACCGTAAAGCATTTGCGACCAGTGCAGATCCAGATCAGTCAGTGCATCCCCGCAGTCTGATCTAGATCAGCATTGTTCGACGAGAAGTCAGAAAAGGTTTCGATACATTCTGGTTAACAGTTTTCATTTGGATCATTTGCATGGATGTGCAGACAAGACATTTTCTACATGTGTAAATATCACAGTACGTTTGGTTTTCCCAGAACACCGCTCGATTAGTTCAAAGGTCAAATTATATTAAATACATGTACACCAGCGGGCAGACTGGTCTACTGATCAGCCAAATAGTCCCTAAAAACATTGTTTGCGGAGAAATGAGTGTACCTTCACCAGAATCCATTGAATACGTGATAATTAGTTTATTTCATTGTAAATATGTATAGGATGCACTGGAACTATTTGATTTAATCATATTTAGTATTTTGAGATTGTTTGATAGTGAAAAAAAAAGTATGTGGAAAATCCAGATTGTTTTTATAGCTTAGAGGTTTACTCCTTTCTATGATATAATGTGTTCTTCCTGTACACAATGAAGAACATTTGACAATTGCGTATTACTGTCTTAGTATGTTGTATCGTATTATACGCATGTATACGAGATACATATTTCAATTAACGTGGTACATTTTGCATGATATGCAGTGCCTTTTCTGTTATATATGGTGGTTAACGCGTCTTGACTATCCATGAAATGAGGTGTGTCGATAACACCTTCCCACATATAAATGCTTTCTGACGGGGTTATGGAGCAGAAGAAATTGTTCAAAAAAAGATATTTCGCCGTTTTGCTACAAGGTTTTCAACTCTTATCAATGATTAAACATTCATTTATAGACATTGGACAATAGGACAAAATAATTATTGATGTAAACTGTAGAATTTCGTGTTATGTTTACAATATATACACAAATTACAATTATCACACACTCACACACAAACAAAACGACAACACTCATATATGAGCCGGCCCACGAGGAAACCAACATTGTGGACTCTGCGTAAAGTATCGACCCGGATCAGCCTAAGCATGTCTCGCAGGCTAAGCTGGAAAGAAACTATTCACCTACTTTGGATTTTCTGTTTCAAGAATCTTTACTCTATACCTCTATCCCCCTGGGAAGGAATGTGTCGACCCAGACTGTTGGTTTTCTATTTCATTTCTATTTATTGGAGTTTTCAACATTATTTTAGTTATATCACGGCGACAGTTCACTTAAATATGATCCCCGGGTAAACAAACCAGTTGGGTCTAGTAAATATGCCATGCCCAAGGGCACTCCTCCATGACCGTAGTGCCGCGAATGGGGTTCGAAAGGGGACACACGTTTTTAAATCGCCGACACTAACCACTCGACCACGGGTTAATCAAGTTATTTCTCTTATTGCCAGAAGCTGCTGAGGAATTAAAAGTTGTTTTCATGAGGGAATATTACCATAAAGTGGTAACCTAAACACATTTTTAAATTCATTTTTAAATCCCAAATACAACAAGTATGCATCAGATGACAGATGATGTTAAGGCAAACCTACAGAAAATCTTTATAAATGAAAGTATAATTATTGGAGAGGGGTATGTTGAACTCATTGTGGCAAATGGGGAAATTTCTCATGATTAGAATTTGATCCTTTTGCCATAATGATTTCAAGAGTTGTCTGCATCAGGAATCAGAGATCGTCTGCATAGACTACATTCTGCACCTCTATTTAGAAAATGTGTACACTTTTCATAAAGATTGTTCCACAAGGCCTTTTTTTTTAAATGGACAAGACGGTGTTAGAATTCATATCTATCTGTCATGCTCGGTATTTTCCGGAAATAATTCCGGAGAATGCCGGAAAGTATGATCATACCCAATGCAAATGCACCGCATATAAAGTTTAAACTACCGCATATAATCAAAGTACCACCACACGTATCGAAGAATTGACTGCATATAATGTTGTTTGTACTGCATGTAACGAATTTTGCACACTATATAACGGTTATCCTACTGTATATACACACTGTTGTACCGCATATTATTAAATAACCACGATATGTTATACAAAATGCACTGCATATCATGCAAAATGTACTGCATATCATGCAAAATGTACTGCATATCATGCAAAATGTACCGCGTCAAATGAAATATGTACCCGTATCCATGAACATGTACTGCGTATAATGCAATACAACATCATAAGACAGTTAAAGCGTTTGGGACCCCTTATCGCTGGACTCGGTTTTTAATGGCTTATACTAATCTTCAACAATAATTTGGGCCGTTCCACCAGAAAACCAACAGTATTGACTCTGCGTACTGTATCGACCGGATCAGCCTATGCATGCCTCGCAGGCTAATCCGGACAGAAACTTTTCACCTACTTTGGTTTTTCCCCTGCCCCCCCCCCCCCCCCCCCCCCCAAACAAAAAAGTTGTTTTCTCCGGTGGCGTTACATTGCGTCTACATGTGGGATAGGTTTAAAGCCGCTTATTATTAACGCTTTCCCTAATATTGACGTTTTCTGACGCCTCTACAGCAGACGACTTTTAAAACATTGTAACAAAAGGGGAAATTTCTCAAAAATAGCTCCTTTTGCAACGATATTTTCAACTATATTTAGTTATTATATCTTCAGTAACAGAGAGTTTCTATTTCTTTGTTTTGATGTTTTCAAGGTCGTCTGCTGCATATTTGTTTATATCTGGGACGGGGTAAATAGGGCGCCCGAGTTTTGAGGTCAGTCGCTCTGAGTTCTCGCCCTATTTAAAACATAGTAACAAAAGGTTAAATTGCTCAAAACTAGATCCTTTTGCCACAATGTTTTCCATTTTTAGTCATTGGTTATCCATTTAATTATAGAGATTTTCTTTTTTGTTGACAAAATATGTTCAAAGTCGTCTGCTGCAGAATTGTCGTACGAGGGAAAGGGTTAAAGAAAATGTAACTTCATACAGACTTTGATTTATTCTGAAGGAAAAGATTTGTATAAAAAAACATTATCGATTTGTATCGATAAATACCCTAAATAAATCATTTTAATTAAGCAAATGTCACACAAGGAAGTTATCCATTTCCCACTTACAGACACTTTTAAGTGTATGCATTTTTATTAAATAGATATGACATAATATAAGCATTACATAAGTCAAACATGAAAAAGAAAGTTCATTAATCGCCGAGCAGAAGCCCGCGACTTATATTTTTAATAGCTTTTCGGAAATGACATGGGAGGAGAGTTATCATTAGAAAAAAACAAATTTAAATGTCTTGAACATATTACAATTGTGTTTGTTTAAAAACACTAAGTTAGGACACATCTAAAATGAAATAAATGATACGCATTTATGTGTTTTTTCCTTACTTACGAAGACAAAAGAGTCCCTGCTAAACTTGCTGCAGACTGTTAAGTGTCAATATCGAGGCAACAATCACGTCGAATTCTCCTTTTAATAGCAATTTTAACTTACTGAATGTTATTTTCATGTTCAAAGAGATGTCTTGATTTGTGTAGAATTCATTTAATAATGTTAATCCATGTATATCTAAAATAGGAACTGTTTCTAAGCTAAATATAGTGACCTTTAACATCGATTTCAAAACATTCCACAGCGTATATTAAACGCGAAATTAAGCGCTATTTTAGAATATTGTACCTCAGCAATGTTTGTTGGGGTTGGCATTTCATCAGTTTTCGTCCGAAAAATAATATTATTCATAACAAATACGGTATTTGTTTGTACGTTTTCGAAAGAATATATGTTTTAAACCATGTTTTAGATAGTTGTTTGATTAATCTGTCGCTGCAGAATGTTGCACATTGTGACATCAGAGCATGGCGGTCGGGAACACTGCAAATGTCCAACAATAATTATCATTAAGCTTAAAAATGCCGGCATATTGGTCGGTTTGCAAATATTGATGTTGTGGATCATGCAAAAAATCATTTATGAACCTGTCTCAATCTAGGACCAGATCGTTTTATCAGAAGTGTTCAGAAAAAACAAACAATTTTAAAAGCTTTGATTATATAATGGAATGACCGTAAACTGTTGAAAGTCCTCGGTTTTCAAACTTTTCTATAATCATTGTTAGAAATCAAATTCTCAATTGAACATTTCTAGCGACAGCAACGAGACAGGTGGTGGAACGCAACAAGTACTGAATGATAAGGGTTGGCCATATTGGATTTCTGTAAAGAGCTTGTTCCTTAAGCCCCATTGTCACTATTTCGGTTCTGATCCCGGTATTTCCCGGTGAAAAATAGTCGGAAACCAGGATGATCCGGGACATTTTTATCTAAAAATCAATTGCATTCTTTCATTCACGTCGTTGTCCCGGAGTGCACCTGTTGTTTAGAAGCCGGGTGTCTCCGCTTGATTCCGGATAGCCCTGGTTTGTTCCTGGGTCGGCACTGTTCATTTACCGTGTCGCGCCGGAGTGTCCATCCCGATGTAACCCTGTGTGACAGGTGATGGCCCGGTCCAACCCGGTATAACCCCGGTCATTTAAAAAATCCGGGACGGTCTGCCTGATAGAGCCAGAACAACAGGGTTCATTACGAATCAACTCGAACTTCTACGGTGCCGCCGCGGTTATCTTCCAGATTTTACAAGATTTCTCCCGAACCATCATCCGGGACATTGAGAATGGGGCTTTAATTAATGGTTTTACGTACACAATGTAAACATGTCATACTAGATTTTTTAAATTTCTTTTCTCAATACTTGGCTTAATGTCCTTTTACCTATATAATATTAAATAGTTCCATGACTGCTTCTAAATATGCTTTTGGTAGCCAATGTTACCCTTTTTCTTTTAGATCAGTTAGAAAGTTTATAGCCAAAAGGAGAACTTGAGCGTGTTGGGCAATTCTTCTTCTCTCACACTTTATTCAAAATTTGAATCATACAAAGGGGACAACCGTCATCGATAAAAGAGAGAATGTTGATATTTAAACCACAAAAGCTGAATCAATCAATTCCCATAAACAAGAAATTCATGAAGAATCAGGAAACACATCATACTAATACCACAACCTAAATCTTATTAATTAAACTACTTATTTTAACAACTAATTTTGGAGACAATATTTTACATCTCATAATGCCTTGATCAAAACCTTTCCTATTAGTGTATTATTATAGTTAGTTAATTCGTTTTGAAAATCCTGATAACTACGGCAGCTCTAAAGGGACACACACGAATTTTTGTTTTATCTCGTGCGAACGAGATACTATCTCGTGCGCACGAGATAAAAAGAAAATCGTATGTAATTCATAAAAATGTGTGTGTCCCTTTAGAGTTTCCGTAGGCAGCTCTAAAAGGACACACACGATTTTGTTTTATCTCGTGCGAACGAGATACTATCTCATGCGAACGAGATACTAAGTCGTGCAAAAACGAGATAAAAAAAATTTCGTATGTAATTTATAAAAATGTGTGTGTCCCTTTAGAGCTGCCGTAGATACCACAAAATACATGCAAACATTTGGTATCGATATAGATTTTGAAAGCTACACACTGTGAAAATGCCCTCAGCCTGCATAAACTGTGAATCCATTGTACAATCACTACATGTATATACAATGTATAAAAGTGTACCGTGTATCACTCTTACAACTAAAACATATACTAATTTCAATCGATAAGTATGGAATTTATCACATGCTTTTCAAATTGTAAAACAAATGAATTATATTTCCTAACTTAACATGGAATTATGATTCAACACTATAGTTTCACAAATTAGCATTAATTTTAACAGCACATGCTAAGATCTCCTTGAGAATTTTCTTAATCATACATTTATCATTTATTAATTATTTCCACTCACAAAAATGTCAGCATTCAAGAAACTTTTGTTCTCAAGTAAGACAGTGGTTAGATAAAAATGTTTATACTCGAGAAATACATGTAAAACAAACACTTACAAGTGACATTTGATCGTAAACATGACATTTGTTGACAAGCTACTTCAACGTTATCTGAACCACTTCCTCCCCAAAACTAAAACTCTTATAATAACTGTATAGCACTGATTCTAATTATCCATTGAAAAAAGGGTGCAATGTAAATTACATTTAAGAGTCTGTAATATTTATAACAATACATCTCTCTGAACCCGAAATGGTGTTCAGTAATGGAGTGCTACTATAGAGAGATATTTGAAAAAATTCATTGCCGATATTGTAAAAAGACTCTAACTATAGGGACTGAGTCCAGTCCAGATTTCGATAAGTGTCTTCGGAATTCGCATACTATAGCAATGGACTCTAAATATCTCCTTGCTTAAAAAGCATAACGGCAGATGAGTTGTTTGAATTCGTGAGCTACTATGATTCAATCATTTCACTGATATAATATGCTTAGTGAGAACCTGTCACGGAATGCTCGACATACGTGTACATATACAAATCTCTTTACTCGAACCTTTGTTTAAATTTAATGTTGTCAGCCACGTTAAACACCGAGCAAGCAAACACAACACAATTGACCACATGCAGCAAATATACATCTGACCACTTTGAAAAAATCTACGCAAAAATAGTGTAAATCACTTTAAATGAAAGCAAAAGTATTTAGTAGAATTGAACATATTATGGCAACTGGTTATATTGCTCATTATAAGCAATATCTGCTTTCCCCACAAGTGTTCTGAAGGCACCGTTTGTGTCAGGGTAAGGGTTTAAATTACAGGGAGTTAATTTAACAGAGAAAGAGTTTATGTGTTAAGAGTTATCGTTTGCTTTAAACAAGGAATTAAACAGTTAAACTTCGTTCGTTATGTTAGGACATTTTGTTAAAAAAGGAAATCCACCAAGAAAAGAGATTAAAGGTAAACTACATTTAGGAGTCTGTAATATTTATAACAATATATTTCTCTGAATCCGAAGTGGTGTTCAGTAATGAAATGCTTCTATAGAAAGATATATTTGAAGTAATTCATTGCCGATATTGTAATAAGACTCTAACTATAGGGACTGATTCCAGTCCAGATTTCGATGAGTGTCTTCGGTATTCGCATACTATAGCAATTGACTCTTAATAGCACCTTGCTTAAAAAGCATGCCGGCAGATCAGTATTTGTTCAAGTTACGAACATTTATCACATCAAAATTTTGCGACTTGTTTGAATTCGTGAGCTACTATGGTTTCATCCTTTCACTGATAGAATATGCTAAGTCAGAACCTGTCACGGAATGCTCGACATACATGTACATATACAATTCTCTTTACTCGAACTTTTGTTTAAATATAATGCTGTCAGCCACGTTAAACACCGAGCAAGCAAACACAACACAATTGACCACATGCAGCAAATATACATCTGACCACTTTGAAAACACCTACGCAAAAATAGTGTAAATCACTTTAAATGAAAGCAAAAGTATTTAGTAGAATTGAACACATTATCGCAACTGGTTATATTGCTCATTATAAGCAATGTCTGCTTTCCCCACAAGTGTTCTGAAGGCAACGCTTGTGTCAGGGTAAGGGTTTACCTTACAGGGAGTTAATTTGTAAAAAAGAGTTTATGTGTTAAGAGTTATCGTTTGATTTAGACAAGGAATTAAACTTCGTTCGTTATGTTAGGACATTTTGTTAAAAAAGAAAATCCACCAAGAAAAGAGATTAAAACTAAACATTTCGTTCTAAGAACTTTCAGATTTGGTGAGTAATAACTTCTAATATTGTTTAATGAAGACGAATATCTCCCTTTCCTATCGTGTATTTTATCAAGTGCAATACATAAGCCTTTATTCTTTACAGCTATTACAGTCGACAACGACTCAAACCTTTACCGCATACAACGAATGTACAGCCAACGACTTTGAACGAATCTAAGGAAAAATATTTTCTTTTTAATATAAGCATTAGTATTGAGTTGTGTTAAATCATAGTGACACGTGAGACTTTTCAAAAGTCATCTGCTAAAATGTTTCAAAGCAGCTATTAATATGTCAATTCATCTACAATGGGTAAAGGTATTCAAAAAAGTGTTCAAAAGTGGTACGATTCAATAATCCATGTTCCAGTATGCTACCAAAACACAAATATAGCCCTTTATGTCTATATCATCAGAGGTATACTACTACTATCAGTTGATTCGATGTTTGAACATGTTTGATGACTCTTGAACAACTATCAATACTTTCATCAGACGTAAAGTCATAAAGTCTTCTTAACGTAAACGCAATCACCTTTTCTTTCAACATGTGTATAAAGTGTCGTCTGCAGTAAACACTTCAAAAGGGGAATTGGTTTAAATGACAGATGACAACTGTATCTTACAACACAATATCCGTTATTGAACCTTGTGTTACAACATACAGATGTTTTCTGAGACCACTGCAGAACATGTCTCTTGTAAACATTCTGCAAAAAAGAGAAATTGCTCATGGTGAGCAATTTCTCCTTAAAAAAAAACGATTCCAGCTGCATTCAATATTTCTGCCTTCATTTATAAAGAGTTCCCAAAGTTTTGACTTTATATGATTTTCGAACTCATTTTCTGCATCTTTGTTGTATGTAGAAAAGGGTTACCCGGTTACCTGAACAGATATCCTTGGAGTTGCCTTCTTTGAAATTGTCTGAATAATGAAATATGACTTCTGGAATATTAGAAGTAAACTTTTGTTACAGAAATGACAACACATTGAGAGTAAAGGAGAAATAGATCTTTTTCCTCACAAGTTTTTTTGAAAATTAAGTATCAGAATTCTTCATCTTTGAGCTTATTACTCCTTTTTTCACAAAATTGAATTTGAGGCGTAAATATGGCCTTCAGATATGACTTCTAATAGGAACAAGTAGAGCTGATCCCTTTACTTCATAGGCCACTATTAGATTATTCTACCAAAGGCCTTGATAAAGAGGAGTAAACCAATATTTCCTCCATAATATCTCTCTTTTATTATTCAGATTAATAGTTTTTTTCACAGCAAGACATGAAGTAGTTGACATCCAAAAGAAGATTTTTTAATTGAATAAACTTGAGTATTTTCAAATTTATTCGAAAACATCTAGTCTGAAAGGAATTTGAATATGTATATAAATACTACCGCTCTATTATTCAATGTTTTGGCTCTATGCCTTCTTTAAGTTAAACCCTTTCCCACATACAGACGCATTTTGTCGCATCTGCAGAAAGCCACATTTGAAAACAATGTGGCATCGGCTGTAAATATTCGGTTCAAGCAGTTTAAGGGTTAACAGTCAGACACATTTTGTTTCATTGGGGATATTACGTCGTTTTAAATATTATTTCAATTATATCACGACGACAGTTCAATTATTCGTGATCCGTGGGTAAACGAGCCAATACCAGGCTAGGCTATGTGATTCGCCCAACTCCACCATGACCGCCGCGCATTGGGATCGAACCCAGGACGCTCGATTTCAAATCACAGATATAATAAAAAGAAGATAGAAAAAAGCGTTAAATTGCAACAATGGATGGGTATGGCTAACCGCAAACTCATTTAAGACCCTGGACATCATTCAGGAATATATTATCAAAATAGGTGGTGAATATGACTCTGTTAATAACAGTTCACATGTTGCCGTCGAGTCGCGAAAGCTTAAATAGTAAACGACGCGAACTATTGATCCAGAGATTCTGAGTTCGAATCCCTGCTTGGCTATCATTGGTTCTGATGATTGAGGAATCTATGCTGCGAATTGTGTATCAGTGCGAGAAACGCATTATAATGTGAAATGTTCGCCTTGTTTCAGTTGAATATCTAAAGAATACGGCGTAAATTAAAGTGGTAGATAGAGATGACTGTCGAGTGTTGCGATTGTATACAATGTTTAAATGTATAGGGTAAAATCGAAACGACCATGTATGTGGTGTCGTCAGAAAAGCCGTGATATCTGTTTAAGCGGCGTAAAACACCGTGTTTAAAAAAACAACAACACCATATACTTCGAAAACATCTATGCACAATGTTTGAACATCTTTTAAATGAAAGCATACTTATTGAAAGTTGAACATCTTTTAAATGAAAGCATACTTATTGAAAGTTGAACACATTATCGCAAATGGATATATTGATCATAAAAAGCAATTTCTGCTTTTCCTACAATTCAAAATTCTTAAGCCGCAGGGGCATCAGTTGAGCCGTCTCGCGAAAACCAACATTGTGGACTCTGCGTAAGTATCGATCCGGATCAGCCTTAGCATGCCGCGCAGGCTAACCCGGACAGACAATGTTCGGCTCCTGTTTCAGGAATGATTACTCTATACCTCTATTCCCCTGAGACGGAATGTGTCGGTCCAGATTAGCCTGCGCAGGCTGATCTGGATCGATACATTACGCAGAGGCCATTATGTTGGTTTTCTCACGGAACGGCTAAGTTACCGTTTGTAGCAGGGTAAGGGTTTAAATTGAAGGGAGGTAATTTGACAGACAAAACTTTGTGTGTCAAGAGTGATCTATTGTTGAAAAAAAGGAAGTAAGACAAATAACCTTGGACAGGGAAGGACATTTTGTTAAAAAAATAAATCCACCATGTCGAAAAGAGATTTAAAGTGAATATTCTCGTCAGAAAAAAATTCGGATTTGGTGAGTAATATGTCTATGTTTACTTTGATATTGTGCCGGCGTCTTAAATCATAAACATTCAATTAAACAGGCAATTTTTGGTAAAATTTAAAAGGAAAGTATCCAGTCTGGATGTTTTGGGATTTAAACCCTTTTCCTGATAAAGACCGGTTTAAAGAACAGTATGAAACAAATCGTAATACCTCTTCTTCCTATCATGTTTTAACCCTATGTCATAAATAAGCAATCATTCTTTACAGATATACAATCCCTAAACAATTTCCCAAATACAGCGAATATATAAGCAGACGACTCTAAAATATCTACGCAAAAATAAGGAAATGCTCTTTAAATGAAATCATAACTATTGAGTTGAGTTTAATAAAAAGTGGCAAGTGAATTGTTTTAGCCACAACGTCTTCAAAAAAAGTTTCGATTAAACGTTTTAAAACATACAAATATTAACAGTATCCAATAACCAATAAATCATTTTAAGGGTAAAGGTATTTCAAAAAGTGTTTATATATGGTACGATTTAATAATACATATAGTTGTAAAATTGAAAATGTAAATGCAATCTGTTTTTTTTTTAATCAAGTGTATGAAGTGTAGTCTGCGGCAAATATTTCAATGGCGGAGTAGGTTTAAATCACAGTTGACAACTGTATCTAATAACAGAAGACCCGTTATTGAAGCGTGTATTAGACTCGTCTATAGTTACCATATGTTTACCCTTTTCACATAGGGACGCTATCTGAAGCCTCTGCAAAATACGACGTTTGAAAAACATCCCGGAAAAAATATTTAGGCAAAATATTTTCGACTTCATTAAATATTTACTTTTTTCATTGATAAAGAGTTTATTTAGGTGTGCTATTCATGACTTTTTGTTTGTTTCCACTTTTAACTATTTCCTACATATAACACATCTGCAGAAGACAATTATGCAAAATGGAGATGCGTTTTTGTATAGATATAACATTGAGATAAGAGTTTTAAACCTGCTGAATTCCTCCAAATGGTATAGCTATACTTTAACATTGCTCATACATTGAGAAAAGGGTTGTTTAGTAGACTGTTGTTTAGACCGCGTCGGTCATGGCTTTTTCCAATAGGAGCTCATGACTGTGCGGTTAGCAATTTGACTGACTCAATGGTGTCTGGATAAATTGACAAATAGTACTAATAACTTACCCAGGAAATGCCGTGATATAGATGCATCTCTAAACATCCTAAAAGCTGCATACAAACTCCGTGAAAATAAACACAATAGACTACATACAAGAAATATAAATCATACGACCCTGAAAACATCTACGCATACTTCTTAAATGAAAGAATAATTATTGTGTAGAGTTGTAAACATGCTGGTAATTGGATATATTGCTCATTTAAGCAATATCTGCTTTTCCCACATTTTTCTTCAAAGTTCTTCTGCTGGAAAGACATCAGGATAAGGTTTGGATCAGGATAAGGGTTTACATTGAGGGAGAAAATTTGACAGAGAAAAGCTTTATGGATTAAGAGATTTATTTTTCTATAATAGATAACGTTGGGTTGGGTATTACATTTTGTTGAAAATAAAAAAACACAAGAAAAATAGATTTAAAGAGAATATTCTGTTCTAGAAAATCTCCGATTTTGGTGGGTAATGATGTCTATTGCTGTTGTTATTGTTGACTTTGGTCATGCGTCTTGAATCAGTCGGTATCGACGCGGGCTATCAATTCAGGGGTTGTTAATTCGAACCCCAGCTCGGCAAACATGATTTCTTCCGTTTGGCAAATGTCACTGTGTCAAGCGTCATTCCTCTTTCACCAATTGGCTAAAAGTCTTTATGGAAATGCAAAGTATGTTGTGTGGAGTACTGATGTGAGCAATCCAGTAAACATATGAGTTGAAACCCGAGTTGAAATCCGAATCAATCAATCAATCTTAAATCATTAACACTAAGTCGAATAGGTATTCGTTGGAAATAAACATGTATACGCAAAATATGGAAAATCTCTTTAAATGAAATCATTATTATTGAGTTGAATTGCAAACATGGTGAGAAGCGATATATTTTTCTGCAATGTTTCAAAAGATTGTCTGCTGCAGAAGCGCGACAATGTGAGTACATGTGGGAAAGGGTTAAATGTCTCCAAAGCAGACAACTCTTACAACTCTTTCTTCAATTTAAGGGTAAAGGTATTCAAAACAGGGTGCACATTTGGGGAAATTCGAGCACGATGTTCTACAAAAACACAAATGAACCCTTATTCTCAGAGGCATACTTAAATGACATACTTTAATGTCATACGTTAATATCATACTTTAATATCATACTTTAATGTCAGTTGACCCGTATTTTCTTATAATATGAGCTGTTTCACGAGAATACCAACATTGTGGACTATGCTTAAGATATCGATCCGGATCAGCCTAAGCATACCGCGCAAGCAAATCCGAGCAGGAACTTGTCGTCCCGGATTAGCCTGCGCATAATGTTGGTCTTCTCGTGGAACGGCTCATATAGTGAAAGAGTTGAGGATTGATCGAACATTAGTAACTCTGAACACTAGTATAGAAAGTATTCTATAATAGAATTTTAGATCATTTTCAGAATAAAATTGGAATAGTAAAAAAAGAGAAAAATCCATTGTTTTGACTAAAGGTTTTCAAAGTCTTCTGCTGCAATTACCAATTACATGATAAGATATGTTTGAAGTTGTCTTCTTTGAGAAAACATATTTTGAAATAATTAAGTTACAATATTTACATGCTATGATCTATCCTTTTCACAATAAACATTTTTTGTCACATTTTTTTTCTCTTTTTTTTAAAAAAATAATTAAGCATTTCATGTCCACATGTTATCTCCTGCAATTGTCTCAAAAGTCGTATATATATATTTTAATGTAAGGTTGATTTATGTTCTCATGAGGGTAAAGGGTGAACACGTTTTCCCCTACTACCGAATATTTTAAAACGTGTTTGCTGATTTATTATTCGAATTCTGCAGTTTTTATTTTATCATTCCTTTTTTCGCAAAAAAGGATTTTCGATGTGAGCGTCAGAAGTGGACTGTAAACGAACAGTAAACATTGCTGCTCCCTTTACTTCATAGACCATTTTAGATTAATGTACCTAAGGTCTTGAAAAAGATGAGTAAACGAACAGTTCCGATAGTAATTGTCTTCAAAACAAGTAATTTGATGCATTGATGTATGCGTCAGAAGTGGACTGTAAACGAACAGTAAACATTGTTGATCCCTTTACTTCATAGACCATGATTGTATTGATATACCAACTGCCTTGACCCTTTCCAACATACTACAAATCTGCAGCAGACGATTTTGAAATCATCCTGGCAAAGTAATGAGAAATCTCCAATATTGGGAGTTTTATTACTAAATAGATATGAAAACATTGTGGCAAAAGGAGAAGTTGCTTATTATGATCAACTTCTTCTTTTGCTACAATGTTTTCAAAAGTCGTCTGTTTCAGCGTTGTCAGAAAGCTTCTATATGTAGGAAAGAGATAAATAAGAGGAGTAAACGAATCATTTTTCAATAATATCTCTCTTCTTTTATTCAGGTCTTAGTCCTACAATACCTCTTATTACAAACGTCAGTAATATGCGGTTAACACTGAAGAGAAAAGCTTCACTTAGATTATTCTACTGAGTACTCAAAATACAGGGTTTGACGATCAAATAAGGATTTAATAACATGCAATACGACTCTTATCTAAATTCGTCTATCCATAGTAGAAACACGATTGGCGACATGACATTTGACCATGAGCAACATGTTGTTACACCGTATGTCGATAATGTAATAAAGGAAGTTATAATGATATAATCTCCTTTTTATGCTTTTTTTTAATTTATTATCAATCTTGATTTTAAAATTAAATAATGTTCATTGTCGACAAATTATTCAAGTTTTAAACCATTTTACGCGGCATTTGTAGTTTAGTTTATTACAATATTGGAATGTATCATGTTAGAAATGTGACTTTATTCCCCCACAATGTTTTCAAAAGGTGTCTGTTGCATAACGTGTGATAAGTTTGTTTAAGTTTATAACATGCATCAATTCTGCAGCAGACGACTTTGAAAACAGTTCTGCAAAAACGTAGAAAATATCTATAAATGAAAGATAATAACTGAAAAATAAAAACTTCAGCAAAAGACATTGAAAATATTTAGTCCATACGGAAACTATATAAATAAAAAAACAATTATTGAATAAAGTTGAAAACATTATGGCAAAAAGGAGTATTTATTGCTCACCATGAGCCGTTTCGTCATTTGCCTCACTGCTTTCGAAATACGTCTGCTGAATTTACATTAGAAGTTGACTGCAAGTGAAAAGGGATTAAATGTCAATACTGACCTTTACATACATGTACCAGTACTGTATCCTTGTTGCACAGAGAAGAAATCATCCAAATTTCTCGATATGTGGAAATTTCGGCTTCTCACATTCTTAGTTCATTTTATTCAACATATAGACTAATTTCGACTTATTTGCAGAAGACGAATTATAAAAATACTATGACAAATGGAGAACATTTCTTACAATGAGCAATTTCTCACTTTGCAACAATGTTTTAACCCTTATCAATAACTACACATTCATTTATGGGAGGTTTACCCTTGATGTTTTCTTCAATTCTTGTTTATTGGAAATGGGTTAATTATCAAACTCTTAGTTGTTAGTACTCATAATAATTGTGGCAGCGAGGCAGGCGTTTAGAATACCAATGTCATAAAATGTTATTTTGTAAGACGTTTTAACAGTCATCTGCTGCAGATTGTTTGTATGTGGGAAAGGGTTTAAATCAGAACTTCATTTTGCTTGCATAAATAAACTCTCGAGTCAACAATTTAATTCAAATTCGATTCAATTTCATTAGGTAAAATAAGCATTTACACGCCTTTAGCCAATACAAGTTGTAACAGTGAACAAATAAGGAAAAAAAAAAAACCCATAAAAACATACAAGCAGTATATATGTACAAACATTTCAATAAGATCGAACATTCATTTCGTGATACTGTATTACAACCTGGTATATCGTTAACTGGCAGTATATCATGTTGTAATTTTCGTTCGAAAGTTAAATGCAGCTCGTAAATACAACATTGAGGTTTCTGCAAAAGTTCAAACCCATTATGCAGTCCAAGTTTCGATAAAAACATAAACAGTTCAGTTCATGTAATTTAGTATTATATTATTTTCTTTTTTTTTCAGGTTCACATGCGGGTACTCTTTGCAAAGGCTTTTGACCATGGCCACTAATTTATCCGTACACGGATCGGATGATACTTCTTTCCGAGATTGTGATGTATGCACATTTCAAAATGTGACATCAGAGGCGGTGTCCTACTGTGCGACTTGTATCGAGTATCTGTGCAAGACATGTGATAAAGCGCATAGAGGTTCGAAACTCACAAGGAACCATACAATTTTGATGGGGAGCAATATACCCTCTGCATCTACTAAGACTCACCCGACGTCATCTACCATATTTTGTGAAGATCATACAACAATGATTGTTGATATGTATTGTACGAGCCACAGTGAAGTTATTTGCAGTGCCTGTAAGATTACATCTCATGGAATGTGTAAAATAACTGACCTCAGCCAGCAGACAAAACAAATGAAGAAACATGGCTCTTTTGAAGAAACAATGACACATCTAAAAGATTTGAAATCCATGTATGACAACGTGAAAGCAACGAGAAAGAAAGACAAAAGTAGCTTTAAAGCACATCTAGAGAAATGCCGTGAAGACATGCATCAGATACGAAAGGAAATAAATGAAACATTAGACACCATAGACAATACTCTATCGAAAGAAATCCAACACGCTGATGAAAGGATGACCAAAGAAGCAGAAGGTCATATTGCAATATTTGACGAAATCCTATCTAAAATTATGGAAAAACTCAAAAACCTTGAAATATGCGAGAAAGCACAAGATGGTCAATTGATGTTCGTAGGAATGAGGAGGGCTAGCATTGCACAACATAAGTACGCGGACACATTGGACAAAATGCAACAAGATATACATCAACTCCAAAGTCAATTTAAGATAAATGACACCCTCTATGACGCTATAAAACAAATGCAGTCTGTAGAAAAAGTCCTCGTTGATAGACAAAAGTCTCTGTTAAATATGTCCATATCCGGTAGACGTGACATAGATATTGGAGATACACGTGTATTCGGATGTACGTTCATGCCAGACGGCCATCTCGTACTCGCTTGTGGTGATAAAGGACTCAAACTTCTTGATAAGGACTTCAAGATAAAGTCCCAGTTAAACGAATGTGCATATCGTATAGCAGTCATCAATGACAATGAAATAATTGCTACACAAGGTATCAATCAACAGATGAAAACGGTTGAGTTATTTCCGAAGATGAAAGTGTGTAAAATCCTGAAAATGAATACTAACTGCAAGGGTGTAGATGTGTTTGGGGGTGAAATCTATATGACCTCTGGTTACCTTTTTGCTGGTAATGGTGAGGTACAAGTACTTAACATGGATGGTCAAGTACAACGTAGACTGGGTCTGAATAATGATAAATGTATGTTTCCAGCGCCTGAAAATGTGACCGTCAATAATGATGGAAGCAAAGTGTTTGTATCAGACCATGTCACTCACACTGTCACGTGTCTGGATACACAAGGTCATGTGATCTACGAGTACTCAGATAAAGACTTGAAGTATCCACACGGAATGTATGTGGATTGTGATGGTTACCTTTTAGTCTGTGATAATAGTAGCAACAATGTACATGTAATTGGACAAGAAGGGATAAAAGAAAATATTTTGTTGTCAGAGATAGACGGTGTGAAGAACCCAACGTGTTTAGCGTTCAGACAGAGTGATGGTTGTCTGGTGGTGGGAAGTCATAACAATAAGAATAACAAGCCACTGATCACTTTCAATGCTAAATACGTTTAAATGTTTAGCGTATATCCATATTAGGAACATTGCTGCTGTGTATCAAACAATATTGAGTTCAATTGCTGTAAAATGTTGAAAAAGCTAGACATCAAAACAATGATATAAACTTACGTTTTTGTGATTTTTATACGTGTGGTGGAGGATGAGTTCCATTTCTTGATTGTATATCTCGCTTATGATTAGCTCAGGAATTTATACTTCCACACAACATGGAAATCGTCATATCCAACAAGATATAACTATTCAATGAAATAATGGCTGAACCCAGACCGATGTGTATAAAAACACTTGCGAAATACTTGGTAGTCATTAAAAATCAGTAAGTTTAGTTACAAGGAAAGTACTATAAGCTGAGCACTACTATGTTTGCATTTTTTGTATTATTGGGTTAAACCTCATTCTTATACGCATTTGTATATGTTTTGTAAGTTGCGCATAATTGGTTATTTATTTCTGAATATGAGATAAGACATGTTAACGCTCCCTTTCCTGAATGCAACACTAGTGCAACAAACAAGTTTGAAAACATCTGAATCAAAATAAAGAAATACTAACCTATTGAACGTAAAGTAATTTGAAAAGAGATGAAAGCTATTCTGCAAAAGGAGAGCTGAACTTTGTTGTGTCATGATGTTCTAAAAATACGCACTTTCTATAATCGCAAACATAACCTTTTCTAAACTTGTCCCTCTTAAATGTGATGACACTCATGTGAACTTATTATGTAAATTTCTTAATAAAGATATTGTATCGAATTGTATTGTATTGTATTTTATAAAGACCTGTTGCACCTATTTGATTCTCTAAAACAGTACGGACTAAACTGCATAGAAATCATCTGTG
Source organism: Serripes groenlandicus (assembly GCA_031761405.1). Classification (NCBI taxonomy): domain Eukaryota; kingdom Metazoa; phylum Mollusca; class Bivalvia; order Cardiida; family Cardiidae; genus Serripes; species Serripes groenlandicus. The sequence goes on along the minus strand of JASEVX010000008.1, from coordinate 33,833,218 downwards.
GATAAATAGTGAAATCTGGACAAAATGAAATTTTATTCTGGATACAGATGTTGAGAAAATTGTTGGGAAACCTTAAATAACTTGTTTTTAGCATGATCTATTACCTAATATGTTGAAATCCTTTCCTCCATACAACAAATCTGCAGATGACGACTCGGAAACTATTAAGTAAATAATGCATAATACAAATTATAAAAAAAAGCATTGTGAGAAAAGAGGAATGTGTTTGTTTTTAGCATAATCAATTACCTGATAAATTTCAGCGAGATCTCTTTGAAAACATCTCGGGACAATTACCTCAGATCTAGACGTTTTGAAGCGTGGCAAAACGACACCACTGAAAAAATGATATGGCCAAATTGCAAACAGTCAATTATTTTCGAGAGAATTTATATAGATTGGCCATTTAGATAATGTTTGAACAAGAAAAAAAACAGTTACGAATCATTATCAATTACCGTTTGGTAACATTATTTCAAAAGCCGATAGCTTTGGAGTCGTCCAAAATGCTACTACCAAATAAACGCTCTAAATGATGACACGACATCTCGAATAACTTGGATTGTCCATTGCAGTAGGTACAGTAAGCGTTTGTGAACAATGTAAAACCCCAACAGTCTGTGCATTTACAGTGTTAACACATTACTTACACATAATCTATATCATCTTTTGTTAACTTGTGCAGGTTCTTTTAAGACTGCTCAGGTGGACAAAGATATCTGAATATACACTTTACTGAATGCAAGCGTTTACCTTTCCCTATTGATGGCCGCAAATCAGTAAATCGAGAAGTCGTGTCATCTAACAGCACCTGAAACGTCTGACTTGATGTTTAATTAGACAGTTAATACTTTCACATGTGCGGACCAATTTGGTGTTTCTGCAACAGGCCACTTTCGAAAACACTGCATGAAACGAAGAAATTGCCATCATCTTCTTTCCAAATAAGATGTCGAGCTTTATTGCTGGAGTGTATTCCTTTCACGTGTCCTTGAAGTCGTCTGCTGCAGATACGTTATACATTAAACATATTTTATTTCTATGAGCTGTTCCACGAGAAAACCAAATGTATGAACTCTGCGTAATGCGTCTATCGAGGTCAGTCTGCGTAGTCCACGCATGCTAATCCGGGCCGACACATTCCGTTTCCTGGGATAGAGATAAAGAATACTGAAAAGTTTTACGACAATTTACAAGTCTTGTATGAATATAAACCATATAGATATATAAAATATGGTTGAACACATCTAATATCTACGAAGGTTTATGCCCAGGGATATATCTGAATACTTTTATATCATGCAGCATATTTAAATAAAACAGTCTATTATGTTGTTTATTGCAATTTTCATTCGATATATCTGGTCCAATATTAATGTAACGAAGCATTTTGATCAGCACAAGTGCATCTTTTAACAACACATTATTAGCTTATGAAAGAAACGCAGGTAAAGTCTACGTAAATTTCAATAATATGATACCAAAGTTCATGTCTAAAACCCAACAAAAAAGTATCAATTGACCGTCGAAAGCAAGTATATTGTAATCAATATACACGGAAAGGGCTTAAGCTGAGCAAAAAAAGAACTTAGGCCTGATGATACCAGGAAGTAACTGAAATATAGATAAACATTGCATTATGACAAGCAATCATCACATGGCTACTTGCAAATTAATGTCAGTATATTCTCTCTTCATAAAACGATGCATTTAGTATACAAGGATTATCTATTTGTAAATATTATACAAATGAACACTATACGAGTTGTTTTGTGTATTATTAAGGCCTCCATTGCGGATATAGTTTATAGCTTTAATGTCTTTAACACATGTACGAGTATGTTCAATAAAAAATGCTAACACAGGCTTCAATTTTATCGTCACTCAATATTGATCAATATTATCCAACCTCCGTTCATGTTCATGTTCAATAATAGAAATTGTCCCTTTTCTGTAAATATATTCGAAGTATTAATAGTATGCAATATATTTGCTGACAAATTGACCGATTGGTTGTGTGTTTAAAACAAGTTCTTAACAAATTTGACATATTGAACCACTGTTTATTCTCTAGATAATTATTGTTTGAAGAAAGGTCTGAACATTGAGCAGATCTACATTTAAAGATGCAATTTATATTTTAAAACCTTAAAACAAGTTAATAAACCATAACAAACTACAAAGTAAGGGCCAATTAGACCCAAATCGTCGGACAAGTGTCATTTGTTAATTGGAAAATTTGAATACTTGTTGTTGTTATAGTATATTACACCATTTTAAACATTGTAAGCTCGAAGAAAAAAACGTCGGGGAATTGTGGTTAGTATGATACTCTTGGCGTAGTCGTCAACGCCTGCGTCGTCACAAAACTTTAACTTTACCTTTTAACTCAAAACCTTTGAGCGCTTGTTTGATTTATATCTCGACGTATACTGGGTAAATTACCAATACTATTGGTTCATTTATCCTGAAAACAGCGGTTCGGGCATTATGCTAACCCCACAATCCTGAGCGACAAGGAGGGTAGTCAGTACTTCCATTTATACAGTCTTTAGTTTGAACCGGCCGGGGATCGAACCCGCGCCTTCGCACAGCGAAACGGTCTCACAAAATATGAAAAGAGCCGCGTAAAGGGATTCGGGATATCGTTGCAACACGAACATAGTATCACTTATGGCTCAGGGTTTGTTATGGGTTTTACGCCACTTTCAACAGCTAGGGTCATAATGCGGAGGACAGGAATGTGATAATGCTCTTACACCTAAAATATACTTCGATAACAAAAAATAATAAGGTATGAAAAATCAATACGACCCACTTTCTGAAGTTCAAGAGTTCCATTGACTCAAATATTTCAGTCCCTATTAACTTGCTTTTATGTTTCAAGCTAGGATCAGGCTGTGACTGCCATTTCATTTTAAATTGATTGTCCGTCCCCAAGTCAGAGGGGCTATGGTGTATGGCCAATACAGAGCTGTAGATAAGCAGTGTTTTGATTTTTCTAAAATCCTTATTTTATCCACTAGCCATATGTTGTGACGATTGTTTTGGGTACCCACAATATATGGTTTGGTTGGATAAAAAGAGAGATATTGTGGGAAAAAGAGCTGTAAAACCCTCATCATCTGGACCTTTGGCCTATATGTTAGTGGGTCTACATTTATATAATACCTGAATGGTGCTCTGCGAGGACAACAGTACTTCATTTTCGACCGGTATCGACTGGGATCAAACTACGCAAATTTGTCGCGTTGAATTTGTCTAAATGTATGACAGGTTACTAGACATGGTCAGACTGATGTCACTGTTGCTATCTTGACCAACACATAACATAATATTAGGCGTCCCGTGATCAGCAACATTGTGGTCTCTGCGTAAAGTATCGACCTTGATCAGCCTAAGCATGCCGCGCAAGCTAACCCGGACATACACGTTTGGCCTCCTGTTGATTTTCTGTTTCGGGAATCAGTTCTCTATACCTCTATCCCCTGCGTCAGTATGTGTCGGCCCGGATCAGTCTGCGCGGACTGGGCAGGCTTAGCTGGGTCGATACATTAAGCAGAGGCCATACTGTTGGTTTTCTTGCGGGACGGCTCATATCCTTTTCCCCAGGTAGATGTGTTTACTTTTAATTTACCTTCGTTGAATTTGAAGTAAGAAAACTCCTATACATTAATACTGTTATAACATATTCATGACAAGTTTACTATGCGTAACCAACGCAGTTTCTTTACTTTTCATCATGTTGTGTTTGTTTTCCTGTGATTTGTATGTCGTTTTCAACATTAGTTCAGTTATATCATGGCGACAGCTCACTTATGCATGATACCTGGGTAATCAAACCAGTACAAGGCTTTGAAATGTGCCTTGTCCCCTATTTGACCTCTATTTCCGATACGAATTCGGGTGAAATAGTACTATTATGGCTAACACTTGACTTACAGTTATTGTACATATTATAACTTACTTTAAGAACTTTCCAAATTATATTATTTTGTAGTAACTTATGCCACAATCCTGCCCTCAATACCTTATCGAATGCCTGAGAAAAATCTATAAAAGCACAAAATACCTTTTGCTTTTTCTTTCTTAACATTTCAATTATGGTCCGATGTAAAGTATCATTTCCTGAAGCCGGCTTGGTTTTCATGCAATGTATTACTATCTTCTAGATACTTTGTTAATCGTTGGTAGACAATTTCGGATCGTTATAGGCCTTTAGTTTTTTGGGTCAGTAGAGTCTCCTTTCTTTTTATATATAGGGATGATAGTACCTTCTAGCCAAGATTTTGGAAGGTAACTTGTATCGAGGACTGCGTTAATTAACTTAGTATAGATTTGGATTAATACGTCCTTTGAACCTTTGATATAATCATTTGTTATTTCATCTATTGGGTTCATGTTGATGCTTTTAACATGTTGGTAGAATTCATCTATACTAGGGGATTTAGTTTCATTCGACTTCGGTTTAAGACTATTGAGAAATTTCCAATATTTCTTTGGATTGTTATCACTTAAGTTTCTGAGTTTGTCGGAATTGGCCTTTTTCTCCTTTTTAATAAAGAAGTCCATAGTTCGGCGATAGTCTTAAATTTACTTACTTGTTGCAGACGACACCTATTAATATAATTTTGGTTATTGTTGTAAACAGCCTAAGCCTCGTGATATATTGTTCTGGCTTTATAACAATTTGGACCAAACCATGACTTATGTTTTGCTCTATGTTATGAGGATATTTGCTTTTCCTTGGCAAACGTTTTTTCGTCTGAATCACGAAATATATGCTTTACACACTCTGTGATATTTTCAATATCTGCTTGACACACTCTGTGAAATTTTCAATATCTGATTTACACACTCTGTGATAGTTCCAATATCTGCATAGATGAAGTTTGTAATTCATAGAATAGGGATTGGAGGTGATTTGTATTTAAGTTATTGACAAATTAATTTTTTAAACTATTGTCCGATTTAATTTTAAAATCGCAACAGTGTGGATAGTTTGTTTTATTCGAATTCGTGTCATGTTCATAATTAAACTCCCAAATAAGAGCGCTATGCCCATCTGAGAACAATAATCGATTACCTATTTTTCTCAAATATTAAAATTACCAACGTTTTTATTTTTAATCATTCTGCCGTTTAGAATAACAATGTTATTATTACAACATATTTAGATTAATATAAAGCCACGTGTATTAATTCTTAAATCGCGTGTGCTAGTTCTTGAGGCACATATGCGTTTTCAAGGACAGCATATCTATCAAAAAAGATTGAGATTCGTCATCAACATTTAATAATTCGTTCATGAACGGGTCTGATCGGACAAAATCCTTCATTTTGCCTGTTCTAGAATTAGTTTCGCCTGCCAACTGAACATGTTTATAATCGCTACACATTTTAGTAATCTCTAATTCGAATTCGTTAAGATCATCATTATTATAAAATATTGAATTTCCTGGCGGGAGGTATATACCACTAAGAATGAGGTCATCACTTAGATAGTCTAGCATTTTATAAAATCTGACCCACATAATATATTCTGAATTAGTGTTTAATATCTTAGTATAATCTGACAACTCTGTTCTAATATAGACTCCAATACCACCAGATGTCCTTTTATATTTCTGATGTCTATTGTTAATATAATAAAAAAATATATATATTTCTACCATATCGGTAAAAGTCAATGTGAGTTTCAAGAACACAGCAAACATCATATGTGTTGACATAGTCAATGAACTCAGGGAAATTTAATATCTTTTTGAGTCCGTTCACATTAAGACATCCGAATTTGAGGCTGGTATCAACACTGGCATTCTATGTGTGATGATTATTAGGGGACTGTATTTTTATCCCAAGGCCGATTGCACGAAGAATTGTGAGATCCCATATGAGGTCGAGTCGATGATTCACGTCGGTCGGGTGCGTGTGGGCCCAGAGCCACGAGATCAGCTGCGCCCCTGCAAATTCAGAGATAGTTTGTCAGTAGACAGTATGGTGTCCATGTGCGCACATGCATCATGTGATCTTCGAAGGTGTGTGATATCGGTAAAATACGGTTTGTTAATGGCCAATCTAGTATTGGGCTGTATAGTGTCCATATGCGCACGTGCACCATGTGATCGGAGTGTGTACTATAAGTAATCAAAGTACTGAAAGTGCTGAATGCGGGGGATGTTGGCTCTAGAGTGTTAACACGATTTTCCTTTGACCCAACATAACCCATGTTAGAACTTGACCTAGATATCATCAAGAAAAACATTGTGATAAAGTATCAACATGCTCAAGCTAAACATGCAGTATCCAGAGTGTTAACAAGATTTTCCTTCAATTTGGCTTAGTGACCTAGTTTTGAACCCGGCATGACCCATATACAAACATGACCTAGATATCATTTAGATAGATTATCAAGCTGCTGTAGTCAAAAATTATGCTTCTACAGAGTTAACAAGATTTTCCTTCAATTTAGCCTAGTGACCTAGTTTCTGACCCAATGTGACCCATATTCGAACTTGGCCTAGATATCATATAGATAAACATGTTGACAACATTTCAAGCTGCCTTAGCAAAATAATGTGGCTTATACAGTATTAACAAGATTTTCCTTCAATTTGGCCTAGTGATCTAGGTTCTGACCTAATATGACCCATATTTAAATTTGACCTAGTGACCTACTTTTTGACCCGACATGACTCATGTTCGAACTTGACTTACATCATCAAGACAAACATTCTGATAAAGTTTCAACATGCTCAAGTTAAAAATGTTGTCTCTAGAGTGTTAACAATATTTTCCTTCAATTTGACCTAGTGACCTAGTTTTTTACCTCAAATGGCCCAGTTTCAAAGTTGTCCAAGATTCGATGGAGATCAATGTTCTGATAAACCTTCATGAAGATCCGATGCCAAATGTAGCCTGTAGAGTGTTAACAAGGGAACATGTTGACGATGCACGACAGCCGTATTTCCGTATTTTTCATAACAGGGATTTTCTCAAAAGGTTTTTGCGCTACCCGCTTTCAAGCTACTCGTTTTCCATGAATTTAAAAGAAACATTTAAGATCCTGATGTCTAACTTAAATTTCTAAATTATGTATACAACTTCATTGATTAAAACTTTACATTGTGTAGGTTTACTTTGTATAATGTGCATACTGTTGAGCTTGTTGTGAAACGTATTTAACTGATCCCTAGACAATCAAGAAAAATTGTCAATTTTGAAAAAAAACGGGGGGCAGCACACAAAATTTACAAATTTACACTTCCTGAAAGCTGGGCATGACAATATACGGAGGTATTCAGCATAGCTGAATCCCCCGCATAAAAACCGGTGTATCAATGGCAAATATATTACGCTTCATGATGAGGCTCCAATTGGGAAACATGTCCGATACAGCTCTACCATTCGTGATGAATTTAGCTGGGTAGACAATGCTCATTTTTTTTCAGGAGAGTTCTTCCTCAGATATTTTGTATTTACGCCATATTTCGCGCCTTGCTGCATGACTTTCTTGAGGAAAGTCACGATTAATGTTAAACATAGTGATTTTCAGTTTATTTGCATTGGCAATAACAAGTTCAGTATCCCTGGAGTCGAGGACAAATACAATAATAGGCCTTGTTGAACCTCTATTAAATCTGCCTAGCCAGTGGGGTCTAGGGATATGGGGACAAGGACTGATACCAAGGCGTTTGTACAATAATTTGGCAATTTTATCTGAACAATTCACGCCCTGCTCTTCTTCAATACCCCCAAATATTAGGTTGTTGCGTCTGCTGCGAGCCTCAAGGTCAATATATTTATACTCTAACAGGGTCAATCTTTCGTCATGAATAGATAATACATTGTATACATGATGAACCTTGTTTTGTAGATCGAACCATTGATCCACTTTGTTATGTATTTCACGCATCTCCTTGATTTGATATTTGGCTCATGTTTTCATCTGTTAAACGGAGTCTTCAATATTTTTCATAAAAACTGGACAGTGGAAAAAAAATGGCTGACCACTCTCTTGACCGGAAGTATAATCAGTGTCTACACCAACGACATATCTGATCTTAATTTAATCAGTTAAGAAACCAACGACATGTTTGCAATTGGATCAAATGTCATCATTTGTGCCATCAACTAAATGTTTTGTAATTTGATCATAATTTCATCAGTTGTGCCATCAACTAAATGTTTTGCAATTTGATCACATTTTCATCAGTTGTAACACCAACTACATGTTTGCAGTTTGATGGTAGTTTCATCAGTTAAGAAACGCCATGTTTGTAATTTGATCTTAATGTCATCAGTTGTGACACCAACTACTTATTTGCAATTTGATCATAATGCTATCACTTGTGACACCAACTACATGCTTTCAATTTGATCATAATTCATAAGTTGGGACACCAACCATATTTTTGCAATCTGATCACAATTACATCAGATTTGACACCAAATAAATACAAATTTGATCAGAATTTAATCAGTTGTGACACCAAATACATGATTACAATTTGTTTAAAATTTCATCCGTTTTGACATCAAAATAGTATACTGATTTTAGAAGAATTGAAAACATTTTAGCAAATTAATAGAATTTGTGTAAGGGTTTTTGATAAATCCCTTTTAGGCAATGAATCCCCTTTTCAACAATGATTAATTGAAAACCTCTACTACAGAATCACCCCGAAGAAACGTCTGTATCGGTTTTTTGTATCCTTTCCAATACTGAATTTTTAAAAATGGACTTGTCCAGCTTTCCATTTAAAAGAGTCAATAGACAACTCCAGGGATAGCAATTTAAACTGTCAAGTTGATCTATCAACAATGTAGCGCCTAGTCTGATGGCACGAATACACCGGCTGGTCTGAGGGTTCACAAAATCGACCTCAGCAGGCAAAGGGTCAATCCCTTAAGAATTGCATCTTTTTAACGAAATCATTGACATGCAATAGTAATTTCGTTCACTGTATGTTAAAGTCGCTCTTTTATGACTTTCATTTGCCCTTCGATGTAATAGATGTAATAGACTGGCTGCATTATTTCAAACAGCGGTTCCATTTGCGAAACAAAAGTACTCCAAAAATTAAAAGACAAAAGTGACTGGATCAGAGAAATAAACGTAGTAAAGTCATCCATATCTAATACATGGAAACGAATATTGAAGTCGGACATTTCCCTTAAAACAAACGTAAACATTAAATTAACCCTACCACATCAAATGTTCCTCAAATTAACAAATAATGACGTATATTCAATATTTCAAAAATCTTACTTTGAAAAACCATATATTCACAAGTACTGGAATGATACTCTCAAAACCCAAATCAACTGGGCCGACATTTACTGTTCTATTCATATAAACTGCGCAAACAACAGGATCAAGCAGTTTAGATATAAATTGATCCACAACATAATTGCTACAAAACATAATCTTAAAAAATGGAAAATATCAGATAACGATATCTGCTCTGTTTGCGGTGACACGGAAACTATAGAACATTTCGTATTACAGTGCAACAGTATTGTGCACGTTTGGCAACATATTATTGTTTTCTTTTCATCCATTGGATACGATAACGTAGTTTGTTTAAAATCTCTTGTAACAGGCTACAAACCCGAAGCAAGAGAATATGATGATATCAATTTTATACTGAATATTATTTCATTTACGGTCTACAAATCCTACTTCATGTCTAACATGAGAACAAAACCTATAAACATACTTATTACTCTGAAAATGAATGCAGAATCGCACTATATCATAACCGCAAAATACATTTGAAAACATTGATTGATCGATTGATGAGCTTTATATGACTTTGTCAACATTAAGATTATTTCCTACACTTTCCTTTTATCACAGAATATTTCCAGGTAAACTCTTGTGTTTTCGTATGTTTTTTCGCACTTTCAAACAAGAGTATATCCGCATTGGGACTCCTATTACAGTGAAATGCTACAGTAATTGACAATAATCTTGCTTACATTGTCGATCCAAATAAAATTGTGATAAACGCAGGTCGATCTTGATCACCAATGATTAAGGTTTTCACTTCCGCACAGTCTGGTTACATTTTCTCACTATGTTTTCATAAATTCTGTGTTGTGTGTACACATACTTTGTTTACTAACTGATAACAACTATGTGTAAACACGTAAATGAAACTCAAAAACAAATCTATAAAATAAAACATTGTAGTAAAAGAAGAATTTGATCAAATTTCTCCTTTTTCCCACACTGCTTTTTTCAAAACATATTACGCTACAGAATGAAAAGAAACTGCCCAGACTCCTTATAGGTGATTCATTAGGTAAATTCATATAATTTCCTTAGGCTACAAATAGTATTCTAGTAACAATTTGTGTAAGGTATGAGGGAGGATGGCCACGACCTCTCCATACCTATGGACGTGGCAAATAAAGTGTAAAAAAAAAAAAAAAAAAATAGACTGGCTGCAAGTCAAGTACAGATCTGTTCTGTTTCAGATTGTTTTATTACAAATATGCTTGTATTGTGCATTCAGCTTTCAGCATTTTTCAAGTTCTATCACGGTATTTACTTGGTGAGTCACAGATCCAATTTCTTCTCCTGCCAGTGATTCGTTATGCTAACCCGACACTCCTGGGAAAGCCAACACTTCTATTGTTATAAAGTATTTGGTATGACCCGACCAGGGATCGAAGAACCCACGACCTTCCAAACCCGAGAAGGACACTCTACTGTTACATCACCGAGGCGGTTGAATTATAAAAGATCAATTTCTTCTTTTGCAAAAACAGTTTATTCTGCCCCCCCCCCCCCCCCCCCCCTTCCCCTCCCCCTTTCATACAGCAGTTGGATGCATATGCAGCCAACAACGGTTTTGAAACATTTTGACAAATGGGAACAGTTGCCATTGATTATTATTTCATTTATAGATTTGTTTAGCTTTTTTTCTTCATAATTGTCGTATGTGGAATAGGGTTATTGCTGATCTATAGCTCTGGTCTGTATTTCACACTCCAAAATCCTTATTAGACAACCAAACCCTATATTGTGGGTACGAAAATTGACACGATTTTGTTAAGTACCCACAGCATAGGGATTGGTTGAGTCATAAGAGCGATTTTGGTGAGAAAAGAGCAACTTACTCCTGCTCTGGTAATGGACACTAGGTATCTCATTCTTTCTCTGACACGGATGACTTTGGACGCCCCTTTAACAGGCTACATTTGAAGAAGATGAATATTGAAAAGATTGTGACGTCTGCTGGACATTTAATGTATGTGGGAAAGGGTCAAAAAGGGTTAAACACCGATACAGACGGGAAGGTCACGCACCGAATGTCGTTGTAGATATGAGCCGTCCAACGAGAAAACCAACATTGTGGACTCTGCGTAAAGTATCGACCCGGTTCAGCCTTAGCATGCCGCGCAGGCTAATCTTGACAGACACTTTTCCTCTCCTGTGGATTTTATGTTTCAGGAATCATTACTCTATATCCCTCTGAGACGGAATCATCGGCCCGGATTTGCCTGCGCGGACTGCGGAGGCTGATCTGGCTCGATACATTACGCATAGACCATAATGTTTTTTTTTCTCGTAGGACGGCTCAAATATACGTGTAAATACGTTTTAAACAGAACAGAACAGAAAAGAACATAATGACATATACATGTATTTATAAAACAACTATACAAGCCGAGCATATAAGCTCTTTGTGCACATCATACATATTTAACATACATGGTAAGGAAAATAAGTGTCAAAAATTCATAGATACATACAGATAGATGGATAGAAAATCGGAGAAGACATTTGAGCCGAATTACGAGAAAACCAACATTGTGGACTCTGAGTAAATTATCACCCTGGATCAGCACAAGCATGCCGCGCAGGCTAACCCTGACAGACACTTTTCGCCTCATGTGAATTTTCTGTTTCAGGAATCGTTACTCTATACCTCTATCTCCCAGAGCCAAATGCGCAGGCCGATCTGGGTCTATGCATCACGCAGAGGCCATAATCTTGCTTTTGTCGCGGGACGGCCCATTTATAGATACATTGATTCAATGCTGATGATACCAATTGTTGGAGGTTAGATGGTTAGACGAAATAATCGAAAAGAACAACAACAAATCAGTATCTATAAACTAAGGAAGAATGATATCCGAGATCAATGAAACATTTGATTACTCCATATTATCGGTGCAAAAAAACACACAAAAAACAATAAAAATAACCAAAACACCAAATTAAAAAACAAAAAATAAGTAAATGTTCACTCTAGACGAAATATCACAGTTGAAATTAAAAAAACGTAAAATCAGGACAACTATGCGTTAAATATTGATTAACACTTTCACATTTGTAGACTCATTCTAATGACTTCTGAAAACATTGTGACAGAAGAAGAAATTGCCCAAATCGAGCAATTTCTTCTTTTGCCACAATGATTTCAACTTATTTCAGTAAATATGCCCTCATTTATAGATAGTTTCTATATGTTTGTCCTTTTGTTTCCAAAGTCGTCTGCTGCAGATTTGTTGTAGTTGGGAAAGGGTTAAAGAGTATTCTGGACCTTGTTTCCGACTTGTACAATGGGAGTGTCCATGGGGAAAACTTAGATCTTAGAATACAAGAAATACTGCGGAAGACAGTGTTGCAGTGGTAGAGCGTCGGCCTCTCGTACCAAAGGTCCCGCGTTCGAATCCCGTAATGAGCAGATTTAATCTATAAACTAATCGTTGACCTCTTATGATTATTTAGTTATCTGCTTTGTAACTGTCTGAGTCTGAAGCATCCGCTTCCGTTGCGGGATGCCAGGGGTTCGATCCCCGGCCGGTTTATTAGCTTTCTTAGCAATTTCTCTTATCGTCACAATGATTTAAAATGTCGTGGATGTGGGAAAGGATTAAATATAGATTCATAGATTCATAGGTATATGCATGTAGTCCTCGTTCAACTCATATGATATCATATGTGTTGTCTGCTTTACAAATATGTGAATATATTGAAAAAATATGTGAATATATTGAAAAAATATGTGAATATATTGAACAAATATGTGAGAAATATGTAGAAAATGAAAACTTGCTGGTTGTGAGCAATTTCTTCATTTCCAACATATCTTTGTAGGTAATATTGTGGAAAAGGCTAATGTGTCGACTGAATCAGGGAAACAGTTGGGCAAAGATAGCATGTCAGGTCAGGTCAGGTCAGAAAGAGCATCAATACATGCAACATTGATGGCACCGTCATGTCATTCAACGCCTTAATATGAGCCGTCCCACGAGAAAACAAAAAGTGTTGACTCTGCGTGAAGTATCGACCCGGACCAACCTGAGCATGTCACTCGGCTAACCCGGACAGGCACTTTTCGCTTCCTGTGGATTTTCTGTTTCAGAAATCATTACTCTATACATCTATCCACCTGAGTTGTTATAGGTGACCTAAATCAGTCAAGCCTTGAACCCTTTCCCACATGCATACGCTACATGCCACGTCTGCAGTCGATGACAATTGAACAAATTTGTGTACTGGCAGGAATTTCTCATATTGATAAATCACAATGTTTCACAATCTCTTTTCAATAATTAAACATCCGTTTGTAGAACTATCGAATCGTTTTGTCTAGATTTGTTCAAAGCAGTGTGCTGTGGTTCGTTCATATAATGGGAAAGGGTTAAGTTAATTAATTCTCATTTTTTTTGACATTCATAAGGATTTATTTTATGGAGAAATAATAATGAGGTTTTAGTTTTTGATTATTTTCTTTATCAGATGTATTTACATGTATTATGCTAATGTTATCTCCCCCCCCCCCCCCCCCCCACACACACACACTTCACACATACACTTCACACATACAACACATATGCAGCTAATTGAATAGAGTTGAAAACATTGTGGCAAAAGGATATATTGCTTATTTTGAGCAATGTCACCTTTTATCCCAATGTTTTCAAAAAGACGTCTGCTGCAGTGGCGTCAGAAAGCATCTTTATGATGGAAAGGATTTGTTTTTTTTAATGCATCTGCGTACAGCTTAGACACAGGCTAGCATAGTCTTGACAGCGTCTTGACTATCCCTGAGATGAGGTGTGTCAATAACACTTTACCACATATAGATGCTCTCTGACGAGGTTTGCAGCAGACGACCTTTGAAAACATTTTGATAACAAAAAATTGTTCAAAACGAGATATTTTGACGTTTTGCTACAATGTTTTCAACTCATGTTTATAAACATTGGACAATAGGACGAAACATTTATTGATATAAACTGTAAAATTTCTTGTCACGTTTACAATATATACACAAATTACAATTATCACACACACACACACACACACACACACACAAACAAAACACCATCAATCGTATATGAGCCGTCCCATGATAAAATCAACATTGCGGACTCTGCGTAAAGTATCGATCCAGATCAGCCTAAGCATGCCGCGCAGGCTAACCCGGACAGACACTTTTCGTCTCCTGTGTATTTTCTGTTTAACGAATCATTACTCCATACCTCTATCCCCCTGAGACGGAATATGTCGGCCCGGATTAGCCTGCGCGAATTGCGCAGGTTGATCTGGGTGGATACATAACGCAGAGTCCATACTGTTGGTTTTCTCACGAGACGGCTCGTATAATGATAATCTTATTATAGAGGTTGGCTTTATTTTAACCAGATGTTTACAAAATCTTCTGCTGCAGATTTGCTGCATATGGGATGGGGTTGGGACCCCTTATTGCTGGACTCGGTTAATATGGCTTATATTAATCTCCAAAAATAATTTGAGCCGTTCCACCAGAAAACCAACAATATTGACTCTGGGTAATGTATCGACCCGGATCAGCCTAGGCATGTCTCGCAGGCTAATCTGGAAATAAACTATTCCCCTACTTTGGATTTTCTGTTTCAAGAATCTTTACTCTATACCTCTATCCCCCCTGGGAAGGAATGTGTCGGCCCAGACTGTTGGTTTTCTATTTCATTTCTATTTAGAATTCATCCTTGTTCAATCATACACAGCTTTATCTAAATAATTAAAATAGTAATATAAATAAAATGCACATGGCAATCCATCTATCAATGTCGCATTGTAATGAAAAACAAACTGTTATCCTTTCCCAAATGCAGACGCTTTTTGACGCATACACGTAAGCCCTTTGCAGCACACGACTTCTGAAAACAAAAGGAGAATTTATAATGAGCAGATTCTCCTCTTTTCACAACGTTTTTAACTCTTTCCTTCAGAAAAAAGTTCACTATTAGAGATGTTGATTTTGATAATTTTTGTATGTTGGAATGGGTTGTAAGGACACGCACAATAGTGTGAAATCCTCTTTACATGTATGTTGGAAAGAGTTTAAAGAACACGCACTAGAGTGTTAAATCCTCTTTACATGTATGTTGAAAAGGGTTAAAAGAACACGCACAATAGTGTGAAATCCTCTTTACATGTATGTTGGAAAAGGTTTAAAGAACACGCACTAGAGTGTTAAATCCTCTTTACATGTATTTTGAAAAGGGTTAAAAGAACACGCACAATAGTGTGAAATCCTCTTTACATGTATGTTGGAAAGGGTTTAAAGAACACGCACTAGAGTGTTAAATCCGCTTTACATGTATGTTGGAAAGGGTTTAAAGAACACGCACTAGAGTGTTAAATCCGCTGTACATGTATGTTGGAAAGGGTTAAAAGAACACGCACAAGAGTGTTAAATCCTCTTTACATGTATGTTGAAATGGGTTAATAGAACACGCACAATAGTGTGAAATCCTCTTTACATGTATGTTGGAAAGGGTTAAGAGAACACGCACAATATTGTGAAATCCTCTTTACATGTCTGTTGGAATGGGTTAAGAGAACACGCACAATAGTGTTAAATCCTCTTTACATGTATGTTGGAAAGGGTTAAGAGAACACGCACAATAGTGTGAAATCCTCTTTACATGTATGTTGGAAAGGGTTTAAAGAACACGCACTAGAGTGTTAAAGTTCATTATTAGAGATGTTGATTCTTTTTGCATAGACTGCTTCTAAATCGTACATGTATATGTATGTTGGAAAGGGTTTAAAGAACACGCACTAGAGTGTTTAAAGTTCACTTTTAGAGATGTTGATTATTTTTGCATAGACTTCTTCAAAGTCGTACATGTACATGTATGTCGGAAAAGGTTAAAAGAACACACACTAGAGTGTAAAATCCTCTTTACATGTATGTTGGAAAGGGTTTAAAGAACACGCACAAGAGTGTTAAATCCTTGTTACATTTATGTTGGAAAGGGTTTAAAGAACACGCACTAGAGTGTTTAAATCCTCTTTACATGTATGTTTGAAAGGGTTTAAAGAACACGCACTAGAGTGTTTAAAGTTCACTTTTAGAGATGTTGATTATTTTTGCATAGACTTCTTCAAAGTCGTACATGTACATGTATGTTGGAAAGGGTTAAAAGAACACGCACTAGAGTGTAAAACCCTCTTTACATGTATGTTGGAAAGGGTTTAAAGAACACGCACTAGAGTGTTTAAAGTTCACTTTTAGAGATGTTGATTATTTTTGCATAGACTTCTTCAAAGTCGTACATGTACATGTATATTGGAAGAGTTTAAAGAACAAGCACTAGAGTGTAAAATCCTCTTTACATGTATGTTGGAAAGGGTTTAAAGAAGACGCACAAGAGTGTAAAATCCTCTTTTACATGTATGTCCGAAAGGGTTTAAAGAACACACACAAGAGTGTTTAAAGTTCACTATTATAGATGTTGATTCTTTTTGCATATACTTCTTCAAAGTCGTACATGTACATGTATTTTGGAAAGGGTTTAAAGAACAAGCACTAGATTGTTAAATCCTCTTTACATGTATGTTCGGAAGGGTTTAAAGAACACGCACAAGAGAGTTTAAAGTTCACTCTTAGATATTCTTTTTGCATAGATTTCTTCAAAGTCGTACATGTACATGTATGTTGGAAAGGGTTTAAAGAACACGCACAAGAGTGTTTAAAGTTAACTATTGCAGATGTTGATTATTTTTGCATAGACTTCTTCAAAGTCGTAGATGTACATGTGTGTTGGAAAGGGTTTAAAGAACAAGCACAAGAGTGTTAAATCCTCTTTACATGTATGTTGGAAAGGGTTAACAGAACACGCACTAGAGTGTTAACTCCTTTTAACATGTATGTTGGAAAGGGTTAAAAGAACACGCACTAGAGTGTTAAATCCTCTTTTACATGTATGTCGGAAAGGGTTTAGAGATCAAGCACAAGAGTGTTTAAATCCTCTTTACCGCATACAACATCAATTCAATTCAATATATTTTATTGCATAAAACAACAAACAGTATGTTTATAGCAAATAAAGAAATTATAAAATGTACAAACGGAGAAATGGATTTTCCAGAAGAATTTGCAATAATTTAACATTATGAGTGTTCTTGCTAAAATTGCTCTATTGTAGAAATATGATGTATACATTTCGTTAAAGCTTTGATATTAGAACGGTTATCAACATGTACATGTATGTTGGAGATGGTTTAACGAACACGCACAAGAGTGTTAAATCCTCTTTACATGTATGTTGGAAAGGGTTCAACGAATACGCACAAGAGTGTTAAATCCTCTTTACATGTATTTTGGAAAGGGTTCAACGAATACGCACAAGAGTGTTAAAACCTCTTTACCGCATACAACATGTACATGTATGTCTGAAAGGGTTCAACGAATACGCACAAGAGTGTTAAATCCTCTTTACCGCATACAACATGTACATGTATTCTGGAAAGGGTTTAACGAACACGCACTAGAGTGTTTAAATCCTCTTTCCCACATAAAACATATTTTCAGAAGACGACTTCGAAAACATATAAACTAAAATTATGGAATATATCTAAAAACGAAAGAACAATTTTTTGAATATAGTTGAAAACATTGTGACAGGAGGAGACATTGCTCACTACCAGCAATGTCTCCTTTTTCCACAATGTTTTCAAAAGCTGTCTTCTCCGGTACCATTAAATTGTATCTATATCTGGGAGAGGTTTAAAACCGCTTATTAATAACGCTTTCCCACATATAGACGTTTTATGGCGCCTCAACAGCAGACGACTTTTAGAACATTGTAACAAAAGGAGAAATTGCTTAAAACTAGCTCCTTTTGCAACGATGTTTTCAAATATGTTTTGTAACTATACCTTCAATAACAGAGAGTTTCTATATCTTTGTTTTGATGTTTTCAAGGTCGTCTGCTGCATATTTCTTCATATCTGGGACGAGGTAAATACTAAATCGGGCGCCCGAGTTTTGAGATCAGTCGTTCTGGATTCTCGCCCTATTGTGGTCATGTGTTTGTGCCAGAGGACAAAGTCAGTTAAGTGATATAGTAATAATGACCCAATAATCGAGTAAAGCCATTCTGTCTTCGTGTTTATATTGAGCGACTGTTGGAATGACATTTAGATACACTTCGCATTTGCTTGCATTTTGACAACATGTGAATACACAGCGAACCTCAAATAGGCGTGAAATATCAGCGTTATAAATAACAAAACGGGACGAGGGACACGAGTACAATTTGATACTCTCAGTTAACCCTTTCCCTCATATAGACGCTTTCTGACGCCTCTGCAGCAGACGGCTTTTTGAAAACATAGTAACAAAAGAAGAAATTGCTCAACATGAGCAATTTCTCCTTTTGCCACAATGTTTTCCATTTATAGTCATAATTATCCATTCAATTATAGAGATTTACTATTTTTAGCTCCACTGGCTGAAAGCCAGTCGAGCTTATGTCATGGCGAATTGTCCGTCGTGCGTCCGTGCGTGCGTGCGTGCGTGCGTGCGTGCGTGCGTGCGTGCGTGCGTGCGTTAACTTTTTCCTTTAAACGACTTCTTCTCCCTAACCACTTGGCCAATTTGGTTGAAACTTCATGGGAAGCATCCTCTCAATGTCCTCTACTAAATTCCTTCAATTTTTTTTGATCCATTCAAAATTCTGGTTTCCATGGCAACCGAAAGAAAAAAATAGTGAGAACTTAAAAAATCTTCTTCTCCGAAAGTGTCAGGCCGATTTTCAAATAATTTTGTAGAAATGTTCCTTGGGTGACCCTTTATTAGATTCCTTCAAGAAATTTGATTGGGAGAAAAACATGGCCGCCAGGGGGCGGGGCTTTTTTGCCTTATATAGCTATAGTGAAAACTTAAATAATGTTCTTCTCAAAAAGTGTTCAGCAGATTTTCAAATAATTATGTAGAAATGTTCCGTGGGTGACCCTCTATCAGATTCCTTCAAGCCATGTTGATTGGTAAAAAAACATGGCCGTCACAGGGCGGGGCTATTTTGCCTATATGGCTAAAGAGCAAACTTAAAAAATCTTCTCCTCCAAAAGTGTCAGGCCGATTTTCAAATAATTTTGTAGAAATGTTCCTTGTGTGAACCTTAATTAGATTCCTTCAAGAAATGTTGATTGGGCGAAAAACATGGCCGCCAGGGGGCGGGGCTTTTTTGCGTTATATAGCTATAGTGAAAACTTAAAACATCTTCTTCTCCGAAAGTGTTCAGCCGAATTTCAAATAATTTTGTAGAAATGTTCATTGGGTGACCCTCTATCAGATTCCTTCAAGCCATGTTGATTGGTCGAAAAACATGGCCGCCAGAGGGCGGGGCTATTTTGACTTATATGACCATAGAGAAAACTTAAAAAATCTTCTCCTCCGAAAGTGTCAGGCATATTTTCAAATAATTTTGCAGAAACATTCCTTTGGTGACACTCTACAAGATTCCTTTAAGCCATGGTGGTTGGTAAAAAAAATAGCCACCACGGGGCAGGGCTGTTTGGAGATTTTATTTTTGCCTTATGGCCGTGGAGCGATACTGGCCCTCTTGGGCCTCTTGTTTGACAAAATATGTTTAAAGTCGTCTGCTGCAGAATTGTCGTACGAGGGAGAGGATTACAGAAAATGTAATTCCATACAGACTTTGATTTATTCTGAAGGTAACGATTTTTTATAAATAACCATTATCGATTTGTATCGATACATACATGTACCCTAAATAAATCATTTCAATTAAGCAAATGTCACACAAGGAAGTTATCCATTTCCCACTTACAGACGCTTTATAGTGTATGCATTTTTATTAATTAAATATGACATAATATAAGTATTACATTAGTCAAACATCTTTTACTGTAGTGCTTTAAGCCCTGGTCACATCCACGTTACGAGCTCCGTACGAGTTGGTTTTCAGCCGGAGCCCGTACGGACATCGTTGACTCTTGCGAGCATCGTACAGCTTTTTTTTTTTTAACTCGAAGAGGACTCGGGGACACGGTGAAAACGTTTCACCGAACTCCCGAGTTCTCTCCGAGGTCGTAGAAATGTTCGAAGTCGGGAGCAACTTGCAAGCAACCCACCACAAAGGTCACGATAAAGCTCGTATGGGCATCGCACGATGGCCGGTCGGATTTGGAACACAGCGAGGCCCTTAACCCTTTCCCTCATACAGACGCTTTCTGACGCCTTTGCAGCAGATGGCTTTTTGAAAACAAAGTGAAAAAAGAAGAAATTGCACAAAACGTGCAATTTCTCCTTTTGCCACAATGTTTTCCACTTTTTGTTATCCATTCAATTATGGAGATTTTCGATGTTTTGACAAAATACGTTCAAAGTCATCTGCTGCAGCATTGTCGTATGAGGAAAGGGTTAATAGCTTAACGGTGCTCGCATAACTGTCGCAGGGGAGTCGTAATCTTTTTAGTCAGATGTCTTCAAGGTCGTTTCCTGCAGATTTGTTGGATTTTGAAAATGGTTAAATCACATACAATTTGATTGCTTGACCGATTTATTGATTGCTTGGGGTTTCATACCATTTTGTTCAGTCATATCACTGCGACCAGTTCATCTACATGTACCAATGTATTTCCTTGATTTCTCAAACCAGTAATCCACATTACATTCTTTCCAAGCAACTGGCTTCTTTTCAACATAGACTGTTAGCCATTTGGTGACAGACGAATGACGCATTGACTTTTGTCAAACTTCGGAAAGAATGGCGGCCGAGTTGCGGTTTTAACCCATGGATTGACAGCCCATGTCGCTACCAACTGAGATACCGGGGCTGGGTAGATCAAATGTGTAGATAAACTAACAAATAATGTATTGTGCTCTTTATTTAATAATGTTACTGATTTAGTTCATGATTGCACCGATGTATTGATTAGAAGTCACTTATCCTTCTTAAATTACTTACATGGTATTTATTTTGACTTCCTGTTAACAAATTCCCACATACAATAAATCAACAGCAGACGACTTTTAAAACATAAATAACAAATTGAAACTCTCCATAAATTAAATTTTGCAATTATTGAATAAATTTGAAAACATTGTGATTAAAGGAGAAATTGCTCATTATGAGCAATTTCTCCTTTAGCCACAATCTGTTCAAATGTAGTCTGCTGTAGAGGTACCAGAACGTGTCTGTATGTGGGAAAGGGTTACGTATGAATTATCAACGTTATCAGATTTAAAAAAAAAATCCCTCGATATGGGAAAGGGTTAATGAAATGTTTACTACAGGCGAGCAATTCGCTTATGTATGATGACCTTGCTTAAACTTGCTTTTTGAACAATAATCAATTATATGGATATTTTAATATTAATATTGTAATTTAATTAACGCCCCCCCCCCCCCCCCCCCCCTTTCCCATATTAACGCATGTGCAACAGACGGCATTAGAAAACGACCTGGCAAAAACAATGGAAATCGGTCATAAGTTCAAAAGACTTTCAATTCTGTTCAAGAATTATAAATTCATTCATCGAGAACATATATTGAGTATCTTTTTAAGTTGTCCGCTGCAGTTTATGTTATACTCGGCAATCAGTGCAGAGTCAGATCAAGCTGGGCTGATGACACAGTGCGTTAAAGGTGTAACCGTTACGCACTGAACCATCAATGTAATGTTTTGTGGGTTTTTCCCTGAGTCACCGTATTGAATACATTCCTATTGTGAATCTATTGTTAAACACACTTCGCATCCGGGAGGTCTAAACTTCATAATTGTTGTCCAAAATTATGTCTTTTTTTATATTTCGCCTCTTTATTAATGAGCGACAGTGACTTCGTCAAAAAAAGTGGAAATGTTGCATCATCGACATCACACCGGTCAGACGCCCACTCAATGAAAAAGAAGTGGAAGACAGTGGTGCAGAGTAAGAGCTTCGGACTCCCGTACCATAAGTCCCTGGTTCGAGTCCCGTGATGAGGGGGTTCTGACTTTGGGATGTATTCACACAAACGGCGCGAGTACTGGTTAAGTCCCCAGGAAGCAGACATCGAGCGTGATTAATATTAACTGAAAGCTTATTTCGCAATCGATGTGAAATAAATAAGTGTAAACTAATGGAAAAGTTCTCTTAAATACCTACCTGTTATTATTGGCTTGCGTTGGGTGTTAAATAGAGACACTATTCACAACATAGTGTATTACGAAAAACCGAGAGTCGGTAGCATAGGCGGTAGAGACGCGATGTTTCAATCCAAAGGAAGCTAGTTCAAACCCCAATTCGGACAACCTTGTTTCCGAAGTTCACCATAAGTTAACGTTTGTCGAAAAGCGTCCTTCGTCTTGGGTGGAGTACTAGTGTGAGAAGGCCAGGAAACACTTGTGAACTGGCAGCCGTGATATGACGTGAAAATTGTTGAAAAAGGCGTACACTCCTAATCTACCAATCGATCTACGTCCACCAAGCGTTGTGTAATTGTATAGGTGTAAAATGGAGATTAGTTTGTACATCCATGATGAGTTATTTAAATGTACACTGTATATCATAGGCTTATCGTGTGCGTCTTTGATTATTAGATTTTTTAGCGAAGAGTGCATGGTGATCTTGATCTACGCTGAAGGCAAGATGCATTAAACCTATCTACATAGAGACGCGTTCTGAACCTTCTACAGCAACGAACTTTAGAAAACAGTATGGCAAAGGGATAAATTGCTCATGATGAGCAATTTCTCCTTTTGCCATAATGTTTTTCACTTTATTCAATAATTGTTCTTTCATTTAAAGAGATAGTTTACAAATTTATTTTGAAATGTTTTCAAAGTCGTCTGCTACAAGTGTGGGAAAAAGTTAGTTTGGGTTTTCTGTACTGCGTTTCAATTATTGTAGCATGAATCATTTTTGTTTATCATAAAGTAATGAATCCCCCCCCCCCCCCCCCCCCCCAAAAAAAGTGAAAAAATGTCAATTGAATACGAACGCGAAAATTAAATTGTTTACCTAGTTTCTCTAACGGCGGGTGTACAGTTACGCAATAATCCCATTCATTGAAGTCAGGCATCCGTGGTGTAGCGAACATACACCTAGGCGTGTTTTTCCTAAAAAACTTTATTTACTTGGGCGACAATTACCCCATTCATTGTAGTCAGACATCCTGGTTGTAGAGGACAAACATGTGATTTTCCTAAAAACTTTATTTACTGGGAAAAAAAAAAATTACAATGGAAAAACCGGAGTTAAAATGACTCTTGTTTATATCTAACAACAAAACCCAACAAATAGTGTGGGCTAACATATTTACAACGGACAATCTGTCATTTAACTTAATTAGGGTTGAAAGCGCAAATAATATTCCAACAAAGATTGATTGATTGGTGTTTTACGACGCTTTCAACATTTTGTTAGTTATATCCATTTATCCCGACACCAGTCAGTCAGTCGTAATGCTAACCCCGCAACCCTGAGCGCCAGTGAGGGCGGCAATTACTAACATTTGTTATATCTATGGTGTGACCCGGATGGGGATCGAACTCGCGACCTCCCGTACTCGAGGCAGACGCTCTTCCACTACACCAACGAGGCGGTCTCGAACATTCCGTCTGTTAGTAAATTACCAGTATTACTGGTCAATTTATCCTGGTACTAGTGAGTGAGTCGTAATGCTAGCCCCACAATTCTAAGCACCAAGGAGGGAAAGCCATTACTACCATTTTAAAGTCGTTAGTATGACCCTGCCGGTGATCGAAACCACGACCTCCCGCACCCGAATATGTATTCAGTCCGTCATGTTAGTTAAAATATCCACTTATTCAACAAACAAAATAATTTGAATGTATCAAATCATTACATAAATAGTTGATTGATTGATTGGGCTTCAACGTTGTCTTAAACAATATATTCAGCCATATCACGACGGCCAGTTCACTTGTTTATGTTTTTTCAGGGAATTTTTACACTAGTACTTCATACAGTCTTTCCAAGAATGTGGATACTTTTCCATATAGACCGTTATCCTATTGGTGGAACACGAATGACGCTTGTCGCATTGACTTATTGCAAACGTCGGAAACAATCTTATCCGAGCTTGGATTCAAACTCACAATCTCTTGATTGACAATCCACGGGGTTACCGACTGAGCTACCGGCGCTCGGCACGAATGAAACTTACACACATAATTGAATAACCGTATTTATGTACAACACTTTATACTCTTTACTAATGATATAAAGTGTTTTACTGACTTTCTGTCCTTTGGAAGACCTTATTTACAAAGATTTCGTAAATGATATTGAAGGAGCTCTGATTCGAATACGTACCTTATTTATCGTTAAGCGTTAATTAAAAATTCATTTTCGCAAATTTAATTGTTATGATGAAATTGATTAACTCTTTCAGTTAAAAGGCAATATTGAGGTTTTTGCAAACAATCGTAACGAGCTGTCTCACCTGAAATCAGCATTGTTTGCATTTTATTTATCAAAAAAAGTCCAAACTTTTATTACATGAGAAATAGAGATGCCCGATTTTGAACATAGAATAGTCTACTTGAAACAATTCGGCGCTGAAAGAGTTAAACGTAATTAAAATCGGGAGGAATGTTATTTCGTTATATGAGCCGTCCAATGAGAAAAACAACAATATGGCATCTGCGTAATGTATCGATCCATAGACGGAAATGAATCCTGAAACAGAAAATCCGCAAGAGAAGAAACTTGAAGTGTCTGTCCGGGTAAGCCTGCGTATGCTAACCCTGATATCGGTCGATACTTTACGCAGAGTCCACAATGTTGGTTTTCTCGCGGGACGGCTCATATCAATATATCTGCGTAATGTATCGACCAGATCAGCCTGCGCTGTCCGCGCAGACTGATCCGGTCGACACATTCCGTCTTAGGAGGATAGATGTATACAGTAGTTATTCCTGAAACAGAAAATCCACAGGATACGAGCAGTGTCGGTCCAGGTAAGCCTGCGTGGCATGCTTAGTCTGATCCGTGTCGATACTTTACGCAGAGTCCACAATGATGGTTTTCTCGCGGGACGGCTCATATCAATATATCTGCGTAATGTATCGACCAGATCAGCAAGCGCTGTCCGCGCAGACCTGTTCCGGCCGACACATTCCGTCTTAGGGGGATAGATGTATACAGTAGTTATTCCTGAAACAGAAAATCCACAGGATACAAACAGTGTCGGTCCAGGTAAGCCTGCGTGGCATGCTTAGTCTGATCCGGGTCGATACTTTACGCAGAGTCCACAATGTTGGTTTTCTCGCGGGACGACTCATATCGCTATATGTTTTAGTTACATATGAGGAGCCGCGTGTAGCGACTTGGAGACTTAATGCGTGTGCGTACGGCGAAGCTTCAGGTGATCCTTTGTATTCAAACAGTCTAATCAGAGTCTTCAATGTCCGTCTTCATGTGATTTAGTCCTAGACGCATCTTTCCGTAAAATTATAAGAGTATATTGTCCAACTAGTTTCACGACAAGGCACATTTACAGCGAGCCAATTAGACCCACATGATCAGACACGTGTTATTTGTTAATTGAACAAATTGATTAGTTTTTGTTGTCATAGTATGTATGTTTCAGGAATCATTACTCTATACCTCTATCCCCCTGAGACGGAATGTGTCGGCCCGGATCTGTCTTCGCGGACTGATAAGGCTGATCTGGATCGATACATTACGCAGAGACCATAATGTTGATTTTCTCGCGGGACGGCTCATTACATAATATCCTATTTCCCAGATAGATGTGTAACAATTTTATGACAAGTTTACTATGCGTAACCAACGCAGTCTGTTTACTTTATATTATGTTGTGGTTTTTTTCCTGTTTTGTTATAACATTTTTATGACAAGTTTACAACCAACTCAATCTCTTTACTTTTCATTATGTTGTGTTTGGTTTCCTTGGGATTTTATGTCGTTTTCAACATTATTTCAGTTATATCACGACGACAGTTCACTTATTCATGATACCTGGGTAAAGAAACCAGTACTAGGCTAGGAAATGTGCTTTGCCCAAGGGCACTCCACCATATCCGTTAAACCGCGAATAGGGATTCTTCGTATACGCTTTATCGTTATTTATTACAAAGAAAGTTGCTGTGGTGGTTTCTGATCGTGTTGTTCCGTAATCAGACTCTTTACTTTTGGTTTAGTTTAAGCTTGTTTATATTACATCTATTGCGAAACCAAATAATATTATATCAGTCACGCTCGATGACTGCTTCCTTGAGATATAACCAGTAAGTGTGCCGTTTGTGTAGACAAATCACAAGGGCAGAACCCAGTCATCAAGGACTTCGAACCCGGGACCTTTGATACGAGAGGCTGATCCTCTTTTTTCCACTATTTGTTTGACGTTAGACATTTGGTGAATTATTGTTTTTGTCCACTGTTTTGAAGTTTGTATTGATGTGGAAAGAAATGTGTTGTTGATATTGGTAATAATGGCTTTTGGGGTTTAATTCAATTGCTATGAAACCAGAGCTCATTTGACTTGAACTGATGGAATGTATTCATCCTTTTTTGTTTTAACCACATTTGACCTATTATTAAATGTACTGAACTCTAGATTATTGATAGTGAAGTCAACATTTTAAAACTGTGCAAAAGTTGTCTTGATATATAAAAATCTTAATTATGTGGGTTAAAATTGGAGTAATAATTTAACTTTCCAGTGCAGTAAACATCTAAATATTGATTGTTTATTATTCAGTTTTACTGGGTAGTCATACCCAGTAAGCCACATTGTGTACACTGTCATGACTTATAACTGACCATCTGGAATTCAGTACCTTTAAAGCATACTTTAACAATTGCCGTTGTCCAGAATTAAACTTATCTTATTCTAAGCCATTCACCTACATATTATGTGCCTCATTTATTCTCGTATTCAAATGGAAATTTAACCTTTATTTGACATGTGTCATTTCAGGTTTAATGTTTACTTGTTTAGCACTCTAGGGTCAGACTTGTCTGATGTCACTGAGAGAAAAAAGCTATTGTTACCTTTAAGAAAAATACCATCAATTGATGTAAATTCGTCCCTGTATTTCTAAAGCTCTAATAATTGTTTGAGCAATATACCCTTTTCTTCTGGCCATCAATTATTCATTCATATTTCATCAACTTGAAGTGTTATTTCATTTCAAGGGTCAAAGTACGTCAATATCGGCCCCCGAGTTATGCATCATTACTGACTTGATCTGAAGAAATGCATGTCAGCCCAATACAATTCAATCCGTCAAAGTATGACACCAACACCTTTGGTCAAACATTGACGAAGATAAAAGTAACCAATGGGGGTCGATTTTAGTATTGTACTCGTCCCTTGAACTATCTTTTGATCGGAACGTGAACGAGTATAATTTCTTTTCGTTTGTTCACGCATCGTAATGCCATTGGACACGTATCATCTAGCCTTTTAAAAATGGAACAAACCCATGACTTGAACTCGGCACTCAAGGAAGGCACCAGAATAAGCTATCATTATTAAACTCCGTGAGGGAAATGGTTTGACGAGAGAGTGTGTACATTCAAAACTTTGGACGCTGTAAATTTCATCATCCTCGAGTCCAATAAATGAAAATTTACTTCTAAATTATATTACAGGAAAAACAGTGTCTAAACACAATGCAAAGAACAATTTAACCTTTTATTTAAAATGTATAAAAAACACTTCTAGTTGAACTTTAGACTTGGTGCCTACTTTCCTGCCACTCGCCGGACGTCATGAGTCTTTGTAGTATTAACTTTTATAAATGTCACTAATTATTCACTATTTTAAGTCTAACACCACGATGTGGTATTTGGGTGCAGTAAGAATCCAAATTGGAGAATTCAGTTATATGTTTATTCAATAACAGTTATAGAACAACTACTATTGATGATTATGCATTTTGTTTGAATTAACTATTTTGCTAGTATACTATAGAAGAGGGGTTAAATGATATATATAAAAGGGCTCAAGATGTAGTAACTTTGTTTAAGCAACTAAAATTGGAGCTGATACCCGGGATATAAAAATGTGTGATATACATATTTCTATATAAAACATATTCATTACGATAGTTTTTTTCAGGATGAAATTCAATTGAGTCAATTATTCAAAATAGCTCAGAGATATTTGAAAAAATAAAAACATTAAACACGTTGAAATAAAATCTCCTCACATATATCACATATTTTCTATTAAGAATGATTTAGCTGTTAAACAACAGTATTTAGTCAAAGCTCTTGAGTTTCACCTTACAAACAATATGAGAAATTTCCTCTTTTGCCACAATGTGTATAGCTATTCTCAATCATATAATACTTTTAAATAAATGTTTTCCATATTTTTGAGATGTTTGTTACAGAATCGTTGTAGGTTGGTTAAATATCAATTTAGACCAATAAAATAGCGCCTGCCTGTTATGATAATTTAAAAATCTTAGTACTTACGCTATTCTGTCTCTGGATCGACTGGTTTAATGCGCACCACAATCGCTTGTCTCACTTATTCAGCTGGAAACAGGAAGTAACACCTTTGACCCTTCTTACTCCTTATGTTGCAGACGGTATTTAACAAAAAACGTTGTTTGAAATGGAGAACCTGCTTAAAACCCCAGCCATGTACACTTCCTGATTCCCCGACGATATTTTCTATTCAACTTAAAATGAAATTTATGCATCCAATTCGAACAGTTTGCATGTTTTCCTAATGTGTTTTTAAAGCAGACGACTCTAGGAGTATTATAGCAGGTGACGGCTGATTGTTACACAATATACACTAACCAATCGCTGAGTCGCATTAGTTCCCCTTTTGACGGATTATGTATCAAATGTCACCGTTGCATTGTTGGACTTGAAATGCAGTCAACTGCAGGAGATTAACATTTCAGTAACTATTCAGTCGGTACAGGAGGTGTGTTACAAATGAACAGACTGCTATTCTGAGGTAAATCATTATCGACACATTATTGATATTTAACAGATATAATATTTAGTTTTTAGTTTTTAGATTGAGTGCATCGCTTTAAAATGTTTTTTTCTTTTTAGAATTTTGTTATTTAAACCTTTTTCTTTAACACTACGTCTTAGATCTATATTGATAAGATACTTTCACCAGTAAGTACATGTTTTTATATTGTTGAATGAATATTTCTAGATTCCGAATCGTTTAAGGGAACATTTTTACTTCTCAACTCATGGTATACCCAATATTCGCTTATTGGAGATAGTTTACTGCGTAAAATATTGGAAATGACGCGAGCACATAGTTTCATGTTCATGATACATGTTATAGCTTTACCCTTAACCACATAAATACGCTTTTTGAGGCATCGGCATCATACCACTGTTAGAAACATAGTGACGAAAGGAGAAATTGCTCAAATGAGCAATTTCTCCTTTTTCCACAATTACTTAAACTTTATTCAATACATGGAACAGTTCTTTGATTTACGGAGAGTTTCCATATTTTTGATTAAATGCTTTAAAAATCATCGGCTACAGATTTGTTGTATGTGGGAAAGGGTATCAAAATGTCATCAGATGTGACACCCACGACATGTTTGCAATTTGATCATAGTTTTATCAGTTGTGACACCAACTTCATGTTTGCAATTTAATCAATATGTCATCAGATTTGACACCAACGACATGTTTTCAATTTGATCATAATTTCATCAGTTGTGACACCAACTTCATGTTTACAATTTAATCAATATGTCATCAGATTTGACACCAACGACATGTTTGCAATTTGATTATAATTTCGTCAGTTGTGACACTAACTACATGTACATGTTTGTAATTTGAGAATAAATTCATCAGTTGTGACACCAACTACATGTTTGCAATGTGATTCGATTGCAATAGGTGTGACACCAACTTCATGTTTGCAATTTAATGAATATGTCATCAGATTTGACACCAACGACATGTTTGCAATTTGATTATAATTTCGTCAGTTGTGACACTAACTACATGTACATGTTTGTAATTTGAGAATAAATTCATCAGTTGTGACACCAACTACATGTTTGCAATTTGATTAGATTGCATCAGTTGTGACACCAACTACATGTTTGCAATTTGATTATATTTCGGCAGATGTGACACCAACGACATGCTTGCATGTTATCATAATAACCGTTAAGTCGAAAAGTATCCGAAGCTCACTATTCTTCTGAGACGGTTACATTTGACGCTGGTAGTTTTGGACCAGCGTAGATCAAGATTGCCATGCGGATCCGCGCAGTGTGACCAAGATCTGCACTTTTCGCTAACAAGTCAATGACTCACACGATACACCTCTGACATATATGTACATTTAAATCACTTACCACGGATATGTAACTTTTTCTAATAACCCTGAAGTATGTGTTTGTAGATTGATTGAATCAGTGGGGTCTAACGCCTTTCTTTTCAATCATATCAGGGCTGTCAGTTCACATACCAATGTGTTTTTGACTTTCATACCGGTACTCCACATAATAGCCTTTCAAATCATCTGGATGCTCTTTCTAATGTATAGACCGTTAACCCAGTGATTGAAGACGAATGACGATTGTGGCACTCGTCGAAAAAGTGTTGACCGAGCTTGAGTTCGAAGTAAAAAACCATTGATTGACAGCCCGCGTCCCTACTGACTGAGCTGACGGGGCTCTGCTGTTTCAGGTTGATACGCTCGTGTTATATTGCATTATATTGTATTATGGACCTGTGATGAATCGTGCCGTGCGAGCAACCTTGATTGATTGATTGATTGATTGATCGGGGTTTAACGCCGTTTTCAACAATTTTTCAGTCATATCACGGCGACCATTTCACCTATTCATGCGTTTCCTGGTTTTCCCACACCAGTACACAACATACTTTCCAAGCAACTGGCTACTTTTCCACATAGACTGTTAAACAGCCCATTTGTGAAAGAGGAATGACGCAGGTCACAGTGACTTTTGTCAAACTTCGGAAAGAATGTTGGCCGAGCTGGGATTCGAACTCACAACCCCTAGATTGACAGTCCGAGTCGCTACCGACTGAGCTACCGGGGCCCGGCGAGAGCAACCTTGGTAGTGATGAATCGAACATCTTCGGATAAATACTTCTACTGCGAGCGCAACATTGGTAGTGATGAATCGAACATCCTCGGGTAAATGCGTCTACTGCGAGAGCAACATTGGTAGTGATGAATCGAACTTCCTCGGGTAAATGTGTCTACTGCGAGAGCAACCTTGGTAGTGATGAATAGAACATCCTCGGGTAAATACTTCTACTGCGAGCGCAACCTTGTTAGTAATGACTCGAACAACCTCGGGTAAATGCGTCTACTGCGAGAGCAACCTTGGTAGTGATGAATAGAACATCCTCGGGTAAATACGTCTACTGCGAGCGCAACCTTGGTAGTGATGAATAGAACATCCTCGGGTAAATGCGTCTACTGCGAGAGCAACATTGGTAGTGATGAATCGAACTTCCTCGGGTAAATGTGTCTACTGCGAGAGCAACCTTGGTAGTGATGAATCAAACATCCTTGGGTAAATACTTTTACTGCGCGCGCAACCTTGGTAGTAATGACTCGAACATCTTCGGTTAAATGCGTCTACTGCGAGAGCAACCATTGTAGTTATGAATCGAACAGCCTCGGGTAAATGCGTCTACTGCGAGAGCAACCTTTGTAGTTGTGAATCGGACATCCTCGGGTAAATGCGTCTACTGCGAGAGCAATCTTGGTAGTGATGAATAGAACATCCTTGGGTAAATGCGTTTACTGCGAGAGGAAGCTTGGCACATAAATGTGTGTTCACAAACGTTGTCCATAACATTCTGTTGAGTCGATTCTCTTGAGTACCAACACCATAAGGTTTCAACTAAATTGAAACACCCGAAACTCCCCAAACCTACGATGTAGCTTAACGTATATGTAGACCGTGGATACGCACTAACTTAAGAGGAAACATATTTGTATTGTGTTTTATGGCGACATCAACCTTTTTTCAGTTATGTCACGGTGTTTCCTGGGTAAGTTACCAGTACTACTAGTACTTTTATCCTGACACCAGAAAGTCAGTCGTAATGCTAACCCCACAACACTGAGCACCAAGGACAAACTGTTAATAAAGGACTAACAGCACATTAACCCCAAAATGTCTGCATTTTATTGTTTCGTCATACATTATAACAAACACAGCCATTGATCATGACATATTTCTATTATGACTTTGTTTGTATGGTGTTTTACGTATGACCCGGCCAAGGATCCGACCTGCGACCCCCGCACCCGAGGTGCACGCTCTTTCACTACACCCACCACCGAGACGGTTAGAGAGACATGGGTGTACATAAGGACGGAATAAATGAACTAAAGCATAACCTGATTTACTGCTTAGGTGGTTAATGTTAGAGAGACCGCTTCCGGTGCTGAAAGTCGCGCGTTCGATCCCTTAGCCAGGTCATACCAAATACTTTAAAATGGTAGTAATGGCTTTCTTTCCTTGGCGTCTCTGATTATCGGGTTATGACTACAAAACCATTGAAAGCAGCGTAAAACACTAAACAAACAAGAGGGCCATGAGGCCCAGAAATCGCTCACATGAAAATGGGCTATTTAAGACTTAACTCTTTCAGTGTCAATGGAAATATCATCAAGACAAACTTTCTGACACAATTTTAAGCTGCTCATGTCAACAAGATTGTCATTAAATTTGGCCTAGTGACCTAGTTTTTGAACGGACATAACCCGTATTCGAGCTAAGACAAGATATCACTTAAACAAATATTCTGACAAAGTTTCAACATGCTCAAGTTTCGAATGTGGCTTCAAGAGAGTTAACAAGATTTTCATTAAATTTGGCCTTGTGACCTAGTTTTGACCCAACATGACCCATATTCGAACTTGGCCTAGATATTACCAAGACAAACGTTCTGACAAAGTTTCAACATGCTCAAGTCTAGAATGCGGCTTCAAGAGTGTTAACAAGATTTTCATTAAATTTGGCCTAGTCACCTAGTTTTTGACCCGACATGACCCATATCCAAACTCGGCCTAGATATCATCATGACAAACTTTCTGACAAAGTTCCAATATGCGCATGTTAAAAATGTGGCTTCAAGAGTGTTAACACGATTTTCCTCCAACTTGGCCTATTGACCTGGTATTTGACCCGACATGACTTATATTCAAACTTGGTTTAGATATCACTGAGATAAACATTCTGACATAATTTCAACATGCTCAAGCCAAAAATGCGGCTTCAAGAGTGTTAACAAGATTTTCATTAAATTTGGCCTAGTCACCTAGTTTTTGACCCGACATGACCCATATTCAAACTTAGCATAGATATCATCAAGACAAACTTTCTGACAAAGTTTCAACATGCTCATGTTTAAAATGTGGCTTCAAGAGTGTTAACACAATTTTCCTTCAATTTGGCCTAGTGACCTATTTTTTGACGACCCGACATGACCTATATTCAAACTTGGTTTAGATATTATTAAGACAAACATTCTGACATAGTTTGAACATGCTCAAGCCAAAAATGTGGCTTCCAGAGTGTTAACAAGATTTTCATTAAATTTGGCTTAGTGACCTAGTTTTTAACCGGACATGACCCAGTTTAGAACTTGGCCTAGGTTTGATGGAGATATATGTTCTGATAAACTGTCATGAAGATTGGATGCAAAATGTTGCCTCTAGAGTGTTAACAAGCAAATGTTGACGACGAACGACGAACGACGGACTACGGACGACAGACGACGGACAAAAGGCAATCACAAAAACTCACCTTGAGCATTTTGAACTCTGGTGAGCTAGAATCAAACAAACAAAGTAATATTATTGAAATAATTCATGATCAAAGGCTTTGTTTGTCAAGATGTATGACACACCATTTAAATACGCCCGTTTATGGGAAAAGGTACTATGTAAACAGGGTAGAACCAGATCCGCATTTACATCCGCTCAGTCTGATATAGATTTAAATTGTTCCCATATCACCAAGACAAGCTTGTTAGATGTTCCTGTCAACTGGTATAGACGGACAGGAAGATCTGAATCATAACTGTTCGGAATAGCATCTTGTACCTTTTCCAGTGGACGGGCTCAATTATAACTGACTAACAAGGACATAACAGTTTCGCTGATTAAAAATCGATTGGGTAAATCACTGGTTTAATTCGCTGTTCGCTGTGTACAATGTTAATCTGAAAACAGGTTGACAGACAAGGCCGACCAAATACATGTATCCTTTATTTTCCACTTTCCATATAGGGAAGTGGATAGTCGAAAGTTTACCAAGTGCCAAGTGAAACCGTCTCGTAAACTGTGTCGTACATAATCTTCACAGCGTGTTTCTTTTGTATCGTTTATTACGCCATTATGCGCAACACATATACTCGTATGTATACACGACTTTTACTACATTTGTATACATCTTTCTATACACAAAATGGTTTTACTGTTTCAAAGGAAGGGTCCGTCCTTTTGTTTTATTATGTTTCATAACTAGAAGCTGTATTAGCTTATGTTAATAAAATATGATGAAATTGCTAATAATTTTGTGATACACGTACATGAAGGAGCGTTTTCCCCTTTTTGTTTATGAGACGATTAAAGGGTTTGAACAAATAATTAGAAAGATATGAGCAGTTCTACGAGAAAAACCAACAGTTGCGGACACTGCGTAAAATGTCGACCCGGATCAGCATAAGCATGCCGCTCAGGCTAATCCGTGCGGATACTTTTCGCCACCTTTGGATTTGCTGTTTCAGGAATCATTAACAACATACCTCTATCCCATTGAGGACGAAATGTGTCGACCCGGATTAGCCTGTGGGGATTACGCAGGATGATCTGAATCTATAATGTTGGTTTTCTCGTGTAACGGCTCATATTGTTGAAAGAAGACAAGTTTACTATCCCGTTATCTAGTCCTCTGAAGCACATGAGCTGTGTTCTTAGAAAATTTAACTCATCCATAAGTACGCCTATGCACTCGGATCAAAGAAAACACTGTTAGTCAGATGTTCCTCGAAACTTTCTTTCACATAATGGAACAGCGCAGAAGCAGATTAAACTGTGCGAAGCAGTCACCTCTGTAAAACAGTCACCTCTATAAAGCAGTCACCTCTATAATGCAGTCACCTCTATAAAGCAGTCACCTCTATAAGGCAGTCACCTCTACAAGGCAGTCATCTCTATAAAGCAGTCACCTCTATTAAGTAGCCACCTCTAAAAGCAGCCACCTCTATAAAGCAGTCACCTCTATAAACAGTCACCTCTATAAAGCAGCCACCTCTGTAAAGTACATGTAGTCACATCCATAAAGCAGTCACCTCTGTAAAGTAGTCACCTCTATAAAGCAGCCACTTCTATAAAACAGTCACCTCTTTAAAGCAGTCACCTCTACAAAGCAGCCACCTCTATAAAGCAGCCACCTCTGTAAAGCAGCCAACTTGTTTTAAGCAGCCACTTGAAGGTTAACATCAACAATATATCCTTCTTTATTTGACTTTTCTCAAACTATCACCTGTGTTCAGCAGACACACTTTTACTCTTACCTGATTTTTGCTGCATAAGTTAAGTAAGGCTGTATGAATATTTTCAGACAGTCGAACATTCTGAACTCTGGATTAGGTAATACAAAATCATTTTTTATATGTTAAAAGTGAAAATACAACGTCAATACCATAAGTTATAAAAGTGATGTAATAGTGGCATTGAGAAATGTTCTTTTGTCGTTTCTTTTACGGGTTTAGGTCTCCGAGAATTCGGATACAGATATCATCATAACGCCGACAGTATTTTGAAATACTGTTCACCAAAGTTGGTAATTAGTTAATTTGTTTCATTGCATGTTGCTTAACACAGCTTTCAACACACTTTCTGTTATATCACGACATATCCTTGATGTGTTACCAGTATCTCTGGTCTATTTATTCTGACAGCAGCGAGTCAGTCGTAATACTAACCCCACAATCAGAGTGCCAAGGAGGGAAATGCATTTCTTTCATTTTAACTATGTCCCTGCCAAAGGCAATTAAAGGCTTTATCAAAGATTGCAGATTCACGCGAAACGAGCTAACTCTCCTGAATTATGCATTGTTTGCCACTTAGAAATTAAAATTTCACCAAATTTCCTGTTTAACGT
Source organism: Serripes groenlandicus (assembly GCA_031761405.1). Taxonomy (NCBI): domain Eukaryota; kingdom Metazoa; phylum Mollusca; class Bivalvia; order Cardiida; family Cardiidae; genus Serripes; species Serripes groenlandicus. Next base: position 33,796,800 of record JASEVX010000008.1, on the reverse strand, counting down.
AAAGTGGAGTGGTCCAATTTGCAACATGGATGAGTCGACTTTTTTGAAATTATGCAGTGAAAGGGTTTAATTCTTTGGTATGACTTGAAAGGGGACGCTCTATCACTACATGTACACCACCGAGTCCGTCTCTGGTTGACAATCCCTTCAATTCAATATAAGACGAATTGCGAGAAAGTCAACATTCAGGAATCTGGGTAAAGTATTGAACCGGATCAGCATAAGCATGCCGCGCAGGCTAACCCGGACGGTCACTTTTCGCCTACATTGGCGATATGTTTCAGGAATCATTACTTTATACCTCTCCTCCCCTAGGATGAATGTGTCGGCCCTGCTAAGCCCTGGAAGACTGCGTAGGCAGATCTGGGTCGATACGTTACGCAGAGTCCATGATGTTGCTTTTTTCTTGGAACGGCTCATAGGATTTGTTTTATTTTACAGGACAGAGTGATGGATTTTGGTTCGAATGGTTCAGCCCCGTACGGGCAAGGCAGACCGGTATGTTCAAAACGATGATAAAAACCGCTTTTGAATTCATTTTCTTACTTTAGAGATAGTGTTTTGAAATAAATATAAAGACGACATATGGGTTTCAGTTTTCAAGATTTCTTTCAGTTGTAATGAATTGGACTTCCTCCGAAAAAATAAGAACTGTTTCCTTTATTATATCATTTATAAAGAGATAATTTTTTAAAAGTTTGGTCAGATGTTGCTGCAGATATGTAAAAGGTTTAAAGCAGATTGTACTAAATCCACACGGGACGTTGACAACGTACGTCAACGACACTGACGCAAAAGGAAGGGTAATACTATAAGCTCTCTTACGAAACAGTCCTGCAGAGCTAAGAATGAATGTGAGGTCAATTTGTTTTAAACTTTTAAACTCATCTTCTGCAATGGCGTCTTTAATAGTTCTATCTAGGACGAGATTGAAGTAATTAACATCCCGCATTCAACACACCTGCGGCAGACGACTCAAAGAACATCTGGACCAAAATATTCTGAAACGAAATCTTAATTGAAAAATTGAGTTAATACAAGGTGGCACGTAGAAATTGTTCCGTATGAACAGCACTCTTTCGTTTATCCCAATGATTTAAAAATTCGTCTGCTGCAGAAGCGTCTAATTAAAGTAGTAGAACGCTTATTAGTTTATTTTTGCTTTCATACCAGGCATCAAGACCAAGCCATGGCTCTTCCGGGGGTTATAATGTAAGTAAAATTTATACAGTCGACTTCTGATAACTCGAAGTCGACAGGGACCCATCAATTACTTCGAGTGATCGTCGTGTTCGAGTGATCGACGTGTTCGAATTATCGCCGTGTTCGAGATATTGTCGCGTTCGAGTTATAGTCCTTTTTGAGTTATTGTCGTGTTCGAGTTATGAACGTGTTCGAGTAATGAACGTGCTCGAGTTATAGTCATGTTCGAGCTATCGTCGTGTTCTTGTTATCGTCGTGTTCGAGTTATCGTCGTGTTCGAGCTATAGTCGTGTTCGAGTGATCGCCGTATTCGAGCCATCGTCGTGTTCGAGTTATCGTCGTGTTTGAGTTATCGTCGTGTTCGAGTTATCAACGTGTTCGAGTTATTATCGTGTTCTAGTTATTCTCGTTTTCGAGTTATCCTCATGTTCTGGTTATCGTCGTGTTTGAGTTATCGTCGTGTTCGAGTTATGAACGTGTTCGAGTTATAGTCGTGTTCAAGTCATCGTCGTATTCGAGTTATCGTCGTGTTAGAGTGATCGCCGTGTTTGAGTTATCGTCGTGTTCGAGCCATCGTCGTGTTCGAGTTATCGTCGTGTTCGAATTATCGTTATGTTCGAGCTAAAGTCTCGTTCGAGTTATCGTCGTGTTTGAGTTATCAACGTGTTCGAGTTATTGTCGTGTTTGAGTTATTGTCATTTTCTAGTTATCGTCGTGTTCGAGTTACTTTCGTGTTCGGGTTATCGTTGTGTTCGAGTTATCTTCGTGTTGGAGTTATAGTCGTGTTCGAGTCATCGTAGTGTTCGAGTTATCATCATTTTCTAGTTGTCGTCGTGTTCGAGTTATCTTCGGGTTCGGGTTATCGTTGTGTTCGAGTTATCGTCACGTTCGAGTTATCGTCGTGTTCGAGTTATCGTCGTGTTCGAGTTATCGTAGTGTTCGAGTTATCATCATTTTCTAGTTATCGTCGTTTTTCGAGTCATCTTCGTGTTCGGGTTATCGTAGTGTTCGAGTTATCTTCTAGTTGGAGCTATCGTTGTGTTCGAGTTATCGTCGCGTTCGAGTTATCGTCGTGTTCGAGGTATCGTCGTGTTCGAGTCTGCAATGTTGGTTTTCTCGTGGAACTGCTCATATTGTTGAAAGAACATAAGTTTACTACCCCGTTATCTAGTCATGTGAAGCACATAAGCGATCTTCTAAGAAAATCTAACTGAGCCAAAAGTTTTACACATGTAAACAAACATCTACCTGCGCACTCATGCACTCGGATCAAAGAAAACACTGTTTTTCTGATGTTTCTTGAAACTTTCTTTCACATAAAGGCGAACAGTGCATAACCAGATAAGACTGTGCAGATGCAAACAACAATTATGTTGGTTTGCGCAGAGAACCGCTCATAAATAAGTCACATTTCTCAGTTACCTCTATAAAGCAGCCAACTTGTATCAAGCAGCCATTTGAAGGTTAACATCAACATTTTCTTCTTTATTTGACTTTTCTCAAACTGTCACCTGGGTTTAGCAGACACATTTTGTCTCTCACCTGAGAGGCTGCATAAATTAAGTTAGACTGTACGATATTTTTTAGACAGTCGAAAATTCCGATACAGATATTATTATAACGCCGACAGTATTTTGAAATACTGTTCACTGTATCTGGTCAGTAGTTTGCTTGTTTCATTGCATGTTGCTTAAGACAGCTTTCAACACATTTTCTGTTATATCACGACATATCCTTGATGTGTTACCAGTACCTCTGGTCCACTTATTCTGACAGCAGCGAGTCAGTAATACTAACCCGACAATTCGGATGCCAAGGACGGAAATGCATTTCTTTCATTTTAACTATGTCCCTGCCAAAGGCAATTAAAGGCTTTATCAAAGATTGCAGATTCACGTGAAACGAGCTAACTCTCCTGAATTATGCATGGTTTGCCACTTAGAATTAAAATCTTACCAAATTTCCTGTTGGACGTAAAGTGGAGTGGTCCAATTTGCAACATGGATGAGTCGACTTTTTAAAACTAGGCAGTGAAAGGGTTTAAGTATTTTGTATGACTTGAAAGGGGACACTGTACACCACCGAGTCCGTCTCTGGTGGACATTCCCTTCAATTCAATATAAGTCGAATTGCGAGAAAGTCTACATTCAGGAATCTGGGTAAAGTATCGATCCGGATCAGCCTGCCGCGCAGGCAACCCGGACGGGCAGTTTTCGCCTCCATTGACTATCTGATTCAGGAATCATTACTTTATATCTCTTTTCCCGTGAGACGGAATGTGTCGGCCCTTATTAGCCTGCGCAGACTGCGTAGGCAGATCTGGTCGATACATTACGCAGAGTCCATCATGTTGGTTTTCTCTTCGAACGGTTCATAATTATGATTTTGTTTTCTTCAACAGGACAGAGTGATGGATTTTGATTCGAATGGTTTAGCCCCGTACATGCAAGGTAGACCGGTATGTGTTAAACGTTGATAACAATCACTTTAGAATTTTCTTACTTTACAAATAGTGTTTTGAAATAAAAATAAAGACGACATATGGGTTTGAGTTGTCAAGATCCCTTTCGGGTGTAATGAATTGGACTCCCTCCAAAAACCATAATAACTATTTTATTTATTATAATATGCCGGCCGACGTGAGATCTTTGGTCTTCGGACATTTTTTGGAGATTTAGAGATTTTAATATCTTCTTAATGAAAAATATTTCATAAACTCAGTAAAAATATTTCATTGAGTTATCATAAATGATTATTTTTCAGAAAGATATGAACGTTCATGCTTGTGTACCAAACTTTTAAATTATAACATCAGTTTACGAATGCCAATTGAAATGACGTTCAAAATGTGAATACATGACTTACGTTCTGTAATTTCACAAACAAGTAATTACATGTTTAATGAAAACATTTGTCAACGACACTGACACAAAGGGAAGGGTAAAAATATAAGCTCTCCTAGGAAATAGTTCAGTTGAGCTAAGAATGAATGTGAGGTCAATTTGTTTTAAACTTTTAAACTCATCTTCTGCAATGGCGTCTTTAATAGTTCTATCTAGGACGAGATTGAAGTAATTAACATCCCGCATTCAACACTTCTGCGGCAGACGACTTTAAGAACATCTGAACGAAAATCCGTAACATTTCTGGAACGAAATTGAGTTAATACAAAGTGGCAACAGTAGAAACTGTTCAGTATGAGCAGCAATCTTTCGTTTACTCCAATGATTTCAAAATTCGTCTGTTGCAGAAGCGTCTAATTAAAGTAGTAGAATGATTATTAGTTTATTTTTGCTTTCATACCAGGCATCAAGACCAAGCCATGGCTCTTTCGGTGATTATAATGTAAGTAAAATATATACAGTCGACTCCCGGTAACTCGAAGTCGACAGGGACACAACAATTACTTCTCGTGTTCGAGTGATCGTCGTGTTCGCGTGATTGTCGTGTTCGAGTGATCGTCGTGTTCGAGTTATTGTCGTGTTAGTGTTATCGTCGCGTTCGAGTTATCGTCGTGTTCGAGTTATAGTCACGGTCGAGTTATCGTCGTGTTTAATTTATAGTCTCGTTCGAGTAATCGTCGTGTTTGAGTTATAGTCGCGTTCGATATATCGTCGTGTTCGAGTAATAATCGCTTTCGAGTTATCGTCGTGTTCGGATTATCGTCGTGTTCGGATTATAGTCGTGTTCGGATTATAGTCGTGTTCGAGTTATTGTCGTGTTCGAGTTAAGTCGTGTTCGAGTTATCGTCGTGTTCGCGTTATTGTCGTGTTCGTGTTATCGTCGTGTTCGGATTGTCGTCGTTTTCGAGTTATCGTCGTGTTTCGAGTTATAGTCACGGTCGAGTTATCGTCGTGTTTGAGTGATATTCGCGTTCGAGTTAGCATCATGTTTTGAGTTATAGTCGCGTTCGAGTTAGCATCGTGTTCGAGTTAGCATCGTGTTCGAGTTAACATCGTGTTCGAGCTATAGTCGTTTTCGAGTTATCAACGTGTTCGAGTTATCGTCGTGTTCAAGTTATCGTCGTGTTCGAGTAATCAACGTGTTCACGTTTTCGTCGTGTTCGAGTTATAGTCGTGTTCGAGTTATCGTCGTGTTCTAGTTATCGTCGTGTTCGAGTTAACCTAGTGTTCGAGTGATCGTCGTGTTCAAGTTATCGTCGTGTTCGAGTAATCAACGTGTTCACGTTATCGTCGTGTTCAAGTTATCGTCATTGTTCGAGTTAACCTCGTGTTCGAGTGATCGTCGTGTTCAAGTTATCGTCGTGTTCGAGTTAACCTAGTGTTCGAGTGATCGTCGTGTTCGAGTGATCACTCGATAAATGATAAATTCACCGAGGTTATTTTCAGCTTCGCTATTCATTTATACTGAAATGCTTATCATGACACAAATCCGGCAATATAGAGAGCAATCGGAGCTGCATCTACGCTGTTTTCAAAAGTCATATCCACTACTGGAATGGCTACGCCTTTGATATAAACGGTATGTTAGGTTCGTCACATGTTGGAAGAATGTTTTCTTGCGTACTTGTTGGAAAAAATCAAGGAACACTGCGTAAAACTACCATATCCAATAATCTGTCTTCTCCGGTTTCACTCAATAACTTTTATCGATATTTCACCTAATCGATCGCCGGAGTTTCTTATCTTTCGGCAGTTTACGAAGATAACCGACGCAATTCGTAGGGGTCATAAATCATAAATCATCAGGGTAATTCAAACGGATTTAGCAGTTTTAATCTTGGTAGGTTAACGGTTTTATTATAGGGATATGCTATATTTAAACGAGCATAGCAAAATTTGTGTTTTACGTTTTAATATAAAATCAAGTTTAAAATTGATTTTTCATAAAAAAATAACCATTAATTTAATTCAAAAAAAGCCGAAGCATGAATTTATAATAAAGGGTTTAATTAAAAAGTATAATCCGAGCAGTTATACTTTGGTCATTAAAAAACAAAGAGATTCCCTTAGGGCTGACTTCAACCACCAATATAAAACGGAAAGTCGCTATATATATAAAAAAAAAAAATCAAAAATGATAATGTAAGTTTTTAACTTCTTAGCTTAATATGCAGATTTTAGCTATTTTGTATACGAAGGTCAGAACCCATACTTCATAAGTTTGAAAATAAATTCAATCCAACCTGTATCAAAATAAACAATACAGAAAATCCATTATTCAGAAATGATATTAAATATTTTCATGAAGCTGATAACAATAATAATAAATATTATGTTGTAACTTTTAATTTAAAACAAGTACATCTATTTTAAGTCACGCTAATAATAACACATGGCAGAAAATGTCAATCCTGGTTTTTATGACCCAATTAACTTATAAAACGCCCGAGGCAGTGTCTATTAGAGCATTACAGATTAACCTGAATACACACATTTGACACTTATAATAATACATTAAAATTGAGATGATGTTTTGAAAAACAGCATTAAAAATAAACACGGTATCCATTGAGAGTTCTCATAAACAGTATTAAAAAAAAGAAAATACATTTTGTAGTTTTAATTAACTTGGGTAGAAATAATAGTGTGTTAATAACAAAAGGGTTATCTTAATAACACAAATTGTGTTTCCTTAATTCTTTTCACATTTCATATAAAAATTACAAGAAGCTGGCATATTTTTATTGCAAAAAGGTAGCAATTAAAATGTTTTTATTTGTATATTATGAAAACAGTTTTTATAATATCAGGAATGGTGTATACCACATTTCCGTTTGCACAGAAATATTGTCAACATACATTAACACTTTGTGAACAATAAAGTGTATTAATCTAAGATGATTTTAGTAAAGTTAATAACATTTGTGTAGATAACATGATTTTTTGTTTTTGTTTTTTATTACGCATCAAACGTATGTATTTAACAGTTTTTGGTCAGTATTATTTCCATAACCAACATCGGATAATCAATCCTAGTGAGATTGACAACGTATCATGTATACTTATTTTTCGCTGATACTCAAAATGAATTATTATTCCTATTCTTTTAACCCATTTAAATATGACAAATTCATAATTGGCCTTAATTTATAGGTAATATTTATGTCAACGCGGGCTATTATTTGATAATATTCCTATTGTTATTGCGCGAGGACAAACACTATTTGATTAAACTCTTAATTCAATCCTTAATTATCCAGATATTTAAAACCTGCCCTGAAGGAGTAAGATTTTATTGCCCTGCAATAAAACATCGAAGTCATAAAACCAGTAGCGGTGAAATCCGATTAACTTCGTAAGTTTCCGCTACTGTTTGACGGACTCCACCGAACACAAAAAATACTTACATGTTGTTTGACAAAAGCATTAATTCCCCCGCCTAAATGTTTCTTAATTTCATAAAAAATGATATCCTTCTTTAAACAAATGAATATACTTTACGAATGTGAATGCGAACTTATAAAAAGTTTAAAGGAAAACAAGTTATAACTAATTAACCAACGAAATTTGATGGCAATTTCTGTGTAAATATCAAAAATCATATATAATTCAATAGGAATATAGGGTCACCTAATGTTTATCTAAATTCCCCCACCTAAATTTTATTTCTAATTAAAACAAATTACATATTTGAAATCGAGAGATTTTGTTCATCCCAAATATGAATGCGAACTTAAAATATAATAAACATTAAGAAAGTTATTACTACATTTGTTACACTGCCCTTCTTATTTCTATATAGCCGATTATCGATTTTTGACTGATCGGTAGAAGACAAATTGTTGCATATGCACTCATTCTATCCCTCTGTGTAAACGCGTTATGTATTTTGACAACTATTATTATTTCTTCTGCCTTTACATAGAGAAAATTGTGTTGCAATATATATAACGATACAGGTTTTAGTTTTGTTACGATAGGGAGGCGTGGACAATAGATATCTCGCGTGACCGAAGGTCGAGAGAGATGTCAAATCTGCCACGCCCCGAGTAGACAATACCAAAAACCTGTTTCGCTACTGCAACATAGTTTTCCTTTTATTATATATATATACAATGTTCTTAATAAAAAAAAGATGACATCATTTACACATAATGATATATAATTTAAGATTGGCGCGTAAACCATGCCCAACTACCACATTTTGATTGATTCAATACAGTAAATTTACCTTATGTCGTACCATATTTGACCTATTGTGAACAGCGCATGGCCATCTGCATAAGTTTGCGTCATAAATTGTGCAGATATATAATAAATCTCAAGAACTGAACAACCCTTTACTGTCAAAGGGACTGTCTTTCAATTTGATGTCGTGCCACAATAGCTCAGTCGGTAACGACGGGAGCTATTAAACCAGCGGTCCCGGGTTGGAAACCCTGTTCGGTTATTCATTCTTTTCGAAAATCAGTGTATTTGACGTATTTTGTCTTCCACCAACGAGCTAAATAGTCAATGACAGAAGGTAGTCTGTTGCATGAGAACTCTTGCGTGGAGAACTGCTACAAGAAAAAAACACGTTACGCGATACAACTGAATTAATGTTGAAATTGGCCTAACACTCCGATAAATCAATTAATCAATCAATCTCGATTTCGGTGTCAACAACAAATGAGAAAACTACCTAGCAAAAACAACACCGATTTGATTTACTGTAGTAGTGTATATTTGGACAAACTATTGCATAGTGTTTGAAATGTGAAAATAAGGTATCTTGGTTAGTCTATCAGATAGATTAGTTCAATACGAGTTCGTATATCTCATAATTAAGAACTGCTTCTCAATAGACGGACATATGATATCGCTAAACAGAATTTTACAAATGTGCCGTATCTAACGATTCGGGGTCTTATTGACTCTTCTAAAACTTATTGGGCTACATTTCTAGTTTATTGTTAAAAGATGCATCTAGGACAAACGTACATGTGAACGGACAATGAATGTTCTAGTGAGACTTTGCTAATGCACATATTTGTCTGAGCGTTCACTGTACACAGATCATTCCTACAGATCCCAAATAACCAGGCGCATCTCGTATATTGACAAAGAACTGCTTTATAAGAACAGAACAATACGGTAACTTTATTTCTCTCATATAGAGAACATCACGAACAATATAGCTTAATAACACTATATAGTAGATTGTCAGCATATAATTAAGTCACGTGAATACATTTGTATAACGACACAGATATGAACAAAAATAATTTCTAATTTATTTATTAAAAAGAAAAGAAAGCAATGTAGATGCTAACTAAAAGGTCGGTATGCAATCCAGCCATCAGGACAGCATACATCATTTGGATTCCCTTACAATTTACATAATAAGAACTTCTTTCCAGGAAGGAAATATGGCCAACATTACGGACGATTCAAATGGATCGGCACAATACAATACTAGAGGAAGAGTGGTATTTTTTTATTTTTCTATTTTCCCGATTAGTAATTTTATTCCAGACATATTTGAGAAAATGACGTTGAACAATTTTGATAGCTACTTTAAGACATGACGGCTGACCAATTTGATATTTATTTTCATCCTGGAAGAAACATCTATCAGTGAGATTAAACTATATTTCTGACTCTAAGACTTTTGACAACTTAGTTATGACGTTTTCAATGACGTCATTTCAAGCACATGGTCTAACTTGTGATTTTATCAATGACGTCATTTCAAGCACATGGTCTAACTTGTGATTTTATGCAATACTTGTTAAAGACTTAATACCATTGAACTATGTTCAGAGTGCATGAGCTCGAGTTTGTACGTTTAACCCTTTCCCACATACTGGAAATCTGCAGCAGACGACATTGAAAATAGCTAAGCAAAAGTATGGAAAACCTCCACAAATGATGATATAGTTGTTGAATAGAGTTGAGAAAATTGTGTTAAATGGAGAACTTGCTCATTATGAGCGATTTTTCCATTTTCCACATTGTTTTTTAAAGTCGTGTTCTGCAGATGCGTCAGAATGCGTCTGCACGTGGGAAAGGGTTTAGCTTTTTGGGTTTTCAGTGATTGCGAAACATGCTTTTAGCTTATATTGTTCACTTTCGAGATCTGCTGCCTGAAGAGATAAGCAGTTCTCGCACTGATTGTGTGGCAAAGATCCAAAAAGGAATAACACGTTCATCATGGGATTCGAACCGTTATTAGTTATTAGTTTGTAATTAGAGGGCTCAATCTGTAAGATTTCACGTATGAAACGTGAATTGGTAAATAAACCATATACACTTATTCATATGCATATTACATTTGGCTTCCAAAGGGAAAGTATTTTTGTCAATACATGTGAAACCATTGCAGGGTTCCGACCCATCTGACAAGGGATATGGATATGAAAAACAAAAACGTTCTGCCACTGAAGATGACATAGTGAGTTTTCACTAATTCATTATTTCTTTTCCACTTACAACAAATTTGCAGCTGACAACTTCGAAAACATCTTCAATTTAGTTGTGTGAAATTGTGTTGAAATGTAAAAAACAATATCATCGGGTCGAATGGAAAACATTGTGGCAAAAGGAGAATATTTGCTTTTATGAAAACACAAAGTTGGCAAAGTTTTCATTATATTAGATATAACGATGTTCTATGCGTTCAATAGTTGACAGATAATGAGTGTTTCTGTCTTAAACCTCAATTTTGACAGATAACTATTCTATTTGACATCTCGATTTTGAACAGAAACTGTTTCGATCGAAACATTTAACTTGGACATGTAGCTGTTGTTTCTATCAAAAACCTCAATTTAATAATTGCTTCTATTTAAATTCTCGATTTTTGACGGACAGTCATTATTTCTATTTAAATTCTCGATTTTTGACGGACAGTCATTATTTCTATTTAAAACCTCGATTTTGAACAGACAACCTTTACTAATTTAAATCTCGATTTTAAACTGAAATCAGTTTCTTAAACAAATTTCGACTTTTGACAGAAAGTAATTGTTTCTATCTTAAATCTCAATTTTGGACAGATAACTGATGCTATTTAAAATATCGATTGTGGACAGATATGAATTAACAATATCTATTGTGAGCATATTCTTGCTGTTTCTATTTAAAACCCTAATTTCTGATAAACAATAATTGTTTTTATTCAAAACCTCAATTTTGTATAGATAATAATTGTTTCTATTCAAAATCTCGATTTGGACAGATACGTATTGTTTCTATTTAAAAATCTCTATTTGTACAGAATTAATACAATTAAAACCTATATTATGGATGGTAACGTCTAACTTTCTTTTTGAAACCTCAATATGGGAAGATAACAGACTTTATTTAAAACCTCAATATTGGACAGATAGCTGTTTCTACTCGATTTTGATCACACTGTTTTGCTCTTTAAAACCTAAATATTTGACAAGAAAGTGTCAAAACACAATTGCGGAGTAATAATTAATGGTTATATTTGGTTGTTATTGAATAGGTTTGTGACAGCCGTGGAGTGTTAAGAGACCCCCATGGGTATCTTATCCTTTCCAACAACGTGTTGGGCAAGCATGCAGAGCCCTATAAGCCAGTGCCACCATCAAGACCGGTACGCACTTTCTAACTGTTGTATTGTTTTATTCAGAAAAAAAGGTTAGGCGGACGCTCTACATATATTATGGAAAAAAAGGATTATTTACAGATTATAGTTATTGTTTTGTATCGTTAACTTTACATAGTTTCTAGTTATTTACAAAAAGTATATACATATTTAAACAAAGTCAATAATATATTATAAGCATTAATTCGATGACACACATACATATACGAGGATGAACAAAACATTGATATTTACATATGTAAACTATATACTTCATCAATGTTTATGGTACAATGCAATATTAAAAATGTTCAATCATGGTTAATGTCAGCTTAATATTTATGAGTATTTATCAGACGTAGAAAAGACGTCTTAACCATATTTGCAGGGAGACACGTTTAATCGTTTGTCATATACAACACATCAGACGATTTTGAAATAATCCAATTGAACATATTAACTTAAATTAACGTACACTAATTTGTTAAAGTTTTGAAAACATTGTGGCAAAAAGGAATAAAAATATCATTATAAAGCAGATTTTCCTTTTGTCACAATGTTTTAATAGTTGCGTCAAATATAGGAAGTGGTAAATATGGTTCTAATACTTATTAAGATATCGAGATATTCTAGTGGTTGGTCTAGTCTGGTACACTATGCGTACTGTTAGAGAGGCATAATCTATCAGAAATAGAACTGGAAAAAATGTGGTCAAAAATGCTTTTGTTGAACTTTTATTTGTTATCCAACAATGCTTGATCAATTTTTTGATTAAGTATACACTTCGAGGTCGTTACTTTTCAATACTTTAAACGATCGTCACGGGTGAGACTACTGTTGTTGTTTTACTCGGACTAACTGTGTAGTGTCGTCCATACAAAGATGAACGCAATAACTACTGCAATACAACCGGTACTAAAGACAGTGTCGTGTTAGAGTTTTGTATATGAACCGCGTCTTGAGATTTTGGGTATTAATGGCACCCCATTCTGACATCATTCATAAGAAAATATCGACATAACATGAATTGGGCTACACTTCTAGATTTTTGTCAGAATATGAACTTGAGTCTGTAAATAACAACGGTCGACAGTAAATACTCGAGTGAGACTGTAATTGCATATGGTCGCCCGAGTCTTCAATCAACGCAGATTGGTTAAGAACCCAAATTGCTAAATGCGGCTCATATGTGATCTAAATTTTTTTTCAGGAAGAAACAGAAGAATATGCGTCGTTGCCACAACAAGTAAGACACTTACATTTTTTAGCAGTGTGTGTGTGGTTCCCCAAATAAGGTGTGTATGGTTACGTAATAAGTATTCGGACATTGTCAGTGGAGGTTCAATCGTTTTGCTATCGGACCAAAATATTTCACTATACGTGAATTGCATCTGACACCACTGCATAAAAGGATATCTCAAATTGACCCTTAGCATTTAAATATTCTATATACTCGGCGATTACTGCTTCTCTATCTCGTATATCTAAACGGGTTATCGACTCTGTTTATACCTAACGATTTTGTGGCAAAAAATGTGAATGGCTGACGCAAAGGTCAATCTGAGACGGCTTGTAATAGGCAGTCCTCACATCTATTTGATTGATTGCTACTGCTTTGTAGTTGATGTCTGGTTATAGTGGGCTTCGATGAAATCTAATAGCAACTTGATCTCGTCTTGATGACAAGACCTCTCATGACATGACTTAAAGCAACCTCATTGTTGTGGACAATTAAGAATCCGATTGAAGCAACTGTTAGATTTCAAAGGTAGCTCGTCACCTTGTTGTCGACAATCAATCAATAAGGTCATTTGAATATGACTTTTCGATAACGTCAATAATAAATCGTCCCAACACTATTTTGATTTTTTATAGAAATCAACGACATCAAGTTCATTATTTAAACTTTTATGTTTTTGAGCCGTTCCAGGAGAAAACCAACATTGTGGACTCTGCGTAAAGTTTCGACCATATCAGCCTAAGCATGCCACTCAGGCTATGCCGGACAGACATGTATCGCCTTCTGTGGATTGTCTGTTTCATAAATCATTACTCTATACCTATATCCCCCTAGGACGGAATGTGTCGGCCCTGATTAACCTGCGCGTACTGCGCATGCTAATCTGGGTCGATACATTACGCAGAGAATATATTGTTGGTTTTCTCGTGGGACGGCTCATTTTGATAAATGTACTTATTGTACATGATTATAAATAAAACGTTTTGTATTGTAATGTACAATATTGATTGAAGAAGGGACTCAATAACTTATTGCACTAAAGTGGTGATTTCTGTAGCTTTATGTCAACAAATAATTTCAGTAATTAACCAATATATATTATCCGTGTTATTGGATTCAAAATATGCCTTTTTAATGTTTATATGATATATTGAAGTAAAATGCAGATTAACATCAGACTGTTCGGATATATATATATATACCCTGACTGTATATATGATGAGCTGTTGTCCTTTCGGAGCACTATCATTCGTTATTTTTACATTTATGATTCTAAGCATGACACAGATAACATTCCGACAATTTAATTTCTATCTTGAATTTACCATCTCGTATTGTCGGTAAATGCTAAACCTACACCAATCACGATAGTTAAATGTGCTGACACTTTCTTGCTAAAATTCGTATTTTTGTACAGAGAGGTAGCCGTCCCTTATGTATTGCATTAATATGCATGGCTCTACTTTTCCTTGGTAGCCTTGGTGCGAATGTATATCTGTCCTTACAATATAGTAAGTATTATATTTTGTGTATAAGTGAATACATTTTGAAATAATATTATCATACATTAAGAAATATTTATTTTTAATTGTGGGGTACTCGGCCAACATGCTTTTAGGGGTTTCTTTTTCAAAGTCAAATACTATTTTCACTATTCCATTTCTTATTAGCAAATGAGGATGGCAGCGCTTGTTATAAACATTTATGTGTCAAAGCGTTCAACGTTGGTTCGCCAAATGAATACCTTTACAATCGTTACTTTAGCATTGCATTAATTTGTCATGTCATGTGATCAGCAAAGTTGCTTTTATGTGAGTTCGAAGCGCAGTTCCACCAACGAGATAGCAGTATATATGGAACAGCAACCAGTTTGTTGAGTGGAATACTGGTATGAGAAAGTCGGGAGACATATGGGTAGGTGAACTTATCACCGACATTTGTCTGACGAAATGTAGAAAACGGCGTTAATCAATTAATTAATCATTAATGTCCGAAATTCCAAATAAATATAATTTCATCATATGCATGCTTTAGATATAGATATTCCACCATTATTTTATGATTTCTTCATTGCCTTATGTCCACACGAACGAGCTTGAATATTATTATAATGTGTAGTTACATATTTGTGCTTTTAAGTTTGCTTACAATTTATTCAGCATTAGGATTATATTATTTCAGCTAAAGCCAACGACGAAACCGGTTTTAAGTTTGAGCCCCCTGTGTGTCCACGGTCTGTGACATATCAAGTTGGCTCCACAGCCACTATCTCATGTTCTTTACAAATCCCAACACCAATGTCCCGCCCTACGGTTGACATTTTTCTGATTGATGACTATGAAGGTAATCGACAAACTCTACTCAGCCAGGAACAGATACCAGAAAACGGAACACTTGTTAAAAAATCTGAAGTGTTTAACGCCAGTATGGAAGTATCAGTCGATGGGAATGGTCTGATGTTGATCGACGTGAGTTATGAAAGTATAAAATGTTGCTACCAAGGAAATCTCTGGATAAGCATCTCCGGACATTTGATGGTACAAATAGAGGTAAATGTGACAGGTAAGTACAACTACAAACGGGGAAAGGGTCAATTTAGTTTGTTTTGTCTTGGTGCATTTCTATTTCGTTCATTTCTAGTGAGAATTACTAATGATGTATTGGTCTTACACAGGCATAATATTGGTTTGCCCGCCATTTTTGAGATATATGGGAAATAAGTTCATGAGGTAATTTATCTTCAAAACTGAGTATTAACTTTTTGGACTATATTTTCATATTTATTGTCTTGAATATTTTGTCAGTTATATATTAATGAAATGTAGGTGAATATTGTTCTACGTATTATATCAACATAGCTAAAAAAGTAATAAACCTAATTGGCCATTTGAAATGTCCTTTTTTAATGGACCAAGTTTACGCGAAAGATGTACACGTTTTTCAAAGATGAATAAAACTACTCATATTCCGTGTATAGTCTAAATATTATGAACAATATAATGCACGTGTAAAGATAATGCATCAACCAGATGCGGTTCAATTATATCTTTTTTCATTTACAGGCAATAGTATTTAAAAGAAAGGGGGATAACACATTTGAGTATTATTGTATATGCTTGACTTTGATAGTTACTTTTATCTCCCTTCGATATGTATTTTCACCTGCAAACATTATCACACCTAAAAGTAAATTTATAAAGAATGTTAGATACTTCAGCAGTTAGTATGCAGGTGAAAACGGATGGTTAGACCGAGAAATGGGTGGAAGACAGGGAAGCTATCTCTACATGTATGTGTCTCCCAGTCAACAGTGGAGAGACACACTTGTAGATATAATTCCAAAACTATTGTCGTTTTAGCGGACGTGCAATGTCAAACGAACACTCAGCACACGGTGAATACAGTAAGTTACCTAGCGTGCACTCGATGTATGTGTGGTAACTCAACATCATCACAGCTGCCCATCGGGTCTTGGATTTATAACCACGATGACAGTAGTAACGTAACGCAACCAGGAAGAGTGACATTTGATCAGGTGTTTGATGAGAAGACGGATCTCATCACGTATATACTGGTGTTCAATGAGACCGCTTGTTTTGACGGTGGAGAGTATACCCTAGTATTGACCAACGCCGATACTACATATTCACAGTTGAACTTCACTCTACAAATATCAGGTGAGATACTTTTAGTAAATGAAGATTTAAGGGAACTTAGCGACCATTTCGACCCTTCAATTGATGTACTGTCCAATTTGTTCATCCTTATCGCTAATTATTGGGAGTTTGTAATTAACTCGCATTACCTGGATTACCGGAGGATCCACGTTACGAAACTGCGCTGTTATGAACACCTTGACATTCAGTTGATTGCCTGATTGATTATTTAGTGTTTAACGCCACTTTCAACAATTCTTCAGTTTTATCACGGCATTTCATGGGTATGTTACCAGTACTACTGGTCCATTTATCCTGACACCAGCCAGTCAGTCGTAATGTTAACCCCACACACCTGAGCGCCAAGTAGGCAGCCATTACTACTACCACTTCCAAAGTCTTTGTATAATCCGACCGAGGATTGAACCCGCGACCTCCGCTGAACCTTGACATTCAGAATCACGTATTATATTGTGGCCATATTCATGTTAGTACAAATTTGAATATTCAATTGTCAATACATGCAGTGGTTTGATTATATACATGTCATGTCTGAACACCTATTTTAATTGTTTGCATTGTGTTTCACGTCGCTGCCAACATTTCTTTTAATGTTATCACGGCGTTTCCTCGGTACCAGTCCAACTGGTCCATGTTTTCTGACACCAGCGAGTCTGTCATAATGCTAATCCCACAATCCTAAGCGCCATGGAGGGAAAGCTGTAAGCTTTAAATAAATGCATGTACATCTTAACTTTTCAATACGATACATATAAGAAACAAAAGCCGAGCCCCGGTATCGCAGTCGGTAGCTACGCAGGCTGTCAATCCTTGGGTTATTAGCTCGAACTCCAGCTCGGCCAACATTCATCCAGACGTTTGACAAAAGTCAATGCGGCAAAAGTCATGCGCCTTCCAAGAATGAGCTAACCGTCTATGTGGAAAGGCAGTTAATTGCTCGGCAAGTTTGTTGTGCTGAGTACTGGAGTGAGAAAGTCAGGAAATACATGAGGAGGTGACCGGGCCGCCATGATATGACTGTGACAGAACACTTGATGAAAACGCCGTTAAATCCCAATCAATCATTCAATAAGGAACGCAACTTTCTGAAAGTATGTATGTTAGTTTCTTTTGAATACGTACTTTTCGACTTCTTTAACTGTTCAGCTGTGCTCGTAATAAAGTTATACTAGTATTAGTCGTAGAATCATGCACTTTTGGAAAAGCGTCGTGTTTGACGTAAGAACGTCCATTTTTTGCAACGTTATAAAATTCGCAATAACTTTCTCACTGGTTTGAAGTATTATTCGGATAAGATCAACACTGAAGGAAATAAAATGTCATGCCTGTTGATTTCAATCAATTTCAAACACATAGATTATTAAAATTGAGCTAGAATATTTCAATTGTGTAATTCCTAATTTATTTATAGTTCGCTCAATTAAACTTTGTCGCACATTTTTGATGTCCAAATGTCGTTATTGCAAAATTATGATTCTTCCTTAAAATACATGACATCTAACTTTTTTCACATGTGTCAGGCGCTACGTTTGGTCCGCGTGCAACGTCAACAACGATCAATTTGTTAACACAGAACCATGTCACGGATTTGGAGGCACTGTGTATATCTAACAGCCAGCATGATGCGTTTCTATCAAACCACAGTGTGACCTACACATTCTTCGGTGACGATGCGTCTTTGGAAATTCTTCAAGCTGAAAATTCGTCGGTAAAATTGTTATTTTACCAATATCGAAGTTGTATGTATGTTTAATCCCTATATGATACCTAAACGACTGGTGCCTAAAGAAATCAAGTATCACTGAAATTGTAGAAAAATACGCTCTTAGCATCCGTATAACCTGATCCGATGACATGATACTTGTATGAAGTTTCAAGCAAAATGTTATCACTTATTTCCGAGCAGTGAATTTTTTTTTTCAGTTGTCAATCACTTACTGCAAGTTATAGCCATTTTTTGACTTAGAAATTCTGGTTAAAGTTTTTTATGCAACGACATTTAAAGTCCATATCCTAGTAAGTACTTTATGCATTGCATTGAAACTGCATACACTCCTTTTCAACCATCAAAGCTACATTGTATATACACAATCAAGCTAGATAACTTTTTTCAACAAATAATGCATATTCTGGCCCTTTTTTGACTAAGAAATTCTGGTTAAAGTTTTGCATGCAAGGTACTATCATGGATATATCTCAGTAACCGATAATAATATTGATTGAAACTTCATTCGTGACTTCAGGGGTGTCAGACAGTCAAGTTAGATAACTCTTGTTTTAAATTAAGTACACATTAAGGCCCTTGTTTGACTTTGAACATTTGGTTAAAGTTTTGGATGCATGGTACTATCATGGCACTCAGGGATTGATTTAAGACTTCAAAATAGTCTTTAACGGTATCAAACATTCAGGTAAGGTAACTCCTGACTGAATACCAAACAGAAAACCAACATAATGGACTCTGCGTAATGTATCGACCAGATCAGCATGCGCAGTCCGCGCAAGCTAATTCTGTCTGACATTTTTCGTATCACAAGGATAGAGATTTAGAGAAATGATTCATGAAATAAAACAATCCTTAGGAGGCGAAAAATGTCTTCCCGGATTAGCCTGCTCAGCCTACTTAGGCTTATCTTGGTCAATATTCCACAATGTTGGTTTTCTCGTGCACAGCGGTCATGATCAGGTGTATGTTGTGACACTTTAAACTACAGGAGTCATACCAATTTAAAATGTATGAATGTTTAATTTCCCTTTTTCATTCGTAAGTTGAGTGATTGGGGTGTAGCAACGTTTTAACAATTCACAGCCATATCGATGCAACCAGTTCACCTGCTAGTGTTAACTGGCTTTCCCACACCATTAATCAACAACACAGTATTTATACGCAACTGGCTGCCTTGAAGACGAATGACTTATCGCATCTGTTTTTGTCAAACGACGCAAATAATTGGTGCCTAGCTGATGTTTGAACTCACAACCCCTGCATTGATAGCCCGTGTCGCTACCGACTGAGCTTTAGGGTGTGGGCCCATTCAAAAGTAGTTGAGCCGTTAGGTTAAGGCGACATCCTTGAAATGTTAACAAGTGTAGGAATCCATGACAACTGAATGCAATTCGAAATAGACAAATTTAAAAAAAAAAATCCATAAATATTATGGGACTACAATGTACTGGAGATAATTTGATAAAATCGTTTATCTCAAACCAATTCCTTTGAAATGGCTTTGCTGTTTTATTAACATGAATGCAAAACCTTGTTTTCTTAAAAGGTCAAATTACGCCAAATACATCCACGGTCATGCTGATCTACAACCAATTAGTCCATAAAAAAACTTTGTTTGCGTAGAAGTGAGTGAATACCATCACTATAATGCATTGAATACATGACATTTAGTTCATGATGATGTGTATAGGACGCACTGGAAATGATTGATTTGACAATTTTTAAAATTGTGAGCTTGTTTAAAAGTGAAAGTAGAGAATGTGAAATACAAGTTTTGTCCGGGCTCGATTCATACAAAATGACGGTAACCATTTTCGACGGGTGAATTAATTCTTGCATAATGCATGACCCCCCCCCCCCCCCCCCTATTTTCTTAGAAATGTTTAAAGCTTTGAGGTAACTCTTTTCAATGGGTATTATTAATTTATTAATGAAACGCTTAGAAAGTGTGACAATTGAGGAGTGAAACTTGTCGATTTTAGTACATAAAAAGAATGAAATTATTTGGTGTAGTGTGACCTAATATGCTTTTGGCTGGGAAAAGTTTAAAGTAAATGTTGTGTCAGCTGCAAATATAGAAGCATTTTAGTGTATGCATAAACATGAAGTATTATCATTTCTTTAAACATATGACGCGTAAGACTTAAAGATGTTATGTGTATTTGTGTTTCTCTCTCGGAGACAGCTTGCCAGAATCAAGCCGCAAAGTCTAGGTTCGGCTGGCATAGGAACATTGAAATTACTTTGAAAATAATTGCCTAATTGTCCTAGATTTTGCTTATTTGCTTTCATTTTATATCATACTTTGTAAATTCATACACAAAACAGATCTCTGAAGGCAAGGCAGATAGTGTCTAAAAAAGCTTCAGAGGCCAAAACATTATAGGTTGAAACAAGTGGAACTGGGTGCCTTAAAAGTCTGGGAATAACGCATAAATATGATAAAGTTTGATTATGAACGATCTGTCCGGGTTCGATTTAGTCAAAAATACAGTAATCATTTTCACCGGGTGAATTCTTTCTTGAATAACTCATGAATCCCAATTGTCTTAAGATTGTTTTAAAGCTAAGAGGTAACTCTTTTCAATGATAAAGGTTGTTCTCCGTGAGAAACGCTTAGAAATGTGACAACTTAGGGTTGAAACTAGTCTATTCACATGGAAACAAAGAAGGAATGTAATTGTTGTGACCTAAACCAAGTTATATCTGGGTTCCTTTTGACTTCGATTTATCGCGAATCCATTGTTGATTGTCTTGTTTAACCAGATGGGACTATGCTAATGTAACATGTCGTAAACCTGTTTTTGTGGATCTCAATTAATCAAGTAATAGGTAGTATTAACATTTTAATAAAGAAATTGTCATATCTATTGTTACAGGTTGTTAGTAACGAAAGAAGTGCAACCATAGGCTTTATTCCAGCCTCACAACAAAGTGTGAACATCGCTACATATAGAGGGAATTCGATTCAGGTATGATTATCACTGTTGTGCCTTGGAAATGGCTATTGTAGCTTCTATCGTTGATGCGTAAGGTTGTTTTATGACAAGATAAAGGTAATGTAAGACACTTAATGTATAGATACAAATACAATAGAGATTGCACTTAAAGTGAAAGTGCATGTCTTGTCTTTCGTTTACAGTTATTATATTAACATTGTTATTATAATGAATGAATGGCACACTTTTCGAAGTGAACCTCGTCAAATTTAACTTGCTATTCACCTTAAATTGGAATGTGCGGCGCTAAGGTTAGCCACCCATGATTGATTTAAGGGTTATTCTGTCATTCTTTGACGTTTATTCACTATTGCAAGTTTTAATTTGTTTGTAAATTGTGAATATTGATTATTTCATTATATCTGATAAAACTTACTGATCAATTATAATTTTGAAGAATCGTCCTTAAATTATTAAAAGGCCTTTTCAAAGTCACATGCTCTTGTTTTCTTTTTTGTATCACTCATTAGTCAAACAAAGCGGCGTCAGTAAATGCTAGTCAATAATGCCATAGCGTTTGTTTTGCTTGTTATATTATGATGTTGAAACCGTTTTCAAACATTTTGAAGCTTTGTCGCAGCAACATTATACTTCTTTTAGGTCGAAAAGTGACAAACCAAGGGTATATTGGATTATCCTAGTACATCGAGCCCTCTGTATATGCAAGTAATTTGATCGGTTGATTCTACTTTCACATATCCGCGTGTTCAGTTTGTTATGACTACCTGAATACCTCATAGTACTTGGCAATACGCTTTGTACACGTGCACTCCATCACGAACGCTGAGAATTCGAATGGGGATCGGACTCGGAGCATCTAAGATTAAGGGTTGCAATGATACCAATCTAATTACCACTTGTATGGATATGATGACTGCCTATTTCAGGCCGTCTCAGATTGACCTTTGCGTCTGTCATTCAAATTGGTACATTCAAACCCGTTTGGCGTCAACAGGGGGGAGAAAATCCATATAACTAGTTGAAAAAAACAAGCGGTGATCGTCGATTGTTTCGATTTTATAGATTATTCAAATATTCAGGCTTAAATCGAGACGACCTTTTATGCGATGTCGTCAGATCCAATATACGCATAGCGATGTATTTTCTTCTGTTTTCTTTGATATTGCATTGATGGTAGTCATTATAAACTTTAACCGACGTGTCGATGCCAGAAAAAAGTTATAGACACAGTGGTTTTGCGGTAACTAGGAAAAGGGAGTTACCTTTAGTAATTAACGTGCTCGAGTGATCAATGGATGTATACTTAATATTACTTATATGTATTGCCAGCCTTGTTATTCATTTACGCTTAGGCATGCATTATGAGTAGCAACCCTTTTCAACATACACAAGATCTGCAATTGACGACGATGAGACTAACTAGGCCTAAATATGGGACATTTCTATAAACTGAAAGCATATTTAGTGAATATGGTTAAAACGATTGAGCAATTCCTCATATTTTCAAATTTTGTTCACAAACGTCATCTGCTGCATATGCTACAAAACATGTCTGCAAGTAGGAAAGCATTAAATGGATATATCTGACATTTGTGTTGACAGTTCAGACCAACATACGGGAATGGTATACTCAACATTGTTGTCATCTTTGACAGTGTGCAGTGCTTTCACAGTGGATATTACCAGTTCTATGTTGACAACGTATTACTTCATAACCTTACTGTGTCTGTGGACGGTAGGTGAATTTTCATATTGTTGAAACATTTTTTTTGTGCAATTTTGCACTTTTTTATTTTGAACCTACTTTTAAACAGATAAACAGTGTAATTCTGCATAACCTTGCGGGGCTTATATTTTAAAGGAACTTTAAACCAGTTCTAGTTTGAAAAAACAAAAACAAAAAACCGTTCAGGTATAATCCTACGCTGTCTTGACGTTTAAACCTTTTTCGTTTTGGCAACGTGATGTTTGATCTGGACGTGTCTCGAATTTTGAACTAATTTCTTAAATTAGTTCTCGTTTGAAACTGTGACTTTTCATAACCTTTCGGTGTCTCGAATTTTGAACTAATTGATAAACCAGTTCTCTTTTGACACTTTGACTTTGTATAACCTTTCGGTGTCTCGAATTTTGAGCTTATTGTTATACCAGTTCTCGTTCGACACTTTGACTTTGTATAACCATTCAGTGTCTTGAATTTTGAGCGAATTTTAAAACCAGTTCTCGTTTGACACTGTGAATTTTTATAACCTTTCGGTGTCTTGTAATAATGTTTTACCTGACGGGGTCTTGAAAGTTTACGACGTCTGTTCTTACTTGGGGACAGTTATGAGCATGTGCGTTGTCATTTCTGACACCTGAAATGTGCGTTTGTTTCGCCGAGAGATAAATTATTCTATTGAGAAAACTACACAATTTGAACTACAATATAAACACTTCTGAAATAATCAAAGGTAGGCAGTGAGTAACTTTCATTCTAAAATTTCTTAATGTGGTTAACGGCGGAACTTTATATTTGCACATATTTGCTGAACAATTCCGCCGTTTTCTATTTAGCCATATTTTGACATTGCAATTAACCGTTCAACATGTTAATTGTCAGTTCTAATAATTGTATAATACGTAAGACTCATATTAAGTAAACATGTATTATCAAACAAATTTAAAAAAAGCATGCATTGAGTTCTTAAGAAAGTCCAGATATGGTAAGAATACCAACCCTACACTGTCAGTCAATAGTGATTTATTTTTCAAGAGGCAGCGATTAGGTGGCATAGACTGGTCGGTTTTTAACAATTTATCACTGAACCGTTTCCCACATAAAAAATAAATCTGCAGCAGATAACTTTGAAAACATCGTGAATTGCTCGATTCGTTTGAGTTCTACGACATATGATTTAAGAATCTGATAATTTAAAATTGGTTGTAAAATGTTCACTCCTTGGAGCTTAAGATTGTGGTGATAGTTTGACGATTCCTATGTCGGTGTCGGGATAAACGAATCCGGTATGAGTTGTATACCCCGGAAACGCTGTGATATAACTTAAATATTGTTGAAATCGGCATAAAACATCAATCAAACTAACACATGGACATGGATATACCAAAGGCCGACTGTGAAATGTTCGTAAAATATCCTGATGGAGTCTGTCGACAGCGTTGTATGCGCAACGAGTCATTAAATATTTGACTAGGTTAAATGTTGTTCGCAGTATATTACGACTCAGTCAAGGGGGATCAAGTATAGCCGAAACGCGTGTTTTATGTATGAGCAAGCGCTACATTTGAGAGGCTTACTGTGGTAGCAAATGATCGAACTACACTATTTCCTTGGACAGAGATGCAATCAGGTTCGTGTCAGATATGAGCCATTGAAGGCTCTTTCATGAGTATGTGTATGCTCAGCCTCACCTGAGGTATCACTGCTCGCTATTTCAAAACAACTATCACAAGACACTGCTCCTTAAGTTTAGTTTCCTATGTATTTTATTTCCCAAGATACCCAAGAGCGCACAGTAACAACAATATACCAGAAAAGCGAGGATACCGGGTTCGTAGAGAAGTTTAACATCACGATGGAATGTGCTGCCACAGTTGGCTGTACAAAAAGACCCTTCGTTATTGACAAGGAGATACAAGATGCCAATACTACGTTCAAGTACTCTCTTGAGGACCGCAACTCGGATAACATGAAGGACTTTTTTGTCGCCACAATAACATCGAACGTGTTAGATATTCCAATGACGCTGAACAACACCGACTTCACATGTAGTGTGACTAGTGATGCGATGACACAAGCAATGACGTACAAAATATATGTTCTTGAAGGTTAGTTTTGGCTTGTTCGTAAATTTTGAAAATATTATTAAACAACAATTATAGCAAATTATAAATATGGATTTATGTTACGCAAGTTTATCTATTTATTTAAACCTTACAAGATGCTGTGCCTTTCATAAAACATGTTTGAAATTAACAATTAGCAGAACCCATTATACTATCATCTTTCAAGCATTTAAAAGCTCTCTTCTATTTGTTGTAATGTCTCACTTTTCACCCAAAGAAAACTATTGAAATTGTTTCTTAATGTCAGTATAAACATATCTTAAAGCAATAATTTTAGTATCACGTTGCTCATTACCGCATGTATAACGTCACCATATTGCATTGCGAAACATATTTCGCACCATGACATCGCCTTAAACAAAGCTTCTTTTATCATATAGTATATAGGATCTGACATGAGTTATCATTTTATATAAAGATTTATTAAACGAGTTCAAGAAATTTGTTACTTAGCGAGCCTTTGGGTAGCTTAAA
The DNA here is from genome assembly GCA_031761405.1 of Serripes groenlandicus. Lineage (NCBI taxonomy): Eukaryota > Metazoa > Mollusca > Bivalvia > Cardiida > Cardiidae > Serripes > Serripes groenlandicus. The sequence continues at coordinate 33,771,174 of JASEVX010000008.1, read as the reverse complement.
AACACATTTTGGACGAGTTTAATAAAACGTTATGATATGACAACGAATAGTCTGTTAACTAATCACACAACAATATATTGTTATGACCGATAATGATTCCTGAACCTTGTCCATCTATCGTGACTTTTGCATTTACTGGATACACGTTCTACAATCTTTTTGAAATCATCTCCTATTAACGCTACGCATAGGATCTGAGGACAGCCGATAGAGGGTCACGTTCAGACAATCTTTCCGCCAGCCAATCAGAACCTTGCTTTCACGTTTTTGAAAGTGAAAGTAAAAGTCTATATTTACCAAAAAATTCTATATTTAGCATGGGATCCCAATTTTCGCATAGTGATTTACACGCGGGTATAGTTCTTATGACGACTGCATCATGGCTACAAATGTGGAAATGAGGCAAAACACCGATACAGTCTTTCCCTGACCATATAGCATCGACAAGTGTTCTTTGCTCTGGTTTTAAATGGTCTATTCTAAATTTGCTCAACTTCGTCAATTGACGCCATTTTGAAGGTTAAGCCAAACGTTTGTTGAAATGAGTCCTCTGATTGGTTCAAATAAAAATAGCTTGGTGGATCTAAAAATAGCGATATTGGAAATCCGATAAAACAAGAAGATGAATTCGATTGGATCGACATCAAATCTTACATTTGGTCAGATCTTGTACTTTAGTCAGATTGCACGTTCTAAGCCATTTTGTAAACATTCGCGGATGAATAAACAAATAGTGGTTCGGTCATGTTACATTAAACGTGTCACATATAAAGACATACGTAATGGGTATATTACATCGGATACAAACATTGTCATGTGACAAACATATATATTGAATTAACGTCAGTAAGGAGAACTGAAATAATTACCTAATTTATAACGTCACCATCTTACTTTGCGAGACTCTTTTTTGCGTCATGAAATAGCCGTAAACAAAGCTTCTTTTATCATATACATGTATATTGAAATAACGTCAGTAAGGAGAAATGAAATCAATGTTCATCAATCGTATACTTATATATAATTTATTTACCATCGAGCGTTTTTACGATAATACTTATGTCTCGTGATTGTACCCGCGAATAACATACGCACATGTAAAATACCACCTATGTTTCGATACTTAATCGTGTCATGAAATCTTCATAAATACAGCTACTTTTGCCATATACATTAAGAAAAGACCTTCATCAATTGTATATGTAATATATACTATATTTACCATTGAAGGAGGTATTACTTGTGCCTCGTGATCTTAACACGATAATAACATAACGCTCGTGTTGACGTACTCGTTTGATATCAATATGCAATTATCCCTTGGGATATAGTTCCCGCATCGAAAGTTCAATGGTTAAGGAACTCTATAAAACTGATTGATACCAATTATATTGCTGCGAAGTTTTGTGATACAAGGCCAGTAAACTGCGAATACTTTTACCTGTATCGGACGGAATCATATATGTTATATATATTATATTTACCATTGAAGATATTCTGCCAGAATACTAGTACCTAAAAATGTTTACACAATCAAAACATAACACTCGTGTTGAAGCACTCCTTTGTTATCCATACGTAATTATCCCTCAAGATATAGTTCCCGCACTAAAAGGGTAATGTTAAAGGAACTCTGTACAACTGATTGATACGACATTTTGTGATACAAGGCCAGTTAACTACGAGTACTTCTAACCGTATCAGACTGAGTCGCATATGTAATATATTATATATTTACCATTGAAAGTATTCTACCAGAATATTGCCTCGTGATATTTTCACGATAATGATATCAAACTCGTTTCGACGCACTCGTTTGTTATGTATACGTTATTATCTCTTGGGGTATAGTTACCGCGTCAATACAATGATTAATGAACCGTATATAACTAACTGATACGGCTTCTATTGTAGCGACGTTTTGTGATACAAGGCCAGTCAACTGCGAGTACTTCTACCCGTATCGGACGGTATCGACGTGTAAACAGTGGGTGTCCTGCTTGAATGATCGTCCCAGAGTTAAGATGTGCGGTTTTAATTTGTATTATAACAAAAATGACGGACAATGTTCAGGACAGTGTGACTATGAATGTCCTTGGAATTTATGAATGGCTTCCCTATGCATTTAACTTTTACCATCCATCGTCATTTAGTGTTTTTTTGTTTTTGAATTAATACAATCACTTTACACCATACGTTACGCATATATGTGGCAAATGTGAAAATCGTACGATATAGTATCTATTCATCGCGTAATCCCATTCTCTTAGACCAAGTTTTAGAACTGTTTATTCCCGTAACTTCTTGCGATTTATATCACACTTCTTAGTTTAAACAACAGTTAATTCTCATATATTTTACATAGTAGGAAACATCAAGAAATATACAATGGAGACATGGATTGGACTGAAAGCTCATAGCTTATTTTAGGTTTACTTCAAAAAAATATTGATTTACAGGAAGCACGTTGAATATTTTACGTGTGCAGAAAATATCAGCTTACTTTAGCTGTATAATTTATCATGCAAGAAAATAAAAAACATGATGTATAGTGAAGAGAGATCATCTGAATCTGCATTGTTTGCAAAAAGTTTGTAATTACCTTTAACAGCGAAAGATTTAAAACTAATAGTAATAGTAATTCCCGTACTGATGCTGACGCTGTTTCCCAGTCAGAACCGTCGTCGGGAAGTCCCTGGTTGCCTTTTTCGATAAGACCGCGAGCAGGGAATATCCTGTATGCTAAGACCGATGTTCGTTTGATTTGGTCCTTTTCAATAAGATATGTATCAAATGGTCTCGTTTTGTTATTGTATTGAAATAATGTAAAACATGTACTCACTAGGTAGATACTAGGTTGTAGCTTCATTATGCGAATGTGTTGTATATATGTTTTGTTAAACTCTTATAACTTTAATAAAAAAGAAAACTTCTTATTTATTTACTTACTAAACTGTCCCAACTTTGCATCTAGATGTCGACTCCTTTTAGTTAAATAGTAAACTCGGGTAAACGACAATCTACAATTATTTGGGTGAGGATTTCGAAAATATTGTGTTCACCAACAAACGTGATCAAACGATACATGAATAGGCAGATTAATTTCCATAACAGTATATAACTTAAGACATGATACATTAAAAGGCAGTTTGATTTCTATAAAAGGGATTTAACTTATCACAAACCAGTATAATGTAAGATAAGATCCAGGTCACGCAGAAATCTTCCTTACAGGTCTTGACATAAATGGTTGATTGATAATGGTTTAACGCCGTTTGCAACACTTTTTCAGTCATACCACGGTTCACCTACTCATGTGTTTCCTGGCTTTATCACACCAGCATTCCACACACATTCCAAGCAACTGCCTGATTTCCCATTGGTGAAAAACGAATGGTGCTTGTCGCATTGACGTCGGAACGTTAAACGTCGGAAAGAATATTGGCCTAGTCGGAATTCGAACTCACAACCCATTGATTGACAGCTACCGACTGAACTACCGGGGTTAGGCTGACATGAATGGTAGCTACGCCCAAATACTTGAATAGCGGAGTTATAGCAAGAACGTGGAAAATTATTGTCAATTTAAAACATTGTGACAAAAGGAGAATTTGCTCCACTATGAGTAATTTCTTCTTTTGCCACAACGTTTACACGAATCGTCTACTGTGGATGCGTCAGAATGCGTCTGCAGGTGGTAAAGGGTTAATTAACAGCAATTATCAACAACATATACCAAAGAGACACATCTTTGGAATCATACGTGTTTGAAAAGAAACCTTATGCTATTACATATTGTAATATCAGTCTATTAACACTGAAATTGCTTTTACTTTTATAAGACTGACTTTTCATTTAGAGTAATGTAGACCATTTTTAGATAAACGTAGATAAAATTACATTACTTTTCAATTTTTCTTTGAGACGAATAGTTTGTAGTCTATACCAGATGATTATTTGTTATTCTATACGTATACATTCTAATAACACGACGTAATCACCACGAAGATCTAATAAGTTTTGGTATCATTTTACGCGTAGTCGTTAAAGAAAATACACCAAATGAACTGTTATGTGTTTAGCTAAAGACAGGAGCCGCGTCTTCCTATGTGATGTCTTATTGTACCTCGAGTGTGGCGTCACTTAACCCCCTTTCCCACATTAATAATGACTCATCTGCAGCTGACGACTTTAAACATCTCTCGGCACACATAAGAACAAACTCTCGATTAATGAAATACTAATTATTAATATAAGTTGAAAACATTGTGGCAGAAGGAGCAATTGCTCATTAAGAGTAATATCTCCTTTTGCAGCAATGCTTCCAAAATTATTTTGCTGCAGAGACGCGGTGTAAAAACCGTCTGTATATGGGAAAGGGTAACAGTTTACTGGCGAACCTAAACTTGTATTTATGTAGCCGAGCCCCTGTAGGCCAGTCGTTAGAGACGCGAGCTGTTAATATAGAGCTTCCGCGTTCGATCCCAAGGTCGTCGTGCAGTTTTCCGACATTTGACAAAAGTCAATGTTTCGATCAGCATTCGTCTTCCATTAACGGGCAAACAGTCTGTGTGGAAGCAGACAGATGCTTGGAAATATATTTATGCGGAGCTTTGATGTGAGAACGCCAAGAATCACATGGATTCATGTTAGTGAACCCGCCGACACACGGACGCACGACGGACAATACGCCATGACATAATCTGAAATACCTTTCAGCAAGTGAAGCTAAAAATATCTACGAATGAAAATACAGAAAGAAACAATGCTCATTATGAGCAGTGCTTTATTTACCACAACATTTTCAAAAGATGTTTTAAGCAGATATATTAAACTGTAAGTCAAAATTACGACTGCATGTCATGAAAGGGTGATCACTTTCAGCGCCGATGGTAGTATTGAGCGTTTTGCAAGCCATTCATATTATAATGACGCGTGACGAACTGTCTCCTCTGAAATCAGCATTGTTTGCCTTTAGGTATCAACATATTCGAAAACTATTGTTACAAGAAAATTGGAGTCGCCCGATTATGAACATTGAAGATACAAACGAGCTGTCTCACCTGAAATCAGCATTGTTTGAATTTTCATTATCAAAATAGTCCAAACTGTTATTACATAAGAAATGAATACGCCCGATTTTTATCACGAAATCTACTTTAAACAATTCGGAGCTGAAAGAGTTAAAACTTACCATCACAGCAAAAGAAAATACTTTCTAAATATTCGTCTCAGTTTAACCCTTTCCCGCGCGACATAAATCTGCAGCAGACGACTTGAAATTATCTAGGTAAAACTATAGAAAATCTCTAGAAATGTAAGTATAATTACTGCATATAATTGAAAACATCGTGTGTTGCAGATGCGTTCAAAATGCGTCTATAAGTGGGAAAAAGGGGGTCCTACTAAATACTGCAAGGACTACAAGGACTACAAGGACTACACAAGGACTACAAGGACTACAAGGACGGCTGTAGCATGACAAGGACAGATTACCCTGTAGAGTGTAGGTACATATCACCCTGTATGGTGTAGGTACGGATCACCCTGTATGGTGTGGGTGCAGATCACCCTGTAGAGTGTAGGTACAGATCACCCTGTATGGTGTAGATGCAGAAAATATAATACAAGGACTACAAGGACATGCAACGACGGCTGTAGTATGACAAGGACAGATTACCCTGTAGAGTGTAGGTACAGATCACCCTGTATGGTGTAGGCGGAGATCACCCTGTATGGTGTGTGTGGGTGCAGATCACCATGTAGAGTATAGGTACAGATCACCGTGTAGAGTGTAGATGCAGAAAATAAAATACAAGGACTACAAGGACATGCAAGGACGGCTGTAGTATGACAAGGACAGATAACCCTGTATAGTATAGGTACAGATCACCCTGTATGGTGTAAATGCAGAAAATAAAAAACAAGGACATGCAAGGACAGCTGTAGTATGACAAGGACAGATTACCCTGTAGAGTGTAGGTACAGATTATCCTGTGTGGTGTAGTGTAGGTGGAGATCACCCTGTATTGTGTGGTGCAGATCACCCTGTATGGTGTAAATGCAGAAAATAAAATACAAGGACATGCAAGGACAGCTGTAGTATGACAAGGACAGATTACCCTGTAGAGTGTAGGTACAGATTATCCTGTGTGGTGTAGTGTAGGTGGAGATCACCCTGTATTGTGTGGTGCAGATCACCCTGTATGGTGTAAATGCAGAAAATAAAATACAAGGACATGCAAGGACCGCTGTAGTATGACAAGGACAGATTACCCTGTAGAGTGTAGGTACAGATTATCCTGTGTGGTGTAGGTACAGACCACCTGTAGAGTGTAGGTACAGATTATCCTGTATGGTGTAGGTACAGACCACCTGTAGAGTGTAGGTACAGATTATCCTGTATGGTGTAGGTACAGACCACCATGTAGAGTGTAGGTACAGATTATCCTGTATGGTGTAGGTACAGACCACCTGTAGAGTGTAGGTACAGATTATCCTGTATGGTGTAGGTACAGAAAACCTGTAGAGTGTAGGTACAGATTAGCCTGTATGGTGTTGGTACAGACCACCTGTAGAGTGTAGGTACAGATTATCCTGTATGGTGTAGGTACAGACCACCATGTAGAGTGTAGGTGCAGATTATCCTGTATGGTGTAGGTACAGACCACCTGTAAAGTGTAGGTACAGATTAGCCTGTATGGTGTAGGTACAGACCACCTGTAGAGTGTAGGTACAGATTATCTTGTATGGTGTAGGTACAGTACAGACCACCCTGTAGAGTGTAGGTACAGACCACCAGTAGAGTGTAGAAGCAGATTACCCTGCAGATTAACTCTACAGGTTGATCTGCACCACACCATACAGGGTGATCTCCACCTACACTACACCATACAAGGTGATCTGTACCTACACTCTACAGGTCGATCTGCACCACACCATACAGGGTGATCTCCACCTACACCCACACCATACAGGGTGATCTGCGCCTACACCATACAGGGTGATCTGTACCTACACTATACAGTGTAATCTGTCCTTGTCATACTACAGCCGTCGTTGCATGTCCTTGTAGTCCTTGTATTTTATTTTCTGCATCTACACCATACAGGGTGATGTGTACCTACACTCTACAGGTCGATCTGCACCACACCATACAGGGTGATCTCCACCTACACTACACCATACAGGGTGATCTGTACCTACACTCTACAGGGTAATCTGTCCTTGTCATACTACAGCCGTCGTTGCATGTCCTTGTAGTCCTTGTAGTCCTTGTTTTTTATTTTCTGCATCTACACCATACAGGGTGATCTGTACCTACACTCTACAGGGTAATCTGTCCTTGTCATACTACAGCCGTCGTTGCATGTCCTTGTAGTCCTTGTATTTTATTTTCTGCATCTACACCATACAGGGTGATCTGTACCTACACTCTACAGGGTGATATGCACCCACACCATACAGGGTGATCTGCGCCTACACCATACAGGGTGATCTGTACCTACACTCTACAGTGTAATCTGTCCTTGTCATACTACAGCCGTCCTTGCATGTCCTTGTAGTCCTTGTATTTTATTTTCTGCATCTACACCATACAGGGTGATCTGTACCTACACTTTACAGGGTGATCTGCACCCACACCATACAGGTTGATCTCCACCTACACTACACCATACAGGGTGATCTGTACCTACACTCTACAGTGTAATCTGTCCTTGTCATACTACAGCCGTCCTTGCATGTCCTTGTAGTCCTTGTATTTTATTTTCTGCATCTACACCATACAGGGTGATCTGTACCTACACTTTACAGGGTGATCTGCACCCACACCATACAGGGTGATCCGTACCTACACCATACAGGTTGATATGTACCTACACTCTACAGGGTAATCTTTCCTTGTCATACTACAGCCGTCGTTGCATGTCCTTGTAGTCCTTGTATTTTATTTTCTGCATCTACACCATACACGGTGATCTGTACCTACACTCTACAGGGTGATACGCACCCACACCATACAGGGTGATCTGCGCCTACACCATACAGGGTGATCTGTACCTACACTATACAGTGTAATCTGTCCTTGTCATACTACAGCCGTCCGTGCATGTCCTTGTAGTCCTTGTATTTTATTTTCTGCATCTACACCATACAGGGTGATCTGTACCTACACTTTACAGGGTGATCTGCACCCACACCATATAGGGTGATCCGTACCTACACCATACAGGTTGATATGTTCCTACACTCTACAGGGTAATCTGTCCTTGTCATGCTACAGCCGTCCTTGTAGTCCTTGTAGTCCTTGTGAGTCCTTGTAGTCCTTGTAGTCCTTGTGCAGTCCTTGTAGTCCTTGTAGTCCTTGTAGTCCTTGCAGTATTTAGTAGGACCGGGAAAAAGGTTAATCGAAATGTGTTTCGTCACTTTCCTGTATAAATATATCTTTTTAGTGAAAAACGTATCTGGTTTGCGTGATAAATTATTTTCCAAGCATATTCAGTGTAAATTTCTGAAGTAAAGTTATATTAAATAATCCTTCTTTAATTTGTCTGTGAAAAAAATAAATGACAACATAATTGAAAAAGAATACACTGTGGAAAGAAAGCACAAAAGGAACCCCAACATGGATCAAATACTCTTATTTAATATTACTAGAACTTCATTGGTAACTGTATATCCTTGTAAAAATATATTAAGTATAAGTATTGCTTTTGTAGCAAATGAGACACCATTGAAGCATCTTTTATGTTTGTTCAACATTTGTATATATGAAAGCATCTACATGTATGTGGGAAAGGGTTAAATATAGATATTGGCATACGTCTGTAGTCATCGTTTACCTCATATGGTATTATATGTGTTGTCTGCTTTACAAATATGTGAATATATTGGACACATATGTGAGAAATATGTTTTCGGTATCACGTTAATTATTCCAATTTGCTTAACATTTTAAACATCATGAAAAAATGTGTAATTGCTCATGATGAGCAAAGTCTCCTTTTACAAATATTCTTGCCCGGGGGATTTTAGGATCATCTGCTGCAGATTTGTTGTATAAGGGAACGGGATCATGAGATGATATACTTTCTTTTTTTATTTACAGTCTCAATTGTGTTTAAAGACCCCTCATGGAAAGAGAACAATAAGGTCTTTGCTTACAGGTGGTCTTTAATTTACAGGGTCATTTATGCAGAAAATGGGTAATTAGGAAATTAAAAGTGTGGTTGCTATAAACAGAGAATTGCTAAACAAAGGTGGTCTTTTGCATAGGTTTTACTGTACCTGCACATTTTCCTGCAAATTATAACGCGAAATTACAAAACGAGGGATTAAAATTCCGGATATGAACAAGTACCAAATATGGTTATTATACGCCATTGAAATATGATGTGCGTCATTGAAATATGCTTTCACATCTTTCCAAATGCATGCGGTAATGATACGTCATTAAAACGTCATTCATTAATTTTTATTCTATGTGTAAATTGTGCTATTTCTTTATTGAAAAATAAATATTTGTAAATCTTTGTTTTTAATCTGTCTTAAAAAATAAAGTAGATATATAACAAAAGGTAAATTATGTTACAGTATCGATACATAGCTATGTATCGTCTACTCGGAGCATTGAAACATTGACATCTCTCTCGAATTTCGGTCTCGCGAGATATCAATTTTTCCTTGCGCTTCGTAATACAATACAAAGTTAGGAATCGCAATATACTATCACTATATGTTCATCATTTGCAAAGTTATTAGTTTAGTTTCTTTCTTTATTAACGTTCTTTGCCTATACGAACTCTCTAGGTTAAATTCGTTAATATAAAAATGGGATCCGATTGAAGCGTGCCGTGACAATCGTTCCTCATCGTCTATTTCCGTATGCATGCCAAATGGAACCCCATTGAAACGTTTCTTGAGAATCCCATCCCTGCTGTACACGTATATTTATTTACGTCGAAGCGTACACTCTGCATCTTCAGGTTTGCCACAATGTCCTTGGCAATCAGCCTGGTCCTTAAAGTAAAAGTGAAAACCCGGACTACAGACTTGTTCAACCGGGCCTGTCTCACAGGTAATCCACTTGTCGCAGTTGAACGGATGTTTCACGTGACATCCGTGCACAAAGTTATTGACGTCACACCAATTTTCTGTGTTAATAAAATAACGTAAACTTGAATAAAACAAAAAAAGCCTAAACATTCTGACTTGTTGATTACCATATAGATACAAGAAAAGCATGTTTACACGATCAAAGTCATAAGTTTAGTATACACCCATGATTGATTGGGTTTTAACCCCGTTTACAACAAATGTAAGTATTATCACGGCAGCCAGTTAATTTACCCATGTGTTTCCTGGCTTTTTTCACACCAGTATTCCACAGATACATGTAAGTCTGTCCAGGCAACTGGCTGCTTTTCGACTGTTAGCCCATTGCGGAAGACGAATGACACCTTTTGCACTGACCTTTTTCAAACTTTGCTACCGACTGAGATACCGGGGTCAGGCCTTACGTACGAAGACAATTGTGTAATAAAAACGGTGCAATCTCAACATAGCATTATCTTGAGAAGGCAAATAAATAAGCCATTCTAGAAGGGCGTTATCTTTAGAGTTTAAATCTTTCTACTCATAAACACGCATTTTGACGCATTTGAATGCATAACATTGTAGGAAAGAGATACATTGCTCGTAACGAGCAAGTCGGCCTTAAATCACAATGTGTTAAACTCCATCCCGCTTATAAATTGTTTTGTGTTTATATTTTTATTTTACTTATATTACATTAGGGAATAACTTTTCGAGATCAAACACTTAACTATATAATAACGAGTGATGTTCAATACGCTTGTTTTTTTGGGGGTATTTGATCTAAAAAACTGAAGCGTGCAATGTTTCATGTTATACTCTCAAAATACTGATGTAAAAATAGAATCGAGAACTTTGTCACCCTAATATCTACGTCCAGAAAGTAATTTTTTTTCAATATTGTAATGAGAAAGAAGTCACTTTCAGCTTATATTAATCACGCTCGACGTCTAATTTCTTGAGACATTACTTGTACTCGCGCCTTTTACGTGGACAAACCCCATGGCAGAAGCCGCTTATAATGCGATTCGAACACGGGACCTTTGTCCGACTCCGAAAATGTTCTTCATATGCTAGAGGTGTGCCCATATTCTTTGTAAATACATTTGAAATTAATGACCGCCTAGGTGGTATAGTTGTAGAGCGTCCGCCTCGGATGCAGGAGGTTGCGGGTTCGATCCCAGGGCAGGTCATTACAAAGACTTGTAAAAGGGTGGCAATGGCTTCCCTCCTTGGCGGTCAGGGTTGCGGGGTTAGCATTACGACTGACTGGCTGGTGTCAGGATGAATGGATCAGTAGTACTGGTAACTTACTCAGGAAACGCGAATAACTGAATAATTGTTGAAAGCGGAGAAAAACACCAAACAATCAATCAGTCAATCAGATTTCTTAAACAGAAAAAAAAGTAGGATTTACAGTGTCCACTGGAGAAGCTGGACACACGTGTTCGATCCCAGGTGGGACCATTCTTGAGAATTCAGAGATTGTTATTCTAGTTTACTCCTTCTCGCTGAAGTTTGCAGGGATATCCCATAGTGTCAGTATAAATACTACCGAAAACTCTTGTAATGTATTTAGTAAACGTTGTGATGTAATTGAATTTAGTGTTGTAAGCGACATTAAGCAACATGTAAACTGTTAACACACTTTTCAAACAGAAGCGATGAAATGGACAGAGCTCATTTAATTAATAATGAAATCATGCAGAGGTGCGTTTGACTTTAAAGACTGCATACATGTCGATCTGACACCAAGGGCTGGCTAAATGCTGAACTCGAGGGCATTGTACTTGTATGTATCATATCACGTATTAAAGATAAAAGCAAAGCGAATCTCTTACTTGCCACAACTAAGGTTGTGTACATGTCAGACTCGTGAGCTTTGAAGTCGCGTGCAAAGGCACAGATAAATTGCGAATAGCGACGAAATGGATACAACTCCGTAAACATGTCAGGAAAACCTTGTGCTGAATAATTGATATACGAAAACGGAATGCCATCGTATGTAACAATACACTTTTATATTAAAGATAAGATCAAGAATAATTTCTGACTTGGAAGAACTAAGGTTATTTAATTGTCAGACTCGTAGGCTTTATCAGCGCGAGCGTACAAAGGCACACTTGAACTGCAAATTACGTCTTAATTGATACAACTCCTAACAAACATGTAAGGGAATCCTAGGGCTGGATAAATGTTGGGCTGAAAGGCAATGCCTTCTTGTGAAACAATACACTTTTAAATTAAAGATAAAAGCAAAACTAATTTCTTACTTGGAACAACTAAGGCTATGTTCATGTCAGACTCTTAGTCTTTGTTAGCGCGAGCGTGTAAAGGAACACGTGAACTGCGTATTGCGACGAAATAGATAAAACTCCTAACACACATGTCAGGGATTCCTGACCTTGATAAACGTTGGGCTGAAAGGGATTGCCCTCATGTGTAACATTACAATACATCATGGTAACAGCAAGACGAATTTCTTACTTGGAACAACCAATGTCGTGTAAAGGTCAGATTCATACGAATTGCCATCATGTGTAACATAACACTTAATCAATATAAAAGGAAGACGAATGTCTTATTTGGAACAAACACTGTCGTGTAAAGGTCAGATTCGTACGATTTGCCAACACGTGTAACATAACACTTAATCAATTTAAAAGGAAGACGAATTTCTTACTTGGAACAACCAATGTCGTGTAAAGTTCAGATTCATACGAATTGCCATCATGTGTAACATTACAATACATCATGGTAACAGCAAGACGAATTTCTTATTTGGAAAAAAACACTATCGTGTAAAGGTCAGATTCGTACGATTTGCCAACACGTGTAACATAACACTTAATCGATTTAAAAGGAAGACGAATTTCTTATTTGGAACAAGTATGGCCGTGTAAAAGAAAGATTCGTAGACTTCGCAATCATGTGTAGCATAATACTTAATCAAGATAAAGGGAAGACGAATTTCTTACTTGGAACAACCAATACCGTGTAGATATCAGACACGTAAGCTTTGCCATCGTGTGTAAAATTACACTTAAACTGAGTGTTGTTGAATATTTGTTCATTACACCTTTTCATGTCTATGTCCTCGTAATACGTCATACCACTTGACGAAGATTCATTCGTTGATTTGCTGGCATTATACAACTGTTCAAAATTAGAATGGTACTCATAAACACCCTTGTGAAATATACAGGATGCAGAACTACATCATCATTATCATCTTCATCATCATTTTCATCATCATCACCATCATCATCGTAATCATTCGTCATCATCATCATAATAATCATCATAATCTCATCATCATCATCATCATCATCATCATCATCATCATCGACATCGTCATCAGCATCATTATCATCAAAATTGTTATCGACTTGGTCTGATCTTCATCAGACATGATTTCAAAGTTTACACATATTTTTTATTCTTCTGAAACTATAAGTGGCATATGTTCAGGGCGATGGTCTTTCAATGGTTATATAAAAATGGACACTGCTGTCCTCACTAATCTCCCGATTGATTGGTTAAATAAGGTTGAACGCCGTTTTGACATTTGTGTGTTATATGACAGCGGTCAGTTATTATACCTTATGTCTGTTTTGCCTTTCTCAGACTAGTTCTCCACACAAACTATTTCTAAGCAACTGGCTGATTTTCCACTTAAACTATTAGCCAATTGATGACAGACGAACGACGCTTGTCGTATTGACTGAGCTACAGGGGCTCGGCATGTGGATGCCTTATTAACGACTAGTAAACGGGGATCGGTATAATAAGATGATACCTGGAATCCATCAAATGTATTCTCCCACATTGTTGGCTTGTTTCCGCATCCAACTGAAGCTTCACATCTCACTTGTCCACTTCCCCTACATTCTACAATCCCGCCATTGTGTTCATGGTTAACTCCAATTACCGGCTTCTTTGCGTAACCTTTGAATTATAAAATAAATATTAAATGATTAGTTTTTAACTTAATATGTACAAATCTATTGTTTATATTGAATTAAAGAATAGAAAGACTATGATAAAATTGGTTAGCTTTGCTTTTAAAAATCAACAATTGTAATGTTTGAATAAAACATAATTTTTTAATTGTTGGATATTATATCCTTTTATTTGACAGTTTAATAAATAAAACACAAATTGTTATCTTTAGAATTAACATTTTTTCATTGGTTCGCCTTGAACTAAATGAATAAGAATCTAATTGGATATCGTTAAAATAATACTTTTCATTTGTTATCCCTGTAATTAAGATATGCAACATCATTGGTTAAATTAGCATTAAAGTAGATAAAACAATAGTTAAGTCACTTGGAAATAGATCTTCCGATTATTTGAAATTATGACAATTATGTTTCACATATTACACTTTTTGAGAATTCTACGTATATTTATAAACCTTCTCCATAGATTTCAAGATCGAATATTGTGAATGGCAAGTCAAAATGTTTATCTATGTCCAATTTTGTTTAAAATGTTTTAATTTATGTGAACCTCAAAATTAAATAATGGGTATCCTGTTTTTCTTGTGAAGTGTATTTAAGAACCTTAATAGTATTATAACGGGAATATGAAATATAACTACTTTTAACTGTAAAAACAGTTTCAAATGTTGTTTTCCCAAACGTTATTGCATAAGTGCCCACGTGACTGCATTCAACCGATGAGAATTCGAGTTTAAACGTCGTTGTGTTGGACACGGCTTCAGCTATCAGAATAATGTTTTCGTCTGATTCAATGGGTAAACGACCTCCGTTCGCCTGAACATTTAACGAAGGTATTGCACGAATATATGAATCTGACCTCTGTGCAAGGATGTATATTGATATACTAGGCTATGAATGTACAAACACCTGAATATACAACCGACATGTTTTTTTCACATTCTACCAATTCTTACCATTTATGCTCGGTTCAAATAATAACCTGTCTTGTCCGAAACCATTTACAGAACTATTATAAAAAAGTTCAACACTTTTCTGATGTACATATATGGAATGCCATACCTTTAAACAATAGATCCCTTTCAAATCTTTCAAATCTTACAGAATTTAAATGTGCAATTATGCAAAACATAGTTTCAAAACGTCTTTTTTCCTTTATTTATTATATTACTCTCAAGTACAAATAGAATGCAATTCCGTGTCATTCTGTTGTTCGAAATGCATTAAGATAAGTTCTTTGAAATATGAATTACTTTTAAAAAATTAGTCACAGTACATGTTGGTAATTTGTTTTTTAACAAACACTTTACGTTCATGTATTACATACAAGAATGATACAGTATGTACTCGTGTTTACTTTTGACTTTGTATCACATATGACGTTTCCATTGTTGATGTTGTTGAGGGGAGTGAGTTGGTTGTTGTTGTTTTTAAGGGGGAGGGTTGGTTTGTTAGGCTATCAAGATGGCCTCATTGTAAACTAGCCAATGACTAAATGAGTCACCATCTATAAATAAAGCATTGTACATTTATTATTATTAATATTATATTAAGTTCAAAGGGAAGCAATTCCAGAAAATTTAGTCCAGGGAATTTCAGATGAATATATTAAACTGAAGTTGTCTCCCATTGGACACTTATAGTTTTGTTGAAAGTTGCTAGTCTGTTTGTTGAAGTTGAATACCCGCTGACTGATTTATTAGCAATATATTGTTTTTTTTTTATATTTATTTTGACACATTAAGAGCCATTTTTCTGAAGATGAAAGTAACATTCATTGCAAGATGAAGGTGACATATGATTTAAACTCCTAGCTTAAACATGGATGGTCAACCTCTGAGTTTTTGGTGCCTTTTTTGTAACTGTAAAAAATGAACTCTAATTTGTTATATATTTCAGGGTTGTTTGTTTTGTTGGGAAGGATCAATATCCTTTGATGCTTTAATAGTCTCTTATGGGAAATGAATTACTTCGATCTGACCTTAATAATGACGACATACATGTGAACGGTGCTCCAGAAAATGCACACCGAAGCGTTATTATTACACGTGCTAAAACCTTCTTTCGTAAGTATGCTAAAGGATCCAAATAGCTGTTGCTGTTGCTGAACAGAAGTGTCTTGAATCTAGTTATGGCTTAGTGGCGAACAGTGCAGATTCAGACTAGACAGGCTGATTTGGATTAACACTAGTTGTAAATGCCCTACTGTTGGTCGCTCACAGAATTAAATAATTAAAATATGAAACATTAACTTGATTCTACACATATAAACCGTTTCTAGTGGTTTAGGTTCTTGACGTATCTACGTTATGAATTCGCACCGTCTCCCCAATGTCTTCACTGCCAATGTATATGTTATATATATCTAAGTGCATTTTCTGACAAGAAGTCGTTTTGGATGTGCAGCCCCACTATTGTCATGCCAATAATAGTATAAAAACTGTTTGAACGGACTAGACTTGGCTCATGTGTTTCTACACATATATAAAAGCGTGCAACATGAAGATACTAGCAAACACGTAGTATAAAATAAACCAGAAGCGTCCGACCGTGCCTGAACTTTTAACTAATTGGAATTCTAGTAGAACATTGCAGATATGTTTGTTGGTATTTATAGGTTTTTACGACGCTTTCAATAATATTTCAGCTGATGCACGGTGTGTACTGG
Source organism: Serripes groenlandicus (assembly GCA_031761405.1). NCBI lineage: Eukaryota > Metazoa > Mollusca > Bivalvia > Cardiida > Cardiidae > Serripes > Serripes groenlandicus. Next base: position 33,754,446 of record JASEVX010000008.1, on the reverse strand, counting down.
GTTAGTTACGAGTACAACTGTTCCATTTATCCTGACACAAGCGATTAAGTCGTAATGCTTACCCCACAACCTGGGCGCCAAGGAGGAAAAGTATTTACTACCATTTGGTATCACACGAATGGGGGTCGAACACACGACCTCCCGCACCAAGGCGGAGGCTCTACTACTACACCACCGATGCGGTCATTATAATGTTAAGGTCGTATCAGAAGGTCGTTGTATATACATTATTGCACGAAAACATATTAAAAAGATACTAGTATTTCATTTAAATGCAACATTAATACAAAACATAACTAGATTGTGTCTTGAGAATGTATCCAGATAGTTATGTTCGTGTATCTTTCTATTTAGACTTGGAGATCATGTACATTGCAAGTTAATTTGCATAGTGTTTCAATACGAATAGAGATCAAACTAGTAAAGAAGTTATTTATATGTGTTCCATCGTGGTACCATTAAGATGGATATTGAGTTCGAATATCATTATATCTATATATGCAAAAATACATACCACTATATCGTTTATCGAAACGTCCATTGCCAAAACAACATCATTATCAACTGACGTCTTTCCTCGAAGCACTACGGTGACATTGACCTTGTTTACATTTGTGCATGTGATATATATGCGCTTTCCTACATTTTCCTCTCTTGTGCACGGACAGTGTTGTGTTTCAGCTGTAACGAAGGAAATATTTATTGATTGATCTGTTTAAGCCCGTTTGAACACTTGTTCTGTCATATCACGGCGGCCAGTTCACATATTCATGTGTTTCCTGTCTTTTTCCCAACATTCTTGACACACAAGTATTTCTAAGAGACTGGCTGCCTTTCCACATAAACATATAGTTTATTGCTGAAAGACGAATGACTTTTGTCAAACGTCGGAAATAGTGTTGGCCGAGCTTGATTTCGAACTCACAACCCCTGGAGAAGTATTTTCCTAGCGACTGAGCTACCGATGTACACATATGCAATGTGTAAGCGAGCTCTTACCTTTTTTTTTTTAAAGCGGACTTTCGATAACTATTGATAAGTATTTGATGAGAATTAAATGGCGCAGACTTTGTTGACGCTCGTACGATCGACATCCGGTGAAAATTGCACTATCTCAAAAGTCGGTTGAATCGGTTCGCAATAGAGTCAAACTAAATAACACTTCGTTGACGCTCGTACGGTCGGCATCCGGTGAAAGGTGCTTCATCTCAATAGTCTGATAAACTTGTTCTTCATGGACCCCGCCTAATTAAGGCATTTTTTTTACGGTTATACTGTCGACATTCGGTTAAATTAGCGCCATCGCAAAAGTCTGCTAAATTGCTTCGCAATTAAGTCAGACTAAAAAGACAGATAGAACATGTCGATTTAATGGATACTTACGGTTGACATCGACGTTTACACGGTATGTTTCGTTAACAGTGCCATTTGAAACGGTTACATAGTACGTTCCGATATTGCTGCAGTTAACTTGTTGTATTTCAACGTTCACATATATTTCAGTCGAATTCCATTTAAGGGTAAAAACTATTCCATTCAATGTTCCCTTCTGAAAGTAAAGAAGCAAGTAAATATGATTTGGACGGATATGTAATGTCTATTAAATGCATTGAGTGAGTTATAAAGAAGACATCGTCTGTTTGTTTGTGTACTGTTTTATGCCGCACTTAACAAGCTTTTAGTTATATCATGGCTTTCCGTGGCTAAGTTATACTCACTACTGGTCCGTTTATCCGGACACCAGAGAGTCAGTCGTACTGATCTCGCTTTCAGTTATATCATGGCGTTCCGTGACTAAGTATTAATCACTACTGGTCCATGTATACGGACACCAGCGAGTCAGTCATACTGATTACCCTACATTCCTGAGCGTCAAGGAGGGAATGCCATTACTACTATATTTAAAGGTTTAGTTTGACACAACCTATATTTTATATCTCGACGGATCTAAGCAAATACATTCTTTCGTGTGTGTTTAGTATACAATTGACTGTTAACGGAATGGTGCTAGCTGACCAACGTTCAATTCCCCCTTTATTGTTCACGGACTAACTAAGGAGGGTTTGTTGGGGGTGGGGGATTATTTCTTCTTAAGTGTACAATAGATTGATGTCTTGATTTAAGTCGTTTTATTGGGGTTTTACGCTGATTTGAACATAACAACAGTTAAATCACGGCGACAATTCACTTATTCATGATCCTTACAATACTAGGATAGGACATGTGCCTAGTCCAAATGCACTCCCCAATAACCGCCGTGACTAGGGAATGAACCCGGTTCCAAATCACCGATGCTATCCACTGGGCCAAGGCGGATTCCTTTGTTTCGAGAATAAATTGCCGATAAAAAAATATATATTCAAATGTCTAGATTAAATTACTTCAGTTAATGTTTGCATGTTGAAATCCCCGACGCTAACCAATCTGCCACGACGGAATCCTGAATAAAAGACCCATTGAGTTTCCCTAGGATATAATCCTCTGCTTCTGTCTCGATAAAACCCGCTATTCTACTAAAACATGCCAACGAAATCAACAGTTGTTGCTATGCTAGATAACAAATTGATTGGACAAAAACTCACATTTTCAGAGTCACCAAGGACAAATGTTGCAATATCTGCGTTTTCTGATCTTATTATCAATGTTTTTGGATTTTGAAGCGCTAGCTTACACACTGAGCTTCCTCCAACGCTATAGTCTTGCTGTATTTGAGCGTCGCATGGGTAAGGCGTATCTGGCCGAAATAAGAAAATACTATAAACATGTAATAAGGATAGATAGCTTTTATTTGACTTATATACAAATACATGTAAATCATCATTTACATACATTTACATAAACCAAATTAATACGTGAACATCAAATAATAATCCGAAATAACTTAAAGTTTCCTGATTTTAGTATAGCTTAAAAATAGCTTATACAAAATAAAGAAAATTTAACATTTAACTTAAAGCAGTTAAGGAGAGTGTGAATACAAAAATTGTTGAACAATATATATTATTCCAAAGATCTACATATATTACTTCAACAATCATCTTATTAAAACATAAAGTTATGTGTACGATATAACCCATTACTCGAAACAGATATTGGACGAATCATATAATGTTTATATAGGTCGAGTGATGTTGAATTCGTGGTACAGTCACACACACGGATATATCCGTGCGTTGAGGTACGGCGCGGGTGAGATAGGTCCACGGGGAACACGGATATGTACGGAGACCTACGTCTTAGTACGGCAAGAAATAGTTAGAAACGGGAAACAAAAAACAACATGAAGTGGATAAGTACAGAAAGGTACGGCGTACTACGTTAAACTCCGTTTTACTGCGACTGGCAACTTACCCTGTGTGTGGACGGGTCTGCGGTGAACTATGTTGAACTAAGTTTAAGTATGGACAGCCTCGGATAGATTCGTTCACTTACGGATGCAGACTTAGTAAGCCGTAGTTATCCGTACCAAAACGTAGCTAAACGTAGTAAAACGCGGGGAAAGGCAGCACGTTTTAAAATGTTCCTGTCAAACTACGGAACAACGGATGAATAGGTTTCAACCAAGTTGGAACAAAGTCACGCCAACGGGTCGCTCCAACGTTTGAGCATTATCAAAAGTTGGATAAACTTGCAAGTTTGGGATAAGTCTTCAATGCGTGTTGACCAAGAATTTGCACGGATTAATACGGATTACTATGTTGAGGTATGGCTCAGGTACGGATCTATACGGATAACTATCCGCGCCGTGCGTGTGACTGGGGTATAAGTCTTAACTACGTGTTGACCAATAATTGGTACGGATTAGTACGGATTACTATGTTGAGGTACGGCTCAGGTACGGATCGATACGGATTAATATCCGCGCCGTGTGTGTGACTGAGGTATAAGTCTGGCACAAAATCTATGTTTTCCCATGCCCATGTAAACATAAACATTTCAACACTTTATATGAACCGTCCCGCTAGAAAATCAACATTATGGTCTCTGCGTAATGTATCGACCCAGATCAGCCTGCGCCGTCACATTCCGTCTCAGGGAGCTAGAGGTATAGAGTACTGATTCATGAAACAGAAAATCCACAGTAAGCGAAAAGTGTCTATTAGGGTTAGCCTGCGTGGCATGCTTAGGCTGATCCGGGTCGATACTTTACGTAGAGTTCACAATGTTGGTTTTCTCGTATGACGGGTCATTTGTTGTTGATTGATTGATTAATTGATTGATTGAGGATTAGTGCCGTTTTCAACAAAATGTCAGTCATATCATGGAGACCAGTCCACATACCCATGCGATTCCTGCCTTACACACACCGGTACTTCATGCAAAAGTCTATCCAAGCATGAGGCTGGTTTTTCACATAGACTGATAGCCCGTTGGTTGAAAAAAACATGACGCTTGCAATTGTTGCATTGACTTTTGTCAAACGTCAGAAAGAATGTTGGCCTAGTTATGGTTCGAACACTTAACCGCCGGATTGACAGACCGAGTAATTGGTGATTTCGTATGAATCCAAATGACTTATTTAAAATCTGATATATGTGATATATATGAAATTTACAAATAGTTTTCCAACTTTTAATACAGCCAGCTTGTTTATTTCTAAAAGATCAGCCTTTTTAAATACCAGTATGTATGATTATAAAGATTTCGTTTTACCATCACTAGCTCTTTCCAACATGCAACACACCTACTGCAGACGACCTTGAAACATATAGTTAAAACTATGGAAAACCTCTAAATGAAAGTTTAATCTATGAATGGAATTAAAAATATCGTGGCAAAAGGTAATGAGCAATTTCTCTATTGTCTACAATGCTTTTCTCTATTGTCTACAAGTCGCCTGTTGCAGAGGCGCCAAAAATCACCTGTGTGTGGGAGAGGGGTAACTCAGTCTTGTTTAATTAATCACGCATGTGGAACAAACATGGATATCAATTGTTTAAATGTAAAGAGTATCAGGGAACCTTTAGATATCAAAACAATATAAAGAAAGACGGCAGGAAATAATAGAATAACATACGTGATGAAGATTCGTTTTCTTTCTCATTCTCACAAAGCAGATCTGAAGGTAGAAAACAATGACAAAGTAATAACCCTCTTTCACAAACTTGACTTTGAATATTCCAACTAGTGACGATAGGAATAGCAATATAAACAATACTGTTATCACTATTACTACTACTTTTGATATTTATACAACCACTACTATATCTACTACTAGTTATACAACCACTACTATATCTACTACTATTTATACTACCACTACAATATTAACTACTACTACTACTACTTTTGCTATTTATACTACCACTACTATATGTACTATTACTTATACTACAATTTATACTACTACTACTACTACTACTACTACTTCTACTACAACTACTACTACTTATACTATTACTACTACTACTACTACTACTACTACTACAACTACTACTACTACAACTACTACTACTACTACTACTACTACTACTGCTACTACTACTACTACTACAACTACAACCTCTACTACTGCTTATCCTTCTAGTACTACTTCTACTACTACTAATACAATTACAACTGATACTAGTACTACTACTACTTCTACTACCACTACTACTACTACTACTACTACAACTTCTACTACTGCTTATCATTCTAGTACTACTTCTACTACTACTACTACTACTACTACTACTACTACTACTTACTACTACTACTACTACTTCTACTACTACTACTACTACTACTACTACTACTACAACTACTACTACTACTACTACTACTACTACTACTATTACTAGTACAACTACTACTGCTTCTCCTTCTAGTATTACTTCTACTACTACAACTACAATTACTACTACTACTAGTGCTACTACTACTACTACTACTACTACTTCTACTACTACTACTACAACTACTACTACTTCTACTACTACTACTACTACAACTACTTATACTACTACTACTATTACTACTACTACTACTAATTATACTATAACTTCTACTACTGCTTCTCCTTCTAGTACTAATTCTACTACTGCTACTACTGCTACTACTACTACTACTACTATTTCTACTACTACTACTACAACTACTACTACTACTACTACTACTACTACTACTACTACTACAACTACTACTGCTTCTCCTTCTAGTACTACTTCTACTACTACAACTACAATTACTACTACTACTACTGCTACTACTACTACTACTACTACTACTTATAATTCTACTACTACTACTACTACAACTACTACTACTTCTACTACTACTACTACTACAACTACTTTTACTACTACTATTACTACTACTACTACTAATTATACTACAACTTCTACTACTGCTTCTCCTTCTAGTACTAATTCTACTACTGCTACTACTGCTACTACTACTACTACTACTACTACTACTTCTACTACTACTACTACTTGAACTATAGATGAGTGGGATAAAAATTAAACTACTTCATTCCCAGTTTCCGGACCGGGATTTGAAACCCGGACCACTTGCTTGATAGTTCGGAGTGTCAAACACTGGACAGCCGATTATGTGAATTATATCCTTGTCGAGTAAACAGATTAACAAAATGAAACAGTCAACAATTCCCTTTTATGTGTGCTTCTTTCGACAAAAGTATCCATATCAAAGTGGATTTAGAGATGTTATACTTTAACAAATTACATGTTTGTCTAATAGTTTCATAGAAAATTAAACCAATGGCAAAATTTATTAAGTGGTGTCATTCCTGACAATTTACAGTTTTCATAATTTCTTAGACAAATATGATTTAGAGCAATCTGATGGTATCACACTTAATAATTTACTTCTTTGTGTTAGTACTACATAAAAAAGCAAACCAGAGCACGAAGGGAAGAGCGTTCTGATCAAAAGGTCCTAGGTTCGAGCCCTGGTCAAGTCGAATCTTTTAGGACAGTCCCAATGGCGCCAAATAAGGGACTATACATGGAAAAGAACCGAGAACGTACTACTACTACTACATCTACAACTTCTACTACTTCTTCTCCTTCTACTACTACTTCTAATACTAATTATATCACTACTACTACTCCTTTGTACTACTACTAAAAATAAATAAATAAATAAACAGATAAGCAAAATCACCTTTAAAGCAAATCACTTTTATTGCAGCAGCAGCGCATAACAGTAGAACGATCACTATTCCGAAAACAAAGCAAAATCGTGTGCATGGCCGTCTATAAACACTCTTATTCTCGGGTTTGTCGGGAGGAGGGCGTGGTGGCAACGGTAACGGTCGTCTATCATACCCTTTTCTTTTCTGCGTAAATATATCAGAATAGAACAGAACATGACATAAACTACATGAGCCCGTCATATGTGAACAAAGTACATCCAGATCAGCCTGTGCATCTTCACTATCTGTTCAAGATCTACACTGCTCACATATTACTAACACATACTTGCTCGAAGCTTCTGTCAACTTGTGAAACTTAAAATCACATAATAAAATACTTGTAGCAAACAAGAGAAAAAATAATTATTCATATACATGTAGTTGTAAAGATCAAAATGCTCTAGTGTACCATAAGCTTTTTAGGTCCATTTTGAAAGTGTACTGTTATGTAAACGTATCTGATTGTAGCAGATTAATCCAAGAAACTGAGTTAGAGAGTCCGGTTGTATTGCCCTTACTCTTAGGGCGTCACTGTTCTTTTACGTAATTAGTTTATCTCACCAAAACATGCAATACCATTTTTCCTGTAACGGACAGGGGGTGTATTTAGATTGCTTTTACGCACCGAGCATTTGAGTGTTTGATAGTAAAACGCTGTTATTTAATTAACCCGTGCTCATGATGAGCAATTTCTCATTTAGCCACAATGTTTTCTACTTTGTTTATCCATTTAGCTATCTTTTATGGACATTTTTTCAGGTTTTAGTCACTATGTTTTCAAAGTCGTCTGCTGCAGATTTGCAGTTGGTTAAAGGATCCGGCTAGTACACGCCGGCGTACTCTGTGTGTTTTGAATATTTGATTGCAACCCTTGTACTTGAACTATAGATGAGTGGGATAAAAATTAAACTATTTCATTCACAGTTTCCGGACCGGGATTTGAAACCCGGACCACTTGCTTGATAGTTCGGAGTGTCAAACACTGGACAGCCGATTATGTGAATTATATCCTTGTCGAGTAAACAGATTAACAAAATGAAACAGTCAACAATTCCCTTTTATGTGTGCTTCTTTCGACAAAAGTATCCATATCAAAGTGGATTTAGAGATGTTATACTTTAACAAATTACATGTTTGTCTAATAGTTTCATAGAAAATTAAACCAATGGCAAAATTTATTAAGTGATGTCATTCCTGACAATTTACAGTTTTCATAATTTCTTAGACAAATATGATTTAGAGCAATCTGATGGTATCACACTTAATAATTTACTTCTTTGTGTTAGTACTACATACAAAAGCAAACCAGAGCACGAAGGGAAGAGCGTTCTGATCAAAAGGTCCTAGGTTCGAGCCCTGGTCAAGTCGAATCTTTTAGGACAGTTCCAATGGCGCCAAATAAGGGACTATACATGGAAAAGAACCGAGAACGTATCACAACATTCTCAGAAAATACGAGGACGTATTTCAAATTTGGAGGGTGTATATGTACCAAGGTATATGTGACTGCCTTCCTAAGGAGCCAGTTATTGTAGCGACGTGGTAGAGTGCTACCTTTCGGATCAAACCGTCCAATGATCGAACTTTGGTCCGGCCGGATATTTTATGAATGTTACATATGTATACCCGTACCAGAATCTTAAGGCACAACAACATTACCTAATTAATTTGTAAACAACAGTTTGCTATAGTGGTAAAGTGTGTATCTATAAACAAACCCGGAAACAACATGTTTGCCATGCGATTGTAGCACATCTATGGTGTTGGTATAAAAACAATACAAACTGTTTTAACTTAAATCTAAACCGGAGTTAATTTGATTTGGTGGTTTCAAACCTCGAAGTCCTTGTTATCGTCGAATTGATGTATCCTGTCATACGGATTACCAAAGTCCAGTTCATCATCTTGTTGCTTAAGGTTGTTATTTGTTGATATCGTAAACGGCTTGACTTCACTTGGACTCTTTATTACAAAAAAACAATGAGGATCATTTTACAACTACCATTTGTATTACAAATACTACTTTTTACGATGGTAATACTAATATTTATTAGTATGCGGAGGACCGGAGTCAAATTCGTTTGTTAGCTCACTTTGAATGTTACAGCGTATGTCTTGTAAGGACAATGCTTTCTGAGACAACGATCTTGGCCATTCGCGCAGATTATGTTTGATACCATGATCAGAACCCACTCTTTCCAGAAATGTTCAGAAATGCCAACTTTATTGTACCTTGTATCTTCAATGACTCACATTGTTTTGTTGACCTCTAAAAGTTTATCAGTCATGTTGTAATTCAAGTTGCAAAAAGCAGATTTTCCAATCTCAATCGAAGACTTTCGGAAAATCGACAAATGAACAAAAGCATTTTTGTTTTCTATATTTCTGGATTTCGGATTGTAAATACAAAACAAAGATAGCGAATGTTGTTGAATAACATTTTCTGAATTAACATTGGTAAATCTACTATCAGTCGTTATATATTGGTTTAGTCTATCATTTACAAAGGCTGCAATAAACGAATACACGTTTCAACAGAACGTAGTAGTACATTTTCCCCAATAAATCTGAATATGAGCCGTCCCGCGAGAAAACTAACATTGTGGACTCTGCGTAAAGTATCGACCCGGATCAGCCTAAGCATGCCGCGCAGTCTTACCCAGATAGACACTTTTCGTCTCCTGTCGATCTTCTGTTTCAGGAATCATTACTCTATACCTCTACCCTCCAAATACGGAATGTGTCGGCCCGGATCAGTCTGTGCGGACTGCGTAGGCTGATCTGGGTCGATACATTACGCAGAGGCCATAATGTTGGTTTTCTCGCGGGACGGCCCATATCATCTTGATTCAGAAACATGGCTTGTATTCTACTCTGTGTATCGAAAGCCCAGTCGTCTTTAATACATACAATTTTGCTCAAAGGCCAGGATCAGATATGCTAATATAATACCATTTTTATGTTTCGATCTAACTTGAAGAATTTGTCGTACGAAGGCCCACCTTGGAGAATTTGCGACAATGGTTACCTTGGGCCACAATATTGATTTCAAATTTCAAAAACGTTTTAAATCCAAAATTAACGAAATTTCTGATGGAAAAAAATTCGAATGAGAAGAATATTTAGTTTGATTGTTGACTACCGGCTCAGATAAGTCTTCAGCTCGCGCATTCCGATCATGATCTTCCATGCTCACGATCTAGTCGTGCAAACAGCCTCGGTCGAGCAGCAGCGACAGTGCAATCGGTAACGATGAGGGCTTTCAACTTATGGGTCGTGAGTTCGAATCTCGAACTAGCTATTTATTATTTCCAATGATTGATAACATTAATCATGACTAGCGTCTCCACCAATTGGCTGACAGTCTATATGGTAAGGTAGCCAGTTACATACGAATAATAGTGACTTTAGTACTTGTACGAGGAAGCCCGCGGAAGGCATTTCCTGGTCATGTAATTTCCAATAAACCAATCAAAATGAGCATCGCTAAAGTAACTGATGAACAATAACCACTAAAGGTGTGTAATCTGTACGAAGGTCAGCTTTCTAATGGCCAGGTTCATTTAGTGAAGGGTTGACAAGATTACTGCCTATATTCTTATAATGACGTCTTCCTGGTCCCATTTTTCTTGTGTACTCTGCATTATTATACGCAATTGGTATCAATATGCATTGGTACTTAATACAATCATCACTATAGAATTTTAGAACTTGGGGGTCTCATTGAAAACCTTAAACGCACTTGTCAGTAGTTTGTTAAATTATGTTAAATATGTTAATAAAGTAAAGTTATAAACCTGCAAAATAGGCTAGTAATAAATCTCTTATATAGATCGCGTCCACCAGATACGAACAAGTCGTTTTTACAGTTTAATAGAAGGAGTTTAATTAATCTGCAAATTTCAATCAAATATAGATTAAGATATAGATGTCCATAAATAAGATTTCGGGTTGCACTCGGATTACCGAAGGATCTTTCCGTAAAAAAACGATTCCTGATTTTATTTACGAGGTGTATTTCCGAAAAACAACAACAAAAACAAAGAGAAAAAAGCTGGGAAAACCCAAAATCAATTATTTATTCCATCTGTCTACTCCCGTTTTAATGACCGATTCGCGTTGTTATTCTCGTGGACGAAGTTCGTATATAGTCGAGAAGATTTGTTTTTTTCCAAATAATTTACGTAAACTGCCGAGAACAGCCCGATACGAGTTATTTCCGAGATCTGTTCCAATCAATAGGTGTGAAAGGCCCGACTGCTTGCTTACCTTTTTATCGAAGCGTCTTTTTCCGTCTGGTGCGATATTATTGCCATAATCCTGTAATATAGAGGATATTCGTATGTTTCTGTAAAGGCGCGATCCATACTTTCCACCAATGGACTAAAAGGTTTACATGGAAAAGTACAATATCACTGCGTGCAATATCGACAGATACTGTAACCTTTTTTTTCATATGGAAAAAAAAATGAGCAATATGAAAGTATACAATGAGTTGTATTTATGGCGCCTCCATGACGCGAATATGTACTATGACGTTGGCGATGACGCAAACATCGCGTCATTTAATATCGTCTGGGAAATAGATAATCTCTCACGGGTATTATTTCTCTCTAGGAAGTTATTCTCATCTGTGTTTATTAAAATTATATCAATTCTTTCGAATATGTTATGTTTCTTGACCGATAACTACCCCCCCCCCCCCCCAATTGTCTTAAACTCAAAAGGTAAAGGACAGGGATATGGAATCAGGCGTCTCTGGCTCGAATCCCAATGTCAATGGTCTTGCTGGAGTAACCTTGCACAAGGCCCATTTCCTAGCCTAGTACTGGTGCATGGCTAATATGTTTGTATATCACCATCTGATCACCAATCACAGATATCAACGGTCATGATGGAGTTCCATAGCGAAAAGCATATTACATAGCGTAGTACTTGTGTTACCCATTGATAATGAGCTCCCAATATCATCGGACAAGGTGGAGTCCCCTTGCAAAAGACATTACTACGTCTAGTGTTTGTTGTGTAACCCATTTACCATGAATTCCCAATTTAAGCGGCTATGTTGGTGTGTTCTAGCGAAATGCACATCACATAGCGTAATTCCCTATTCCTGTACTCATGGTGGATGCCCTTGCAAAAGACACATTACAGAGCCTAGTATTGGTTTATCACCCACTTACCATGAACTCCCAATTCCAACGGCCACGTTGGAGTGCTCCAGCGAAATGAACATTACAAAGCTTAGTATTGGTTTGTCACCCATTTACCATGAACTCCCAATTCCAACGGCCACGTTAGAGTGCTCTAGCGAAATGGACACTACATAGCATAGTATTGGATGTCAACTACTGATCACCAATTCCCAATTTCCCACTGATTATGAATTCCCAATTTCAGCGGTCATGGTGGACTGCCCTGACGGTAAGCACAATTAACAGCCTAGCACTGATTTGTCATCCACGATATCAGTATATAGTGGACTGCCCTAGCGACAAGCACATTGAAAAGCCGAGCACTGGTTTGTCACCCACGTATCATGAATCACCTATCATGGTGGAGTGCACTTGCCAAAGGCACATTTCCAGGCCTAGTATTTGTTTGCCAACCCCCTTGAGCAACATTAACCCTCTACTCCATGTGGATGCATTCTAACGCCTCTGTAGCAGACGACCTTTGAAAGGATTGTGTCAAATGGAGATACTGCTAATGAAGAGTTGTTTCTCAAATGTGCAATAATGGTTTCAACTTCATTCAATAATGTTCATGTATCAATCTAGATGTTTTCCAAGTCGTTTGCTGCTGATTTGTTGTATTTGGGAAATGGAGAAGTGCTTCTCCGTCGTGAAACATCTGAAATACTGTTTTAAACTGTGAAACCCCCTCAATAAATCAGACACACATGAAAAACAGACACATGTAATAGTATATTTTACTTACCGTAAAGTCTGATATGTTGTCACTGGAGTAACCCGACGAATTGGTTTGATTAGACATGGTCTATCTGTCTCTACCTATAATACAAGAAACGAGTGTGATAACATTGAGTGTCGCTCTGCGAAATCCAACCGTAAAGCATTTGCGACCAGTGCAGATCCAGATCAGTCAGTGCATCCCCGCAGTCTGATCTAGATCAGCACTGTTCGACGAGAAGTCAGAAAAGGTTTCGATACATTCTGGTTAACAGTTTTCATTTGGATCCTTTGCATGGATGTGCAGACAAGACATTTTCCACATGTGTAAATATCACAGTACGTTTGGTTTTCCCAGAACACCGCTCGATTAGTTCAAAGGTCAAATTATATTAAATACATGTACATCAGCGGGCAGACTGGTCTACTGATCAGCCAAATAGTCCCTAAAAACATTGTTTGCGGAGAAATGAGTGTACCTTCACCAGAATCCATTGAATACGTGATGATGAGTTTATTTCATTGTAAATATGTATAAGATGCACTGGGACTATTTGATTTAATCATATTTAGTATTTTGAGATTGTCTGATAGTGAAAAAAAAGTATGTGGAAAAACCAGATTGTTTTTATAGCTTAGAGGTTTACTCCTTTCTATGATATAATGTGTTCTTCCTGTACACAATGAAGAACATTTGACAATTGCGTATTACTGTCTTAGTATGTTGTATTGTATTATACGCAATACATTTTCATGTATACGAGATACATATTTCAATTAACGTGGTACATTTTGCATGATATGCAGTGCCTTTTCTGTTATATATGGTGGTTAAAGCGTCTTGACTATCCCTGAAATGAGGTGTGTCGATAACACCTTCCCACATATAGATGCTTTCTGACGGGGTTATGGAGGAGACGACCTTTGAAAACATTTTGACAACAGAAGAAATTGTTCAAAACGAGATATTTCGCCGTTTTGCTACAAGGTTTTCAACTCTTATCAATGATTAAACATTCATTTATAGACATTGTACAATAGGACAAAATAATTATTGATGTAAACTGTAGAATTTCGTGTCACGTTTACAATATATACACAAATTACAATTATCACACACTCACACAAAAACAAAACACCAACACTCATATATGAGCCGTCCCACGAGAAAACCAACATTGTGGACTCTGCGTAAAGTATCGACCCGGATCAGCCTATGCATGCCTCGCAGGCTAATCCGGACAGAAACTTTTCACCTACTTTGGAAACCGCCCCCCCCCCCCCCCCCCCCCCAAAAAAAAAGAAGTTGTCTTTTCCGGTTGCGTTAAATTGCGTCTACATGTTGGATAGGTTTAAAGCCGCTTATTATTAACGCTTTCCCTAATATTGACGTTTTCTGACGCCTCTACAGCAGACGACTTTTAAAACATTGTAACAAAAAGGGGAAATTGCTCAAAACTAGATCCTTTTGCCACAATGTTTTCCATTTTTAGGTTATCCATTTCATTATAGAGATTTTCTTTTTTGTTGACAAAATATGTTCAAAGTCGTCTGCTGCAGAATTATTGTACGAGGGAAAGGGTTAAAGAAAATGTAACTCCATACAGACTTTGATTTATTCTGAAGGTAACGATTTGTATAAAGAACCATTATCGATTTGTATCGATACATACCCTAAATAAATCAATTCAATTAAGCAAATGTCACACAAGGAAGTTATCCATTTCCCACTTACAGACACTTTTTAGTGTATGCATTTTTATTAAATAGATATGACATAATATAAGCATTACATAAGTCAAACATGAAAAAGAAAGTTCATTAGTCGCCGAGCAGAAGCCTGCGACTTATATTTTTAATAGCTTTTCGGAAATGACATGGGAGGAGAGTTATTATTAGAAAAAAACTAATTTAAATGTCTTGAACATATTACAATTGTGTTTGTTTAAAAATACTTAGTTATGACACATCTAACATGAAATAAATCACTCGCATTTATGTTTTTTTTTCCTTACTTACGAAGACAAAAGAGTCCCTGCTAAACT
Organism: Serripes groenlandicus; assembly: GCA_031761405.1. Classification (NCBI taxonomy): domain Eukaryota; kingdom Metazoa; phylum Mollusca; class Bivalvia; order Cardiida; family Cardiidae; genus Serripes; species Serripes groenlandicus. Next base: position 33,739,348 of record JASEVX010000008.1, on the reverse strand, counting down.
TGCTGCAGACTGTTAAGTGTCAATATCGAGACAAAAATCACGTCGAATTCTCCTTTTAATAGCAAATTTAACTTACTGAATGTTATTTTCATGTTCAAAGAGATGTCTTGATTTGTGTAGAATTCATTTAATAATGTTAATCCATGTATATTTAAAATAGGAACTGTTTCTAAGCTAAATATAGTGACCTTTAACATCGATTTTCAAAACGTTCCGCAGCGTATATTTAACTCGAAATGGCGCGCTATTTTAGAATATTGTACCTGAGCAATGTTTGTTGGGGTTGGTATTTAATCATGTTTCGTCCGAAAAATAATATTATACATAACAAATACTGTATTTATTTGTATGTTTTCGAAAGAAGTATAACAAATATTTTTTAAACCATGTAAGTTGTTAGATTAGTCTGTCGCTGCAGAATGTTGCTAATTGTGACGTCAGAGCATGGCGGTCGGGAACACTACAAATGTCCAACAATAATGAACATTAAGCTTAAAAATGCCGGCGTATTGATCGGTTGGCAAATATTGATGTTGTGGATCCTACAAAAAATCATTTATGAACCTGTCTCAATCTAGGACCAGGTCGTTTTAGACGTTTTTCTGCAGAAATAATTGCCCGAATCGAGCAAGGAGGTAAAATGCCGTTGCACACCTTGTCATTATTACTATATGGACGTATAGAGGGGCTATTATAGTAACACGTTCGGGATTCCCCAAATTACCATTACGATCATTTGTAGCATAGCGTATAGACAATATAGAGATATTTTTTGAGTATTTTAACAAGGTATTGTGTGATTTTCTGCATTTTTGCTGTTATAGTCATTCGAACGCCTGTGATGGTAGGTTATCGTACTTTTACATTTATATGCCTATAATTGAGGTGCTTACATAATAATAAGAAGAGAGGAAAAAGTGAATGCCGATATATTTTTATATTCACACAGTGTCCCTTTGCGATATGTCTGCAGGTATATAATTCAACGAGGATATCAGAAGTGTTTAGACAAAATAAACAATTTGAGAAGCATTGATTATATAATGGAATGAACGTAAACTGTTGAAAGTCCTCGGTTTTTAAACTTTTCTATAATCATCTTGTTAGAAATCAAATTCTCAATTGAAAATTTCTAGCGACAGCAACGAGACAGGTGGCGGAACGCAACAAGTATTACATGATAAGGGTTGGCCATATTGGATTTCTGTAAAGAGTGTGTTCCTTAAGCCCCATTCTCACTATTTCGGTTCTGATCCCGGCATCTCCCGGTGAAAAATAGCCGAAAACCAGGATGATCCGGGACATTTTTACCTAAAAATCAATTGCATTCTCTCATTCCCGTCGTTGTCCCGGAGTGCACCCCTGTTTAGAAGCCAGATGTCTCCGCTTGATCCCGGATAGCCCTGGTATGTTCCCGGTTCGGCACTGTTCATTTACCTTGTCGCGCCGGCGTGTCCATCCCAATGTAACCCTGTGTTACCCAGGTGACTGCCCGGTCCAACCCGGTATAACCCCGGTCACCCGTTGGCACCCGTTTGTCAACCGTACGTGGAGTTCTCCCGACTAACAGAATACATTTTATAAAATCCGGGACGGTCTGCCTGATAGAGCCAGAACAACAGGGTTCATTACGAATCAACCCGAACTACTACGGTGCCGCCGCGGTTATCTTCCCGATTTTACAAGATTTCTCCCGAACATTGAGAATGGGGCTTTAATTAATGGTTTTACGTACACAATGTAAACATGTTATACTAGATTCTATAAATTTCCTTGCTCAATACTTGGCTTAATGTCTTTTTACCTATATAATATTAAATAGTTCCATGACTGCTTCTAAATATGCTTTGGGTAGCCAATGTTACCCTTTGTTTTTTTAGATCAGTTAAAAAGCTTATAGCCAAAAGCAGAACTTGATCGTTTTGGGCAATTCTTTTTCTCTCACACTTTTTTCAAAATTTGAATCATACAAAGGGGACAACCGTCATCGGTAAAAGAGAGAATGTTGATATTTAAACCACAAAAGCTGAAGCAATCAATTGCCACAAACAAGAAATTCATGGAGAATCAGGAAACGCATCATATAAATACCACGCCCTAAATCTTATTGATTAATCTTACTGCTTCTTATAACAACTAATTTTGGAGACAATATTTTACATCTCATAATGCCTTGATCAAAGCCTTTCCTATTAGTGCATTATTATAGTTAGTTAATTCGTTTTGAAAATACTGATAACAACATAATACATGCAAACATTTGGTATCGATATAGATTTAGAAAGCTACACACTGTGAAAATGCCCTCAGCCTGCATACACTGTGAATCTTTTGTGCAATCACTACATGTATATACAATGTATACAAGTGTACCGTGTACCACTCTTACAACTAAAACATATACTAATTTCAATTGATAAGTATGGAATGTATCACATGCTTTTCAAATTGTAAAACAAATGAATTATATTTCCTAACTTAACATGGAATTATAATTCAACACTATAGTTTCACAAATTAGCATTAATTTTAACAGCACATGCTAAGATCTCCTTGAGAATTTTCTTAATCATACATTTATCATTTATTAATATTATTTCCACTCACAAACATGTCCGCATTCAAGAAACTTTAGTTCTTAAGTAAGACAGTGATTAGATACAAATGTTTATACTCGAGAAATACATGTAAAACAAACACTTACAAATGCAATTTGATCGTAAACATGACAAGCATGTTGTCATTTATTGACAAGCTATATCAACGTTATCTCAACCACTTCCTCCCCAAAACAAAAACTCTTATAAGAACTGTATAGCACTGACTCTAATTATCCATTGAGAAAAAGGGTGCAATGTAAACTACATTTAAGAGTCTGTGATATTTATAACAATAGATCTTTCTGAACCCGAAATGGTGTTCAGTAATGGAGTGCCACTATAGAAAGAGATATTTGAAGTAATTCATTGCCGATATTGTGATTAGACTCTAACTATAGGGACTGATTCCAGTCCAGATTTCGATGAGTGTCTTCGGAATTCGCATACTATAGCAATTGACTCTAAATAGCCCCTTGCTTAAAAAGCATAACGGCAGATCAGTATTTGTTCAAGTTACGAAAATTCATCACATCAAAATGTTGCGATTTGTTTGAATTCGTGAGCTACTATGGTTCCATCCTTTCACTGATAGTATATGCTGAGTCAGAACCTCTCAGGCAATGCTCGACATACGTGTACATATACAATTATCTTTACTCGAACTTTTGTTTAATTTAATGCTGTCAGCCACGTTAAACACCGAGCAAGCAAACACAACATAATTGACCACATGCAGCAAATATACATCTGACCACTTTGAAAACATCTACGCAAAAATAGTGTTAATCACTTTAAATGAAAGCACAAGTATTTAGTAGAATTGAACACAATATGGCAACTGGTTATATTGCTCATTATAAGCAATATTTGCTTTTCCCACAAGTGTTTCAAAGGCACCGCTTGTGTCAGGGTAAGGGTTTAACTTACAGGGAGTTAATTTGTTAAAAAAGAGTTTATGTGTTAAGAGTTATCGTTTGCTTTAAACAAGGAAGTAAACAGTTAAACTTCGTTCGTTATGTTAGGACATTTTGTTAAAAAAGGAAATCCAACAAGAAAAGAGATTAAAGGTAAACTACATTTAGGAGTCTGTCATATTTATAACAATATATCTCTCTGAACCCGAAGTGGTGTTCAGTAATGAAATGCTTCTATAGAAAGAGATATTTGAAGTAATTCATTGCCGATATTATAATAAGACTCTAACTATAGGGACTGATTCCAGTCCAGATTTCGATGAGTGTCTTCGGAATTCGCATACTATAGCAATTGACTCTTAATAGCCCCTTGCTTAAAAAGCATAACGGCAGATCAGTATTTGTTCAAGTTACGAACATTCATCACATCAAAATGTTGCGATTTGTTTGAATTCGTGAGCTACTATGGTTCAATCATTTCACTGATATAATATGCTTAGTGAGAACATGTCACGGAATGCTCGACATACGTGTACATATACAATTATCTTTACTCGAACTTTTGTTTAATTTAATGCTGTCAGCCACGTTAAACACCGAGCAAGCAAACACAACACAATTGACCACATGCAGCAAATATACATCAGACCACTTTGAAAACATCTACGCAAAAATAGTGTAAATCACTTTAAATGAAAGCAAAAGTATTTAGTATAATTGAACACATTATCGCAACTGGTTATATTGCTCATTATAAGCAATATCTGCTTTCCCCACAAGTGTTTCAAAGGCAACGCTTGTGTTAGGGTAAGGGTTTAACTTACAGGGAGTTAATTTGACAGAGAAAGAGTTTATGTGTTAAGAGTTATCATTTGCTTTAAAGTGAGTAATAACTTCTAATATTGTTTAATGAAGACGAATATCTCCCTTTCCTATCGTGTATTTAATCAAGTGCAATAAATAAGCCTTTATTCTTTACAGCTATTACAGTCGACAACTACTCAAGCCTTTACCACATACAACGAATGTACAGCCAACGACTTTGAACAAATCTAAGGAAAAAAAAAGAAGAAAAATATTTTTTAATATAAGCATTAGTATTGAGTTGTGTTAAAACATAGTGACACGTAAGACTTTTCAAAAGTCATCTGCTGCAGGTGCCTGAACAAAATGTGTCACATGTGGGAAAGGATAAAATGTTTTCAAAGCAGCTATTAACATGACAATTCATCTAAAATTGGTATAGGTATTCAAAAAAGTGTTCAAAAGTGGTATGATATAATAATCCATGTTCCAGTATGCTACCAAAACACAAATATAGGCCTTTATGTCTATATTATCAGAGCTATACTACTACTATCAGTTGATTCGATGTTTGAACATGTTTGATGACTCTTGACCAACTATCAATACTTTCATCAGACGTAAAGTCATAAAGTCTTCTTAACGTAAACGCAATCACCTTTTCTTTCAACATGTGTATAAAGTGTCGTCTGCAGTAAACACTTCAACAGAGGATTTGGTTTAAATGACAGTTGACAACAGTATCTAACAACACAATATCCGTTATTGAACCTTGTGTTACAACATACAGATGTTTTCTGAGACCACTGCAGAACATGTCTTTTGCTCATGGTGAGCAATTTCTCCTTTAAAAAAAAAACGATTTCAGCTGCATTCAATATTTCTGCCATCATTTATAAAGAGTTCCCAAAGTTTTGACTTTATATGATTTTCGAACTCTTTTTCTGCATCTTTGTTGTATGTAGGAAAGGGTTACCCGGTTACCTGAACAGATATCCTTGGAGTTGCCTTCTTTTAAATTGTCTGAATAATGAAATATGACTTCTGGAATATTAGAAGTAAACTTTTGTTACAACACATTGATAGTAAAGGAGAAATAGATCTTTTTCCTAACAAGTTTTTTTTGAAAAATAAGTATCAGAATTCTTCAACTTTGAGCATATTACTCCTTTTTTCATAAAATTGAATTTGAGGCATAAATATGTCCTTCAGATATGACTTCTAATAGGAAGTAGAGCTGAACCCTTTACTTCATAGGCCACTATTAGATTATTCTACCAGAGACCTTGATAAAGAGGAGTAAACCAATATTTCCTCCATAATATCTCTCTTTTATTATTCAGATTAATAGTTTTTTTCACAGCAAGACATGAAGTAGTTGACATCCAAAAGAAGATTTTTTAATTGAATAAACTTGAGTATTTTCAAATTTATTTGAAAACATCTAATCTGAAAGGAATTGAATATGTATATGAATACTATCGCTCTATTATTCATTTTGATTGATCCGTGGGTAAACGAGCCAGTACTAGGCTAGGATATGTGATTCGTCCAAGGGCACTCCATCATGACCGCCGTGCATTGGGATCGAACCCAGGACGCTCGATTTCAAATCTCTGATATAATAAAAAGAGGATAGAAAAAGACGTTAAATTGCAACAATGGATGGGTATGGCTTAACGCAAACTCATTTAAGACCCTGGACATCATTCAAGAATATATCATCAAAATAGGTGAAGAATCTGACTCTGTTAATAACAGTTCACATGTTGCCGTCGAGTCGCGAAAGCTTAAATAGTAAACGACGCGAACTATTAATCCAGAGATCCTGAGTTCGAATCCCTGCTTGGCTGTCGTCAGATCCAATATACGTATCGGAAAGTATTTTGGTGTGATTTCAATGCTCCAAATGGTGTTCGCTATCCTTTACCATAGACATATGAGTACCAAAACAATTTAGACTGTTGTTTAGACCGGTGTTGAACATCTTTTAACTGAAAGCATACTTATTGAAAGTTGAACACATTATCGCAAATGGATATATTGCTCATAAAAAGCAATATCTGCTTTTCCTACAATTGTTTCAACATTCTTAAGCCACAGGGGCATCAGTTGAGCCGTCTAGCGAGAAAACGAACATTGTGGACTCTGCGTAAGTATCGACTCGGATCAGCCTTAGCATGCCGCGCAGGCTACCCCGGACAGACAATGTTCGCCTCCTGTTTCAGGAATGGTTACTCTATACCTCTATTCCCCTGAGACGGAATGTGTCGGCCCGGATTAGCCTGCGCGGACTGCGCAGGCTGATCTGGCAATACGTTACGCAGAGGCCATTATGTTGGTTTTCTCACGGAACGGCTCAGTTACTCTTTGTATCAGAGTAAGGGTGTAAATTGAAGGGAGTTAATTTGACAGACAAAACATTGTGTGTCAAGAGTGATCTTTTGTTGAGAAAAAGGATGTAAAAACAATAACCTTGGACAGGGAAGGACATTGTGTTAACAAAATAAATCCATCATTTCGAAAAGAGATTTAAAGTGAATATTCTCTTCAGAAAAAAACGGATTTGGTGAGTAATTATTCCTATTGTTGATGTCTATGTTTACTTTGATCTTGTGCCGGCGTCTTAAATCATAAACATTCAATTAAACAGGCAATTTTTGGTAAAATTTAAAAGGAAAGTATCCAGTTTGGATGTTTTGGGTTTTAAACCCTTTTCCTGATATAGACCGTTTTTAAGAACAGTATGAAAAAAGTCGTATTATCTCCTCTTCCTATCATGTTTTAACCCTGTTTCATAAATAAGCAATCATTGACGCCGCGTGGAAGCGCGGCGTCAGTATGGGATAGGTTTTAATTTTGTACCATGGGGTGACGTAATCGAAAAGGGAGCAACCAACATTATTATTGTTAAGAAAAACTCTGTTGTATGTTTGAAAAAAACAGCCTTTATGAATCAATAAATTGTATTAACTGATTTAAGAAACAACAAGGTACAAAATACGTTTGTCTTCTACCGTTATTACAAAACATTAGACATATTTAATTTGTATTTAATAACATTTCCCCAACTGCCTAGGCTACGCTGTGTTAGATAGTTTGGTTTACGGCCCTGACCCAATTCATCAAAGCTCAGAAAAAAAGTTCACTTTTCCCAAACATCCTAGGCTACGCGTTTTTAATTGTTTGGTTTACAGCCCCAAAGTTCGCCGGATGTTTTTGCCTGTTTATAAATTTCTGTTGTATTTCTAAACTTAATACGTTCCCCCATACATTTTGTTCATTCAGACCATTGAATTCTTGCTATATGTTGACTATACATGTGAACTTTTTCTTTTAATTTCATAAATGCTCAATTTTGATCATAAATATCTTTAAACTTTGTAAAATGACTTTGTATTTTTTGTTTATATACTCTCGTGTTTAGCTCCACTGGCTGAAAGCCAGTCGAGCTTATGTAATGGGAAATTGTCCGTCCTGCGTTCGTGCGTGAGTGCGTGCGTGCGTAAACGTTATGCTTCAAACAATTTCTCCTACCTAACCACTTGGCCAATTAGGATGAAACTTCATAGGAAGCATCCTCTCAATGTCCTCTCCTAAGTTCCTCAAACTGTTTGGGAGCCATGCACAATTCTGGAAACCGAAAGAAAAAAATAGTGAAAACTTAAAAAATCTTCATCTCCTCCGTAGGTATCAGGCCGATTTTCAGCGGGGCTGTTTGGAGATTTAATGACAGTGGAGCGATACTCTGGCCCTCTTGGGACTCTTGTTGTTATCATACTTCTGATAAACTGGAAGGAGAATAGGCTTCCCCCTCTCCTTTTAAAGCTTGTGTCACACTTAACTTATAACTAGAGGCATTAAATGTTAACATTTAGGCACCTATGTGATTTTTGTTTTATCTAATTGATCTAGTTAGAGCAGATTTGAAACCGTTTATTTGTAAAAAATTAAGAAACTTTAGCTTGTATGGTAACCTTTTTATTATACGCTATGGTAGCCAGGTGAGCAATATAGGCACATCTTGACCTTCTTGGTTATGATAAAGGGACATTTGGCCTTCTTGTTTGAAATATTTTCATCCTGTCTGTTTTCACACGTTATTTAAATGTACTGAACTACATCTGCTTCCTTTAAGTCATGCTTCAAAACCATGCGCGGCGTCTTTGATGCTCTGCATCAAAATTCGTCTTGTTCTTTACAGGTATACAATCTCTAAACAATTTCCTAAATACAGCGAATATATAAGCAGACGACTCTAAAACATCTTCGCAAAAATAAGGAAATCCTCTTTAAATGAAATCATAACTATTGAGTTGAGTTGAATACAAAGTGGCAAGTGAATTGTTTTGCCACAACGTCTTCAACAAAAGTTTCGGTTAAATGTTTTAAAACATACAAATATTAACAGTATCCAATAATCCAATAAATCATTTTAAGGGTAAAGGTATTCAAAAAAGTGTTTATATATTGTACGATTTAATAATACATATAGTTGTAAAACTGGAAATGTAAATGCAATCTGATTTTTTTTAATCAAGTGTATGAAGTGTAGTCTGCGGCAAATATTTCAATGGCGGAGTAGGTTTAAATCACAGTTGACAACTGTATCTAACGACAGAAGACCCGTTATTGAAGCGTGTATTAGACTTGTCTCTAGTTACTATATGTTTACACTTTTCACATACGGACGCTTTCTGAAGCCTCTGCAGAATCCGAGTTTGAAAAACATTCCGAAAAAAAAAAATCATGGCGACCAATTTCTCCTTTAGCCAAAACTTTTTCGACTTCATTAATTTTTTACTTATTTCATTGATAACGAGTTTATTTAGTTGTGACATTCATGACTTTTTGTTTGTTTCTACTTTTAACTATTTCCCACATATAACACATCTGCAGAAGACGAATAATCTTGATAAATAACCAAAGCCTCTCGCATACTTACTTACTGGTTAAGCCATTACAAAATAGAAAAACATTTCATGATATCAGTTATGCAAAATGGAGATGCGTTTTTGTATAGATATCAAATAGAGATAAGAGTTTTAAACCTGCTGAATTCCGCCAACTGGTATAGCTATACTTTAACATTGCTCATACATTGAGAAAAAGGTTGCTTAGTAGACTGTTGTTTAGACCGCGTCGGTCATGGCTTTTTCCAATAGGAGCTCATGACTGTGCGGTTAGCAATTTGACTGACACGATGGTGTCTGGATAAATTTATAAATAGTACTCATAACTTACCCAGGAAATGCCGTGATATAGATGCATCTCTAAACATCCTGAAAGCTGCATACAAACTCCGTGCAAATAAACACAATTGACTACATACAAGAAATATAAATCATACGACCCTGAAAACATCTACGCATACCTCTTTAATGCAAGAATAGTTATTGAGTAGAGTTGTAAACATTGACTAAAATAACCATTTCAGTACAAATAAAACGAATAAAACCCGTTTATTATTGCTGCAGGTTATGTCAGTCCTGTAGCAGAAGAGTTTTGAAATGACCCCGATGGTGTTTTTGTTCGTTTGTCAAAATTCTGAAGATCCGAGTAAACAAAGCAGAGAATACAATGATTTAAACATTTTTCACAATTTTGGGAACCTTTTCATACACTATGCATGATTTAAACGATAATTAAGCCAAAACACTTACCTCTTCCATATTCGACGCTGATGAATTCGCCATTTTGTGTTTACGTTTATTTCACTTATCAATATTACAATATTTTTTTACAATATTTTTTATTTCGATGCTAAGTATGTACATAATACATAAATGACAGCTCTGCAATATATTATACAACGTGATCAGAGGGCAACAAAGGGCGTAGTAATTAAATAAATATCAGAGAGAAATTGAGAATAAGAGAAAAAGAATGAAGTACATGTATAAAGAGAAAAAAAAGAAAGAATGGACAGAATGGAGGATAGAAGCATGTTTTGTAGTTTAAATATGTTTGTTAAGCATGCTTATTTTGAAAGCTCAATACGCTTGTTTTCGTCATGTTTACATATTTAATTATTTTCACTTTTCGGAAAAAAAATAAAAAGGAAATGGTTATGAACACATTTATATAATACTATAATTAGAAGGTACAGAATGTAAGCGGTGTGTTACTAAACAGTAACAGAAACAAGAGCTGTCGGAGGACAGCATGCTCGACTACTCCACCGCTTATTTGATTACTAAGATAATGGACTCTAATGTAGTTGCATGCTAAACATTAAGCAAAATGTCTTAAAATGTGATAATTTGCATTCTATGCAGGATAGAGTTATTTAACTTGATTATTTTCATAGGTGTAATGGTTGGGAAGGGCTGTATAACGTTTCAATGGAATGCATCAAGTAGTTACTAAGATATGGAAGTAACATATATATCCCCAAAACCGGCAAACATTCAATTTTCCCGCCTTTTTGGCGGCCATATAGAAAGTGGCGTGCGAAGATAAAATTTAGATACCGGAAATGGTCTCGCTAACCGAAATCGGAGCATTTTAGGTGATTTTGAATCCAAAATGGCCGCCGCGTGATAAAATTTCGATATCGGAAATGAAATCGCAACCCCCATATCTACTCGAAAACCAAATTTCATCGAAATCGGAGCATTTTGAGTTTTTGGCGGGCATTTTTAATCTAAAATGGCCGCCGCGGGATAAAATGTTGATACCGGGAATGAACTGGCCAAACCTATATGTACTTGAAAACCAAATTTCATCAAAATCGGAGCATTTTTAGGTTTCGGCAGCCATTTTGAATAAAAAATGGCCGCCGCGGGATAAAATTTCGATACCGGGAATGAACTCGCCACACCTATATGTACTTGAAAACATAATTTCATCGAAATTGGAGCATTTTTAGGTTTCGGCAGCCATTTTGAATAAAAAATGGCCGCTGCATGACAACATTTCGATACCGAAATTGAACTCGCAACACCTGTATCTAATTGAAAACCAAATTTCATCGAAATCGGAGCATTTTCAGGTTTTGGTGGCCATTTTGGATTTCGATACCAGAAATGAAATCGCCACACCCATATCTACTCGAAAACTCGGGGCATTTTTAGGTTTCGGCAGCCATTTTGAATAAAAAATGCCAGCCGCGGGATAACATTTTAATACCGCGAATGAACTCGCCACACCTATATCTACTTGAAAACCAAATTTCATCGAAATCGGAGCATTTTTAGGTTTTTTGAGGTTTTGAGGTATTGAAGGTCAGTGAACTTGTCCTTTGACCTATTGACTCCAATCTCTCTTGGCATCACCAACTTGCTATGATGTATGTCCATACCAAGTTTGAAGATCATATGCCTAGGCGTATGTAAGTTATAAGGGTAAATGCTAGCTTTCACAAAAACTTTAACCTTTAACAGTTTCTTTACTGAAAGGTCACAGTGACCTTGACCTTTGACCTAGTAACTCCAAACTTTATAGGCAAAACCAACTTGAAGATCACAGGCCTAAGTGTATGTTAGTTATAAGGGTAAATGCTAGCTTGCAGGAAAACTTTAACCATGAACTGTTTCCATATAGAAGATCACAGTGACCTTGACCTTTGACCTACAGACTCCAAAGTTTAAAGGCATCACCAACTTGCTATGAAGAATGTCCATACCAAGCCGGGGTGATTACAATAGCTGCCCTTATTCTTCGAATAGTCGAGCTAAAAAGGATCTTATGAGACTCGTGTCGCTTTTGTAAGCCGCAAAGTATACAGTGTACAAAATCACGAGGAGCTCATGCAATCACAAACAAATCTCTATGATTACTGTCGTTCGACTCCGCCAAACGTGTAAATTGTGTCTAACTGTACACGTCTGTCAGAGTGAAATGTTATATCACGTGATCGTTGCAAGCTGCCCGTCTAAAGGATTCCGCGGTATTTTTAGATAGAAAACCCCATCATCGGGACATTTGAAAACGAGTCAAGTTCACTTCATTGATAAAATACGATACATTTTCTACCTTGGTTTTACTTGGATAACATAAAGAATAACATTTAGGGCGATTTTTTATTTTTTCGTGCCATCTGGATTTCATTCGCTTTAAATGAAATCAATATTATTGAGTTGAATTACAAACATGGTGGGAAGCGATACTTTTTTCTGCAATGTTTCAAAAGATTGTCTGCTGCAAAAGCGTGAAAATGTGAGTACATGTAAGAAAGGGTTAAATGTCTCCAAAGCAGACAACTCTTATAACTCTTTATTCAGTTTAAGGGTGAAGGTATTCAAAACAGAGTGCACATTTTAGGATTTTTCAGTGAAAGGTTAATGTATGTTCTTATGACTGTGCAAGTTCTACTGTCACGTTTGTTTAATTGTATTACGTTGCTGTTTATTTTAATATGGGCCGGTGTCCAAAGTATCTGTTATAGATAGATTGATAGATATAAATGGCAAGACCAAGTTGAGGGTAAATGGTGAACACGTTTTTTCCCTACTACCAAATATTTTAAAACGTGTTTGCTGATTTATTATTCGAATTCTGCAGCTCTTATCTTATCAATCCTTTTTTCGCAAAAAAGGATTTTCGATGTGAACGTCAGAAGTGGACTGTAAACGAACAGTAAACATTCCTGCTCCCTTTACTTCATAGACCATGATTAGATTGATATACCAAATACCTTGACCCTTTCCCACGTACTACAAATCTGCAGCAGACGATTTTGAAATCATCCTGGCAAAGTTATGAGAAATCTCCAATATTGGGAGTTTTATTACTAAATAGATCTGAAAACATTGTGGCAAAAGGAGAAGTTGCTTATTATGATCAACTTCTCCTTTTGCCACAATGTTTTCAAAAGTCGTCTGCATCAGAGGCGTCAGAAAGCTTCTATATTTAGGAAAGAGATAAATAACAGGATTAAACGAATCATTTTCCAATAATGTCTCTCTTCTTTTATTCAGGTCTAAGACCTACAATATCTCTTAATATATCTATAGGTGCTACCTATTTACGAAAAAACGCAAGATAATTATAAACAAAAATTAAAGAGCATACTTTGGCCATAAAAAAGGATTTATAAGTAATTGACTAGACAATAATAATGTTAATGTCATGTTTTGTGCATTATCAAAAAATATTTGGAATTCGTATTGCTGTCGTCTATTATTACGAACAGAAAATAATAAAGTAAAGACTTTCAGAAAATCAAGGAATACATTTATAATGAACGAGGTTAAAACATGATGGCCAAGATGATCCTTAATCGATCACCTGCATTATGGTAAAGAAGCAAAAAGATCAGCTCTTTGCTGATGCCACCTGGCAACTGCCTTTTTCAACCAGTCAATATGACTGGAACAAATGATGTAAGGGGTCACATTTCTGCTAAACCCTTTCCCTATTAGAGACGGTTTCTGAGGCCTTTGCAACAGACGATTTAGGGAAAGATTGTCGCTAAAAGAACAATTGCTCCTTATGAGAAAGTTATCCTTTTGCCACAATGTTTGATAAATAGCTCATGTATAGGAATTTTGGGTATTTCATGTTGATACCACTTTTTTGCGGGAAACGACGTCGCTCCATTGACGTTACGCCAAGATGAAGTGTTACGGAAATGACGTCACGTCCTTCTTTGGATACGATACAGTCAACATTTAGGTTCAGGGTAGAAGTCTAATGCTGTCGTTTTTTTGACGAACGGGAAAACATATTTCTTACAGAGTTCCATTTATTTTTAATGTTAATTTCCCCAAAACACAGCACTTTAATAAATATCGATTTAAAAAAAAAATATATTAAAAAGACGACAATAATTTAAAAAATCCGTGTTTTTCGTGTCATTTTATACATACCCAAATTATCGATTTAAAAAAAAATATTAAAAAGACGACAATAATTTTTTTTCAATTTTCAATCCGTGTTTCTCGGCTCATTTTAAACATACCCAAAATGGCGGCCCCCATGGATTTGGCCAGTTTCATTTCAGAAAGCTTCATGGGTTATTGAAAAAAAAAAAAAAAAAAAAAAAAAAAAATCTCACACCTGTTAACTAATATGAAAAAGGCAAAGCCTCATCACGAGCACAGCGCCTATAATGGGTCTAAGCTGTAGGTATATGACTACCATGATTAAAGAATATGTTACAAGCTGACAGAACTGGGACCGTTATTGTACACTATCCCTACTTTATCTTTTGGTGCAAAGTCAAATTATCAAACATCTAAACATTGACTTCATCACATGAGCATACACATATATATAATACAGTAAGGTCAAACATAATAATAGTGTTAACAAGATATCCTTCAATTTGGCATTGTGACATAGTTTCAGACAAGTTTATAGCAATGTTCAAAACATCCATCTGCCAAAGTTTCAACATGCAAACATTAAAAGAAAAGCTTTCCGAGTGTTAACAACATTTTCCTTAAATATGGTCTAATGAACTTATGTTTGATCCGACATGACACATATTTGAACTTGGCCTAGATATCCTCAGGACAAACATTCTGACAAAGTTTCAAAATACTGAAGCAAACATTGACGTCAAGAGTGTTTACAAGATTGTTCTCAAATGTTTCCTAGTGACCTAGTTCTTTTGTATCCAACATGATCTTTAATTGGATTTAGCCTAGATTTGACCATAACACCAATTCTGACAAAATGTCAACATGCTAAAATTAAAAATTCAGCATTCAAAATGTCGGATTGTTTACAAAATGTGCCTTCAATTTGCTCTAGTGACCTAGTTACATGACCTTTCTTTTTACTAGGCCTATATATTGTCAAGACAATCATTCTGACAAAGTTTTAAGCTGCTGAAGTAAAAGTGTGGTTTCGAGACTGTAAACAAGGTTTTACTTTAAATTGGTGAAGCGACCTAGTTTATGACCCAACATGACCTAAAATTTGAACTTAGCCTTTCTCCAAAATAACATCAAGACCATAATTCTTACAAAATTTCAACATGCTAAAGATAAACATGCAGCCTCCAGTGTTAACAATATTTTCCTTCAATTTGAACTTGTGACCCAGTTTTTGACCTCATATGACAAAGTTTCAACCTTGGCCTAGATACATCATTAGGACAAAAATTCTGACAAAATTTGGCCAAGTGACCCAGTTTATGACCAGAATCACTAAACTAAATTTTCACCTCACAGGGCCCAGTTTATAACTTGGCCAAGATTTGTTGGAGATGAACTACTGCTAAACTTGCATTCATATTGTCTGTTGTAAAATGTTGCATGGCGTGTGAACGAAGGACATCAGACAAAATGTGATCGTGAAAAAAACACCTGTGCAATCAAAGAACAGGACTTTATTTGATTTTGATATATACTTATCCGTTTATAAACATTACTTTGTATTAATCCATTAGTATTATATGTAATCAGCTGAATTTCCTCTACAGTCATCCTCATAACAGCTGTAATTCCATCATTGTATGAGTTGCTCTCAATCTATTCCCTTGTTTAATATTGATGCAGGAAGTTATATTATCCAACACTCAAAGATGCATGCAATTTTCATTGTTTTGACAGGCACAAATGACCAAAGGGTATATCTCTAACTGCCTATTATATATGATCTTCCTCTTCCATTGTCGCCATAACAGCTGTGATTCCATGATTGTACAGGTCTCAATCCATTTACTGTTTTGATGTGTATGCAGGAAAGAATATTACCCCACAGTCAAAGATGCATGCATTTTTCATTGTATTGACAGGTACCAATGACCAAAGGGTATATCACTAACTGCCTATATAGATATGAATTTCCTCTCCAGTAATTGCTGTTATTCCATGATTATATAGGATGTTCTTAATCCATTCTGTGTTTTAAAATAAAACTTGATGCTAATATCAATAATCATTGACTGCTGTTTTAATACATGACAATAACTGCAAATAAGAGGGACTTTTAACAAAACAAGAAATGTCTTTAAAAAGTTTAAATAAAATAAGATGATAAATTAATTAACAAATAGATCTATGAAAATATACATGTAAGCCAAGCTTTGGGCTCTGAGAATAGCTTTCCTGTTTTGATTTAGATCAGTTTGTACCTCTGTGCAGTCTTATCTGGATTATTCATTTAAACCAATTACTTTAAACTTATATATTTTACATCAATTGTAAAACAAGCTTAAATCTTATTTTATTCACACTCCATGTCCTTGAGATACAACCAGTTGAACTGTTCTTACGCCATTTGTGCAGAAAATCCCAATCTTCACCGATTCAGATTCAGTAGATATTTGGGGGATTTTTTCAGATTTTGATAGATTATGAGTATTCCAGTGAATTTTAGTATGTCTTCGCACCGCATTTGTCATTTGGTAGGCCAATATTTTGGCAGAGTTGCTTTTGCTTTTCAAAGGGACCAAGTCCCTACTTGTGTTCGGAAAAAAGGAGCCATTAAGGTCGTTTTCAACAATTTTTCAGTCATATAACCTCGACCAGTTCACCCACAACAAGCTGCTTTTCCACTTAGACTGTTAAACAGACCATTGGTGAAAGAATCACGCAGGTCACAATGACTTTTGTCAAAGTCGGAATGAATGTTGGTCGAGCTGGGATTCAAACTCACAACCTCTGGATTGACAGACCGCGTCGCTACCGAGCTACCGGAGCTCGGCCATTATGATAAAAGGTCAAATTGTTGACAATGTTCAATTATAATACTTCTTCTCACAATGTTACTTACATGAATCATGTTTTGCCGCAGGATGGGTTTCTTTAGAGCATCGCAGTGATCCTGACCTGCAATGTGCATTCAATTTCGATAATTGTCACATCCTTTTTCACTTGTAAAAACACTTTTTAATTTTGTTAAGAGCACACAGGAAAAGTCATGCCCATATAAATCCGTTTCGGCTCTTGAATTCACTGGGGACGTTTCATCTTGGGTTCGCTTAGTCTGAAAAGATGTTAGTTTTAACTGAATAGCCATTATTAAGAAATATTTCGTCCACATTGCAATGTGTTTCAACACTAAAAAAAATGGAGTGGATGTCATGCAGCAGAAACGTAAGCTATTGCGTCATAAAATGTGTAAACAATCTGCACTTGAGGATCGACTTCCAAGAACACTTCTAAAAATAGATTAACCTTTCTTCTTATAAATGTGCGGTTTTAGTGGTTGCATTTAATTCTGAATGGGGTATCCTATGGCGGTATCGATTCCGAAATTTTAACCATTTGCATTTTCAGAAAAAAATCCCCAAAGCGAGTCCACAGGGAGGTGCTCCTGTTGGATCTAAAACAGAATATGACCCTATGCATACATTTAGAAATACAGCAGGAGCGCGTCCCTGTGATTCAACTCCGTGTTGGTGTACAGTACTTCTTGGGTAGACATAAATATGTCTCTGATTTGCGTCACAGGGTGTTTCGTGTAACAGCTATTTATTGCATTGATCTTTGACAGTCCGAAGGAGTTTTTGTCAGAAGGACATACGACTTCAGCGAAGTCTGCGTAGCATTGAGGGTGAAAACAATTTACTATAAAGAGCCTCTTTTAAAGATCAGACAGTGAAACCAAAATATTCCATCAACAGAACATACGTCAATGAATATAACCCATCGCTGATTCTCAGATTCACACTACAGCTTGATTTTAAATCAACGCCAACATGAAATTTCCAGTATTAATTTATGTTATTCAATGGGAAACGAGAGCGATAAAAATTCTTACCTGCGCAAAGAAACTCGCAGCCGATTAAGTTACGATTGTCAGCCTTAAATGTAAACAGCACAGTTGTTCTAGTTATCTCGGGTACCACCTGAATATGACGTCACCGGATGTTGATAATTGTCGGTCATGGTTCCCTGCTTTCTTCTATGTAATTTTACTTGGAATTTCACGAGCTGGGCCATAGTAAAATTTTGCACCCAATTTTTTTCCATACTGATTATAGGAAATTTCCTATTAAGGTAATACCTAATAACGAGCTGCGCTCGTTATAAGCGAAAAAACCCATTCATGTTTTTTTTTCGTATAACACATGTCTATGGAAGGGGATCGCCGCCAAAATTATTGATCAAAATTAATGTTGCACGTGGTGAATTTTCATCCCAAATTGTCAACAGTGCATAACATAAAATGCATACATACACACTTTACAAATGTCTGTCTAGAAAATTTCAAAACGCAGAATTTGTAAATACTGGAGTGCGCAGAATTGCTGTTTTACGTTTTCACTGATGATTGATAGACATGCCTATGCAGGAATGTATATAATACACATGCAACCTATAAACGTGCGTTTAGCCTCTACTGAAAAAAAGAAAATTCTAAATGAAACATGTATTCATTGCAGTACTACTAGTACTAATGGCAAAATAACAAGTTTACATCAATAATTTGTAGATCTACGATGTACGTATCTCCAAGGCGTTTATTTCAACAACGTAAAAATTACAAGATAAACAGTACATCAGTAACGTATTTCCAAGGCGTTTTGTCATGCGTACATCTTACAGCTATGCATTTGATACAAAGTTATAAAATAACGCTGTAGAAGCGACAAAATATTTTATTTCGCTTCGGCAAGGAACCAATGCATGAAAGAATTATCATTCATTTCGACCAGGAACCATTCATGAGGTTATATCCGCCGGGATCCGGGACCAAAAATAAAATATTTGTTTTTTCCTTTGTTTTAGTTATGATTGACTTGGTGCAAAGTGTTCAAAATGGTAAATGTTCATAAACAATAACATGTTCTTGACTCAAAACATATATTTTACTGCACGTACTAGGGTAACGGATATATTTTTAAGTTATTTTTTAAGTGTTTAGAAACGCATTTCAGGTAAGGAAATGCCTATTATGTCTCCCCCATTCATGGGGAGACATATAGTTTTTGCCCTGTCCGTCCTTCCTTCCGTCTGTCACACTTGTTTCCGCTCAATAACTATAGAACGCTTGAGCCTAGGAACTTCATATTTGGTATGTAGGTTGGTCATGCCCAGTGGAAGGTCCCTATTGATTTTGAGTTCAGAAGGTCAAGGTCACCGTGACCTTGTGAGCTAAAAAATGGTTTCCGCTCAATAATTGAAGAACGCTTGGGCCCAGGAACTTCATACTTGGTAGGTTGGTCATGCCCAGTGGAAGGTCCCTATTGATTTTGAGTTCAGTAGGTCTTAAGTCAAGGTCACAGTGACTTTGAGCTGAAAGATCACAGTGACCTTTAGCTGAAAAATGGTTTCCGCTCAATAACTAAAGAACGCTTGGGCCCAGGAACTCCATACTTGGTAGGTTGGTCATGCCCAGTAGAAGGTTCCTATTGATTTTGATAACTGAAGAATGCTTCGGCCCAGGAACTTCATACTTGGTATGCAGGATGGGCATGACCAGTAAATGACCCCTATTGAATATGAGGTTTGTAGGTCAAAGATCAAGGTCACAGTGACCTTTAGCTAAAATAAATGGTTTCCGCTCAGTATCTAAAGAATGCTTGGGCCATGTACGTCAAACTTGATATGCAGGTTGGTCATGACCAGTAGATGACCCCTACTTTTTTTGAGGTCAGTGGGTCAAAGGTTAGAAAAATGGTGACCGTGAGCTGAAAAATGGTTTCCGCCCAATAACTGAAGAACGCTAAGGCCCATGAACTTCAATTTTGGTATGTAGGTTGGTCATGACAAATAGATCAGTAGGTCAAAGGTCGAGGTCACAATGATCTTGAGTTGAAAAATGGTTTCTACTCAATAACTGAAGAACGCTTGGGTCCAGGACTTTAATATTTGGTATGAAGTTTGTTCATGACCAGAAGATGACCTCCTTTTGATGTTGAGGTCAGTAGGTCAAGACCTTGAACTGAAAAATGTTTCCTGCTCAATAACTTAACACTTGTGCCCAGGAACTTTATACTTAATATGCAGCTTAGTCATGACCAGTAGATGACCCCTATTGATGTTGAAGTCAGTAGGTCAAAGTTCAAGGTCACAGTGACCTTCAACTGAAAAATAGTTTTCACTTAATAACTGAAGAATGATTGAGCCCAGGAACTTTATACTTGGTATACAGATTGGTCATGACCAGTAGATTATCCCTATTGATTTTGAGGTCAGTAGATGAAAGGTTAATGTCACGGTGACCCAGAGATGATAAACAGTTTTTATACGCCCGTTTTGAAAAAAAACCGGATCGTATTATAGTTTTACCTGCGGCGGGCGGCGTCCAGTATGTTATCAGCTCAATAACTTTAGAAGCCTTTGTCCCAGCATCACAAAATTTAGTCAGAATGTGTATTGTGATAATATCTCGGACAAGTTCGATAACTAGCCATATCGCTTTAGTCAACCGAGAGTTATCGCCCTTTAATTATAGAAATTACCCAAAATTAGTCTTGTCAGCACAATAACTTTAGAAGAATTTGTCCAATCATCACCAAATTTGGTCAGAATGTGTAATGGCGTAATATCTCGGACAAGTTCGAATACTAGCCATATTGCTCCAGTCGATAGAGTTATTGCTATTTAATTATAGAAATTACCTAAAATTGGTCTTGTCAGCTAAATAACTTGTGAAGCCTTTATCTGATCATCACCAAATTTAGACAATATGTTGATGGGCAGAATATCTTGGTCCGGTTTGATAACTTACAACGTTATCTTAGTCACTACACAATTATGTCCCTCGAAATAGCCAAAACTGTACTAACAGTGTCACTCTCTAAGTTGGCTGATGTACAACCAATTATCACTATACTTGGTCTCAAAAATACAGGACGGGCGTATTTTGCGACATTTGGCGCTCTTGTTCAATTTATAAATGAAAAACTTTTTATATACTTCTATACACCAGTCCAATGCTACAATTCTCATGTCCATCATTAATTATTCCTTACCTACGACCACAACATAGGTGAGACAAGGGCTTTTTCAAGAAAGCAATGTCTAGTTTAAGTTTGATTCTTGTGCGACTCTGCATTTATAAATAATATTTTAAACATATGAACGTTATGAACCAATGACATATTTAATTGGGTGTAATTGCATGGTATATAATAATAATAATAATAATAATAATAATAATAATAATAATAATATCATCACCAACATCAACATCATCATCATCATTATTATTATTATTATTATTAATATAAATCAGGCAATTACACCCAATTAAATATGTCATTGGTTCATAATCACAATAGCGCCTTCATGTATTGGTTTTGAGGTCAAATAGCCTTTTACACAAAATGGGTTGATTCTTCGGTTGTAAACATATTCTGACTGATAGCTAGTTGATTTTGAAATTAACATGCCTCTATAGTCACAATGCAGATAATTTGCTACAGTTTAGTAATTCTGCTGTTGATGGAAAAAAAGTGTCATCATCATCATCATAATCATCATCATAATAATATCTTTATAACCTCTGGATAATTACTCTTGTAAATTATCTTGTAAAATAGCATATAGTTATTATAAAATTATATTGAATATACGTTTTTCTTCACTATAGTCGGGACTGCTTATTAAATATATCGATCCCGACCTGGACCGTATCTGCTATCTGCCGGGACTTTTCAATGAGAAACTCCGGGACCACTATGGCCGGGACCCGGGACTTTTGAGTGATAAAAGCCGGGAACGATGATAAATGCTGAGACCACTATAGACGGGACTGCTTATTGAATATATCGATCCCGGCCGGGACTTCTCAATGAGAAACTCCGGGACCACTACGGCCGGGACTCGGGACTTTTGATGATAGACCCGGGACTTTGGAGTGATAAACGCCGGGACAGATGATAAACGCCTTGACCTTTGATTGATAAAGGCCGAGACCACTACTGCATAACTGCAGGTGAAATATATCCATCGCGGCCGGGACATTACCTGCTATCTGCCAGGACTCCTCAATAAGAAACTCCGGGACCACTACGGCCGGGAACCGGGACTATTGATGATAGAGGCCGGATTTTTGATTGATAAAGGCTATGACTTTTGAGTGATAAATGACGGGACTTCTCAATGAGAAACTCCGGGACCACTACGGCCGGGACTCGGGACTTTTGATGATAGACCCGGGACTTTGGAGTGATAAACGCCGGGACAGATGATAAACGCCTTGACCTTTGATTGATAAATGCCGAGACCACTACTGCTGAAATGCAGGTGAAATATATCCATCGCGGACGGGACATTATCTGCTATCTGCCAGGACTCCTCAATAAGAAACCCGGGACCACTACGGCCGGGATCCGGGACTATTGATGATAGAGGCCGGATTTTTGATTGATAAAGGCTATGACTTTTGATTGATAAATGACGGGACTTCTCTATGTTAAACTCCGGGACCACTATGGCCGGGAACATATATTATTCATTTAGTAATTTATTCATAATTGATTCAAGATATGTACATGCTCATCATATTATGATCATCATATTCAAGATATGTACATATCAAGTTTTAAATGTTTGTACCACAATATGAATCCGTGCCATTTTTTTTAATATGAGCCTTCTTATTATTGCTATATATGTTTAATAGAGACAAAATTTGACTCATACATACACTTTTTTAATTTCATTAGCACATACTCTAAAATACAAATTATAATCATCAATCATCGTTTCCAAAACAAAACGTATATTTTATTTATTTCAGTGCATTTACATATCATATAATAGACTTATAACAAATATTTCAACATAATATTGAATATAAAAAAAAATATTGATTTGATTTGTTAATCGTGACGCTTTTATTATGATAAATAGAGATAGATTATCTGTTAACACAACATTTGTCATTAACTGCCAGGAAAGTTGCACCAAAGAGAAGTTACTGCAAACAGAAGGTGTATACCCCGACACCGGTTGAAAGTTAGGTTCCCGGCCCAACGGCACAGCAAGTGTCACAATTGTAGAATTGTCAAATGTTGAATTGTCAAATGAAAACTTGTACAATGTACACTCGCAACATCTTAACATGTCAGTTTGTAAAAGCTAACAAATGAATGAGCGGAAAATTCTCATGTTCGTTCATTGAGCTTTGCATCAAGTCTTAAAACTATTATTTAAATCGTTTAAATAGAGACTATTGTCGACAATTCATTCAAGTTTCAAACCATTTTACGTGGCATTTGAAGTATTGTCTATTAAATTATTGGAATGTATCTTGTTAGAAATGTGTCTTTTCCTCACACAATGTTTTCAAAAGGTGTCTGTTGCATAAAGTGTCATAAGTTTGTTTAAGCTTTATAACATGCAACAATTCTGCAGCAGACAACTTTGAAAACAGTTCTGCAAAAACGTAGAAAATATCTATAAATGAAAGATAATAACTGAAAAATAAAAACTGCAGCAAAAGACATTGAAAATATTTAGTCCATACGGAAAATATATAAATAAAAGAACAATTATTGAATAAAGTTGAAAACATTATGGCAAAAAGGAGGAATTATTGCTCACCATGAGCCGTTTTGTCATTTGCCACACTGCTTTCGAAATACGTCTGCTGAATTTGCATTAGAAGTTGTCTGCAAGTGAAAAAGGATTAAATGTCAATACTGACCCTTACATATATGTACCAATACTTTATTCCTTGTCTTACAGAGAAATCACCCACATTTCTCTATATGTGCGAATTTCTGCTTCTCACATTCTTAGTTTGTTTTTTCAACATATAGACCCATTTCGAATTTTTTGCAGCAGACGAATTTTAAAAAAATTCTTTGACAAAAGGAGAACATTTCTTACACAGAGCAATTTCTCATTTTGCAACAATGTTTTAACCCTTATCAATAACTACACATTCATTTATGGGAGGTTTACCCTTGATGTTTTCTTCCAATTCTTGTTTATTGGAAAGGGGTAATTATCAAACCCTTAGTTGTTAGTACTCATAAGAATTGTTGCAGTGAGGCAG
The DNA here is from genome assembly GCA_031761405.1 of Serripes groenlandicus. Taxonomy (NCBI): domain Eukaryota; kingdom Metazoa; phylum Mollusca; class Bivalvia; order Cardiida; family Cardiidae; genus Serripes; species Serripes groenlandicus. The sequence goes on along the minus strand of JASEVX010000008.1, from coordinate 33,715,176 downwards.
GCGTTTAGAGTACCAATGTCAAAACATTTGATTTTGTAAGACGTTTTAAAAGTCATCTACTGCGGATTTTTTGTATGTGGGAAAGGGTTTAATTCAGAACTCTCCAGTCAACAATTTAATTCAAATTATATTCCACTTCATTAAGTAAAATCAGCATTTACAATACAAATCGTAACAGTGAACAAATAAGGAAAAAACCTATAAAAACATACAAAACATACAAGCCTGTATAAACGTACAAACATTTCAATAAGATCGAAAATTCATTTCGTAATCCTGTTTTACATCCTGGTATAATGTCAAGTGGCAGTATATCATGTTGTACATGTAATAGCATTCTGTGTTTTTACGTTACGAAACTTGAATGCATCTCGTAAATACAACATTGAGGTTTATGCAAAACTTCAAACCCATTAAGCAGTAACAATTTAGATAGCAATATAAACAGTTTAGTTCATGTAATTTAGTACATGTATTAGATGGTTTGTTTTTTCAGGTTCACATGCGGGTACTCTTTGCAAAGGCTTTTGACCATGGCCACTAATTTATCCATATACGGATCGGATGATACCTCTTTCCGAGAGTGTGATGTATGCAAATTTAATTTCGTGATCCTGTTTTACATCCTGGTATAATGTCAAGTGGCAGTATATCATGTTGTACATGTAATAGCATTCTGTGTTTTTACGTTACGAAACTTAAATGCATCTCGTAAATACAACATTGAGGTTTATGCAAAACTTCAAACCCATTAAGCAGTAACAATTTAGATAACAATATAAACAGTTTAGTTCATGTAATTTAGTACATGTATTAGATTGTTTGTTTTTTCAGGTTCACATGCGGGTACTCTTTGCAAAGGCTTTTGACCATGGCCACTAATTTATCCATATACGGATCGGATGATACCTCTTTCCGAGAGTGTGATGTATGCACATTTCAGAATGTGACATCAGAGGCGGTGTGGTACTGTGCGACTGGTATCGAGTGTCTGTGCAAGACATGTGATAAAGCGCATAGAGGTTCGAAACTCACAAGGAACCACACAATTTTGATGGGAAGCAATATACCCTCTGCATCTACTAAGACCCACCCGACATCAAGGACCATATTTTGTGAAGATCATACAACAATAATTGTTGATAAGTATTGTACGAGCCATAGTGAAGTTATTTGCAGTGCCTGTAAGATTACATCTCACGGAATGACTTCAGCCAGCAGACAAAAGAAATGAAGAAACATGGCTCTTTTGAAAAAACAAGGACACATCTAAAAGATTTGAAATCCAAGTATGACAACGTGAAAGCAATGAGAAAGAAAGACAAAAGTAGGTTTAAATCACATTTAGAAAAATGCCGTGAAGACATGCATCAGATACGAAAGGAAATAAATGAAACATTAGACACCATAGAAAATAATCTATCGAAAGAAATCCAACACGCTGATGAAAGGATGACCAAAGAAGCAGAAGGTCATATTGCAGTATTTGACGAAATCAAAAACCTTGAAATATGCGAGAAAGCACAAGATGGTCAAGTGATGTTCATAGGAATGAGGAGGGCTAGCATTGCACAACATAAATCCGCGGACACATTGGACAAAATGCAACAAGATATACGTCAACTCCAAAGTCAATTTAAGATAAATGACACCCTCTATGACGCTATAAAACAAATGCAGTCTGTAGAAAAAGTCCTCGATTATAGACAGAAGTCTCTGTCAAATATGACCCTATCCGGTAGACGTGACATATATATTGGAGATACACGTGTATTCGGATGCACTTTCATGTCCGACGGCCATCTCGTACTCGCTTGTGGTGATAAAGGACTCAAACTTCTTGATAAAGACTTCAAGATAAAGTCCCAGTTAAATGAATGTGCATACCGTATAACAGTCATCAATGACAATGAAATAATTGCTACACAAGGTATTAATCAACAGATAAAAACGGTTGAGTTATTTCCAAAGATGAAAGTGTGTAGAATCCTGAAAATGAATACTAACTGCAAGGGTGTAGATGTGTATGGTGGTGAAATCTATATGACCTCTGGTTACATTTTTGCTGGTAATGGTGAGGTACAGGTACTTAACATGGATGGTCAAGTGCAACGTAGACTGGGTCTGAATAATGATAAATGCATGTTTCCAGCGCCTGAAAATGTGAGCATCAATAATGATGGAAGTAAAGTGTTTGTATCAGACCATGTCACTCACACTGTCACGTGTCTGGATACACGAGGTCATGTGATCTACGAGTACTCAGATACAGACTTGAAGTATCCACACGGAATGTATATGTATTGTGAAGGTTACCTTTTTGTCTGTGATAATAGTAGCAACAATGTACATGTAATTGGACAAGAAGGGATAAAAGAAAATATTTTATTGTCAGAGATAGACGGTGTGAAGAACCCAACGTGTTTAGCGTTCAGAAAGAGTGATGGGTGTCTGGTGGTGGTAAGTCATAACAATAAGAATAACAAGCCACTGATCACTTTCAATGCTAAATAAGTTTAAATGTTAAGCGTATATCCATATTAGGAACATTTCTGCTGTGTATCAAACAATATTGAGTTCAATTGCTGTAAAATGCTGAAAAAGTTAGACATCAAAACAATGATATAACCTTACGTTTTTGTGATTTGTATACGTGTGGTGGAGGATGAGTTCCATTTCTTGATTGTATGTCTCGCTTATGATTAGCTCAGGAATGTATACTTCCACACAACATGGAAATCGTCATATCCAACAAGATATATCTATTCAATGAAATAATAGCTGAACCCAGACCGATGTGCATTAAAACTCTTACGAAATATTTGGTAGTCATTAAAAATCAGTAAGTTAAGTTACACGGAACATACTATAAGCTGAGCACTACTATGTTTGCATTTTTTGTATTATTGGATTAAACCTCATTCTTATACCCATTTGTATATGTTTTGTAAGTTGCGCATAATTAAGCAGAACCCTAGATATCAAAACTCATTAGGTTACTTATTTCTGCATATGAGATAAGATATGTTAACCATCCCTTTCCTGTTTGCAACACTAATGCAACAAATAAGTTTGGAAACATCTGAATTAAAATAAAGAAATACTAACCTATTGAAGATAAAGTAATTTGAAAAGAGATGAAAGCTATTCTGCAAAAGGAGAGCTGAACATAATCTATGCTTCACTTTGTTGTGTCGTGATGTTTTTAGAATACGCACTGTCTATACTCGCATACATAACCTTTTCTATACTTGTCCCTTTTAAATGTGATGACACTCATGTGAACTTATTATGTATATGTAAATTTGTATAATGGGCCGGAGGCCTAAATTTCTTAATAAAGATATTGTATCGTATTATATTGTTTTGTATTTTATAAAGACCTGTTGCACCTATTTAGTTCTCTAAAACAGTACGGACTTAACTGCATAGAAATCATCTGTGGTTAAAATAGTAAAATCTGGACAAAATGAAGTTTTATTCTGGATACAGATGTTGAGAAAATTGTTGGAAAACCTTAAATAACTTGTTTTGAGCATGATCTATTACCTAATATGTTTTAATCCTTTCCTCCATACAACAAATCTGCGGGGAAAATATTTAGTAAATAATGCATGATACAAATTATAAAAAACAAAAACATTGTGATAAAACAGGAATATATTTGTTTTTAGGATAATCAATTACCTGATATATTTCAGCGACATCTCTTTGAAAAAAATCTCGGGACAATTACGTCACATCTAGACGTTTTGAAGAGTGGCAAAACGACACCACTAAAAAATCATTATCAATTACCGTTTGGTAACATTATTTCAAAAGCCAATAGCTTTGGAGTCGTCCAAAATGCTACTACCACATACACGCTCTAAATGATGACACGACATCTCGAATAACTTGTATTCGTTCATTAGAGTAGGAAAAGTAAACGTTTGTGAACAATGTAAACCCCGAACTGTCTGTGCATCTATAGTGTTCACACATTACTTACACATAGTTTTTTAATCTTTTGTCAACTTGTGCAGGTTCTTTTAAGACTGCTCAGGTGGACAAATATATCTGAATATACACTTTACTGAATGCAAGCGTGAACCTTTCCCCATGGATGGCCCCAACTGAGTACCTGAATCGTCTGACCTGATGTTTAACTATACAGTTAATACTTTCACATGTGCAGACACATTTTGGCAACAGGCCACTTCAAAAACACTGCATGACAAGAAGAAATTGCCATCATCTTCTTTCCAAATAAGATGTCAAGCTTTATTCCCGGAGTGTATCCCTTTCACGTGTCCTAGAAGTCGTCTGCTGCAGATACGTTATACATTAAAACTGTTCTATCTCCATGAGCTGTTCCACGAGAAAATCAAATGTATGGACTCTGCGTAATGCGTCGATCGAGATCAGTCTGCGTAGTCCACGCATGCTAATCCGGGCCGACACATTCCGTTTCCGGGGGATAGAGATAAAGAATACTGAAAAGTTTTACGACAATTTACAAGTCTTGTATGAATATAAACCATATAGATATATAAAATATGGTTGAACACATCTAATATCTACGAAGGTTTATGACCAGGGATATATCTGAATACTTTTATATCATGCAGCATATTTAAATAAAACAGTCTATTATGTTGTTTATTGCAATTTTCATTCGATATATCTGGTCCAATATTAATGTAACGAAGCATTTTGATCAGCAAAAGTGCATCTTTTAACAACACATTATTAGCTTATGAAAGAAACGGAGGTAAAGTCTACGTACATTTCAATAATATGATACCAAAGTTCATGTCTAAAACCCAACAAAAAAGTATCAATTGACCGTCGAAAGCAAGTATATTGCAATCAATATACACGGAAAGGGCTTAAGCTGAGCAAAAAAGAACTTAGGCCTGATGATACCAGGAAGTAACTGAACTATAGATAAACATTGCATTCTGACAAGCAATCAACACATGGCTACTTGCAAATTAATGTCAGTATATTCTCTCTTCATAAAACGATGCATTTAGTATACAAGGAATATCTATTTTGTAAATATTATACAAATGAACACTATACGAGTTGTTTTGTGTATTATTAAGGCCTCCATTGCGGATATAGTTTATAGCTTTAATGTCTTTAACACATGTACGAGTATGTTCAATAACAAATTCTAACACAGGCTTCAATTTTATCGTCACTCAATATTGATCAATATTATCCAACCTCCGTTCATGTTCATGTTCAATAATAGAAATTGTCCCTTTTCTGTAAATATATTCGAAGTATTAATAGTATGCAATATATTTGCTGACATATTGACCGATTGGTTGTGTGTTTAAAACAAGTTCTTAACACATTTGACATATTGAAACACTGTTTATTCTGTAGATAATTATTGTTTGAAGAAAGGTCTGAACATTTATCAGATCTACCTTTAAAGATGCAATTTATATTTTAAAACCTTAAAACAAGTTAATAAACCATAACAAACTACAAAGTAAGAGCCAATTAGACCCAAATCGTCAGACAAGTGTCATTTGTTAATTGGAAAATTTGAATACTTGTTGTTGCTATAGTATATTACACCATTTTAAACATTTTAAGCTCGAAGAAAAAAACGTCGGGGAATTGTGGATATTATGATACTCTTGGCGTAGTCGTCAACGCCTGCGTCGTCACAACACTTTAACTTTACCTTTTAACTCAAAACCTCTGAGCGCTTGTTTCATTTATATCACGACGTATCCTGGGTAAATTACCAATACTATTGGTTCATTTATCCTGAAAACAGCGATTCGGTCGTAATGCTAACCCCACAATCCTGAGCGACAAGAAGGGCAGTCAGTACTTCCATTTTTACAGTCTTTGGTTTGAACCGGTCGGGGATCGAACCCGCGCCTTCGAACAGCCAAACGGTCTTACACAATATGAAAAGAGCTGCGTAAAGTGATTAGGGATTTTGTTGCAACACCACCATAGTACATGTATCACTTATGGAAGTTATGGTTTATGGTTTATGGTTTATGTTTTTGGTTTTACGCCGCTTTCAACAGCTAAGGTCATAATGCGGAGGACAGGAATGTGATATTGTTCGTACATCTAATATATACTTCGAGAAAAAAAAAAATAGGTATAAAAAGCAATACGACCTGTTGAAGTTCAAGAGGTCCATTGACTCCAATACTTCAGTCCCTACTAACTTGCTTTTATGGTTCAAGCTAGGATCAGGCTGTGGCTGCCTTTTTATTTTAAATTGAGCGTCCCCAAGTCACAGGGGCTATGGTCTATGTCCAATACAGAGCTATCGATAAGCAGTGTTTTGCTTGTTCTAAAACCCTTATTTTATCCGCTAGCCCTCAATGAGACGATTCTTCTGAGTACCCACAACATAGAGTTTGTTGGATAATAAGACATATATTGTCAGGAAAAGAGCCGTAAAATTTTCCTTATCTGGACCTCTTGCCAATGTTAATGGGTTTACATTTATATAATACATGAGTGGTGCTTTGCGAGGAAAACCGTACATCATTTTCGACCGGTATCGACTGAGATCAATATACGCAAATTTATCATGTGGAACCTGTCTAAATATTACTAGACATGGTCAGACAGGTGTAACTGTTGCTTTCTTGACCAACACATCAAAACCGTCCCGGGAGAAAACCAACATTGTGGACTCTGCGTAAAGTCTCGATCCGGATCAGCCAAAGCATGCGACACTTTTCGCCTCCTGTGGATGTTCTGTTTCAGGAATCATTACGGCTCATTACATAATATCCTATTTCCCAGATAGATGTGTAACATTTTTATGACAAGTTTACTATGCGTTACCAACGCAGTCTGTTTACTTTATATTATGTTGTGGTTTTTTTCCTGTTTTGTTATAACATTTTTATGACAAGTTTACAACCAACTCAATCTCTTTACTTTTCATTATGTTGTGTTTGTTTTCCTTGGGATTTTATGTCGTTTTCAACATTATTTCAGTTATATCACGACGACAGCTCACTTATTCATGATCCCTGGGTAAACAAACCAGTACTAGGCTAGGAAATGTGCCTTGCCCAAGGGCACTCCACCATATCCGTTAAACCGCGAATAGGGATTCTTCGTATACGCTTTATCGTTATTTATTACATAGAAAGTTGTTGTGGTGGTTTCTGATCGTGTTGTTCCGTATTCAGACTCTTTACTTTTGGTTTAGTTTAAGCTTGTGGATATTACATCTATTGCGAAACCAAATTTAATATTATATCAGTCACGCTCGATGACTGCTTCCTTGACATATAATCAGTAAGTGTGCCGTTTGTGTGGACAAATCACAAAGGCAGAACCCAGTCATCAAGGACTTCGAACCCGGGACCTTTGATACGAGAGGCTGATCCTCTTTTTTCCACTATTTGTTTGACGTTGGACATTTGGTGAATTATTGTTTTTTTCCACTGTTTTGAAGTTTGTATTAATGTGGAAAGAAATGTGTTGTTCATATTGGTAATAATTGCTTTTGGGGTTTAATTCAATTGCTATGAAACCAGAGCTCATTTGACTTGAACTGATGGAATGTATTCATCCTTTTTTGTTTTAACCACATTTGACCTATTATTAAATGTACTGAACTCTAGATTATTGATAGTGAAGTCAAAATTTTAAAACTGTGCAAAAGTTGTCTTGATATATAAAAATCTTAATTATGTGGGTTAAAATTGGAGTAATAATTTAACTTTCCAGTGCAGTAAACATCTAAATATTGATCGTTTATGCTTCAGTTTTACTGGGTAGTCATACCCAGTAAGCCACATTGTGTACACTGTCATGACTTATAACTGACCATCTGGAATTCAGTACCTTTAAAGCATACTTTAAACAATTGCCGTTGTCCAGAATTAAACTTATCTTATTCTAAGCCATTCACCTACATATTAGGTACCTCATCTATTCTCGTATTCAAATGGAACTTTAACCTTTATTTGACATGTGTCATTTCATGTTTAATGTTTACTTGTTTAGCACTCTAGGGTCAGACTTGTCTGATGTCACTGAGAGAGAAAAGTTATTGGTACCTTTAAGAAAAATACCATCAATTGATGTAAATTCGTCCCTGTATTTCTAAAGCTCTAATAATTGTTTGAGCAATATACCCTTTTCTTCTGGCCATCAATTATTCATTCATATTTCATCAACTTGAAGTGTTATTTCATTTCAAGGGTCAAATTACGTCAATATCGGCCCCCGAGTTTCCATCATTACTGACTTGATCTGACGAAATGCATGTCAGCCCAATACAATTCAATTTATTTTGGCAGTTATTATCTAAATGGTCGTGTCATTCTGCATTTTCTTTTTTCAAAATATTACTATAATTGTGTTCTACAATTATTTTGCCTCACCGGGTTATATCAACCAATTTCAATAATAGTATTGCATATTATAAATTATCCGTCAAAGTATGACACCAACACCTTTGGTCAAACATTGACGAAGATAAAAGTAACCAATGGGAGTCGGTTTTAGTAGTGTACTCGTCCCTTGAACTATATTTTGATTGGAACGTGAACGAGTATAATTTCTTTTCGTTTGTTCACGCATCGTAATGCCATTGGACACGTATCATCTAGCCTTTTAAAAATGGAACAAACCCATGACTTGAACTCGGCACTCAAGGAAGGCACCAGAATAAGCTATCATTATTAAACTCCGTGAGGGAAATGGTTTGACGAGAGAGTGTGTACATTTAAAACTTTGGACGCTGTAAGTTTCATCATCCTCGAGTCCATTAAATGAAAATTTACTTCTAAATTATATTACAGGAAAAACAGTGTCTAAACACAATGCAAAGAACAATTTAACCTTGTGTTTAAAATGTATAAAAAACACTTCTAGTTGAACTTTAGACTTGGCGCCAATTTCCTGCCACTCGCCGGACGTCATGAGTCGTTGTAGTATTAACTTTTATAAATGTCACTTTACTTTGTCGAAACGTCTTGTCAATTTAATTATTCACTATTTTAATTCTAACACCACGAAGTGGTATTTGGGTGCAGTAAGAATCCAAATTGGAGAATTCAGTTATATGTTTATTCAATAACAGTTATAGAACAACTACTATTGATGATTCTGAATTTTGTTTGAATTAACTTTTTTGCGAGTATACTATTGAAGAGGGGTTAAATGATATATAAAAGGGCTCAAGATGTAGTAACTTTCTATAAGCAACTAAAAATTGGAGCTGATACCCGTGATATAACAATGTGTGATATGCATATTTGTATATAAAACATATTCATTACGATATTTTTATTTCAGGATGAAATTCAATTGAGTCAATTATTCAAAATAGCTCAGAGACATTTGAAAAAATAAAAACATTAAACACGTTGAAATAAAATCTCCTCATATATATCACATATTTTCTATTAAGAATGATTTAGCTGTTAAACAACAGTATTTAGTCAAAGCTCTTGAGTTTCACCTTACAAACAATATGAGAAATTTCCTCTTTTGCCACAATGTGTATAGCTATTCTCAATCATATAATACTTTTAAATAAATCTTTTCCATATTTTTGAGATGTTTGTTACAGAATCGTTGTAGGTTGGTTAAATATCAATTTAGACCAATAAAATAGCGCCTGCCTGTTATGATAATTTAAAATGTTTAGTACTTACGCTATTCCGTCTCTGGATCGACTGGTTTAATGCGCACCACAATCGCTTGTCTCACTTATTCAGCTGGAAACAGGAAGTAACACCTTTGACCCTTCTTACTCCTTATGTTGCAGACGATATTTAACAAAAAACGTTGTTTGAAAAGGAGAACCTGCTTAAAACCCCAACCATGTACACTTCCTGATTCCCCCACGATATTTTCTATTCAACTTAAAATGAAATTTATGCATTCAATTTGAAGAGTTTGCATGTTTTCCTAATGTGTTTTTAAAGCAGACGACTCTAGTTGTATTATAGCAGGTGTCGGCTGATTGTTACACAATATACACATACACTAACCAATCGCTGAGTCGCATTAGTTCCCCTTTTGACGGATTATGTATCAAATGTCACCGTTGCATTGTTGGACTTGAAATGCAGTCAACTGCAGGAGATTAACCTTTCAGTAACTATTCAGTCGGTACAGGAGGTGTGATACAAATGGACAGACTGCTATTCTGAGGTAAATCATTATCGACACATTATTGATATTTAACAGATATAATATTTAGTTTTTAGTTTTTAGATTGAGTGCATCGCTTTAAAATGTTTTTTCTTTTTAGAATTTTGTTATTTAAACCTTTTTCTTTAACACTACGTCTTAGATCTATATTGATAATATACTTTCACCAGTAAGTACATGTTTTTATATTGTTTAATGAATATTTCTAGATTCCGAATCGTTTAAGGGAACATTTTTACTTCTCAACTCATGGTATACCCAATATTCGCTTACTGGAGATAGTTTACTGCGTAAAATATTGGAAATGACGCGAGCACATAGTTTCATGTTCATGATACATGTTATAGCTTTACCCTTAACCACATAAATACGCTTTTTGAGGCATCGGCATCATACCACTGTTAGAAACATAGTGACGAAAGGAGAAATTGCAATTTCTCCTTTTTCCACAATTACTTAAACTTTATTTAATACATGGAACAGTTCTTTGATTTAAGGAGAGTTTCCATATTTTTGATTAAATGCTTTAAAAATCATCGGCTACAGATTTGTTGTATGTGGGAAAGGGTATCAAAATGTCATCAGATGTGACACCCACGACATGTTTGCAATTTGATCATAATTTCATCAGTTGTGACACCAACTTCATGTTTGCAATTTAATCAATATGTCATCAGATTTGACACCAACGACATGTTTGCAATTTGATCATAATTTCATCAGTTGTGACACCAACTTCATGTTTACAATTTAATCAATATGTCATCAGATTTGACACCAACGACATGTTTGCAATTTGATTATAATTTCGTCAGTTGTGACACTAACTACATGTACATGTTTGTAATTTGAGAATAAATTCATCAGTTGTGACACCAACTACATGTTTGCAATGTGATTCGATTGCATCAGGTGTGACAACAACTTCATGTTTGCAATTTAATCAATATGTCATCAGATTTGACACCAACGACATGTTTGTAATTTGATTATAATTTCGTCAGTTGTGACACTAACTACATGTACATGTTTGTAATTTGAGAATAAATTCATCCGTTGTGACACCAACTACATGTTTGCAATTTGATTAGATTGCATCAGTTGTGACACCAACTACATGTTTGCAATTTGATTATATTTCGGCAGATGTGACACCAACGACATGCTTGCAATGTTATCATAATAACCGCTAAGTCGAAAAGTATCCGAAGCTCACTATTCTTCTGAGACGGTTACATTTGACGCTGGTAGTTAAGGAATTTTGGACCAGCGTAGATCAAGATTGCCATGCGCATCCGCGCAGTGTGACCAGGATCTGCACTTTTCGCTAACAAGTCAATGACTCACACGATACACCTCTGACATATATGTACATTTAAATCACTTACCACGGATATGTAACTTTTTGTAGATTGATTGATTCAGTGGGGTCTAACGCCTTTCTTTTCAATCATATCAGGGCTGTCAGTTCACATACCAATGTGTTTTTGACTTTCATACCGGTACTCCACATAATAGCCTTTCAAATCATCTTGATGCTCTTTCTAATGTATAGACCGTTAACCCAGTGATTGAAGACGAATGACGATTGTGGCATTCGTCGAAAAAGTGTTGACCGAGATTGAGTTCGAAGTAAAAAACCATTGATTGACAGCCCGCGTCCCTACTGACTGAGCTGCCGGGGCTCGGCTGTTTCAGGTTGATACGCTCGTGTTATATTGCATTATATTGTATTATGGACCTGTGATGAATCGTGCTTTGCGAGCAACCTTGAGTGATTGATTGTTTGATTGATCGGTGTTTAACGCCGTTTTCAACAATTTTTCAGTCATATCACGGCGACCATTTCACCTACTCATGCGTTTCCTGGTTTTCCCACACCAGTACACAACATACTTTCCAAGCAACTGGCTACTTTTCCACATAGACTGTTAAACAGCCCATTTGTGAAAGACGAATGACGCAGGTCACAGTGACTTTTGTCAAACTTCGGAAAGAATGTTGGCCGAGCTGGGATTCGAACTCACAACCCCTAGATTGACAGCCCGAGTCGCTACCGACTGAGCTACCGGGGCCCGGCGAGAGCAACCTTGGTAGTGATGAATCGAACATCCTCGGATAAATACTTCTACTGCGAGCGCAACCTTGGAAGTGATGAATCGCACATCCTCGGGTAAATGCGTCTACTGCGAGAGCAACATTGGTAGTGATGAATCGAACTTCCTCGGGTAAATGTGTCTACTGCGAGAGCAACCTTGGTAGTGATGAATCAAACATCCTCGGGTAAATACTTCTACTACGAGCGCAACCTTGGTAGTAATGACTCGAACAACCTCGGGTAAATGCGTCTACTGCGAGAGCAACCTTGGTAGTGATGAATAGAACATCCTCGGGTAAATACTTCTACTGCGAGCGCAACCTTGGTAGTGATGAATAGAACATCCTCGGGTAAATGCGTCTACTGCGAGAGCAACATTGGTAGTGATGAATCGAACTTCCTCGGGTAAATGTGTCTACTGCGAGAGCAACCTTGGTAGTGATGAATCAAACATCATTGGGTAAATACTTCTACTGCGAGCGCAACCTTGGTAGTAATGACTCGAACATCCTCGGGTAAATGCGTTTACTGCGAGAGCAACCTTTGTAGTGATGAATAGAACATCCTTGGGTAAATGCGTTTACTGCGAAAGCAACCTTTGTAGTTATGAATCGAACATCCTTGGGTAAATGCGTCTACTGCGAAAGCAACCTTTGTAGTTATGAATCGAACATCCTCGGGTAAATGCGTCTACTGCGAGAGCAACCATTGTAGTTATGAATCGAACAGCCTCGGGTAAATGCGTCTACTGCGAGAGCAACCTTTGTAGTTATGAATCGAACATCCTCGGGTAAATGCGTCTACTGCGAGAGCAACCTTTGTAGTTATGAATCGAACATCCTCGGGTAAATGCGTCTACTGCGAGAGCAACCTTGGTATCGATGAATAGAACATCCTTGGGTAAATGCGTTTACTGCGAGAGGAAGCTTGGCACATAAATGTGTGTTCACAAACGTTGTCCATAACATTCTGATGAGTCGATTCTCTTGAGTACCAACACCATAAGGTTTCAACTAAATTGAAACACCCGAAACTCCCCAAACCTACGATGTAGCTTAACGTATATGTAGACCGTGGATACGCACTAACTTAAGAGGAAACATATTTGTATTGTGTTTTATGGCGACATCAACCTTTTTTCAGTTATGTCACGGTGTTTCCTGGGTAAGTTACCAGTACTACTAGTACTTTTATCCTGACACCAGAACATCAGTCGTAATGCTAACCCCACAACACTGAGCACCAAGGACAAACTGTTAATAAAGGACTAACAGCACATTAACCCCAAAATGTCTGCTTTTTATTGTTTCGTCATACATTATAACAAACACAGCCATTGATCATGACATATTTCAATTATGACTTTGTTTGTATGGTGTTTTACGTATGACCCGGCCAAGGATCCGACCTGCGACCCCCGCACCCGAGGTGCACGCTCTTTCACTACACCCACCACCGAGACGGTTAGAGAGACATGGGTGTACATAAGGACGGAATAAATGAACTAAAGCATAACCTGATTTACTGCTTAGGTGGTTAATGTTAGAGAGACCGCTTCCGGTGCTGAAGGTCGCGCGTTCGATCCCTTAGCCCGGTCATACCAAATACTTAAAAATGGTAGTAATGGCTTTCTTTCCTTGGCGTCACTGATTATCGGGTTATGACTACAAAACCATTGAAAGCAGCGTAAAACACTAAACAAACAAGAGGGCCATGAGGCCCAGGAATCGCTCACATGAGAATGGGCTATTTAAGACTTAACTCTTTCAGTGTCAATGGAAATATCATCAAGACAAACTTTCTGACACAATTTTAAGCTGCTCATGTCAACAAGATTGTCATTAAATTTGGCCTAGTGACCTAGTTTTTGAACGGACATGACCTATATTCGAACTTGGCCTAGATATCACTAAGACAAACATTCTGACAAAGTTTCAATATGCTCAAGCAAGAAATGCGACTTCAAGAGTGTTAACAAGATTCTCATTAAATTTGGCCTTGTGACCTAGTTTTGACCCGACATGACCCATATTCGAACTTGGCCTAGATATTACCAAGACAAACGTTCTGACAAAGTTTCAACATGCTCAAGTTTAAAATGCGGCTTCAAGAGTGTTAACAAGATTTTCATTAAATTTGGCCTAGTCACCTAGTTTTTGACCCGACATGACCCATATCCAAACTCGGCCTAGATATCATCATGACAAACTTTCTGACAAAGTTCCAATATGTGCATGTTAAAAATGTGGCTTCAAGAGTGTTAACACGATTTTCCTCCAGTGACCTAGTATTTGACCCGACATGACTTATATTCAAACTTGGTTTAGATATCACTGAGATAAACATTCTGACATAGTTTCAACATGCTCAAGCCAAAAATGCGGCTTCAAGAGTGTTAACAAGATTTTCATTAAATTTGGCCTAGTCACCTAGTTTTTGACCCGACATGACCCATATTCAAACTTAGCATAGATATCATCAAGACAAACTTTATGACAAAGTTTCAACATGCTCATGTTTAAAATGTGGCTTCAAGAGTGTTTACACAATTTTCCTTCAATTTGGCCTAGTGACCTATTTTTTGACAACCCGACATGACCTATATTCAAACTTGGTTAAGATATTATTAAGACAAACATTCTGACATAGTTTCAACATGCTCAAGCCAAAAATGTGGCTTCCAGAGTGTTAACAAGATTTTCATATAATTTGGCCTAGTGACCTAGTTTTTGACCGGACATGACCCAGTTTAGAACTTGGCCTAGGTTTGATGGAGATATATGTTCTGATAAACTGTCATGAAGATTGGATGCAAAATGTTGCCTCTAGAGTGTTAACAAGCAAATGTTGACGACGAACGACGAACGACGGACTACGGACGACAGACGACGGACAAAAGGCAATCACAAAAACTCACCTTGAGCATTTTGAACTCTGCTGAGCTAAAATCAAACAAACAAAGTAATATTATTGAAATAATTCATGATCAAAGGCTTTGTTTGTCAAGATGTATGACACACCATTTAAATACGCCCGTTTATGGGAAAAGGTACTTATTGTCCTCTGTAAACAGGGTAGAACCAGATCCGCATTTACATCCGCTCAGTCTGATATAGATTTAAATTGTTCCCATATCACCAAGACAAGCTTGTTAGATGTTCCTGTCAACTGGTATAGACGGACAGGAAGATCTGAATCATAACTGTTCGGAATAGCATCTTGTACCTTTTCCAGTGGATGGGCTCAATTATAACTGACTAACAAGGACATAACAGTTTCGCTGATTAAAAATCGATTGGGTAAATCACTGGTTTAATTCGCTGTTCGCTGTGTACAATGTAAATCTGAAAACAGGTTGACAGACAAGGCCGACCAAATACATGTATCCTTTATTTTCCACTTTCCATATAGGGAAGTGGATAGTCGAAAGTTTACTAAGTGCCAAGTGAAACATTACCCGTCTCGTAAACTGTGTCGTACATAATCTTCTCAGCGTGTTTCTTTTGTATCGTTTATTAGGTGTCCTATTATACGCCATTATGCGCAACACATATACTCGTATACACGACTTTTACTACATTTGTATACGTCTTTCTATAAACAAAATGGTTTTATTGTTTCAAAGGAAGGGTCCGTCCTTTTGTTTTATTATGTTTCATAACTAGAAGCTGTATTAGCTTATGTTAATAAAATATGATGAAATTGCTAATAATTTTGTGATACACGTACATGAAGGAGCGTTCCCTTTTTTGTTTATGAGACGATTAAAGGGTTTGAATAAATAATTAGAGAGATATGAGCAGTTCCACGAGAAAACCAACAATTGCGGATTCTGCGTAAAATGTCGACCCGGATCAGCATAAGCATGCCGCTCAGGCTAATCCGTGCGGACACTTTTCGGCACCTTTGGTTTTCTGTTTCAGGAATCATTAACAATATACCTCTATCCCCTTGAGGACGAAATGTGTCGACCCGGATTAGCCTGTGGGGATTACGCAGGATGATCTGAATCTATAATGTTGGTTTTCTCGTGTAACGGCTCATATTGTTGAAAGAACACCAGTTTACTACTCCGTTATCTAGTCCTCTGAAGGACATGAGCTGTCTTCTTAGAACATTTAACTCATCCATAAGCACGCCTATGCACTCGGATCAAAGAAAACACTGTTAGTCAGATGTTCCTCGAAACTTTCTTTCACATAATGGAGAACAGCGCAGAAGCAGATTAAACTGTCCGGATGCAAACAACAATTATGTTGGTTTGCACAGAGCACTGCTCATAAATCAGTCACAGTTTTCTTTAAAGCAGTCACCTCTGTAAAACAGTCACCTCTATAAAGCAGTCACCTCTATAAGGCAGTCACCTCTATAAAGTAGTCACCTCAATAAGGCAGTCACCTTTATAAAGCAGTCACCTCAATAAGGCAGTCACCTCTTTAAAGCAGTCACCTCAATAAGGCAGTCACCTCTATAAAGCAGTCACCTCTCTTAAGCAGTCACCTCAATAAGGCAGTCACCTCTATAAAGCAGTCACCTCAATCAGGCAGTCACCTCTTTAAAGCAGTCACCTCAATAAGGCAGTCACCTCAATAAAGCAGTCACCTCTATAAAGCAGTCACCTCTATAAAGCAGTCACCTCTATACAGCAGCCACCTCTGTAAAGCAGCCAACTTGTATTAAGCAGCCATTTGAAGGTTAACATCAACAATATATCCTTCTTTATTTGACTTTTCTCAAACTGTCACCTGTGTTCAGCAGACACATTTTGTCTCTTACCTGAGACGCTGCATAAGTAAAATTAGACTGTATGTTTATTTTCAGACAGTCGAAAATTCTGAACTCTGCATTATGTAATACAAAATCATTTTTTATAATAATAATAATAATAATAACTTTATTAGCACTAACACATTAACAATAAATGGTTATGGCAACAAAATACAGACAAACTACAATTAAATATGTACAATGTAGGAGTGACAGTGGATAAGTATGAGATAACTCAAGTATCATTTGACAATGAATTTCTAACCAACAAGCATTCATTCAAGTAATTCACTACAATTTTTAATACAGTTGGAGAATTACTATTGAGAATTGAGATAAGCAAGTTGTATGATAAAAAAATAAATTTGTTGTTCATTAGAACATTATTTAATTTTTTAATGAGGTTATCTCTCAAGTATTTGTACGTAGAACATTTTAAAAGAAAATGAAGTTCATCTTCAACGTCTCCGTTGTTGCAGCAAAGACATATTCTACTCTGTTTTGGTATATTTAAATATCGTCCTCTTTCAACTGACAGAGTATGAGCACTTATCCTCAACTTACATAATGTTGATCTATCACACTTGGATTTGCAATGATCAACATATAAGGGTCTTTTATTTGGTTTATATAGTATGTTAAAGAAGTTTAATTTTTTATTTTGACTGATGTCAGTCTCTTGCCTTTGAAAGGCTGTATCTTTAATTTTCTCTTGAATGCGTTTTAGATAGATCTTAATATCAAAAGGATTTAGACTAATAAAATGGAATCCAAGTTTTGAAATGAGATTTTTCATATTTATTATCCATGAGTTTTTTTCTTCAGTTGCTCTATATATTTTTAAAATGAGTGAATTATTTGACTCTAGTATATGGAGCCAATATTTTATTGCTGAAGATTCTATTCTGGTATATAGGGGCAATCTGTTCAGCTCAGCTAGGCATGCAGCATTTGATGCTTTGCAGTTAACTCCTAGAATTTCTTTAATAAATTTTAACTGCAAGTGTTCAAATCGATCTGAATCCTTGTATTGTTTCCCTATCCCCCATACTTCACTACGATATAGAGCAATAGGTACAACAAGGGAGTCAAATAGTTTTTCTAAAAGCTTGCATGGGTTATTAAGTCCAACTGTTTTTTTTATTTTGAAAAGGGCTTTTCTACCCTTTTCCACAAGCAATGAGCTGCATAGGTTTAGATTCCCTGTGTACTGCAGTGTCATGCCAAGATAGCAGTAAGATTTAACTGTTTCCAGGAATTCATTATTATATTTAAAACAGTTATTATGGGTTTTGCCATTTGAGTTAAATATAATGACTTTTGATTTGTTTATATTTACTTCTAGTTTCCAAGATTGACAAAAGTCACTAAGAACATTTAAAGATGTTTGCAGTCCCTTCTCAGAATTAGATAATAAAAATATATCATCGGCAAATAAAAGGGAATTTATTGTTGTGTCTCCAATTACTATCGGGTCTGTATTAGCACCTTGAAGACTGTTTACCAGATTATTTATGTAAAGATTAAATAGTATAGGACTGAGAACATCTCCCTGTTTTACACCACGGGTGGAGACAAATTCTTCACTAAGACCATTTGGGAATTTTATTCTATACCCAGTATCATCATACATAGAATGAATTATTTTAAAGAGTTTGCAGGGAAATTTAAGTTCCAAGAGGTTATAAAATAATCCATTTCTCCAAACTGTATCAAAAGCCTTCCTCAGATCAACGAAGGCAGCAAACACTTTCTGCTTCTTATTTTTCTTATGTTCTATTATAGATTTTAGGGTGAAGATGTGATCTGAGGTGCGGGATTTTTCTTTAAAACCAATTTGGTTTTCACTTATAATGTTATGTTCGTTGACAAATGTTGTAATTCTCATATAGATAACTTTGTTGAACAATTTCCCTAGGTTAGAAGTTATAGATATACCTCTGTAGTTTGCAGGGTCCATTTTACTGCCCTTTTTGTGTATTAAAGAAATGAAGCTTTCATTCCATACCTTAGGGAATGTTCCTTCTTTGAAAATAAGGTTAAACAGTTTAGTAATAGGGCCAACTAGTATTGGTATACCATATTTGATCATTTCATTTGAAATCAAGTCCTTTGCAGTGGATTTACCATTTTTCAGGGTTTTAGAGGCTTTAATTATTTCATCTGCCATTATTGGTTGATTATAAGACATATTATCTTCGTTATTTAGTGCAATTTTAAGTTCTTCTAATTTCGTACGAATAATTCTATGAAATTTACTGTCCTTTGATTGTGCTTCACAAGAATTTAAATTTTTGAAAAATTTACAGAATGCTTGCTCATCAATGTTTTCAGTAGAATTATTGTCTGATGCTCGGCTTAATTTATTAAGTAAATCCCAGAAGGATTTTGGGTCAGTGTTGATATTACTGGATAGATCAGAACATATTTCATTTTTGTATTTCTTTTCATTTTGTTTGCATTTTCGCCTTAATTTTGAGCGATAAGAGTAGTATTCTTTTCTGTAAGCTCCATTAAATGGAAATTTATTTATAAGAAATGCATAGTGTTTAACAGTTTTATATAAGTCATCACATGACTCTGAAAACCAGGGTTTTCTTTTTGGTTTATTTGTTTGTTTTTTAATACGCCCTTTGATAAATTTGGCAGAGGCCATAGCTGTTTCTTGTAGAATTGTATTTAGATCATTTACAGCCTCATTACAATTTGAATATTTTCTACTCAGAAATTGTTGCAGTTTGGTTTTAGACTTATTATTCTGAATAAGAGCAGAGTAACGATTAATCGCCTCTGAATCCCATACAAATTTACCTGGGAGTGGTTCTAAATATGCTTGTTGAGTATTTGTATTATCAAAAAAAGATGTCAGTAAGGTACAGCTTGTTGCACAATGATCAGATAATGGTGTAAAGTCATGCACAGTAAAACTACTTATGGCATGCATATGTAATAACTTTGCAGATGCAACTGCATAATCAACAACACTAGAACCATTATATTTGATACAGGTATATTTACCATGTAGATCTCCAATAGTTCTACCATTCAGTATTCTTAGCCCAGCTTCTTTACAGAGCTCAATTAATAACTTGCCACTCTTATTGGGCCTTTTATGATCAAGATTATTTCTTGGTGTACATATATCATATACATAATTATCATCCTCTGTATGAGGATACTTAGATTCATCTGAAGACACAAAGTCAGAGGATGTGCTAGTATATGCATTAAAATCCCCTTGAATCAATACCTCGCCATATTGACTGTAGTATTCTATGTTTCTGAGTAATTTTGAAAACATTTCTTCAATATCCTTTGGTTGCCCGGAAGAACTTTCTGGGGAAAAATAGATAAAAGCAAGATATACATCTCTTGGAAGATTAAAAAAGTTGTGGTTTAGCTTAACCCACTGGATATCACTATGTTCATTAGGAAGCTTAGACATATTATTATTTATTTATATGTTAAAAGTGAAAATACAACGTCAATACCATAAGTTATAAAAGTGATGTAATAGTGGCATTGAGAAATGTACTGTTGTCGTTTCTTTTACGGGTTTAGGTCTGCGAGAATTCGGATACAGATATCATCATAACGCCGACAGTTTTTTGAAATACTGTTCACCGTATTTGGTAATTAATTAGTTTGTTTCATTGCATGTTGCTTAACACAGCTTTCAACACATTTTCTGTTATATCACGATATATCCTTGATGTGTTACCAGTATCTCTGGTCTATTTATTCTGACAGCAGCGAGTCAGTCGTAATACTAACCCCACAATCAGAGTGCCAAGGAGGGAAATGCATTTCTTTCATTTTAATTATTTCCCTGCCAAAGGCAATTAAAGGCTTTATCAAAGATTGCAGATTCACGTGAAACGGTTCGCAACGAGCTGTCTCTCCTGAATTATGCATTGTTTGCCACTTAGAAATTAAAAATTTACCAAATTTCCTGTTGGACGTAAAGTGGAGTGGTCCAATTTGCAACGTGTATGAGTCGACTTTTTTGAAATTATGCAGTGAAAGGGTTTAATTCTTTGGTATGACTTGAACGGGGACGCTCTATCACTACATGTACACCACCGAGTCCGTCTTTGGTGGACAATCCCTTCGATTCAATATAAGTCGAATTGCGAGAAAGTCAACATTCAAGAATCTGGGTAAAGTATCGATCCGGATCAGCCTTAGCATGCCGCGCAGGCAACCCGGACGGGCAGTTTTCGCCTCCATTGAGTATCTGTTTCAGGAATCATTACTTTATATCTCTTTTCCCGTGAGACGGAATGTGTCGGCCCTTATTAGCCTGCGCAGACTGCGTAGGCAGAACTGGTCGATACATTACGCAGAGTCCATCATGTTGGTTTTCTCTTGGAACGGTTCATAATTATGATTTTATTTTCTTCAACAGGACAGAGTGATGGATTTTGATTCGAATGGTTCAGCCCCGTACATGCAAGGTAGACCGGTATGTGTTAAACGTTGATAACAATCACTTTAGAATTTTCTTACTTTACAAATAGTGTTTTGAAATAAAAATAAAGACGACATATGGGTTTGAGTTGTCAAGATCCCTTTCGGGTGTAATGAATTCGACTCCCTCCAAAAACCATAATAACTATTTTATTTATTATAATATGCCGGCCGACGTGAGATTTTTGGTCTTCGGACATTTTTTGGAGATTTAGAGATTTTAATATCTTCTTAAAGAAAAATATTTCATAAACTCAGTAAAAATATTTCATTGAGTTATCATAAATGATTATTTTTCAGAAAGATATGAACGTTCATGCTTGTGTACCAAACTGTTACATTATAACATCAGTTTACGAATTCCAATTGAAATGACGTTCAAAATGTGAATACATGACTTACGTTCTGTAATTTCACAAACAAGTAATTACATGTTTAATGAAAACATTTGTCAACGACACTGACGCAAAAAGAAGGGTAAAAATATAAGCTCTCCTAGGAAATAGTTCAGTTGAGCTAAGAATGAATGTGAGGTCAATTTGTTTTAAACTTTTAATCTCATCTTCTGCAATGGCGTCTTTAATAGTTATATCTAGGACGAGATTGAAGTAATTAACATCCCGCATTCAACACACCTGCGGCAGACGACTTTAAGAACATCTGAACGAAAATCCGTACCATTTCTAGAACGAAATTGAGTTAATACAAAGTGGCAACAGTAGAAATTGTTCAGTATGAGCAGCAATCTTTCGTTTACTCCAATGATTTCAAAATTCGTCTGTTGCAGAAGCGTCTAATTAAAGTAGTAGAATGATTATTAGTTTATTTTTGCTTTCATACCAGGCATCAAGACCAAGCCATGACTCTTCCGGTGATAATAATGTAAGTAAAATATATACAGTCGACTCCCTATAACTCGAAGTCGACAGGGACACAAAAATTACTTCTCGTGTTCGAGTGATCGTCGTGTTCGAGTGATTGTCGTGTTCGAGTGATCGTCGTGTTCGAGTTATTGTCGTGTTCGTGTTATCGTCGCGTTCGAGTTATCGTCGTGTTCGAGTTATTGTCGTGTTCGAGTTATAGTCACGGTCGAGTTATCGTCGTGTTTGATTTATAGTCTCGTTCGAGTAATCGTCGTGTTTGAGTTATAGTCGCGTACGAGATATCGTCGTGTTTGAGTAATAATCTCATTCGAGTTATCGTCGTGTTCGGATTATCGTCGTTTTCGGATTATAGTCGTGTTCGGATTATATTCCTGTTCGGATTATAGTCGTGTTCGAGTTATTGTCGTGTTCGAGTTATTGTCGTGTTCGAGTTATCGTCGTGTTCGAGTTATTGTCGTGTTCGTGTTATCGTCGTGTTCGGATTATCGTCGTTTTCGAGTTATCGTCGTGTTCGAGTTATAGTCACGGTCGAGTTATCGTCGTGTTTGAGTGATAGTCGCGTTCGAGTTAGCATCGTGTTTTGAGTTATAGTCGCGTTCGAGTTAGCATCGTGTTCGAGTTAGCATCGTGTTCGAGTTATCATCGTGTTCGAGCTATAGTCGTTTTCGAGTTATCAACGTGTTCGAGTTATCGTCGTGTTCAAGTTATCGTCGTGTTCGAGTAATCAACGTGTTCACGTTTTCGTCGTGTTCGAGTTATAGTCGTGTTCGAGTTATCGTCGTGTTCTAGTTATCGTCGTGTTCGAGTTAACCTAGTGTTCGAGTGATCGTCGTGTTCAAGTTATCGTCGTGTTCGAGTAATCAAAGTGTTCACGTTATCGTCGTGTTCGAGTTATCGTCATTGTTCGAGTTAACCTCGTGTTCGAGTTATCGTCATTGTTCGAGTTAACCTCGTGTTCGAGTTATCGTCATTGTTCGAGTTAACCTAGTGTTCGAGTGATCGTCGTGTTCGAGTGATCACTCGATAAATGATAAATTCACCGAGGTTATTTTCAGCTTCGCTATTCATTTATACTGAAATGCTTATCATGACACAAATCCGGCAATATAGAGAGCAATCATAGCTGCAGCTACGCTGTTTTCAAAAGTCATATCCACTACTGGAATGGCTACGCCTTTGATATAAACGGTATGTTAGGTTCGTCACATGTTGGAAGAATGTTTTCTTGCGTACTTGTTGGAAAAAATCAAGGAACACTGCGTAAAACTACACTCATTCTATCCCTCTGTGTAAACGCGTTATGTATTTTGACAACTATTATTATTTCTTCTGCCTTTACATAGAGAAAATTGTGTTGCAATATATATAACGATACAGGTTTTAGTTTTGTTACGATAGGGAGGCGTGGACAATAGATATCTCGCGTGACCGAAGGTCGAGAGAGATGTCAAATCTGCCACGCCCCGAGTAGACAATACCAAAAACCTGTTTCGCTACTGCAACATAGTTTTCCTTTTATTATATATATATACAATGTTCTTAATAAAAAAAGATGACATCATTTACACATAATGATATTTAATTTAAGATTGGCGCGTAAACCATGCCCAACTACCACATTTTGATTGATTCAATAAAGTAAATTTACCTTATGTCGTACTATATTTTACCTATTGTGAACAGCGCATGGCCATCTGCATAAGTTTGCGTCATAAATTGTGCAGATATATAATAAATCTCAATAACTGCACTACCCTTTACTGTCAAAGGGACTGTCTTTCAATTTGATGTCGAGCCACAATAGCTCAGTCGGTAACGACGGGAGCTATTAAACAAGCGGTCCCGGGTTGGAAACCCTGTTCGGTTATTCATTTTTTCCGAAAAACAGTATATTTGACGTATTTTGTCTTCCACCAACGAGCTAAATAGTCAATGACAGAAGGTAGTCTGTTGCATGTGAAGTGTTGCGTGGAGCACTGCTACAAGCAAAAAACACGTTACTCGATATAACTGAATTAATGTTGAAATTGGCCTAACACTCCGATAAATCCATCAATCAATCAATCTCGATTTCGGTGTCAACAACTACTAATGAGAAAACTATCAAGACCTAGCATGAACAACACCGACATTATTTACTGAAGTAGTGTCTATATGGACAACCCACTGCGTAGTATTTGAAATGTGAAAATAAGCTTTCCTTGTTAGCCTATCATATAGATTAGCTCAATACGAGTTCGTACATCTCATAATTAAGAACTGCTTCTCAATAGACGGACATATGTTATCGTCAAACATTAAGATTTGCAATTGTGCCGAATCTAGCGATTCGGGGTCTTATTGACTCTTCTAAATCTTAATGGGCAACATTTCTAGTTTATTGTTAAAAGATGCATCTAGGACAAACGTACATCTAAACGGACAATGAAGGTTCTAGTGAGACTTTGCTAATGCACATATTTGTCTGAGCGTTCACTGTACACAGATCATTCCTACAGACCCCAAATCACCAGGCGCATCTCGTATGTTGACAAAGAGCTGCTTTATAAGAACAGAACAATACAGTTTCTTTATACAGAACATCACGAACAATATAGCTTAATAACACTATATATATAATATATAGTAGATTGTCAGCATATAATTAAGTCACGTGAATACATTTTTATAACGACACAGACATGAACAAAAAGAATTTCTAATTTATTTATTAAAAAGAAAAGAAAGCAATGTGGGTGCTAACTAAAAGGTCGGTACGCAATCCAGCCATCAGGACAGCATACATCATTTGGATTCCCTTACATTTTACATAATAAGAACTCCTTTCCAGGAAAGAAAAATGACCAACATTCCAGACGGTTCAAATGGATCGGTACAATACACTACTAGAGGAAGAGTGGTATTTTTTTATTTTTCTATTTTCCCGATTAGTTATTTTATTCCAGACATATATATCTGAGAAAATGACGTTGAACAATTTTGATAGCTACTTTAAGACAAGACGGCTGACCAATTTGATATTTATTTTCATCCTGGAAGAAACATGATCTATCAGTGAGATTAAACTATATTTCTGACTCTAAGACTTTCGACAACTTAGTTATGACGTTGTCAATGACGTCATTTCAAGCACATGGTCTAACTTGTGATTTTATGCAATACTGGTTAAAGACTTATTACCATTGAACTATGTTCAGAGTGCATGAGCTCGAGTTTGTAATACGTTGTGTTTAATCCTTTCCCACATACAGGAAATCTGCAGCAGACGACATTGAAAATAGCTAAGCAAAAGTATGGAAAACCTCCACAAATGATGATATAGTTGTTGAATAGAGTTGAAAAAATTGTGTTAAATGGAGAACTTGCTCATTATGAGCGATTTTTCCATTTTCCACATTGTTTTTTAAAGTCGTGTTCTGCAGATGCGTCAGAATGCGTCTGCACGTGGGAAAGGGTTTAGCTGTTTGGGTTTTCAGTGATTGCGAAACATGCTTTCAGCTTATATTGTTCACTTTCGAGATCTGCTGCCTGAAGATATAAGCAGTTCTCGAACTGATTGTGTGGCAAAGATCCAAAAAGGAATAACACGTTCATCATGGGATTCGAACCGTTATTAGTTATTAGTTTGTAATTAGAGGGCTCAATCCGTAAGATTTCACGTATGAAACGTGAATTGGTAAATAAACCATATACACTAATGCATATACATATTACATTTGACTTCCAAAGGAATAATATTTTTGTCAATACATGTGAAACAATTGCAGGGATCAGACCCATCTGACAAGGGAGATGGATATGTACAACAAAAACGTTCTGCCACTGAAGATGAAATAGTGAGTTTTCACTAATTCATTATTTCTTTTCCACTTACAACAAATTTGCAGCTGACAACTTCGAAAACATCTTCAATTTAGTTGTGTGAAATTGTGTTGAAATGTAAAAAACAATATCATCGGGTCGAATGGAAAACATTGTGGCAAAAGGAGAAAATTGCTTTTATGAAAACACAAAGTTGGCAAAGTTTTCATTATATTAGAAATAACGATGTTCTATGCTTTCAATAGTTGACATATAATGAGTGTTTCTGTCTTAAACCTCAATTTTGACAGATAACTATTCTATTTGACATCTCGATTTTGAACAGAAACTGTTTCGATCGAAACATTTAACTTGGACATGTAGCTGTTGTTTCTATCAAAAACCTCAATTTAATAATTGCTTCTATTTAAATTCTCGATTTTTGACGGACAGTCATTATTTCTATTTAAAACCTCGATTTTGAACAGACAACCTTTTCTAATTTAAATCTCGATTTTAAACTGAAATCAGTTTCTTAAACAAATTTCGACTTTTGACAGAAAGTAATTGTTTCTATCTTAAATCTCAATTTTGGACAGATAACTGTTGCTATTTAAAATATCGATTGTGGACAGATATGAATTAACAATCTCGATTGTGAGCATATTCTTGCTGTTTCTATTTAAAACCCTAATTTCTGATAAACAATAATTGATTTTATTCAAAACCTCAATTTTGTATAGATAATAATTGTTTCTATTCAAAACCTCGATTTGGACAGATACGTATTGTTTCTATTTAAAAATCTCTATTTGTACAGAATTAATACAATTAAAACCTATATAATGGATGGTAATGTCTAACTTTCTTTTTGAAACCTCAATATGGGAAGATAACAGACTTTATTTAAAACCTCAATATTGGACAGATAGCTGTTTCTACTCGATTTTGATCACACTGTTTTGCTCTTTAAAACCTAAATATTTGACAAGAAAGTGTCAAAACACAATTGCGGAGTAATAATTAATGGTTATATTTGGTTGTTATTGAATAGGTCTGTGACAGCTGTGGAGTGTTAAGAGACCGCCATGGGTATCTTATCCTTTCCAACAACGTGTTGGGCAGGCATGCAGAGCAGTGCAATAAACCAGTGCCACCACCAAGACCGGTACGCACTTTCTAACTGTTGTATTGTTTTATTCAGAAAAAAGGTTAGGCGGACGCTCTACATATATTATGGAAAAAAAGGATTATTTACAGATTATAGTTATTGTTTTGTATCGTTAACTTTACATAGTTTCTAGTTATTTACAACAAGTATAAACATATTTAAACAAAGTCAATAATATATTATACATTGATATTTACATATGTAAACTATATACTTCATCAATGTTTATGGTACAATGCAATATTAAAAATGTTCAATCATGGTTAATGTCAGCTTAATATTTATGAGTATTTATCAGACGTAGAAATGACGTCTTAACCATATTTGCAGGGAGACACGTTTAATCGTTTGTCATATACAACACATCAGACGATTTTGAAATAATCCAATTGAACATATTAACTTAAATTAACGTACACTAATTTGTTAAAGTTTTGAAAACATTGTGGCAAAAAGGAATAAAAATATCATTATAAAGCAGATTTTCCTTTTGTCACAATGTTTTAATAGTTGCGTCAAATATAGGAAGTGGTAAATATGGTTCTAATACTTGTTAAGATATCGAGATATTCTAGTGGTTGGTCTAGTCTGGTACACTATGCGTACTGTTAGAGAGGCATTATCTATCAGAAATAGAACTGGAAAAAATGTGGTCAAAAATGCTTTTGTTGAACTTTTATTTGTTATCCAACAATGCTTGATCATTTTTTTGATTATGTATACACTTTGAGGTCGTTACTTTTCAATACTTTAAACGATCGTCACGGGTGAGACTACTGTTGTTGTTTTACTCGGACTAACTGTGTAGTGTCGTCCATACAAAGATGAACGCAATAACTACTGCAATACAACCGGTACTAAAGACAGTGTCGTGTTAGAGTTTTGTATATGAACCGCGTCTTGAGATTTTGGGTATTAATGGCACCCCATTTTGACATCATTCATAAGAAAATATCGACATAACATAAATTGGGCTACACTTCTAGATTTTTGTCAGAATATGAACTTGAGTCTGTAAATAACAAGGGTCGACAGTGAATACTCGAGTGAGACTGTGTAATTGCATATGGTCGCCCGAGTCTTCAATCAACGCAGATTGGTTAAGAACCCAAATTGCTAAATGCGGCTCATATGTGATCTAAATTATTTTTCAGGAAGAAACAGAAGAATATGCGTCGTTGCCACAACAAGTAAGACACTTACACTTTTTAGCAGTGTGTGTGTGGTTCCCCAAATAAGGTGTGTGTGGTTACCTAATAAGTATTCGGACATTGTCAGTGGAGGTTCAATCGTTTTGCTATCGGACCAAAATATTTCACTATACGTGAATTGCATCTGACACCACTGCATAAAAGGTCATCTCAAATTGACCCTTAGCATTTAAATATTCTATATACTCGGCGATTACTGCTTCTCTATCTCGTATATCTAAACGGGTTATCGACTCTGTTTATACCTAACGATTTTGTGGCAAAAAATGTGAATGGCTGACGCAAAGGTCAATCTGAGACGGCTTGTAATAGGCAGTCCTCACATCTATTTGATTGATTGCTACTGCTTTGTAGTTGATGTCTGGTTATAGTGGGCTTCGATGAAATCTAATAGCAACTTGATCTCGTCTTGATGACAAGACCTCTCATGACATGACTTAAAGCAACCTCATTGTTGTGGACAATTAAGCATCCGATTGAAGCAACTGTTATATTTCAAAGGTAGCTCGTCACCTTGTTGTCGACAATCAATCAATAAGGTCATTTGAATATGACTTTTCGATAACGTCAATAATAAATCGTCCCAACACTATTTTGATTTTTTATAGAAATCAACGACATCAAGTTCATTATTTAAACTTTTATGTTTTTGAGCCGTTCCAGGAGAAAACCAACATTGTGGACTCTGCGTAAAGTTTCGACCATATCAGCCTAAGCATGCCACTCAGGCTATGCCGGACAGACATGTATCGCCTTCTGTGGATTGTCTGTTTCATAAATCATTACTCTATACCTATATCCCCATTGGACGGAATGTGTCGGCCCTGATTAACCTACGCGTACTGCGCATGCTAATCTGGGTCGATACATTACGCAGAGAAGATATTGTTGGTTTTCTCATGGGACGGCTCATTTTGCTAAATGTACTTATTGTACATGATTATAAATAAAACGTTTTGTATTGTAATGTACAATATTGATTGAAGAAGGGACTCAATAACTTATTGCACTAAAGTGGTGATTTCTGTAGCTTTATGTCAACAAATAATTTCAGTAATTAACCAATATATATTATCCGTGTTATTGGATTCAAAATATGTCTTTTTAATGTTTATGTGATATATTGAAGTAAAATGCAGATTAACATCAGACTGTTCGGATATATATATATACCCTGACTGTATATATGATGAGCTGTTGTCCTTTCTGAGCACTATTATTCGTTATTTTACATTTATGATTCCAAGCATGACACAGATAACATTCCGACAATTCAATTTCTATCTTGAATTTACCATCTCGTATTGTCGGTAAATGCTAAACCTACACCAATCACGATAGTTATATGTGCTGACACTTTCTTGCTAAAATTCGTTTTTTTGTACAGAGATGTAGCCGTCCCTTATGTATTGCTTTGATATGCATGGCTCTACTTTTCCTTGGTAGCCTTGGTGCGAATGTATATCTGTCCTTACAATATAGTAAGTATTATATTTTGTGTATAAGTGAATACATTTTGAAATAATATTATCATACATTAAGAAATATTTGTTTTTAATTGTGTGGTACTCGGCCAACATGCTTTTAGGGGTATCTTTATCAAAGTCAAATACTATTTTCACTATTCCATTTCTTATTAGCAAATGAAGATGGCAGCGCTTGTTATGAACATTTATGTGTCAAAGCGTTCAACGTTGGTTCGCCAAATGAATACCTTTACAACCGTTACTTTAGCATTGCATTAATTTGTCATGTCATGTGATCAGCAAAGTTGCTTATATGTGAGTTCGAAGCGCAGTTCCACCAACGAGATAGCAGTATATATGGAACAGCAACCAGTTTGTTGAGTGGAATACTGGTATGAGAAAGCCGGGAGACACATGGGTAGGTGAACTTATCACCGAGATTTGTCTGACGAAATGTAGAAAACGGCGTTAATCAATTAATTAATCATTAATGTCCGAAATTCCAAATAAATATAATTTCATCATATGCATACTTTAGATATAGATATTCCACCATTATTTTATGATTTCTTCATTGCCTTATGTCCACACGAACTAGCCTGATTGTTATTAAAATGTGTAGTTACATATTTGTGCTTTTAAGTTTGCTTACAATTTATTCAGCATTAGGATTATATTATTTCAGCTAAAGCCAACGACGAAACCGGTTTTAAGTTTGAGCCCCCTGTGTGTCCACGGTCTGTGACATATCAAGTTGGCTCCAAAGCCACTATCTCATGTTCTTTACAAATCCCAACACCAATGTCCCGCCCTACGGTTGACATTTTTCTGATTGATGACTATGAAGGTAATCGACAAACTCTACTCAGCCAGGAACAGATACCAAAAAACGGAACACTTGTTAAAACATCTGAAGTGTTTAACGCCAGTATGGAAGTATCAGTCGATGGGAATGGTCTGATGTTGATCGACGTGAGTTATGAAAGTATAAAATGTTGCTACCAAGGAAATCTCTGGATAAGCATCTCCGGACATTTGATGGTACAAATAGAGGTAAATGTGACAGGTAAGTACAACTACAAACGGGGAAAGGGTCAATTTAGTTTGTTTTGTCTTGGTGCATTTCTATTTCGTTCATTTCTAGTGAGAATTACTAATGATGTATTGGTCTTACACAGGCATAATATTGGTTTGCCCGCCATTTTTGAGATATATGGGAAATAAGTTCATGAGGTAATTTATCTTCAAAACTGAGTATTAACTTTTTGGACTATATTTTCATATTTATTGTCTTGAATATTTTGTCAGTTATATATTAATGAAATGTAGGTGAATATTGTTCTACGTATTATATCAACATAGCTAAAAAAGTAATAAACCTAATTGGCCATTTGAAATGTCCTTTTTTAATGGACCAAGTTTACGCGAAAGATGTACACGTTTTTCAAAGATGAATACAACTACTCATATTCCGTGTATAGTCTAAATATTATGAACAATATAATGCACGTGTAAAGATAATGCATCAACCAGATGCGGTTCAATTATATCTTTTTTCATTTACAGGCAATAGTATTTAAAAGAAAGGGGGATAACACATTTGAGTATTATTGTATATGCTTGACTTTGATAGTTACTTTTATCTACCTTCGATATGTATTTTCACCTGCAAACATTATCACACCTAAAAGTAAATTTATAAAGAATGTTAGATACTTCAGCAGTTAGTATGCAGGTGAAAACGGATGGTTAGACCGAGAAATGGGTGGAAGACAGGGAAGCTATCTCTACATGTATGTGTCTCCCAGTCAACAGTAGAGAGACACACTTGTAGATATAATTCCAAAACTATTGTCGTTTTAGCGGACGTGCAATGTCAAACGAACACTCAGCACACGGTGAATACAGTAAGTTACCTAGCGTGCACTCGATGTATGTGTGGTAACTCAACATCATCACAGCTGCCCATCGGGTCTTGGATTTATAACCACGATGACAGTAGTAACGTAACGCAACCAGGAAGAGTGACATTTGATCAGGTGTTTGATGAGAAGACGGATCTCATCACGTATATACTGGTGTTCAATGAGACCGCTTGTTTTGACGGTGGAGAGTATACCCTAGTATTGACCAACGCCGATACTACATATTCACAGTTGAACTTCACTCTACAAATATCAGGTGAGATACTTTTAGTAAATGAAGATTTAAGGGAACTTAGCGACCATTTCGACCCTTCAATTGATGTACTGTCCAATTTGTTCATCCTTATAGCTAATTATTGGGAGTTTGTAATTAACTCGCATTACCTGGATTACCTGAGGATCGACGTTATGAAACTGCGCTGTTATGAACACCTTGACATTCAGTTGATTGCCTGATTGATTATTTAGTGTTTAACGCCACTTTCAACAATTCTTCAGTTTTATCACGGCATTTCATGGGTATGTTACCAGTACTACTGGTCCATTTATCCTGACACCAGCCAGTCAGTCGTAATGTTAACCCCACAAACATGAGCGCCAAGTAGGCAGCCATTACTACTACCACTTCCAAAGACTTTGTATAATCCGACCGAGGATTGAACCCGCGACCTCCGCTGAACCTTGACATTCAGAATCACGTATTTATATTGTGGCCATATGCATGTTAGTACAAATTTGAATATTCAATTGTCAATACATGCAGTGGTTTGATTATATTCATGTCATGTCTGAACACCTATTTTAATTGTTTGCATTGTGTTTCACGTCGCTGCCAACATTTCTTTTAATGTTATCACGGCGTTTCCTCGGTACCAGTCCAACTGGTACATGTTTTCTGACACCAGCGAGTCTGCCATAATGCTAATCCCACAATCCTAAGCGCCATTGAGGGAAAGCTGTAAGCTTTAAATAAATGCATGTACATCTTAACTTTTCAATACGATACGTATAAGAAACAAAAGCCGAGCCCCGGTATCACAGTCGGTAGCTACGCAGGCTGTCAATCCTTGGGTTATTAGCTCGAACTCCAGCTCGGCCAACATTCATCCAGACGTTTGACAAAAGTCAATGCGGCAAAAGTCATGCGCCTTCCAAGAATGAGCTAACCGTCTATGTGGAAAGGCAGTTAATTGCTCGGCAAGTTTGTTGTGCTGAGTACTGGAGTGAGAAAGTCAGGAAATACATGAGGAGGTGACCGGGCCGCCATGATATGACTGTGACAGAACACTTGATGAAAACGCCGTTAAATCCCAATCAATCAATCAATAAGGAACGCAACTTTCTGAAAGTATGTATGTTAGTTTCTTTTAAATACGTACTTTTCGACTTCTTAAACTGTTCAGCTGTGCTCGTAATAAAGTTATACTAGTATTAGTCGTAGAATCATGCACTTTTGGAAAAGCGTCGTGTTTGACGTAAGAACGTACATTTTTTGCAACGTTATAAAATTCGCAATAACTTTCTCACTGGTTTGAAGTATTATTCGGATAAGATCAACACTGAAGGAAATAAAATGTCATGCCTGTTGATTTCAATCAATTTCAAACACATAGATTATTAAAATTGAGCTAGAATATTTCAATTGTGTAATTTTTAATTTATTTATAGTTAGCTCAATTAAACTTTGTCGCACATTTTTGATGTCCAAATGTCGTTATTGCAAAATTATGATTCTTCCTTAAATACATGACATCTAACTTTTTTCACATGTGTCAGGCGCTACGTTTGGTCCGCGTGCAACGTCAACAACGATCAATTTGTTAACACAGAACCATGTCACAGATTTGGAGGCACTGTGTATATCTAACAGCCAGCATGATGCGTTTCTATCAAACCACAGTGTGACCTACACATTCTTCGGTGACGATGCGTCTTTGGAAATTCTTCAAGCTGAAAATTCGTCGGTAAAATTGTTATTTTACCAATATCGAAGTTGTATGTATGTTTAATCCCTATATGATACCTTAACGACTGGTGCCTAAAGAAATCAAGTATCACTGAAATTGTAGAAAAATACGCTCTTAGCATCCGTATAACCTGATCCGATGACATGATACTTGTATGAAGTTTCAAGCAAAATGTTATCACTTATTTCCGAGCAGTGAATTTTTTTTTTCAGTTCTCAATCACTTACTGCAAGTTATAGCCATTTTTTGACTTAGAAATTCTGGTTAAAGTTTTTTATGCAACGACATTTAAAGTCCATATCCTAGTAAGTACTTTATGCAATGCATTGAAACTGCATACACTCCTTTTCAACCATCAAACCTACATTGTATATACACAATCAAGCTAGATAACTTTTTTCAACAAATAATGCATATTCTGGCCCTTTTTTGACTAAGAAATTCTGGTTAAAGTTTTGCATGCAAGGTACTATCATGGATATATCTCAGTAACCAATAATAATATTGATTGAAACTTTATTCGTGACTTCAGGGGTGTCAGACAGTCAAGTTAGATAACTCTTGTTTTAAATTAAGTACACATTAAGGCCCTTGTTTGACTTTGAACATTTGGTTAAAGTTTTGGATGCATGGTACTATCATGGCACTCAGGGATTGATTTAAGACTTCAAAATAGTCTTTAACGGTATCAAACATTCAGGTAAGGTAACTCCTGACTGAATACCACACAGAAAACCAACATTATGGACTCTGCGTAATGTATCGACCAGATCAGCATGCGCAGTCCGCGCAAGCTAATTCTGTCTGACATTTTTCGTATCACAAGGATAGAGATTTAGAGAAATGATTCATGAAACAAAACAATCCTTAGGAGGCGAAAAATGTCTGCCCGGATTAGCCTGCTCGGCCTACTTAGGCTTATCTTGGTCAATATTCCACAATGTTGGTTTTCTCGTGCACAGCGGTCATGATCAGGTGTATGTTGTGACACTTTAAACTACAGGAGTCATACCAATTTAAACACATTGATCAGTTACATGTATGAATGTTTAATTTCCCTTTTCCATTCGTAAGTTGAGTGATTGGGGTGTAGCAACGTTTTTAACAATTCACAGCCATATCGATGCAACCAGTTCACCTGCTAGTGTTAACTGGCTTTCCCAAACCATTAATCAACAACACAGTATTTATACGCAACTGGCTGTTGTGAAGACGAATGACTTATCGCATCGACTTTTGTCAAACGTCTCAAATAATTTCTGCCTAGCTGGTGTTTTAACTCACAAACCCTGCATTGATAGCCCCCGTCGCTACCGACTGAGCTATAGGGTCTATGCGCATTCGAAAGTAGTTGAGCCGTACTCAAGTAAGGACGACATTCTTGAATGTTTAACAAGGATAGGAATCCATAAAAACTGATTGCAATTCGAAGTAGACAAATTTAAAATAAATTTGCATGAATATTATGGGACAACAATGTACTGAAGATAATTTGATAAAATCATTTATCACGAACCAATTCCTTTTAAATGTCTTTGCTGTTTTATTAACATGAATGCAAAACCTTGTTTTCTAAAAAGGTCAAATTACGCCAAATACATCCACGGTCATGCTGATCTGAGCCAAATAGTCCCTAAAAAAAAAAAATTGTTTGCGTAGAAGTGAGTGAATACTTGAGAGCATTGAGTATACGACATTGAGTTTAAATTCATGAAAATGTATATAGGACGCACTGGAAATGAATGATTTGATATTTTTTAAAATTGGGAGCTTGTTTAAAAGTAAAAGTAGAGAATGTGAAACACCGGTTTTGTCCGGACTCGATTCATCCAAAATGACGGTAACAATTTTCTACGGGGAATTAATTCTTGCATAATGCATGACACCCCATTTTCTTAGAAATGTTTAAAGCTTAGAGGTAACTCTTTTCAATCGGTATTATTAATGAGAAACGCTTAGCAAATGTGACAATTGAGGGGTGAAACTAGTCGATTTTAGTAGAAAAAAAGAAGGAATTTATTTGGTGTAGTGCGACCTAATATGGTTTTGGATGGGAAAAGATTAAAGTAAATGTTGTGTCAGCTACAAATATTGAAGCATTCTAGTGTATGCACAAACATGAAGTATTATCATTTCTTTAAACATGTGACGCAGTAAAACTTAAAGATGTTATGTATATTTGTGTTTTTCTCTCGGAGACAGCTTGCCAGACTCAAGCCGCAAAGTCTGGGTCTGGCTGGCATAGCAAAATTGAAATTTCTTTGAAAATAATTGCCTAATTGTCCTATTATTTGCTTATTTGCTTTCATTTGATATCATAATTTGTCAATTCATACACTAAACAGATCTTTGAAGGCAAAGCAGATAGTGTCTAAAAGCTTCAGAGGCCAAAAAGTTATAGGTTGAAACTAGTGAAACTGGGTGCCTAAAAAGACTGGGAATAACGCATAAATATTATATAGTTTGATGATGAACGGTTTTGTCCGGGTTCGATTTGGTCAAAAAGTACAATAAACATTTTCGCCGGGTGAATTATTTCTTGCATAAATCATGATTTCCAATATTCTTAAGATTGTTTTAAAGCTAAGGGGTAACTCCTTTCAATGATATAGGTTGTTCTCCGTGAGAAACGCTTAGAAATGTGACAATTTAGTGTTGAAAATAGTCTATTTACATGGAAACAAAGAAGGAATTTGATTGATGTATTGTGACCTAAACCAAGTTATTTCTGGGTTCCTTTTGACTTCGATTTATCGCGAGTCCATTGTCGATTGTCTTGTTTAACCAGATGGAACTATGCTGATGTGAAGGTCATCTTGAACTTTATTCTGATATAAAATGTTGTAAACTTGTTTTTTGTGGATCTCAATTAATCAAGTTATAGGTATTATTAACATTTTAATTAAGAGATTGTCATATCTATTGTTACAGGTTGTTAGTAACGAAAGAAGTGCAACCATAGGCGTTATTCCAGCCTCACAACAAAGTGTGAACATCGCTACATATAGAGGGAATTCGATTCAGGTATAATTATCACTGTTGTGCCCTGGTAATGGCTTTTGTAGCTTCTATCGTTGATGCGTAAGGTTGTTTTATGACAAGGTATAGGTAATGTAAGACACTTAATGTATAGATACAATTACAATAAAGATTGCACTTAAAGTGAAAGTGCATGTCTAGTCTTTCCTTTACAGTTATTATATTAACATTGTTATTATAATAAATGAATGGCACACTTTTCGAAGTGAACCTCGTCCGATTTAACTTGCTATTCACCTT
Organism: Serripes groenlandicus; assembly: GCA_031761405.1. NCBI lineage: Eukaryota > Metazoa > Mollusca > Bivalvia > Cardiida > Cardiidae > Serripes > Serripes groenlandicus. The sequence continues at coordinate 33,677,979 of JASEVX010000008.1, read as the reverse complement.
AAATTGGAATGTGCGGCGCTATGTTAGCCACCCATCATTGATTTAAGGGTTATTCTGACATTCTGTGACATCCATTCACTATTGCAATTTTTATTTGTTTGCAAATTGTGAACATTGTTTATATCATTATATCTGATAAAACTTGCTGATCAAAAACAGTTTTGAAGAATCGTCATTTAATCATTAAATGGCCTTTTCAATGTCACATGCTCTTGTTTATTTTGTATCACCCTTTAGTCAAACAAAGCGGCTTCAGTAAATGCTAGTCAATAATGGAATAAAGGTTGTTTCGCTTGTTATATTGCGATGTTGAAACCGTTTTCAAACATATTGAAGCTTTATCACAGCAACATTATACTTCTTTTCCATTAAAAGGTGACAAACTAAGGGTATATTGGATTATCCTAGTACACCGAGCCCTTTGTATATGCATGTAATTTGATCGGTTGATTCCACTTTCAAATATCCGCGTTTTCGGTTTGTTATGACTACCCGAATACGTCATAGTACCTGGCAATACGCTTTGTACAAGTGCACTCCATCACGAACGCCGAGAATTCGAACGGTTCCAAACTCCAAATCTATGATTAAGGGTTGCAATGATACCAATCGCATTACCACTTGTATGGATATGATGACTGCCTATTTCAGGCCATCTCAGATTGACCTTTGCGCCAGTCTTTCAAATTGGTACCTTCAAAACTGTTTGGCCATATAACTAGCTGAGATAAACAAGCGGTGATCGTTGATTGTTTCGATTGTATAGAATATTCAAATATTCAGGCTTAAATCGAGACGACCTTTTATGCGATGTCGTCAGATCCATTATACGCATAGCGATGTATTTTGGTCTTCTTTCCTTGAGATTGCATTGATGCCAGTCATCATAAACTTTAACCGACATGTCGATGCCAGAATAAAGTTATAGATACAGTGATTTGAGTAACCCGGAAAAGGGAGTTAACTCTCGTAATTCACGTGCTCGAGTGATCAATGGATGTATACTTAATTTATTTATGTATTGCCAGCTTTGTTATTCATTTACGCTTAAGCATGCATTATGAGTAGCGACCATTTTCAACATACAATAGATCTGCAACTGACGACGATGAAACTAACTGAATATGGTTAAAAACGATTGAGCAATTTCTCATATTTTTACAATATTTTCACAAACGTCATCTGCTGCATATGCTACAAAACATGTCTGCGAGTAGGAAAGCGTTAAATGGATATATCTGTCATTTGTGTTGACAGTTCAGACCAACATACGGGAATGGTATACTCAACATGGTTATCATCTTTGACAGTGTGCAGTGCTTTCATAGTGGATATTACCAGTTCTATGTTGACAACGTATTACTTCATAACCTAACTGTGTCTGTGGACGGTAGGTGAATTTTTATATTGTTGAATTTTTTTTTTTTGCACTTTTGCACTTTTTATTTTGAACCTACTTTTAAACAGATAACAGTGTCATTCTGTATAACCTTGCGGGGGCTTTTATTTTAAAGCAACTTCAAACCAGTTCTAATTTGAAAAAAGAAACCACAAAGGATCAGGTATAATCCTACGCTGTCTTGACGTTTAAACCTTTTTCGTTTTGACAACGTGATGTTTAATCTGGACGTGCCTCGAATTTTGAACTAATTTTTAAACTAGTTTGAACAGTTTGAACTGTGACTTTTTATAACCTTTCGGTGTCTCGAACTGTGAACTAATTGTTAAACCAGTTCTCTTTTGACACTTTGACCTTGTATAACCTTTCGGTGTTTTGAATTTTGAACTACTTCTTAAGCCAGTTCTCGTTTGACATAGGGACTTTGTATAACCTTTCGGTGTCTTGAATTTTGAACTAGTTTTAAAACCAGTTCTCGTTTGACAATATGACTTTGTATAAACTTTCGGTGTCTTGAATTTTGAACTAATTGTTAAACCAGTTATTGTTTGCAATAGGGACTTTGTATAACCTTTCGGTGTCTTGAATTTTGAACTAATTGTTAAACCAGTTCTTGTTTGACATAGGGACTTTGTATAACCTTTCAGTGTCTTGAATTTCGAACTAATTGTTAAGCCAGTTCTCGTTTGACACTGTGACTCTTTATAACCTTTTGGTGTCTTCAATGTTGAACTAATTGTTAAGCCAGTTCTCGTTTGATACTGTGACTTTGTATAACCTTTCGATGTCTTGAATGTTGAACTAATTGTTAAACCAGTTCTCTTTTGACACTATGACTTTGTATAACCTTTCAGTGTCTTGAATGTTGAACTAATCGTTAATCCAGTTCTCGTTTGACAATGGAACTTTGTATAACCTTTCGGTGTCTTGAATTTTAAGCTAATTTTAAAACCAGTTCTCGTTTGACACGGTGACAATGTATAACCTTTCAGCGTCTTAAATTTTGAACAAATATTAAAAGATAGATCTTCATTGACCAGGTAATAATGTTTTACCTGACGGGGTCTTGAAAGTTTACGACGTCTGTACTTGGGGACAGTTATGAGCATGTGCATTGTCATTTCTGACACCTGAAATATGCGTTTGTTTTGCCACGAGATAAAGTTATTCTATTGAGAAAACTACACAATTTGAACTACAATATAAATACTTCTGAAATAATCAATGGTAGGCAGTGAGTAACTTTCATTCTAAAATTCCTTATGGTGCACATGGTTTACGGCTGAACTTGATATTTGCACATATTTGCTGAAAGATTCCACCGTTTTCTATTTAGCCATATTTTTGACATTGCAATTAATCATTTAACATGCTAATTGTCAGTTCCAATAATTGTATAATACGTAAGACTCATATTAAGTAAACATGTATTAAAAAACAAATTTAAAAAAGCATGCGTTGAGTTCTTAAGAAAGTCCAGATATGGTAAGAATACCAACCCTACACTGTCAGTCAATAGTGATTGATGTTTCTAGAGGCATCGATTAGGTGGCATAGACTGGTCGGTTCTTAACAATTTATCACTGAACCCTTTCCCACATAAAAACAAATCTGCAGCAGATAACTTTGAAAACATCTTGAACAAAATGAAATTGTTAATGTTAGTATAAAGCTGAAAATATTGCGGATATAGAAGAACTTCCTACATCAAAGTATGCTACAGAGGAGTCAGCAAACGTCTGCATGAGGGAAATAGTTATATGGTCCTGTATATAATTTCTCGATTCGTTTGAGTTCTACGACATATTATTTAAGAATCTGATACTTTAAAATTGGTTGTAAAAGGTTCACTCCCTGGTGCTTAAGGTTGTGGTGATAATTTGACGATTCCTATGTCGGTGTCGGGATAAACGAATCCGATATGAGTTGTATTCTATCCTGGAAGCGCTGTGATATAACTTAAATATTGTTGAAATCGGCATAAAACATCAATCAAACTAACACTTGGACATGGACATACCAAAGGCCGACTGTGAAATGTTCGTAAAATATCCTGATGGAGTATGTCGACAGCGTTGTATGCGCAACGAGTCATTACATATGTGACTAGATTAAATGTTGTTCGCAGTATATTACGACTCAGTCAACGGGGATCATGTATAGCCGAAACGCGTGTTTTATGTATGAGCGAGCGCTACATTTGAGATGCTTACTGTGGTAGCAAATTATCCAACTACACTTCTAGTTTTTTTGGACGGAGATGCAATCAGGTTCGTGTCAGATATGAGCCATTGAAGGCTCTTTCGTGAGTATGTGTATGCTCAGCCTCACCTGAGATATCACTGCTCGCTATTTGCAAAACGAATATCACAAGACACTGCTCCTTACTTTTAGTTTCCTATGTATTTTATTTCCAAAGATACCCAAGAGCGCACAGTAACAACGATATACCAGAAGAGCGAGGATACCGGGTTCGTAGAGACGTTTAACATCACGATGGAATGTGCTGCCACAGTTGGCTGTACAAAAAGACCCTTCGTTATTGACAAGGAGATACAAGATGCCAATACCACGTTCAAGTACTCTCTTAAGGACCGAAACTCGGATAACATCAAGGACTTCTTTGTTGCCGAAATAACATCGAACGTGTTAGATATTACAATGACGCTGAACAACACAGACTTCACTTGTAGTGTGACTAGTGATGCGATGACACAAGCAATGACGTACAAAATATATGTTCTTGAAGGTTAGTTTTGGCTTGTTCGTAAATTTTGAAAATGTTATCAAACAACAATTATAGCAAATTATAAATATGGATTTATGTTACGCAAGTTTATCTATTCATTTAAACCTTACAAGATGCTGTGCCTTTCATAAAACATATTTGAAATTAACAATTAGCAAAACCCATTATAATATCATCTTTCAAGCCTTTAAAAGCTCTCTTCTACTTTTTGTAATGTCTCACTTTTCACCCAAAGAAAACTATTGAAATCGTTACTTAATGTCAGTATAAACATAGCTTAAAACAATAATTTTAGTATCACGTTGCTCATTACCGCATGTATAACGTCACCATCTTGCATTGATTGCGAAACCTATTTCGCACCATGAAATCGCCTTAAACAAAGCTTCTTTTATCATATAGTATATAAGATCTGACATGAGTTATCATTTTATATAAAGTTTTATTAAACGAGTTCAAGAAATTTGTTATTAAGCGAGCCGTTGGCGAGCTTAAAAACACATTTTTGGACGAGATTAATAAATCGTCATGAAATGACAACGAATAGACTGTTAACTTATCACACACAAATATATTTTAATGACCGATAATGGTCCCTGAACCTCGTCCATCTATCGTGACTTTTGCATTTACCGAATACACGTTCTAAGCCATTTTGTAAACATTCGCGGATGAATAAACAAATAGTAATTCGGTCATGTTACATTAAACGTGTCACATATAAAGAAATACGTAATGGGTATATTCCATCGGATACAAGCCCTGTCATGTGATAAACATATATATTGAATTAACGTCAGTAAGGAGAAATGAAATAATTACCTCATATATAACGTCACCATCTTACATTGCGAGACTCTTTTTTGCGTCATGAAATAGCCGTAAACAAAGCTTCTTTTACCATATACGTGTATATTGAAATCACGTCAGTAAGGAGAAATGAAATCAATGTTCATCGATCGTATACTCTTATCTAATTGATTTACAATCGATCGTTTTTACGAGAATACTTATGTCTCGCGATTGTACCCGCGAATAACAAACGCACATGTAAAATATATGGAACGCCGTAACTGCCTTATTTGACGTTACAACATCATTACATATGACGCTTTCACCTTGATATGTGACCCTTTTATATATACATGCGACAACAAATCTAATACATGTGCCTGTTTTATAATTACATGAGACTGAATAATCATTTTGTGTGGTGAAATCAACATTGCGTGTGGCAATTTCACCTTTATATGGGACACAATAATCCATACATGTGACGAAATGTTCTACACGTTTGACGAAATGTTCTATACGTGTGACGAAATGTTCTTTACGTGTGACCAAATGTTCTTTACGTGTGACCAAATGTTCTATACGTTTGACCAAATGTTCTATACGTGTGACGAAATGTTCTATACGTGTGACGAAATATTCTTTACGTGTGACCAAATGTTCTATACGTGTGGCGGTTCGATCTATGTATGGGCGAGTTCAGATGGGCTTCTCTAGGATAGAAAAATGACGTCACGTCTAAATATAAATTCAGAAAAACATGCGCACTAATGCTTTCCATCTGAACGGTGTTTCCTCGTCTTAGTAGTAAACCATTCGGAACTCTCGGGTAATTCTGTAATCCTTCATCATCCATTGATGAAGCATTCATCACCGAGATATTCCGAATGAGTAGTAAACATCGTTGGTCGCTATTTTGAAATCAAAATGACGTCTCTAAGGTTAAAAGTATCACCGTTCAAATGGATTCCGAGTGCACTTGGGCTGTTCTCGGATCCCATATGAACTCGTCCTATGTGAACACCTTTCCGTGAGTCCCTGGACTCTCCGAAATCGACCTAAGACCGAAATCGACCTAAGACGACCGAAATCGACCCTGAGACCGAAATCGACCTCAAATTCACCTTAATCGACATTTATTAATTATTTTTTCGATATATTATAAACAATTATGTAGTTATGATATACTTTAGTCAATAAAATATATATATAAAAAATAGTTTGTTCTCAACGAAATCGACTTTTCACTCTTCGAAATCGTCTCGTGACCGAAATCGACATATATTATTTATTTGGTATATAATAAATAAGTATGTAGATATACTTTAGTCAATAAAATATATAAAAAAAAAATACTTTGTTTTTAACGCAATCGACTTTTCACTCTCCGAAATCGACCTGAGACCGAAATCGACCTGAGACCGAGATCGACCTGAGACCGAATTCGACATGAGACCGAAATCGACCTCAAATTTACCTAAATCGACAGATATTTTTTAATTCTTTGATATATTATAAACAATATATTTGTTATGATATACCTTAATCAATAGAATATATAGAAAAATACTTTTCGGTCTCGGGGTCGATTTCGGAGGTTGATTTCTGTCTCGGAGAATGAAAAGTCGATTTCGTTGAGAACAAAGTATTTTTTTATGTATTGTATTGACTAAAGTATATCATAACTACATACGTGTTTATAATACATCGAAACAATAAAAAAAATGTCGATTAAGTTGAATTTGAGGTCGATTTCGGTGGTCGATTTCGGTTCGTCCAGTCTCTTTGGGTACTTTAACGAACAAGATGGCGGCAAATATAGCAACATTGTTAGAATCATTATGTGTACATGGTTTAATCGAGAAGTTTTATGAACAAAAGATTGAATTGGATACTATTCTATCGCTTACTGACACACAACTAATCAACATAGGAGTTACGACTATTGGAGATCGTGTAAGAGTTAGGAACGGAGCTCGTGAGTTACTAACAAAAGTGGAACCACGAGGGGCAGATGGATTGAAGCACTGCATTTTGTCACATATAATGATAAAACCGGCACATGTATTAATGGTATCGTCGTATGTATTAATAAAAGTTTCCCATGTCAAGATGAAACTACCACACGTAATGTTGACTCCGCCTCATGGAATGACGATTCTGTCACACATAATGATGAAACCGTTACATGTATTAGAAATGTCGTCACATGTATGAATAAATGTGTCACATATCAAGGTGAAACTACCACATGGAATGAGGATTATGTCACATATAATGATAAAATCGTCACATATATAATAATTGTCGTCACATGTATAAATAAAAAAGCCACGCATCAGGGTGAAACTATCCCACGTAAAGATTACTCCACCACACAAAATGACTTTTCAGTCATATGTAATGATAAAACCGTCAGATGTATTAGAAGTGTCGTCACATATCAAGGTGGAACTACCACTTGGAATGACAATTATGTCACATATAATGATAAAACCATCACATGTATAAATAAAAAAGCCACACATCAGGGTAAAACTATCCCACGTAAAGATTACTCCACCACACAAAATGGCTTTTCTGTCACATGTAATGATAGTACCGCTACATGTATTAAGAATGCGATCACACGTATAGAACATTTGGTCACACGTAAAGAACGTTTGGTCACACGTATAGAACATGTGGTCACACGTATAGAGCATGTGGTCACACGTATATAACATTTGGTCACACGTAAAGAACATTTGGTCACATATAAAGAACATTTGGTCACACGTATAGAACATTTCGTCAAACGTAAAGAACATTTGGTCACACGTATAGAACATTTGGTCACACGTATAGAACATTTCGTCACACGTATAGAACATTTGGTCACATGTATAGAACGTTTGGTCACACGTATAGAACATTTGGTCACACGTAAAGAACATGTGGTCACACGTATAGAACATTTCGTCACACGTATAGAACATTTCGTCACACGTATAGAACATTTCGTCACACGTATAGAACATTTGGTCACACGTATAGAACATTTGGTCACACGTAATGACCAGAGCATTACATAGAGCGTATACTGATAAAACCGTCACATGTATTAGAAATGTTGCCACACGCAATGTGTTGACTTCACCACACAAAATGATTATTCAGTCTTATGTAATTATAAAACAGGCACATGTATTAGAAATGTTGTCACATGGATGGATTAATGTGTCCCATATAAAGGTGAAATTGCCACACGCAATGTTCATTTCACCACACAAAATGATTATTCAGTCTCATGTAATTATAAAACAGGCACATGTATTAGATTTGTCGTCGCATGTATATATAAAAGGGTCACACATCAAGGTGAAAGCGTCATATGTAATGATGTTGCAACTGAACATCAAGTTGTAACGTCAAATAAGGCAGTTAAGGCGTTCCATAAAAATACCACCTATGTTTCGATACGTTATCGTGTCATGAAAGCTCTTTTTGCAAGAAAAGACCATCATTAATTGTATATGTAATATATACTATATTTACCATTGAAGGTGGTAATACTTTTGCCTCGTGATCTTTACACGATAATAACATAACACTCTTGTTGACGCACTCGTTTGCTATCCATACGAAATTATCCCTTGGGATATAGTTACCGCATCGAAAGTTCAATGGTTAAGGAACTCTTTAAAACTGATTGATACCAATTATATTGCTGCGACGTTTTATGATACAAGGCCAGTAAACTGCGCATACTTCTACCTGTATCGGACGAAATCGTATACGTTATATATAATATATTTACCATTGAAGCTATTCTGCCAGAATACTAATACCTAAAATTGTTTAGACGATAAAAACATAACACTCGTGTTGACGCACTCCTTTGATATCCATACGCAATTATCTCTCGGGATATTGTTCCCGCACTAAAAGGTTAATGGAAAAGGAACTATGTACACCTGATTGATACGACATGTTGTGATACAAGGCCAGTAAACTACGAGTACTTCTACCCGTATCAGACGGAGTCGCATATGTAATATGTAATATATTTACCATTGAAGGTATTCTACCAGAATACTGCCTCGTGGTATTTTCACGATAATTATATCAAACTCGTTTCGACGCACTCGGTTGTTATGTATACGTTATTTTCTCTCGGGGTACAGTTACCGCGTCAATACAATGATTAATGAACTGTATATAACTAATTGATACCGCTTCTATTGTAGCGACGTTTTGTGATACAAGGCCAGTAAACTGCGAGTACTTCTACACGTATCGGACGGTATCGACGTGTAAACAGTGGGTGTCCTGCTTGAATGATCGTCCTAGAGTTAAAATGTGCGGTTTTAATTTGTATTATAACAAAAATGACGGACAATGTTCAGGACAGTGTGACTATGAATGTCCTTGGAATTTATGAATGGCTTCCCTATTAATCTACTGCTATGGATGTCCTTGGAATTTATGAATGACTTCCCTATTTATATATTGCTGTTGACTATGGATGCCATTGGAATTTATGTATTACTTCCCTATTATTTCTTTGCTGGTGGACTGTGGATGTTATTGGAATTGATGAATGGCTTCCCTATTAATCTATTGCTTGAACATAACAGAGAGATAACTTTTAATGGAAACGGGCGTCTAGGGTATGATATCCAGTCATGGCGGTTACACAACAATCATGAATAATTGAACTGTCGCCATGATGTAACTGAAATAATGTTGAAACTGAATAAAACCCCAATAAAACAAACTTCATGAAGCAACTAACACAACGATTTGATTGCCTCACTTTCTCTTTGTAGACGTTAAACGTTTTTTAAACACAATATATATGTTTTATTTGTCATGAAGTATATTGTTTTTGGTGTGATATATAATTGTTTTATTATCGTGTTCATGCTTCATTGTATTTTCTATGTTTTATTACCATGCTTTTTAATATTTTCTAACCTCGTTTGGTTGATACTTTCATATAACAAAATAATGCTTTTTTTTTATCTGATGTATATACATCGTCTTGGCAGCTGGAAAACATGTTAAAGGAACACTTCAATATTGACCTTTTTTTATATTTCGCCTTTTGTTTTACGTATATTTTGTTGTGGAAAACGAATATCCTCGCATTCTTTTAGGACACCATTTGTATAGATTTAATTGCCAAAGAGTGTCAAGAAACTAACGGATGTATTTTATGCAGAACTGTAACTTAGATTAAAGCTGAAGTTTCATTTGCAAATATAGTATTATGTCACTCCAAGTATGATAAAATTGATGCAATTATCTTAAAACGAAAAAAAGAGAGGAAACTTACCTTAAATTCGCATTTGTTAGAAACATCTTTTTCACACTATACTTATCACATTTGTTATAAATTCATCAACATTCTGTTCATGTAAACATATATAATAACTGCATACTGGGGATTTCGAAGTTCTTAAGCTAACGCTTTCAAAGAACTTTGCTGTAGAGGGCTTAATAAATCTTTAGACATCAGAAAATATGTCAACACTTCTCCGTTGAAAAGGGTTAGAACAATGACGCTATATTGACGTCATGATCTTAAGATAATCATGACGCTGGAATGCACTTCGATATGTTTTTCACTAAAAAACTATACATGTATATTGTATATTAATGTTATATTCTTAATCATTTTGCATATACTTTATATGATTAAGATGCATATATGACTTTGTACGCATGTGGTTGTTAATAAAAAAATTGTCCTATATTGTATGTGGTTTTCAATAAAAGATGTTGTTTATGTTGTATTAACTTAGAAAATAACGCTCATTATCCATCGTAAACCATTCACAGCAAATCATTATTCATCACATGTACGTTTATCATCAGAATTAAATAACACAACTGCGAATATGACTATTAAACCTTATGTTAAAGCAATAACTCGATGTTTTATTGTTAACTTTTACCATCCATCATCATTTAGTGGAATTTGTTTTGCATTAATACAACCCCTTTGCACCATACGTTACGCATATATGTGGCAAATGTGAAAATCTTACGATATAGTATCTATTCATCCCGTAATCCCCTTCTTTTAGACCAAGTTTTAGAACTGTTTATCCCCGTAACCTGCTGACTTCTTGCGATTTATATCACACCCCTTAGTTTAACCCTTTCCCTCATACGGCAATTCTGCAGCAGACGACTGTGAACGTATTTTGTCAGAAAATAGAAAATCTCCATAATTGAATGGATAACCTATGGCAAAAAGTGGAAAACATTGTGGCAAAAGGAGAAATTGCACGTTTTGTGCAATTTCTTCTTTTGTCACTATGTTTTCAAAAAGTCGTCTGCTGCAGAGGCGTCATAATGCGTCTATATGAGGGAACGGGTTAAACATAGTTAATTCTCATATATTTTACATAGTAGGAAACATCAAGAAATATACAATGGAGACATGGATTGGACTGAAAGCTCATAGCTTATTTTAGGTTTACTTCAAAAAAATATTGATTTACAGGAAGCACGTTGAATATTTTACGTGTGCAGAAAATATCAGCTTACTTTAGCTGTATAATTTATCATGCAAGAAAATAAAAATCATGATGTTTAGTGAAGAGAGATCATCTGAATCTGCATTGTTTGCAACAAGTTTGTAATTACCTTTAACAGCGAAAGATTTAAAACTAATAGTAATAGTAATTCCCGTACTAATGCTGACGCTGTTTCCCGGTCAGAACCGTCGTCGGGAAGTCCCTGGTTGCCTTTTTCGATAAGACCGCGAGCAGGGAAGATCCTGTATGCTAAGACCGATGTTCGTTTGATTTGGTCCTTTTCAATAAGATATGTATCAAATGGTCTCGTTTTGTTATTGTATTGAAATAATGTAAAACATGTACTCACTAGGTATATACTAGGTTGTAGGTTCATCATGCGAATGTGTTGTATGTATGTTTTGTTAAACTCTTACAACTTTAATAAACAAGAGCACCGCGTACGGCACAGACGCTCGACTGATATGAATGTGTTGTATGTATGTTTTCTTAAACTCTTACAACTTTAATAAACAAGAGCACCGCGTACGGCACAGACGCTCGACTGATATGAATGTGTTGTATGTATGTTTTGTTAAACTCTTACAACTTTAATAAAAAAGAAAACTTCTTAATTATTTACTTACTAAACTGTCCCAACTTTGCATCTAGATGTCGACTCCTTTTAGTTAAATAGTAAACTCGGGGGTAAACGACAATCTACAATTATTTTGGTGAGGATTTCGAAAATATTGTGTTCACCAACAAACGTGATCAAACGATACATGAATAGGCAGATTAATTTCCATAACAGTACATAACTTAAGACATGATACATTACAAGGCAGTTTGATTTCTATAAAAGGGATTTAACTTATCACAAACCAATATAATGTAAGATAAGATCCAGGCCACGCAAAGATCTTCCTTACAGGTCTTGACATAAATGGTTGATTGATAGTGGGTTAACGCCGTTTGCAACACTTTGTCAGTCATACCACGGTTCACCTACTCATGTGCTTCCTTGCTTCATCACACCAGCATTCCACACACATTCCAAGCAACTGCCTGATTTCCCATTGGTGAACCGCAACCGACTGAAATGTAGGCCGACATGAATGGTAGCTACGCCCAAATACTTGAATAGCGGAGTTATAGCAAGAACGTGGAAAATTATTGTCAATTTAAAACATTGTGACAAAAGGAGAATTTGCTCCACTATGAGTAATTTCTTCTTTTGCCACAACGTTTACACGAATCGTCTGCTGTGGATGCGTCAGAATGCGTCTGCAGGTGGTAAAGGGTTAATTAACAGCAATTATCAACAACATATACCAAAGAGACACATCTTTGGAATCATACGTGTTTGAAAAGAAACCCTATGCTATTACATATTGTAATATCAGTCTATTAACACTGAAATTGCTTCTACTTTTATAAGACTGACCTTTCATTTAGAGTAATGTAGACAATGTTTAGAAAAACGTAGATAAAATTAAATTACTTTTCAATTTTTTCTTTGAGACGAATAGTTTGTGGTCTATACCAGATGATTATTTGTTATTCTATACGTATACATTCTAATAACACGACGTCATCACCACGAAGATCTAATAAGTTGTGGTATCATTTTACGCGTAGTCGTCAAAGAAAATACACCAAATGAATTGTTATGTGTTTTCCTAAAGACAGGAGCCGCGTCTTCCTATGTGATGTCTTATTGTCCCTCGAGTGTGGCGCAACTTAAGCACCCTTTCCCACATTAATAATGAATCATCTGCAGATGACGACTTTAAACATCTCTCGGCACACATAAGAAAAACCTCTCGATTAATGAAATACTAATTATTAATATAAGTTGAAAACAGAAGGGGCAATTGCTCATTAAGAGTGATATCTCATTTTGCCGCAATGCTTCCAAAATTATTTTGCTGCAGAGACGCGGTGAAACACCGTCTGTATATGGGAAAGGGTAACAGTTGACTGGCGAGATTAAACTTGTATTTATGTAGTCGAGCCCCTGTAGCCCAGTCGTTAGAGACGCGAGCTGTTAATATAGAGCTTCCGCGTTCGATCCCAAGGTCGTCTAGCAGTTTTTCGACATTTGACAAAAGTCAATGTTTCAATCAGCATTCGTCTTCCATTAACGGGCAAACAGTCTGTGTGGAAGCAGACAGATGCTTGGAAATATATTTGTGCGGAACTTTGATGTGAGAACGCCAAGAATCACATGGATTCATGTTAGTGAACCCGCCGACACACGGACGCACGACGGACAATACGAAATACCTTTCAGCAAGTGAACCTAAAAATGTCTACGAATGAAAATACAGAAAGAAACAATGCTCATTATGAGCAGTGCTTTATTTACCACAACTTTTTCAAAAGACGTTTTAAGCAGATGTATTCAAATGTAAGTCAAAATTACGACTGCATGTCATGAAAGGGTGATCACTTTCAGCGCCGATGGTAGTATTGAGCGTTTTGCAAGCCATTCATATTATAATGACGCGTGACGAGCTGTCTCCTCTGAAATCAGCATTGTTTGCCTTTAGGTATCAACATATTCGAAAACTCTTGTTACAAGAAAATTGGAGTCGCCCGATTATGAACATTGAAGATACAAAGAGTTAACTCTTTCAGCGCCAACGGCAATATTGATGTGTTTGCAAGCAATACTGATTCAGGTGATTCAGCTCGAAACGAGCTGTCTCACCTGAAATCAGCATTGTTTGCATTTTCATTATCAAAATAGTCCAAACTGTTATTACATAAGAAATGAAGACGCCCGCATTTCATCATGAAAGAGTCTACTTTAAACAATTCGGAGCTGAAAGAGTTAAAACTTACAATCACAGCAAAAGAAAATACTTTCTAAATATTCGTCTCAGTTTAACCCTTTCCCGCGTGACATAAATCTGCAGCAGACGACTTGAAATCATCTAGGTAAAACTATAGCAAATCTCTAGAAATGTAAGTATAATTAAGTACTTAGTATAATTACTGCATATAATTGAAAACATCGTGTGTTGCAGATGCGTCAAAATGCGTCTATAAGTGGGGAAAAGGTTAATCGAAATGTGTTTCGTCACTTTCCTGTATAAATATATCTTTTTAAAGTTATATTAATCCTACTTTAATTTGTCTGTGAAAAAAATAAATGACAACATAATTGAAAAAGAATACACTGTGGAAAGAACGCACAAAAGGAACCCCAACATGGATCAAATACTCTTATTTAATATTACTAGAACTTCATTGGTAACTGTATATCCTTGTAAAAATATATTAAGTATAAGTATTGCTTTTGTAGCAAATGAGACACTATTGAAGCATATTTTATGTTTGTTCAACATTTGTATATGAAAGCATCTACATGTATGTGGGAAAGGGTTAAATATAGATATTCGCATACGTCGGTAGTCATCGTTTACCTCAAATGGTATTATATGTGTTGTCTGCTTTACAAATATGTGAATATATTGAACACATATGTGAGAAATATGTAGAAAAGGAAAACTTGCTGGTTGTGAACAGTATCTCCAGTTTTCGACAATTTTGTAGGTAATATTGTGGAAAAGGCGTAATGTGTCGTCTGAATCAGGGAAACAGTTGGGGGGAAAGAGCTTGTCAGGTCAGGTCAGAAAGAGCATCAATACATGCAACATTCATGACACCGTCATGTCATTCAACGCCTTAATATGAGCCGTCCCGCGAGAAAACCAACATTGTGGACTCTGCGTGAAGTATCGACAGGACCAGCCAAAGCATTCTTTCAGGCTAACCTGGACAGGCACGTTTCGCCTCCTGTGGATTTCCTGTTTCAGGAATCATTATGCTATACATCTATCCACCCGAGACGGAATATGTCGGCCCGGATTAACCTGCGCGGACTGCGCAGGCTGATCTGGGTCGATACATTACGCACAGTCCATAGAGGGACGGCTCATATTACCAATACATTTCAAAAGCCCTATCTTACTAAGGGATGGTTATAAATATGTCCGTTTCCATTGTTTAAGCATAATAGTTTAAAATCCTTACCGACATACAGACACTTTCTGAAGCCTCTGCAGAAGCCGACATTTGTTTTCGGTATCACGTTAATTCTTCCAATTTTGTTAACATTTTAAACATTATGAAAAAATGTGTAATTGCTCATGATGAGCAAAGTCTCCTTTGACAAATATTCTTGCCCGGAGGATTTTAGGATCATCTGCTTCAGATTTGTTGTATAAGGGAACAGGATCATGAGATGATATACTTTCTTTTCTTTTTTATTTACAGTCTCACTTGTGTATAAAGACCGCTCATGGAAAGAGAACAATAAGGTCTTTGCTTACAGGTTATCTTTAATTACAGGGTCATTTATGCAGAAAAAGGGTAATTAGGAAATCAAAAGTGTGGTTGCTATAAACAGAGAATTGCTAAACAAAGGTGGTCTTTTGCACAGGTTTTACTGTACCTGCACGTTTTCCTACAAGTACCAATTATTATACGCCATTGAAATATGATGTGCGTCATTGTAATATGCTTTCACATCTTTCCAAATGCATGCGGTAATGAGATGTCATTAAAACGTCATTCATTAATTTTTATTCTATGTGTAAAGTGTGCTATTTCTTTATTGAAAAATAAATATTTGTAAATCTTTGTCTTTAATCTGTCTTAAAAAATAAAGTAGATATATAACAAATAGTAAATGATGTTACAGTATCGATACCTAGCTATGTATCGTCTACTCGGAGCATTGAAACATTGACATCTCTCTCGAATTTCGGTCTCGCGAGATATCAATTTTTCCTTGCGCTTCGTAATACAATACAAAGTCAGGAATCGCTATTGCAATATACTATCACTATATGTTCATCATTTGCAAAGTTATTAGTTTAGTTTCTTTCTTTATAAACGTTCTTTGCCTATACGAACTCTCTAGGTTAAATTCGTAAATATAAAAATGGGATCCGATTGAAGCGTGCCGTGACAATCGTTCCTCATCGTCTATTTCCGTATGCATGCCAAATGGAACCCCATTGAAACGTTTCTTGAGAATCCCTGCTGTACACGTATATTTATTTACGTCGAAGCGTACACTCTGCATCTTCAGGTTTGCCACAATGTCCTTGGCAATCAGCCTGGTCCTTAAAGTAAAAGTGAAAACCCGGAGGACAGACTTGTTCAACCGGGCCTGTCTCACAGGTAATCCACTTGTCGCAGTTGAACGGATGTTTCACGTGACATCTGTTCACAAAGTTATTGACGTCACACCAATTTTCTGTGTTAATAAAATAACGTAAACTTGAATAAAACAAAAAAAGCCTAAACATTCTGACTTGTTGATTACCATATAGATAAAAGAAAAGCATGTTTACACGATCAAAGACATAAGTTTAGTATACACCCATGATTGATTGGGTTTTAACCCCGTTTACAACAAATGTAAGTATTATCACGGCAGCCAGTTAATTTACCCATGTGTTTCCTGGCTTTTTCACACCAGTATTCCACACATACATGTAAGTCTTTCCAGGCAACTGGCTGTTTTTCCACACAGACTGTTAGCCCATTGCGGAAGACGAATGACACCTATTGCACTGTCGTTTTTCAAACTTTGCTACCGACTGAGATACCGGGGTCAGGCCTTACGTACGAAGACAATTGTGTAATAAAAACGGTGCAATCTCAACATAGTATTATCTTGAGAAGGCAAATAAATAAGCCATTCGAGAAAGGCGTGTTCTTTAGAGTTTAAATCTTTCTACTCATAAACACGCATTTTGACGCGATTGAATGCATAACATTGTAGGAAAGAGATACATTGCTCGTAACGAGCAATTCGGCCTTAAATCACAATGTGTTAAACTCCATCCCGATTATAAATTGTTTTGTGTCTATATATTTGTTTTACCTATATTACATTAGGGAAGAACTTTTCGAGATGAAACACTTAACTATATAATAACGAGTGATGTTCAATACGCTTGTTTTTTGGGGTGATTTGACCTAAAAAACTGAAGCGTGCAATGTTTCATGTTATACTCTCAAAATACTGATGTAAAAACAGAATCGAGAACTTTGTCACACTAATATCTACGTCCAGAAAGTAATTTGTTTACAATTTTGTAACATGAAAGAAGTCACTTTCAGCTTATATTAATCACGCTCGACGTCTTATTCCTTGAGACATTACTTGTACTCGCGCCTTTTACGTGGAACCCCATGGCAGAAGCCGCTTATAATGGGATTCGAACACTATAAATACGTTTGAAATTAATGACCGCCTAGGTGGTATAGTCGTAGAGCGTCCGCCTCGGATGCAGGAGGTCACGGGTACGATCCCCGGGCAGGTCATTACAAAGACTTTAAAAAGGGTGGCAATGGCTTCCCTCCTTGGCGGTCAGGGTTGCGGGGCTAGCATTACGACTGGCTGTTGTCAGGATGAATGGACCAGTAGTACTGGTAACTTACTCAGGAAACGCATTGATATAACTGAATATTTGTTGAAAGCGGAGAAAAACACCAAACAATCAATCAGTCAATCAGATTTCTCAAACAGAAAACAAATCTGAGTAGGATTTACAGTGTCCACTGGAGAAGCTGGACACACGTGTTCGATCCCAGGTCGGACCATACTTAAGAATTCAGAGATTGTTATTCTAGTTTACTCCTTCTCGTTGAAGTTTGCAGGGATATCCCATAGTATCAGTATAAATACTACCGGAAACTCTTGTAATGTATTAAGTAAACGTTGTGATGTAATTGAATTTAGTGTTGTAAGCGACATTAAGCAACATGTAAACTGTTAACACACTTTTCAAACCGAAGCGATGAAATGGACAGAGCTCATTTAATTAATAATGAAATCATGCAGAGGTGCGTTTGACTTTAAAGACTGCATACATGTCGATCTGACACCAAGGAATGGCTAAATGCTGACCTCGAGGGCATTGTACTTGTATGTATCATATCACGTATTAAAGATAAAAGCAAAGCGAATCTCTTACTTGCCACAACTAAGGTTGTGTACATGTCAGACTCGTGGGCTTTGAAGTCGCGTGCAAAGGCACAGATAAATTGCGAATAGCGACGAAATGGATACAACTCCGTAAACATGTCAGGGAAACCTTGTGCTGAATAATTGATATACGAAAAGGGAATGCCATCGTATGTAACAATACACTTTTATATTAAAAATAAGACCAAGAATAATTTCTGACTTGGAAGAAGTAAGGTTATTTAATTGTCAGACTCGTAGGCTTTATCAGCGCGAGCGTACAAAGGCACACTTGAACTGCAAATTACTTAATTGATACAACTCCTAACAAACATGTAAGGGAATCCTAGGGCTGGATAACTGTTGGGCTGAAAGGCAATGCCTTCTTGTGAAACAATACACTTTTAAATTAAAGATAAAAGCAAAACTAATTTCTTACTTGGAACAACTAAGTCTATGTTCATGTCAGACTCTAAGTCTTTGTTAGCGCGAGCGTGCAAAGGAACACGTGAACTGCGTATTGCGTCGAAATAGATAAAACTCCTAAAACACATGTCAGGGATTCCTAGGACTTGATAAACGTTGGGCTGAAAGGGATTTCCCTCATGTGTATCATTACAATACATCATGGTAACAGCAAGACGAATTTCTTACTTGGAACAACCAATGTCGTGTAAAGGTCAGATTCATACGAATTGCCATCATGTGTAACATAACACTTAATCAATATAAAAGGTAGACGAATGTCTTATTTGGAACAAACACTGTCGTGTAAAGGTCAGATTCGTACGATTTGCCAACACGTGTAACATAACACTTAATCAATTTAAAAGGAAGACGATTTTTTTATTTGGAACAAGTATGGCCGTGTAAAAGAAAGATTCGTAGACTTCGCAATCATGTGTAACATAACACTTAATCAAGATAAAAGGAAGACGAATTTCTTACTTGGAACAACCAATACCGTGTAGATATCAGACACGTAAGCTTTGCCATCGTATGTAAAATTACACATAAACTGAGTGTTGTTGAATACTTGTTCATTACACATTATCATGTCTATGTCCTCGTAATACGTCATACCACTTGACGAAGATTCATTCGTTGATTTGCTGGCACTATACAACTGTTCAAAATTAGAATGGTACTCATAAACACCCTTGTGAAATATATACAGGATGCAGAACTACATCATCATTATCATCTTCATCATCATTTTCATCATCATCACCGTCATCATCGTAATCATTCGTAATCATCATCATAATAATCGTCATAATATTCATCATCATCATCATCATCATCATTATCATCATAATCAAATCATCATCATCATGTTTATCATTAGAATCCTCCTACTCATCATCATCATCGCCATCGTCATCCTCATCATTATCATCGAATTTTTTATCGACTTGGTCTGATCTTCATCATACATGATTTCAAAGTTTATACATCATTTTTATTCTTCTGGAACTATAAGTCGCATATGTTCAGGGCGATGGTCTTTCAATGGTTATATACAAATGGACACGGCTGTCCTCACTAATCTCCCGATTGATTGGTTAAATGAGGTTTAGCGCCGTTTTGACATTTTTCTGTTATATGACAGCGGTCAGTTATTATACCTTATGTCTGTTTTGCCTTTCTCAGACCAGTTCTCCACACAAACTATTTCTGAGCAACTGGCTGATTTTCCACTTAAACTATTAGCCAGTTGATGAAAGACGAACGACGCTTGTCGTATTGACTTTTGTCAATATCGTTAAAAAGAATGCTGAGCCGAGCTGGGATTCGCACTAACGACACATGAATTGACAGCCCGTGTCGCCATCGAATGAGATACCGGAGCTCGGCATGTGGATGCCTTATTAACGACTAGTAAACGGGGATCGGTATAATAAGATGATACCTGGAATCCATCAAATGTATTCTCCCACATTGTTGGCTTGTTTCCGCATCCAACTGAAGCTTCACATCTCACTTGTCCACTTCCCCTACATTCTACAATCCCGCCATTGCGTTCATGGTTAACTCCAATTACCGGCTTCTTTGCGTAACCTTTGAATTATAAAATAAATATTAAATGATTAGTTTTTAACTAAATATGTACAAATCTATTGTTTATATTGAATTAATGAATAGAAAGACTATGATAAAATTTGTTAGCTCAGCTTTTAAAAATCAACAATTGTAATGTTTGAATAAAACATAATTTTTTAATTGTTGGATATATATCCTTTTATTTGACAGTTTAATAATAAAACACAAATTGTTATCTTTAGAATTAACATTTTTTCATTGGTTCGCCTTGAACTAAATGAATAAGAATCTAATTCGATATCGTTAAAATAATACTTTTCATTTGTTATCCCTGTAATTGAAATATGCAACATCATTGGTTAAATTAACATTAAAGTAGATAAAACAATATTTAAGTCACTTGGAAATAGATCTTCCAATTATTTGGAATTATGACAATTATGTTTCACATATTACACTTCTTGAGAATTCTACATATACTTATAAACCTTCTCCATAGATTTCCAGATCGAATATTGTGAATGGCAAGTCAAAATGTTTATCTATGTCCAATTTTGTTTAAAATGTTTCAATTTATGTGAACCACAAAATTAAATAATGGGTATACTGTTTTTCTTGTGAAGTGTATTGAAGAACCTTAATAGTATTATAAAGAGAATATGAAATATAAATACCTTTAACTGTAAAAACAGTTTCAAATGTTGTTTTCCCAAACGTAATTGCATAAGTGCCCGCGTGACTGCATTTAACCAATGAGAATTCGAGTTTAAACGTCGTTGTGTTGGACACGGCTTCAGCTATCAGAATAATGTGTTCGTCTGATTCTATGGGTAAACGACCTCCGTTCGCCTGAAAATTTAATGAAGGTATTGCACGAATATATGAATCTGACCTCTGTGCAAGGATGTATATTGATATACTAGGCTTTGAATGTACAAACACCTGGATATACAACCGACATGTTTTCTTCACATTCTACCAATTCTTACCATTTATGCTCGGTTCAAATAATAACCTGTCTTGTCCGAAACCATTTACAGACCCATTATAAAAAAGTTCAACACTTTTCTGATGTACATATATGGAATGCCATACCTTTAAACAATAGGTCCCTTTCAAATCTTTCAAATCTTACAGAATTAAAATGTGCAATTATGCACAACATAGTTTCAAAACGTCTTTTTTTCTTTCTTTATTATATTACTCTCAAGTACAAATATAATGCAATTCCGTGTCATTCTGTTGTATGAAATGCATTAAGATAAGCTCTTTGAAATATGCATTACTTTTAAAAAAGTAGTCACAGTACATGTTGGTAAGTTGTTTTTCAACAAACACTTTACGTTCATGTATAACATACAAGGTTGATAGAGTATGTACTCGTGTTTACTTTTGACTCTGTATCACATATGACGTTTCCATTTTTGATATTGTTGAGGCGAGTGGGTTGGTTGTTGTTGTTTTTAAGGGGGAGGGTTGGTTTGTTAGGCTATCAAGATGGCCTCATTGTAAACTAGCCAATGACTAAATGAGTCACCATCTATAAATAAAGCATTATATATTTATTATTATTAATATTATATTAAGTTCAAAGGGAAGCAATTCCAGAAAATTTAGTCCAGGTAATTTTAGATGAATATATTAGACTGAAGTTGTCTCCCATTGGACACTTATAGTTTTGTTGAAAGTTGGTAGTCTGTTTGTTGAAGTTGAATACCCGCTGACTGATTTATTACCAATAAATTGTTTGTTTTTATTTATGTAATAGGGTCACTTTTGATGTGATATGTCAAGTTTATATAACTTGTTGAGTTGAGTTCACCTGTCTAAATTCATGCTAATTGCTCCCGCCAATTTTGGTCACATGACAATTTGATTTGGTCAGTCAGTCATTTTCCCTTGTTTGGTTAACACTTTATTAGATTGGTAATTTGGAAATGTTGGATTTGGATTGAATTTATAACAGCAATAATTGACACGAATAGAATGAGACAGATGTGTGTATGATCATCTAATTCCCTAAATTGGATGATGTTTCTGTACATACATAATAAAATGTATAATGATGATTCCGTTCGTTATTGAGATTTACCTGACCCTCGAACAAAGAACCCACAACAGAGGCTACCTGGCCAGAAGGAGCCCTGTTATATTTTGGCGCCCAATATGGTTTAAGTGAACTACGAACAAGCTGGAAAGTGAGATGTTTAGATGACTATTGCAGTAAACATACCACGCATGACTGCGCAGGATACCCATCATTGGATTTTTACCCTTTATTGTGACCAGTGTGTATACATAACCGTGGACAGTTACTTTAAATGGAGAGGTGAAGGACTTGCGGACAGTTTTTTAATTAGTTTTAAGTAGGACAATGAAAGGATATCTAGGACTGTGATCAGTGTACATTGTGTAGGAATATAGGATTAGGATAAAGACATGTGTGAGTACACCTTAATTTATGTAAAGATTACACAATTTGTTGTTTCAGCTGTCAGCCATTAATAAGGAAAAGGATTGTTTATATCTACATGTAATTGATTTAGTAGTGATGTCTGTGTTTGTTTGAAACAGAGAAATTATTACAAAATAATTGTCTGTTTAAGACATATATTTGCAGTCAGATACATACCCAAGCATGGAATCAGCAGATTTTGTTATCTAAAGGTGTACAAATGCCATTTTACTGCATATTTTGTACATGTTGTGTTTATTTGACCTTGACCTTTCTCCTTTGATTTTGATCGGTTGAAAAACACTTCCTGTTTATTTCCCGACTTTCCATTGGTTAGTTTAGCATTTCCTGTTTGACCCATCCACCACCCATTTTTCAGTGTACTGGTTCCCAGCTGATATACAGAACACATTGCTGCCTCATAGTCTTCATATTGGATTTTGGTAAGCTGGTTCCCGTCCTTATAACCTTTAACCTTTATATACATCATTTATAGGTTGAATACTGATTGGTTTAACAGGTTTGGAGTTGTTTATTCCTTGGTAGATAGATTTTGACCCTTGAATTTGATTGGTTTAGACATTGACAGACTTGACTTTACTATTACTTACTGTTATTTACCCTTGCACAGTGTTTACCCTTATATTTTGAATGCATTGTTATTTTGACTGAACTATTGTTTACATTTTCTCAATATATACCTTTATTTATAAATTATATTGTTCTTTTGATTACAGATATAGATTAAGCTGACTAAATGGAGAAACTATTTTGTTGAATTAATAAATTTGTATTTTCATTTACAGGTCTTTAATGTAAAATAATTAATTTACTTATATTGAATTTTGACCTTTGCATTAAGATAGAAATTTGGCTGACCAAGGGAGATAATACTTAGATGAATTTGATATATTTTTTTTACAGATCTTTAACAGTGAACAGTTCATTTTCTAGTAATGAATTAATTGATTATTAGACTAATGTAATTTGATATACCATAATATTATGTTATAATAATAATTTAGCAATACTTACCAATTAATTTGAAACATATAAATCTATTTTGATTAGATTATGACTTTAATATATACTTATAGTTTGAAATACTAAACATATTTATATTTGTCATAGGTTTATAATGAAATAGTAGATTTGTTATGACATTTTTTACAAGTTTAATAGGTCTAGTAAACAGGTGTTTGTAAAATTGAATTACAGTGTTTTCACTTGTCACATTAGTGTTTACGTGTAAACAGTGTTATAACTTAGTGTGGTATGAACTATTTTGCAAATATCAGTGAGGTATAACAAGTGTTATTTAGTGAAATAGTGCAACAATTACTCAATTATTTGAGAGTTATCTTAGCTTAATAATATAAGCATGGAGAAACAGGAGATAGAAGAGGAGAAATTGGATTATGCTGGTGGATTCACAGAGGATGATAAAAAGCTGATAGATGCTTTTCACATGTTACATCTCTCACCTCATGTAGAGTCACCAGGAGACTTAGTGGATTTCTTAGCCAAATTTGGAAAAGCTATTTCTAATAAAGACAATAGTAGCTCACATACATCAGGAAGCTATCATTTTCCAAAATTATCTATTTTTTATGGAGAAGATAATAAAGGCGAAACATCATGGGAAACATTCAAATTTGAGATACAGTCCCTGTTAGCTGACAAAGCATTTTCCAAAGAACAGATTTTATTGGGAGTCAGGAGAGCTGTAAAAGGGAATGCTGCAGATATTATTAGGAGACTAGGACCTGGCATTAGTTTGGATGAAGTACTTGTTAAACTTAACAGTACATATGGGAGTGTAGAAACTGAAGAGAGTGTACTTAGAAAGTTTTACTCTTGCCAGCAGTCACCAAAAGAGCTAATTGCAAGTTATGCTTCTCGTTTAGAGGAATTATATTCACAAGCTGTATCCTTGCACGCCTTACCAAAGAATGACATGGTTTTAAAAGGAGTTTTATACCAAGGACTATTTTCTGAAATAAAACATATGGCTTCATATAAATATGATATAATATCTGACTATGATAAATTCAAGATTGAACTAATGAAGATAGAAGCAGACATTAAGAACTCAGAACCAAGACATTGTCATGCTAATGTAAATGTTGAAAAGAAGCCATCACAGCTGGATGAAGTAAA
Source organism: Serripes groenlandicus (assembly GCA_031761405.1). Taxonomy (NCBI): domain Eukaryota; kingdom Metazoa; phylum Mollusca; class Bivalvia; order Cardiida; family Cardiidae; genus Serripes; species Serripes groenlandicus. The sequence continues at coordinate 33,652,878 of JASEVX010000008.1, read as the reverse complement.
AGGTCTTCTACTAAAGATTAATGAGAGGAAAGACAAGTTAGAAAAACAACAAGAAGACATTAAGCAAGGCCAAGAATCATATCGAGGAAATTTAAGTTGAAATAGATATAGGAGCAACAATAGAGACAAATATCAACATAAACAAGAACACAATGATACTAACCAAGGTCATAGGAGACCTCTAGGATCACAGAATTTCCAACGAACTTGCTTTGGTTGTGATGGAAAGGGACATATGATTAATGATTGCCCTAATCCAAAACAAAGACAGTGCTTTAACTGCAAGAAATTTGGACACATTGCAAAGGATTGCCCAAAAGCATAAGTGCCTCAGTTGTTGGGTCAAACCAAGGCACTAATTATCAAGGCCCTAAATTAGTTGGAGAAACCAATGAAGTTGAGATAGAGATAAATAATGTCAAGACAAAAGCCTTATTTGATACAGGAAGTTGTATAAGTACAATATCTTTTTATGATAAGAACCTTTCGGACATTGTTATACAACAGTTAGAGAACATCATAAAAGTTGAATGTGCTGATGGTCAACCACTTCCATATCATGGTTACATCGAAGTCGATTTAACAACAGGAAATGGTATTCCAAAAGCTTCACAAACTCCATGTTTGTTTCTGATTACTCCTGACACTGCATATTCCATTTTAACACCAGTAATACTCGGAACAAATATCCTTGATGTTTTGTTAAAAGAGTGTCAACAGAACTTTGGAATTCAGTTCCTTCAACGTGCCTCCCTACATACACCTTGGTATTTGGCCTTTAGATGCATGGTCATCAGAGATAGATAATTAAGAAAGAATGGAAACCAAATAGCCATAATTAGGTCTGCTGAACCAGGAAAGATAATTATAGGACCAAATGAAACCAAGACAATCAAAGGACGCACAGACAGAGAATTAGGCTTTCACAAAACATGTGCTCTTATACATGAATCACCAGACTCCTCATTACCGAACTTCATTGATATCACTCCAGCAATTATTGATTATAAATTTGGATGAACCAAAGCTGTAGATATCACTGTTTCAAATATAACAACAAACAGCGTTGTTATCTCACCAAAAGAGGTTTTGTGTGAACTGCAGCCAGTTAAAACTGAAGAGGTTTCAAATGAAGACGAGGGAGATACCAAACATGATAGTGTTTTGGACCAAGTTAATATTGACACAAACAAGAAACTAAATGATGATCAACTCAAAGATATAACACAGCTATTGCAAAAGCACATAGACATTTTTTCTACAGGAGAAGAGGATATTGGATTTTGTGACAAAATTAAACATAGAATTGACCTATTAGATGAAACACCATTTAAGCAGTCAACCAGACGAATCCCCCCTGCCATGATTTCTGAAGTAAGGGCACATCTGAAAAACTTATTATCAACAGGAATTATAAGAAAATCAAAGTCTCCCTGGTCATCTAATGTTGTTCTTGTTAGAAAGAAAAACGGAAAGCTCCGTATGTGTTTGGATTATCGAATGCTCAACAAAAGAAGTGTCAAAGATGCGTATGCCTTACCCAAAATAGAGGAGATATTTGATGTGTTGCAAGGAAGCAAAGTTTTCTCAACCATCGATATGAAATCAGGCTATCATCAAGTTGAAGTTGAAGAATGTCACAAAGAGAGAACAGCCTTCAGTGTATCGAATTTAGGTTTCTATGAATATGTCAAAATGCCTTTTGGATTAAGTAACGCACCTGCAACCTACCAAAGACTAATGGAGGAATGCCTTGACGACTACAACATGTCAATATGCGTTATATACCTAGATGACTTGATAGTATTCGCCGACAGTTTTGAAGATTATCTCCACAGACTTGATCTAGTTTTGACCAGACTCAAAGATTGCAATTTAAAGTTGTCACCAGAAAAATGTGTTTTCATTCAAGAAAAAGTGCAATTTCTTTGACACATTGTAAGTGAAAATGGAGTAGAGACAGATCCAGCTAAGATAGAAAACATTAAAACTTGGCCAACTCCATCAAAATTCGACGAATTGAGATCCTTTTTGGCATTTTGTGGATACTATCGGCGTTTTATTAAAGATTTCAGTAAGATAACAAGACCCTTAGCTGATCTCCTACCACCAACCTGCTCAAAGAAGATGAAAAAAAACACCAATAAAACAGTGGATATGGACAGAAAATCAACAGACAATATTTGAAAACCTAAAGGAAATTCTAACCAGACCACCAATTTTAGCATATCCAGATTTTTCAAAACCATTTGAGCTTCACACTGACGCATCTGTAACAGGATTAGGAGCTGTACTTAACCAATCTGATGGAAAATTGAAAAGAGTTATTGCCTATGCAAGTAGAGCATTAACAAAGTCAGATAAGAATTACAGTGCGTACAAGTTGGAATTTCTTGCTCTGAAATGGGCTGTGACAGAAAAGTCTTCAGATTATCTCGCTATCAACCATTTCTCAGTACTTACCGACAATAATCCACTAACATATGTATTGACCAGTGCTAAACTAGATGCGACAGGACAAAGATGGGCATCAGCATTAGGAGAGTACGATTTTGACATACATTACCGATCTGGACTTAACAATGGAGATGCAGATGCATTGTCAAGATACCCACATGAAAGAAGAAAAGCAGAACAGCAAGAAAGTGTTAGAATAAAGAACAAGGTAGTCAAAGCCATCTGCAGTAATACCGATACAGAACCACTTATTGAGACAATCTGTACCAATATCAACATTATAGAGGCAACAGAAGACCAAGGATATCCAATGGCACAAGTAGAATTTAGAGAATTAAGAAGTAAGCAGAGACAAGATAAAGTTATTGACAGATGGAGAATAGCTGTAATGGACAAACATGTGCCAACCAAGAACTTGACCAAAGAAGACTTCATTATGAGGAAGCAATTCAAACACCTGATTTTGAAAAGAGGAGTACTTTTCAGAAAGATTCAGGAAGAAGAAGAAACTATAGAACAACTTGTGTTACCAGAGTGCTATAGAGAGGATGTCTTGAAAGGACTCCATGATGATGTAGGACATCCCGGTAGAGACAGAACAATAAGGCTTTTAAGGGAAAGATTTTTCTGGCTCGGTATGACAAGGGATGCAGAAAACTGGACTGAAAGATGTAATAGATGTATGAGACGAAAGTGTGGATCAGATATCAGAGCACCGTTAGTCAGTATAAATACCAGCTATCCTTTAGAACTTGTCTGTATGGACTATCTTACATTAGAACCATCCAAAGGAGGGATTGGAAATATATTGGTTGTTACAGATCACTTCACAAAGTTTGCAATGGCAATTCCTACAAAGAATCAAACAGCAAAAACAACAGCTGAAGCCTTTTACAACAACTTTATCATTCATTATGGCATTCCTACCAGAATACATGCTGATCAAGCTGCAAACTTTGAATCTATCATAATTAAAGAATTATGCCAATTGACCAATATGGAAAAGACTAGAACATTTATTTACCATCCACAAGGAAATGCTGGCCCAGAATCGTTTAATAGAACTTTACTTGGAATGCTAGGGACTCTAGAGAATGACCAAAAAGCAGACTGGAAAAGATATATCAATTCTTTGGTATATGCATACAACTGCACACCTCAAAGTTCGACAAAATATTCACCATTTGAGATTATGTTCGGCAGAAAGCCAAAACTACCAGTTGATTCAATGTTCGAACAAGTGACAGAAAACCAGGATAGAACAACCAAAGACTATATAGATGATCTTCAGAACAGAACAGAAGTAACATAGGAAATAGTCCTGAAACATCTGAAGAAGTCAAAAGAGAGACAAAAAAGCCATTATGATTTGAAAGCAAAAGCAGTCACTTTATCAATAGGAGACAGAGTGTTGGTTAAAGTTTTTGCATTTGAAGGCAAACACAAGATCCAAGATAGATTCGAAAATGACATGTATACTGTTATAGAACAGCCAAACGAGCATATTCCTGTTTATAAGGTTAAAACAGAAACATCGGGTGCAATAAGAACATTGCATAGGAACCATTTGTTTCCAATTGGAGATAGGATATCAGAAAGAACAGAACAACTTCCAAAGAAGAGGATATCTCTGGAGAAGAAGAAAGTTGTGGCCACACAAGAAATTGAGAAAAGAAACATGCTACAGGAGAAAATAGATGTGAGTGAGTCGAGTGAAGACTCAGATGAAGAAATGATAGGAGGATCAGGAACTAGAATTGTAGACACTACAGTTATACATGGGGACGCTCATGCTCCTGAAAGATATGGAAGGAAAACTTCGAATATAGAAGTTATATCTAGGAGAGAGTCAACAAACGACTTAAGTAAGGAAGACAGAACAGGAACAGAGTTTACAAATGCCCGTGATGGTGAAGAAAGAAGCTTCAGAGACAGTTAGAATGCCTCAGAGAATACAGTAAGGACAAATGATATATATAATGCTCTCGACAGCAATAAAAGAGATATCGAGAATGAAAAGTATACAGAAGATGATGGAACAGCAGCAGCTGGACACATAACAGACATACAGAAAAGAACAGATGAAAAGACAGTGAGCAAAAAGCAAGGTCTAGAAAGCAAAAATGGCACAGAAGGAGGAGAGTCTGGAGAAACAGTTACAGAAAGACTAGTGTTTAGAGTAGAGCATCCAGACGCAATATCTCCCCCAATACCTGCCCCAAGAAGATCTCAAAGAGAGAAACGAAGACCAGCATGGTTCGATTCGTATCAGATGAATCAGGTAGTAGTTAAAACCTCATGATTCAAAGTTAGAGGTACTGAATGTTTTAATGTCATCAGGAATTTTGGAGCAGATAGATAGAACTGTTGTATACAGTATTTTAGATTCAATAATTAAGGAATTATGTTTTCCTTTCAGAAAAGAGATTTAGTTTTTATAAATAATTTAGTTTAACAGAAGGTCAATGCGTGGACGCAATTTATCATGGAAGAGAGGAGTGTTTTGTAAATTTAGATTAACTGAGTTTTGAACTTAATATATTTTTCTTCATGTTTAACTGGAATATATCAACTGACATACATTTTTTTATATTTCTGTGACAGGTAATGCTGCTGAAGTTCAAAGTAACAAGTTTGTTTTGCTGAGAATGTCTATTTTGTATATGCATATATTGTATACTTATTTTATTTATTACATGACATGTTAGACGATTTTGACATGACAATGACGAGACGTCATTTTATAGGCTGGGGAAGTATGTAATAGGGTCACTTTTGATGTGACATGTCAAGTTTATATAACTTGTTGAGTTGAGTTCACCTGTCTACATTCATGCTAATTGCTCCCGCCAATTTTGGTCACATGACAATTTGATTTGGTCAGTCAGTCATTTTCCCTTGTTTGGTTAACACTATATTAGATTGGTAATTTGGAAATGTTGGATTTGGATTGAATTTATAACAGCAATTATTGACACGAATAGAATGAGACAGATGTGTGTATGATCATCTAATTCCCTAAATTGGATGATGTTAATGTACATACATAATAAAATGTATAATGATGATTCCGTTCGTTATTGAGATTTACCTGACCCTCGAACAAAGAACCCACAACAGAGGCTACCTGGAAAGAAGGAGCCCTGTTATATTTATGTTGACACATAAAGAGCCATATTTCTGAAGACGAAAGTAACATTCAGTGTAAGATGAAGGTGAAATATGATTTAAACTCCTTGCTTAAACATGGATGGTCAACCTTTGAGTTTTTGGTGCTTTTTTTGTAACTGTAAAAGTGAACTCTAATTTGTTATATATTTCAGGGTTGTTTGTTTTGTTTGGAAGGATCAATATCCTTTGATGCTTTAATAGTCTCTTATGGGAAATTAATTACTTTGATCCGACCTTAATAATGACGACATACATGTGAACGGTGCTCCAGAAAATGCACACCGAAGCGTTATTATTACACGTGCTAAAACCTTCTTTCGTAAGTATGGTAAAGGATCCAAATAGCTGTTGCTGTTGCTGAACAAAAGTGTCTTGAATCTATATATGGCTTAGTTGCAAACAGTGCAGATTCAGACAAGACAGGCTGATTTGGATTAACAGGAGTTGTAAATGCCCTAATGTTGGTCGATAACAGAATTAAATAATTAAAACATGAAATATTAACTTGATTCTACACATATAAACCGTATCTAGTGGTTTAAGGTATTGACGTGTTTACGTTATGAATCCGCACAGTCTCACCAATGTCTTCACTGTCAATGTTTATGTTACATATAGTTAAGTGCATTTCCTGACAAGAAGACGTTTCGGATGTGCAGCCCCACTAGTATCATGCCAATACAAGTATAAAAACTGTTTGAGCGGACTAGACTTGGCTCATGTGTTTCTACAAATAAATAAAAGCGTGCAACATGAAGGTACTTGCAAAGACGTAGTATAAAATAAACTTGAAGCGTCCGACCGTGCCTGAACTTTTAACTAATTGGTATTCAAGTAGAACATTGCAGATATGTTTGTTGGTATTTATAGGTTTTTACGACGCTTTTAATAATATTTCAGCTGATGCACGGTGTGTGCCGGGTTAGTTACGAGTACATCTGGTCCATTTATCCTGACACAAGCGATTAAGTCGTAATGCTTACCCCACAACCTGGGCGCCAAGGAGGAATAGTATTTACTACCATCTGGTATGACCCAATCGGGGGTCGAACACACGACCTCCCGCACCAAGGCGGAGGCTCTACTACTACACTACCGATGCGGTCATTATAATGTTAAGGTCGTATCAGAAGGTCGTTGTAGATACATTATTGCACGAAAACATATTAAAAAGATAATAGTATTTCATGGCCACTGGCCCAAAGCATTTAAATGCAACATTAATACAAAACATAACTAGGTTGTGTCTTGAGAATGTATCCAGATAGTTATATATGTTCGTGTATCTATCTATTTAGACTTGGAGATCATGTACATTGCAAGTTAATTTGCACAGTGTTTCAATACGAATAGAGATCAAACTAGTAAAGAAGTTATTTATATGTGTTCCACCGTGGTACCATTAAGATGGATATTGAGTTCGAATATCATTATATATATATATGAAAAAATACATACCACTATATCGTTTATCGAAACGTCCATTGCCAAAACAACATCATTATCAACTGACGTCTTTCCTCGAAGCACTACGGTGACATTGACCTTGTTTACATTTGTGCATGTGATATATATGCGATTTCCTACATTTTCCTCTCTTGTGCACGGACATTCTTGTGTTTCAGCTGTAACGAAGGAAATATTTATTGATTGATCTGTTTAAGCCCTTTTGAACACTTGTTCTGTCATATCACGGCGGCCAGTTCACATATTCATGTGTTTCCTGTAGTTTTCCCAACATTCTTGACACACAAGTATTTCTAAGAAACTGGCTGCTTTTCCACATTAACATATAGTTCATTGTTGAAAGACGAATGACTTTTGTCGGAAATAGTGTTGGCCGAGCTTGAGTTCGAATTCACAACTCCTGGAGAAATCTTTTCCTAGCGACTGAGCTACCGATGTACACATATGCAATGTGTAAGCGAGCTCTTACTTTTTTTTTAAAGCGGACTTTCGATAACTATTGATAAGTATTTGATGAAAATTAAATGGCGCAGACTTTGTTGACGCTCGTACGATCGACATCCGGTGAAAAGTGCACCATCTCAAGTCGATTGAATCGGTTCGCAATAGAGTCAAACTAAATAACACTTCGTTGACGCTCGTACGGTCGGCATCCGGTGAAAGGTGCTTCATCTCAATAGTCTGCTAAACTTGTTCTCCATGGACCCCGCCTAATTAAGGCATTTTCTTACGGTTATACTGTCGACATTCGGTTAAATTAGCGCCATCGCAAAAGTCTGCTAAATTGCTTCGCAATTAAGTCAGCCTAAAAAGACAGATAAAACATGTCGATTTAATGAATACTTACGGTTAACCTCGACGTTTACACGGTATGTTTCGTTAACAGTGCCATTTGAAACGGTTACATAGTACGTTCCGATATTGCTGCAGTTAACTTGTTGTATTTCAACGTTCACATATATTTCAGTCGAATTCCATTTAAGGGTAAACACTATTCCATTCAATGTTCCGTTCTGAAAGTAAAGAAGCAAGTAGATATGATTTGGACGGATATGTAATGTCTATTAAATGCATTGAGTGAGTTATAAAGAAGACATTGTCTATTTGTTTGTGTACTGTTTTATGCCGCACTTAACAAGCTTTTAGTTATATCATGGCGTTCCGTGACTAAGTATTAATCACTACTGGTCCATGTATACGGACACCAGCGAGTCAGTCGTTCTGATTACTCTACATTCCTGAGCGTCAAGGAAGGAATGCCATTACTACTATATTTAAAGTTTTAGTTTGACCCAACCTAGATTTTATATCTCGACGGATCCAATAAAATTCATTCTTTCGTGTGTGTTTAGTATACAATTGACTGTTAACGGAATGGTGCTAGCTGACCAACGTTCAATTCCCCTTTATTTTTCACGGACTAACTAAGGAGGGTTTGGTGGGGGGATTATTTCTGCTTAAGTGTACAATAGAATGATGTCTTGATTTAAGTCGTTTTATTGGGGTTTTACGCTGATTTGAACATTACAACAGTTAAATCACGGCGACAATTCAATTATTCATGATCCTTACAATACTAGGATAGGACATGTGCCTAGTCCAAATGCACTCCCCAATAACCGCCGTGACTGGGGAATGAACTCGGTTCCAAATCACCGATGCTATCCACTGGGCCACGGCGGATTCCTTTGTTTCGATAATAAATTGCCGATAAAAAAATATATATTCTTGAAAATGCCTAGATTAAATTAATTCAGTTCATGTGTGCATGTTTAAATCCCCGACGCTAACCAATCTGCCACGACGGAATCCTGAATAAAAGGCCCATTGAGTTTCCCTAGGATATAATCCTCTGCTTCTGTCTCGATAAAACCCGCTATTCTACTAAAACATGCCAACGAAATCAACAGTTGTTGCAATGCTAGATAACGAATTGATTGGACAAAAACTCACATTTTCAGAGTCACCAAGGTCAAATGTTGCAATATCTGCGTTTTCTGATCTTAATATCAATGTTTTTGGATTTTGAAGCGCTAGCTTACACACGGAGCTTCCCGCAAAGCTATAGTCTTGCTGTATTTGAGCGTCGCATGGGTGAGGAGGCGTACATGTATCTGGCCGAAATAAGAAAATATTATAAACATGTAATAAGGATAGATAGATTTTATTTGACTCATATACAAATACATGTTAATCATCATTTACATACATTTACATAAACCAAATTATTACGTGAACATCCAATAATAATAGATATGTACGCAGAACTACGTCTTAGTACGGCACAAAAATGATGAGAAACGGGAAACAAAAAACAACATAAAGTGGATAAATACGGAAAGGTACGGTGTACTACGTTAAACTACGTTTTACTGCGACTGGCAACTTGCCGTGCGTGTTGACGTGTCTGCGGTGAACTATGTTGAACTAAGTGTAAGTACGGACAGCCTCGGATAAATACGTTCACTTACTGATGAAGACTTAGTAAGCCGTAGTTATCCGTACCAAAACGTAGCTAAACGTAGTAAAACGCGGGGAAAGGCAGCACGTTTTTAAAATGTTCCTGTCAAACTACGGAACAACGGATGAATAAGTTTCAACCAAGTTGGAACAAAGTCACGCCAACGGGTCGCTCCAACGTTTGTGCATTATCAAAAGTTGGAGAAACTTGCAAGTTTGGGACAAGTCTTCAA
>JASEVX010000008.1:33228090-33638090 GCA_031761405.1 Serripes groenlandicus | reverse complement strand
ATCAAGATAAAAGGAAGAGGAATTTCTTACTTGGAACAACCAATACCGTGTAGATATCAGACACGTAAGCTTTGCCATCGTGTGTAAAATTACACATAAACTGAGTGTTGTTGAATACTTGTTCATTACACCTTATCATGTCTATGTCCTCGTAATACGTCATACCACTTGACGAAGATTCATTCGTTGATTTGCTGGCAGTATACAACTGTTCAAAATTAGAATGGTACTCATAAACACCCTTGTGAAATATACAGGATGCAGAACTACATCATCATTATCATCTTCATCATCATTTTCATCATCATCACCGTCATCATCGTAATCATTCGCTATCATCATCATAATAATCATCATAATCTTCATCATCATCATCATCATCATAATCAAATCCTCCTCATCATATTTATCATCATAATCCTCCTCATCATCATCATCATCATTATAATCGAAATTGTTCTCGACTTGATCTGCTCTTCATCATACATGATTTCAAAGTTTGCACATAGTTTGTATTCTTCTGGAACTATAAGTCGCATATGTTCAGGGCGATGTTCTTTCAATGGTTATATAAAAATGGACACGGCTGTCCTCACTAATCTCCCGATTGATTCTAAGCAACTGGCTGATTTTCCACTTAAACTATTCGCCAGTTGATGAAAGACGAACGACGGTTGTCGTATTGACTGTTGTCAATATCGTTAAAAAGAATGCTGAGTCGAGCTGGGGTTCGCACTAACGACACCTGAATTGACAGCCCGTGTCGCTATCGACTGAGCTACCGGAACTCGGCATGTGGATGCCTTATTAACAACTAGTAAACGGGGATCGGTATAATAAGATGATACCTGTAATCCATCAAATGTATTCTCCCACATTGTTGGCTTGTTTCCGCATCCAACTGAAGCTTCACATCTCACTTGTCCACTTCCTCTACATTCTACAATCGCGCCATTGTGTTCATGGTTAACTCCAATTACCGGCTTCTTTGCGTAACCTTTGAATTATAAAATAAATATTAAATGATTAGTTTTTAACTTAATATGTACAAATCTATTGTTTATATTGAGATAAAGAATAGAAAGACTATGATAAAATTGGTTAGCTTTGCTTTTAAAAATCAACAATTGTAATGTTTGAATAAAACATAATTGTTTAATTGTTTATATATATCCTTTTATTTGACAGTTTAATAATAAAACACAAATTGTTTTTATTAGAATTAACATTTTTTCATTGGTTCGCCTTGAACTAAAAGAATAAGAATCTAATTGGATATCGTTAAAATAATACTTTTCATTTGTTATCCCTGTAATTAAGATATGCAACATCATTGGTTAAATTAGCATTAAAGTAGATAAAACAATATTTAAGTCACTTGGAAATAGATCTTCCGATTATTTGGAATTATGACAATTATGTTTCATATATTACACTTTTTGAGAATTCTACGTATACTTATAAACCTTCTCCATAGATTTCCAGATCGAATATTGTGAATGGCAAGTCAAAATATTTATCTATGTCCAATTTTGTTTAAAGTGTTTTAATTTATGTGAACCTCAAAATTAAATAATGGGTATCCTGTTTTTCTTGTGAAGTGTATTGAAGAACCTTAAAAGTATTATAAAAGGAATATGAAATATAAATACTTTTAACTGTAAAAACAGTTTCAAATGTTGTTTTCCCAAACGTAATTGCATAAGTGCCCACGTGATTGCATTTAACCAATGAGAATTCGAGTTTAAACGTCGTTGTGTTGGACACGGCTTCAGCTATCAGAATAATGTTTTCGTCTGATTCTATGGGTAAACGACCTCCGTTCGCCTGAAAATTAAACGAAGGTATTGCACGAATATATGAATCTGACCTCTGTGCAAGGATGTATATTGATATACTAGGCTTTGAATGTACAAACACCTGAATATACAACCAACATGTTTTCTTCACATTCTACCAATTCTTACCATTTATGTTCGGATTAAATAATAACCTGTCTTGTCCGAAACCATTTACAGAACTATTTTAAAAAAGTTCAACTCTTTTCTGATGTACATGTATGGAATGCCATACCTTTAAACAATAGGTCCCTTTCAAATCTTACAGATTTTAAATGTGCAATTTTATGCACAACATAGTTTCAAAACGTCTTTTTTTCTTTCTTTATTATATTACTCTCAAGTACAAATAGAATGCAATTCCGTGTCATTCTGTTGTACGAAATGCATTCGGATAAGTTCTTTGAAATATGCCTTACTTTTAAAAAATTAGTCACAGTACATGTTGGTAAGTTTTTTTTCAACAAACACTTTACGTTCATGTATTACATACAAGGTTGATACAGTATGTACTCGTGTTTACTTTTGACTTTGTATCACATATGACGTTTCCATTTTTGATGTTGTTGAGGGGAGTGGGTTGGTTGTGGTTGTTGTTTTTAAGGGGGAGGGTTGGTTTGTAAGGCTATCAAGATGGCCTCATTGTGAACTAGCCAATGACTAAATGAGTCACCATCTATAAATAAAGCATTATACATTTATTATTAATAATATTATATTAAGTTCAAAGGGAAGCAATTCCAGAAAATTTAGTCTAGGGAATTTCAGATGAATATATTAGACTGAAGTTGTCTCCCATTGGACACTTATAGTTTTGTTGAAAGTTGCTAGTCTGTTTGTTGAAGTTGAATACCCGCTGACTGATTTATTACCAATATATTGTTTGTTTTTATTTATTTTGACACATTAAGAGCCATATTTCTGAAGACGACATTCTGTGCAAGATGAAGGTGACATATGATATAAACTCCTAGCTTAAACATGGATGGTCAACCTTTGAGTATTTGGTGCCTTTTTTGTAACTGTAAAAATGAACTCTAATTGGTTATATATTTCAGGGTTGTTTGTTTTGTTGGGAAGGATCAATATCCTTTGATGCTTTAATAGTCTCTTATGGGAAATGAATTACTTCGATCTGACTTAATAATGACGACATACATGTGAACGGTACTCCATAAAATGCACACCGAAACGTTATTATTACACGTGCTGAAACCTTCTTTCGTAATAATGCTAAAGGATCCAAATAGCTGCTGAACAGAAGTGTCTTGAATTAAAACATGAAATATTAACTTGATTCTAAACATATAAACCGTATCTAGTGGTTTAGGGTATTAACGAACTACGTAATAAATCCGCACAGTCTCTCCAATGTCTTCACTGTCAATGTTTATGTTATATATATATCTAAGTGCATTTTCTGACAAGAAGACGTGTTGGACTATTGTCATGCCAATAAAAGTACAAACACTGTTTGAGTGGACTAGACTTGGCTCATGTGTTTCTACAAATAAATAAAAGCGTGCAACATGAATGTACTTGCAAACACGTAGTATAAAAAACCCAGAAGCGTCCGACCGTGCCTGAACTTTTAACTAATTGGAATTCTAGTAGAACATTGCAGATATGTTTGTTGGTATTTATAGGTTTTTACGAAGCTTTCAATAATATTTCAGCTGATGCACGGTGTGTGCCGGGTTAGTTACGAGTACATCTGGTACATTTATCCTGACACAAGCGATTAAGTCGTAATGCTTACTCCACAACCTGGGCGCCAAGGAGGAATAGTATTTACTACCATTTGGTATGACCCGATCGGGGGTCGAACACACGACCTCCCGCACCAAGGCAGAGGCTCTACTACTACACCACCGATGCGGTCATTATAATGTTAAGGTCGTATCAGAAGGTCGTTGTATATACATTATTGCACGAAAACATATTAAAAAGATAATAGTATTTCATGGCCACTGGCGCAAATCATTTAAATGCAACATTAATACAAAACATAACTAGGTTGTGTCTTGAGAATGTATCCAGATAGTTATGTTCGTGTATCTATCTATTTAGACTTGGAGATCATGTACATTGCAAGTTAATTTGCACAGTGTTTCAATACGAATAGAGATCAAACTAGTAAAGAAGTTATTTATATGTGTTCCATCGTGGTACCATTAAGATGGATATTGAGTTCGAATATCATTATATCTATATATGCAAAAATACATACCACTATATCGTTTATCGAAACGTCCATTGCCAAAACAACATCATTATCAACTGACGTCTTTCCTCGAAGCACTACGGTGACATTGACCTTGTTTACATTTGTGCATGTGATATATATGCGCTTTCCTACATTTTCCTCTCTTGTGCACGGACATTTTTGTGTTTCAGCTGTAACGAAGGAAATATTTATTGATTGATCTGTTTAAGCCCATTCGAACACTTGTTCTGTCATATCACGGCAGCCAGTTCACACATTCATGTGTTTCCTGTAGTTTTCCCAACATTCTTGTCACACAAGTATTTCTACGAACTGGCTGCTTTTCCACATAAACATATAGTTCATTGCTGAACGACAAATGACTTTTGTCAAACGTCGGAAATAGTGTTGGCCGAGCTTGAGTTCGAACTCACAACCCTTGGAGAAATCTTTTCCTAGCGACTGAGCTACCGATGTACACATATGCAATGTGTAAGCGAGCTCTTACTTTTTTTTTTAAAAGCTGACTTTCGATAACTATTGATAAGTATCTGATGAGAATTAGGCGCAGACTTTGTTGACGCTCGTACGATCGACATCCGGTGAAAAGTGCACCATCTCAAAAGTCGGTTGAATCGGTTCGCAATAGAGTCAAACTGAAAAACACTTCGTTGACGCTCGTACGGTCGGCATCCGGTGAAAGGTGCTTCATCTCAATAGTCTGCTAAACTTGTTCTCCATGGACCCCGCCTAATTAAAGCATTTTCTTACGATTATACTGTCGACATTCGGTTAAATTAGCGCCATCGCGAACGTCTGATAAATTGCTTCGCAATTAAGTCAGCATAAAAAGACAGATAGAACATGTCGATTTAATGAATACTTACGGTTGACAATGACGTCTACACGGTTTGTTCCGTTAACAGTACCATTTGAAACGGTTACATAGTACGTTCCAATATTGCTGCAGTTAACTTGTTGTATTTCAACGTTCACATATATTTCAGTCGAATTCCATTTAAGGGTAAAAACTATTCCATTCAATGTTCCGCTCTGAAAGTAAAGAAGCAAGTAAATATTATTTGGACGGATATGTAATGTCTATTAAATGCATTGAGTGAGTTATAAAGTACTGTTTTATGCCGAACTTAACAAGCTTTTAGTTATATCATGGCTTTTCGTGGCTAAGTTATACTCACTAGTGGTCCGTTTATCCGGACACCAGAGAGTCAGTCGTACTGATCTCCCTTTCAGTTATATCATTGCGTTCCGTGACTAAGTATTAATCACTACTGGTCCATGTATACGGACACCAGAGAGTCAGTCGTACTGATCTCCCTTTCAGTTATATCATGGCGTTCCACGACTAAGTATTAATCACTACTGGGCCATATTTACGGACACCAGCGAGTCAGTTGTACTGATCTCCCTTTCAGTTATATCATGGCGTTCCGTGACTAAGTATTAATCACTACTGGTCCATGTATACGGACACCAACGAGTCAGTCGTTCTGATTACTCTACATTCCTGAGCGTCAAGGAAGGAATGCCATTACTACTATATTTAAAGTTTTAGTTTGACCCAACCTAGATTTTATATCTCGACGGATCTAATCAAATTCATTCTTACGTGTGTGTTTAGTTTACAATTGACCGTTAACGGAATGGTGCTAGCTGACCAACGTTCAATTCCCCCTTTTATTTTTCACGGACTAACTAAGGAGGGTTTGGTGGGGGGGAATAATTTCTTCTTAAGTGTACAATAGAATGATGTCTTGATTTAAGTCGATTTATTGGGGTTTTACGCTGATTTGAACATAACAACAGTTAAATCATGGCGACAATTCACTTATTCATGATCCTTACAATACTAGGATAGGACATGTGCCTAGTCCAAATGCACTCCCCAATAACCGCCGTGACTGGGGAATGAACCCGGTTCAAAATCACCGATGCTATCCACTGGGCCACGGCGGATTCTTTTGTTTCGAGAATAAATTGCCGATAAAAAAATATATATTCAAATGCCTAGATTAAATTACTTCATTTCATGTTTGCATGTTTAAATCCCCGACGCTAACCAATCTGCCACGACGGACTCCTGAATAAAAGACCCATTGCGTTTCCCTAGGATATAATCCTCTGCTTCTGTCTCGATAAAACCAGCTATTCTACTAAAACATGCCAACGAAATCAACAGTTGTTGCTATGCTAGATAACGAATTGATTGGACAAACACTCACATTTTCAGAGTCACCAAGGTCAAATATTGCAATATCTGCGTTTTCTGATCTTAACATCAATGTTTTTGGATTTTGAAGCGCTAGCTTACACACTGAGCTTCCCCCAAAGCTATAGTCTTGTTGTATTTGAGCGTCGCATGGGTGAGGCGTATCTGGCCGAAATAAGAAAATACTATAAACATGTAATAAGGATAGATATATTTTATTTGACTTACATACAAATACATGTAAATCATCATTTACATACATTTACATAAACCAAATTAATACGAGAACATCAAATAATAATCCGAAATAACTTGAAGTTTCCTGATTTTAGTATAGCTCAAAAAAAGTTAACATTTAACTGAAAGCAGTTAAGGAGAGTGTGAATATAACAATTGTTGAACAATATATATTATTCCATATTCATACTGTCAATCAGCTACATATATTACTTCAAAAATCATTTTATTAAGAGATAAAGTTAGGTGTACGATATAACCCATTACTCGAAACAGATATTGGACGAATCATATAATGTTTATATAGGTCGAGTGATGTTGAATTCGTGGTACAGTCACACACACGGATATATCCGTGCGTTGAGGAGCGGCGCCGCGGGGAACACGGAATTGTCCGTGCGTTGAGGAGCGGCGCCGCGGGGAACACGGAATTGTCCGTGCGTTGAGGAGCGGCGCCGGTGGGATAAGTGCGCGGGGGACACTGAGATGTACGCAGAACTACGTCTTAGTACGGCACAAAAATGATGAGAAACGGGAAACAAAAAACAACATGAAGTGGATAAGTACGGAAAGGTACGGTGTACTACGTTAAACTACGTTTTACTGCGACTGGCATTTTGCCCTGCATGTGGACGTGTCTGCGGTGAACTATGTTGAACTAAGTGTAAGTACGGATAGCCTCGGATAAATACGTTCACTTACGGATGAAGATTTAGTAAGCCGTAGTTATCCGTACCAAAACGTAGCTAAACGTAGTAAAACGCGGGGAAAGGCAGCACATTTTAAAATGTTCCTGCCAAACTACGGAACAACGGATGAATAGGTTTCAACCAAGTTGGAACAAAGTCACGCCAACGGGTCGCTCCAACGTTTGTGCATTATCAACAGTTGGAGAAACTTGCAAGTTTTCAATACGTGTTGACCAAGAATTGGTACGGATTAATACGGATTACTATGTTGAGGTACGGCTCAGGTTCGGATCGATACGGATTAATACTCGTGCCGTGTGTGTGACTGAGGTATAAGTCTGGCACAAAATCTATGTTTTCCCATGCCCATGTAAACATAAACATTTCAACACTTTATATGAGCCGTCCAGCGAGAAAACAAACATTATGGTCTCTGCGTAATGTATCGACCCAGATCAGCCTGCGCCGTCACATTCCGTCTCAGGGAAATAGAGGTATAGAGTAATGATTCATGAAACAGAAAATCCACAGTAAGCGAAAAGTGTCTATTAGGGTTAGCCTGCGTGGCATGATCCGGGTCGATAAATCACAATGTTGGTTTTCTCGTATGACGGGTCATTTGTTGTTGATTGATTGATTAATTGATTGGGGATGAGTGCCGTTTTCAACAAAACTACAGTCATATCTAGGAGACCAGTCCACATACCCATGCGATTCCTGCCTTACACACACCAGTACTTCATGCAAAAGTCTATCCAAGCATCTAAAAGATTAGCCTTTTTAAATACCAGCATGTAAGATTATGAAGATTTCGTTTTACCATCACTAGCTCTTTCCGACATGCAACAAACCTACTGCAGACGACGTTGAAACATATAATTAAAACTATGGTAAACCTCTAAATGAAAGTTTAATCTATGAATGGAATTAAAAATATCGTGGCAAAAGGTAATGAGCAATTTCTCTATTGTCCACAATGTTTTTCAAAGTCGCCTGTTGCAGAGGCGCCAGCAATCACCTGTGTGTCGGAGAGGGGTAGCTCAGTCTTGTTTAATTAATCACGCATGTGGAACAAACATGGATGCCAATTGTTTAACTGTAAAGAGTATCGGGGGACCTTTACATATCAAAACAATATAAAGAAAGAACGCAGGAAATAATAGAATAACATACGTGATGAAGATTTGTTTTCTTTCTCTTGCTCACAAAGCAGATCTGCAAAATGGAAAATCAAAGGTAGAAGAAAATGAAAAAGTAATAACCTTCTTTCACAAACTAGACTTTGAATATTACAACTAGTGACGATAGGAATAGCATTATAAACAATACAGTTATCACTATTACTACTACTGTTTCTAGTTATACTACAACTACTATATCTACTACTAGTTATACTATCACTAATATATCTACTACTACTACTACTTTTGCTATTTATACTACCACTTCTATATCTACTACTACTTATGCTACAAAATATACTACTACTACTACTACTACTACTACTCACTACTACTACTACTACTACTACTACTACTACTACTACTACTACTACTACTACTACTACTACTACTACTACTACTACTACTACTACTACTACTACTACTACTCACTACTACTACTACTACTACTACTACTACTACTACTCACTACTACTACTACTACTACTACTACTACTACTACTACTACTACTTTTGCTCCTTATACTACAACTACTACTACTACTACTACTACTAATTCTACTACTACTACTACTACTACTACTACAATTACTTATACTACAACTACTACTTCTGCTTCTCCTTCTAGTACTACTTCTACTACTACTACTACTACTACTACTACTATTACTACTACTAATTCACAGTCACAGAGTGTATATAATGATTACAACGATTGGATCGAAAACATCGACAGCTGGGCAAGTAGTAACACTGAAGCTTACTATCCTGTTTAGACGATATAATTAATCATTGATAATGTATAAGTACGCTTTTCTATATCTTACATTTATGACTTTAAACCTTATGTGTTGGAATGCGCGTGGCATTATGTCATCAGCATTTGCCCTTTCAGAATTTCTAGATGAAAACAGTGTAGATATTTCAGTAATTGTAGACCACAAACTCATGTCACATTCTCTCTATTTTATAAACTCAATAAACAGTAGATACGAAGTTTTCTCCGTAGCGGACACTTCGATTGACCAAAATGGACCACTGAAGTATGGTAAAGGAGGAGTGTCTATTCTTTTTAAGAAGTGTCTCAGCCAGAATATTAGTAAAGTAGACTGCTTTCAAAACGAACGTATACTGGCCATCAAAATTGATAGAAAATTGTGTACACCATCTATATAATAGGCGTATACATGCCAGCAGATAGTTGCATTGATAAATATGCAGAAACGTTGTATTGTCTGAGTGCAATTACACACAGTTGTTCAGAAGACGGCAACGTTATCCTTTTAGGAGACTTTAATGTAAAATTGTTTTCATATGTACAAACTAAGAATAACGGGCACCAATCGGATAAGGATGGGTTATTCATTGACTTTCTGTCCGATTCAGGATTAGTATCCTTTTGTAATACCCCATTGTTTCCAAACATTGAATATACATATATAAAAGCCCGGGCAAATTATCGATCATATTCTTGTCGAAACGTCGTTCATTAAGAAATGCATGGACATTGTAACGATATCCGAAAAAGAAGTAATTACTTCTGACCATTTACCCTTAATCGATAAAATCGAACTGCTGCAATTGTCGGAACAAGCCTAACAATACCAACACAGCGACAGAGTCGCATGGAATAAATGTACAGATGATATCACAGAAGAATATCACAAACAAATGGAGGATATCCTCTTGACCGATATCATACATAGCTATACTACTCCAAACCAATTATCGGATTACATCGTAGCAGCGATTAACAATGCATCACTCGAAACCATTCCTAAACGCAAAATATAATAGACACGCGAAACCACATTGGACTGCCATCGGCTCACACTTACTCGCGAGACAAACGCAAAATATGGTTAATTGAAGGGAGACCGCGTGGTATGTATTATCCCTCATGTTTTAATAACAAGGCGGCCAAACGAGAATTCAGAAAACCCCAACGTATAGCATCGAACAATTACATAAACAATATGTACCGAGAACTCGAACGATGTTCTAAGCTAGACTCTCGTCTATTTTGGAGTTTAAAGAAACGTCATAAGAAAACACCACGGCAACACACATCAGAAATAATATATAAAGATATTATCTTTAAAGCTGAAAATGTCATAAGCGGGTTTGAAAAATACTTTACTGATATATTTGTTACCAACGCGTTAAATCCCAAAAAGTAAACTTGAAATAGAAGTCGATGAAACGCTGGAAAATTATGCTAGACTAAAACCTACTACAATAACGCTCTCACAAACAGTAGAACGCGAGTTCACATGTGCGATGTTAAAAAGGCTTTAGTTGACCTTAAACGCTGGAAAAGTCCATGTCATGACAACATCCCTAATGAGCATATTATATATGGTAAAACACCAATAGTGCATGCCTTGGTAGAGCTCTTTAACTCTATTCTACGCATTGAAAGTACACCCGACTTCTGGCGTAATAGTTACATAGTACCGATCTACAAAGGCTCCGGAAAGCCAAACAAATGACCCTACCATCTACAAGTATAGGCAAATTTCACTGATACCGTCATTCTGCAAAATCTTTGAGAAGATATTGGTAGATAGAATGCATTCTTTATTATTATGTAATACAACCATATTTCCATCTCCGCAGCAACAAGGGTTTCAAAAAGGGCTAAGTTGTATTACAGCCGCGTTTTTTCTACAGGAAACTATAAACGAACTCGCGGATCTACATAGTAAAGCATTCGTGGCTTTCATTGACTTTAAATTTGCCTTTGATAGCGTATGGCACAATGCGCTATTTTATAATGTCCATAATCTAGGAATAGTTGGAAAAGTATGGAGGATAATAAGGGATTCCTATACAAACTTGAATTGCTTTGTCATGGCAAATGGCAATAAATCACTCCCAGTCCAGTTAAAACGCGGCGTACGTCAGGGAGGGGTCGCTTCCAATGTTATTATCTTATCTTTTTAAATGACTTACTTAAAGAACCTACGTCTCTATTCGCCAATCCATGCTAAATGTGGGATCCTGCGTTTGCTAATGATTTATCTGTAATTGCATTAACGCCTATGTATCTTCAAAAGTGTGTACAGGTATTCCTTCAGATGGAAATTCGAAGTAAATTGTAAGAAATCCAATGTCGTTGTATTTAACAATAACAAAAAGAAAAATGCCCCTGTCAAGTTTTTACTGGGAGAATCCTACATTCACGAAATTGACAGTGTTGTACATCTCGGAATTCGACAGGATGGATCTCTATAATTAACAAATCGCATTTCAGAACGCTGTCAGAAAGCTAAAAAAGCCTTTTATGCAATGGCTGATCTTGGTATGAGACCTAATGCATTAAATCCATTAACTTCAGTTAAGCTGTATAGCACAATCATTATCCTAATAGCCTTGTATGGGTGTGAGCTATGGAGTAATATAACGAGTTGCGACGTACTCAAGCTCAACCGTTTGCAACATTTTATTGTAAAAACTATTCAGGGATTTAATATCAGAACAAGGTCTGATATGTGCGAGTCAATGCTTGAAATTAAGCGAATCACATCATTGATTGACAAAAAGAAGTTAATATTCCTGCACAAAATCTTGAGCCTTGAGAATAGCTCTCTTTGCAAAAAGATTTTCGTGAGAAAATGTATGCAATTCGTATATAACCCGACAAAATCAATACGTGGTTACATTCCAGATATATGTTAATTGTTGAATAAATACAAAATTGACCAGTTGGAAACAAATGAGTGGTTAATGAGGATGCAATCGACTGATTTCGTCAGGTTCAGTCGATCGCATACATCAATCACAGCCTTCGACCTATCTAATCTCTATGGTACAAGAATAGCTGCACATAACATAGCCTTTATGGCTAAATTGTGGGTGACTGTTGCTTCAGAAAAACCTTCGTCATGTTATCTGTGTGGCCGTATACATTTTGATGTTATCAAACATAGAATAACAGAATATAGCGCAACATATGATAAGAAACGATTATTTCTTAATAGTGGCATATACAGCAATAGTGGCCATGAAGTATATACTGAGCTAGTGCTTGCAACCAGTGAAACGTTTTTGATGATGGTTTTAGGTGCAAGCCCTACATCAGTCACCACTGATTCAGAGTATTACTTTCGCTTCGAACACATGTTTCAACGGCCCATTTAAGACGACACAATGATTCTGTGTATATGTGAATACGTGGGTATATGTGTATATGTGTGTACGAATATGTATATGTATATGTATGTGTATATATGTGTGTGTGTAAATATATGCATATATACATAATGTGACTATTTACAATCTGTGTACTATAAGGATTGATTTTCAATTTCCGGATCATTTTAGGTATGGAAACAATTACTTGTTGTTAACAGTTGATATAATGAAAGTATTCAATTAATCTCCGAACGGAGGAAATAAAGAGAATGAATGAATGAATACTACTACTACTACTACTACTACTACTACTGCTGCTTCTCCTTCTAGTACTACTTCTACTACTACTAATACAATTACTACTACTACTACTGCTACTACTACTACTACTACTACTACTACTACTACTACTACTACTACTACTACTACTACTACTACTTCTACTACTACTACTTCTACTACTACTACTACTACTACTTCTACTATTACTACTACTACTACTACAACTTCTGGAATTCGCTGTGGTCGAGTGGTTAGCGTCGGGGATTTCGAAACCGGGTGACCCTGGTTCGATCCCCAGACGGTCATGGTGCAGTGCCCTTGGGCAAGGCACATTTTCTAGCCTAGTACTGGTTTGTTTATTTGGGGATCATGAATAATTAAATTTAATTGCGCGCTAAATGACCTTAGCTGTCGATGCGCCATAAAACAATATACATTCATTCATTCATACTACAACTTTTACTACTTCTTCTTCTTATATCACTACTTCTACTCCTTTGTACTACTACTAAACATAAATAAATAAATAAACAGATAAGCAAAATCACCTTTATAGCAAGTCACTTTTATTGCAGCAGCAGCACATAACAGTAGAACGATCACTGTTCCGAAAACAAAGCAAAATCGTGTGCAAAACTTCTTATTCTCGGGTTTGTCGGGAGGAGGGCGTGGTGGCAAAGGTAACGGTCGTCTATCATACCTTTTTCTTTTCTGCGGAAATATATCAGAATAGAACAGAACATGACATAAACTACATGAGCCCGTCATATGTGAACAAAGTAGATCCAGATCAGCCTGTGCATCTTCACTATCTGTTCAAGATCTACACTGCTCACATATTACTAACACATACGTGCTCGAAGCTTCTGTCAACTTGTGAAACTTAAAATCACATAATAAAATACTTGTAGCAAACAAGAGAAAAAATAATTATTCATATACATGTAGTTGTAAATGTCAAAATGCTCTAGTGTACCATAAACTTTTTAGGTCCATTTTGAAAGTGTATGTTATGTAAACGTATCTGATTGTAGCAGATTAATCCAAGAAACTGAATTAGGGAGTCCGGTTTTATTACCCGGAACTCTTTCGGTAGGGCGTCACTGTTCTTTTACGTAATTAGTTTATCACACCAAAACATGCAATACCATTTTTCCTTTAACGGACAAGGGGTGTATTTATATTGCTTTTACGCACCGAGCATTCGAGTGTTTGATAGTAAAACGCTGTTATTTAATTAACCCGTGCCCACCTGCGACGCATTTTGACCCATACGACGTTTGAAAACATTGTGGCCAAAGTTGAAATTGCTCATGATGAGCAATTTCTCATTTAGCCACAATGTTTTCAACTTTGTTTATCCATTTAGCTATCTTTTATGGACATTTTTTCAGGTTTTTGTCACTATGTTTTCAAAGTCGTTTGCTGCAGATTTGCAGTTGGTTAAAGGATCCGGCTAGTACACGCCGGCGTACTCTGTGTGTTTTAAATATTTGATTGCAACCCTTGTACTTGAACTATAGATGAGTGGGATAAAAATTAAACTACTTCATTTCCAGTTTCCGGACCGGGATTTGAAACCCGGACCACTTGCTTGATAGTTCAGAGTGTCAACCACTGAACAGCCGATTATATCCTTGTTGAGTAAACAGATTAACAAAATGAAACAATCAACAATTCCCTTTTCTGTGGTTCTTTCGACAAAAGTATCCATATCAAAGTGGATTTAGAAATGTTATACTTTAACAAATAACATGTTTGTCTAATACTGTCATAGAAAATTAAACCAAGGGCAAAATGTATTAAGTGGTGTCATTCCTGAGCAATTTACAGTTTTCATAATTTCTTAGACAAATATGATTTAGAGCAATCTGATGGTATCACACTTAATAGTTTACTTCTTTGTGTTAGTACTACATACAAAAGTAAATCAGAGCAAATCGTATTTTTCGGTGCTATACCTGAGCAATTTCATCTTTATCAAAAAACACTGTTACATCTATTTAGAGGTCTTATTCCTGAATAATTGTATGATGCGTAAATATGTGTAACCAAGGAATATGTATAATTTGGAAACTGATAATGCATTGCTATGGAGCTAGTTTTTGTGGTGACGGGGAAGAGCGTTCGGATCAAAAGGTCCTAGGTACGAGCCCTGGTCAAGTCGAATCTTTTAGGACAGTCCCAATGGTGCCAAATAAGGGACTATACATGGAAAAGAACCGAGAAAGTATCACAACATTCTCAGAAAATACGAGGACGTATTTCAAATTTGGAGGCTGTATATGTATCGAAGGTATATGTAACTGCCTTCCTAAGGAGCCAGCTATTGTAGCGACGTGGTAGAGTGCTAGCCTTCGGATCAAAAGGTCCAATGATCGAACTTTGGTCCGGCCGGATATTTTATGAATGTTACATATGTATACCCTTACCTAATTAATTTGTAAACAACAGTTTGCTATAGTGGTAAAGTGTTTGTCTATAAAAAACGGAAACAACATGTTTGCCATGCGATTGTAGCACATCTATAGTGTTGGTATAAAAACAATACAAACTGTTTTAACTTAAATCTAAACCGGAGATAAATTGATTTGGTGGTTTCATACCTCGAAGTCCTTGTTATCGTCGTATTTATGTATTCTGTCATACGGATTACCAAAGTCCAGTTCATCATCTTGTTGCTTAATGTTGTTATTTGTTGATATCGTAAACGGCTTGACTTCACTTGGACTCTTTAGTACAAAAAACAATGAGGATAATTTTACAACTACCATTTGTATTACAAATGCTACTTTTTACGATGGTAATACTAATATTTATTAGTATGCGGCGGATCGGAGTCAACATCGTTTGAGAGCTCATTGTGAATGTTACATCGTATGTCTTGTAAGAACAATGCTTTCTGAGGCAACGCTCTTGGTCATTCGCTCAGATTATGTTTGATACCATCGGTCGTACTGCTTTGTATCACCTGGGATAGCTGACCATGCTTTCGTTAACCTTCTGACAGCGTTTGAGCTTAGATCAGTATACATATCATAAAGAATGCATGGATTTATTAACGTAAGTAGCTATTGGAATATTGCAAAGTCCGGATTGACACTCATTTTCGAACTCCAAGTGCGTGTTTCATATGAGTTAACGACACATTTAACAGTCGAATTCCTTCTATATTTAGACGACAAAATAGCTGAATTGTTAGTGTATGTACGTAATATATGTAGAAGACCGTACTTGTTTAATATGATGATAATTTCTGAGATGTTCTTCTTTTTTCAGTGAAATAATCATTAGCAAGTGACGGAACTACTTTTTCTAAATGCGATTATCTACATGTACCTAGTAGTTAACACTTACATGGGAATCCAAAAGTCCCAATACGATTACAGATCGACTTAAACTGTAACAATGCAGTCTTCATACATTTACAATACAGACTAGGCATACATCAATGATTTAATTAATTAAATCTGAAGTTGCAAGATAATTTGACAATGTTCTAGATAAAGGACACATTTCATTTTTTAATTCTTAAAGCGATTTAAAACAGTTTCAAAAGCAATGCCTCAATAACAGTTCACAATAACTGGTAATTTAAAACAGTTGCAAATGCCTCAACAACAGTTCAATAGTTTAATAACAGAATGATAATAATAAATATGTGAAAAGGCAACACATAAGCTTTTATTTCCATGTTTATTCGAAGTTTCCACGTAGCACAGTAACCTACTCAATCATCTATAAGTATATGCATATCTGACACAGAGGTTCCAAACAGAGCTGCATGGCCTATAAGACTTTAAAATCCTTTTGGATGAATACATCATGAATTGGATTACCAATATTACAAGTATTAATTCTTCAACGCTTTTTAAAAACATTTGACTTAAGATATGGATAAGTTATGACCCTGTCTCAGTCCAATTAGAGATTCGAAAGAAACAGTTTTCTTAACCGACAAAGGCAGTTGGCTTTTGTGAAAAGTATAGATCCAGTATGTGCATCCACACAGACTGACCAAGATCAACACTGTTTACACATTACTTTCACATGCTTGTTAGAAGAGTATGTTAACTTGTGTATAATCGGTAGACGGATCGGGGGGACAAGATGATCACAACCTTTCCATAAATGTTCAGAAATGCCAACTTTATTGTACCTTGTATCTTCAATGATTCACATTGTTTTGTTGACCTCTAAAAGTTTATCAGTCATGTGATATTTCTGATGGAAAAACAATTCGAATGAGAAGGATATTTAGTTTGATTGTTTACTACCGGCTCTGCAGGTAAGTCTGCAGCTCGCGCATTCTGATCATGATCTTCCATGCTCATGATCTAGTCGTGCAAACAGCCTTGGGTCGAGCAGCAGCGATAGTGCAATCGGTAACGATGAGGGCTTTCAACTTATGGGTCGTGAGTTCGAATCTCGGACTAGCTATTTATTATTTCCAATGATCGATAACATTAATCATGACTAGCGTCTCCACCAATTGGCTGGCAGTCTAAATGGTAAGATAGCCAGTTGCATGCGAATAATAGTGACTTTAGAACTTGTACGAGGAAGCCCGCGGCAGGCATTTCTTGGTCATGTGATTTCCAATAAACCAAACAAAATGAGCATCGCTAAAGTAACTGATGAACGATTACGTTAACAAAACGACTATAGGTGTACACTCTGGTCGAAGGTGTGCTTTCTTATGACCAGATTCTTTTAGTTAAGGGTTTACAAGCCTATATTCTTATAATTACGTCTCCCTGGTCCCATTGTTCTTGTGTACTCTGCATTATTATACGCAATTGGTATCAATATGCATTGGTAATTAATACAATCATCACTATAGAATTTTAGAATTTGGGGGTGTCATTGAAAACCTTAAACGCACTTGTCAGTAGTTTGTTAATTTATATTGAATATGTTCATATAGTAAAGTTACAAACCTGCAAAATAGGCTGTTAGTAAATCTCTTATATATATATATCGCGTCCACCAGATACGAACAAGTCGTTTCAACAGTTTAATAGAAGAAGATTAATTAATCTGCAAATTTCAATCAAATATAGATTAAGATATAGATGTCCGTAAATTAGATTTCGGGGTTGCACTCGGATTACCGAAGTCTCTTTCCATTAAAAAAACGATTCCTGATTTTATTTACGAGGTGTATTTCCGAAAAACAACAACAAAAACAAAGAGAAAAAAGCTGGGAAAACCCAAAATCAATTATTTATTCCATCTGTCTACTCCCGTTTTAATGACCGATTCGCGTTGTTATTCTCGTGGACGAAGATCGTATATAGTCGAGAAGATTTGTTATTTTCCAAATAATTTACGTAAACTGCCGAGAACAGCCCGATACGAGGTATTTCCGAGATCTGTTCCAATCAATAGGTGTGAAAGGCCCGACTGCTTGCTTACCTTTTTATCGAAGCGTCGGTTTCCGTCTGGTGCGATATTATTTTCATAATCCTGTAATATAGAGGATATTCGTATGTTTCTGTAAAGGCGCGATCCATACTTTCCACCAATGGATTAAAAGGTTTACATGGAAAAGTACAATATCACTGCGTGCAATATCGACAGATACTGTAACCTTTTTTTCATATGGAAAATATAATGAGCAATATCAAAGTATTTATGGCGCCTCCATGACGCGAATATGTACTGTTGGCGATGACGCAAACATCGCGTCATTTAATATCGTCTGGGAAATAGATAATCTCTCACGGGTATTATTTCTCTCTAGGAAGTTATTCTCATCTCTGTTTATTAAAATTATATATATTTTTTTCGAAGTATATGTTATGTTTCTTGACCGATTACTACCCCAACATTGTCTTAAAATCGAAAGGTAAAGGACAGGGATATGGGATTAGGCGTCTCTGGCTCGAATCCCGATGTCAATGGTCTTGCTGGAGTGACCTTGCGCAAGGCCCATTTCCTAGCCTAGTACTGGTGCATGGCCAATATGTTTGTATATAACCATCTGATCACCAATCACTGGTCTCAACGGTCATGATGGAGTTCCATAGCGAAAAGCATATTACACAGCGTAGTACTTGTGTTACCCATTGCTAATGAGCTCCCAATATCATCGGACAAGGTGGAGTCCCCTTGCAAAAGACATTTCCACGTCTAGTACTTGTTGTGTAACCCATTTACCATAAATTCCCAATTTAAGCGGCTATGTTGGTGTGCTCTAGCGAAATGCACACCACATAGCGTAATTCACAATTCCTGCACTCATTGTGGATGCCCTTGCGAAAGACACATTACAAAGTCTTGTATTGGTTTGTCACCCACTTACCGTGAACTTCCAATTCCAACGGCCACGTTAGAGTGCTCTAGCGAAATGGACATTACATAGAATAGTATTGTTCTGTCACCTTCTCACCATGAACTTCCAATGTCAACGGCCATGTTGCAGTGCTCTAGCGAAATGGACACTACATAGCATAGTATTGGATGTCAACTACTGATCACCAATTCCCAATTTCCCACTGATTATGAATTCCCAATTTCAGCGGTCATGGTGGACTGACCTGGCGGTAAGCACAATTAACAGCCTAGCACTGATTTGTCATCCACGATATCAGTATATAGTGGACTGCCCTAGCGACAAGCACGTTGAAAAGCCGAGCACTGGTTTGTCACCCACGTATCATGAATCACCTATCATGGTGGAGTGCACTTGCTAAAGGCACATTTCTATGCCTAGTATTTGTTTGCCAACCCCCTTGAGCAACATTAACCCTCTACTCCATGTAGATGCATTATGACGCCTCTGTAGCAGACGACCTTTGAAAGGATTGTGTCAAATGGAGATACTGCTAATGAAGATTGATTTCTCAAATGTGCAATAAGGGTTTCAACTTCATTCAATAATGTTCATGTATTAATCTAAATGTTTTCCAAGTCGTTTGCTGCTGATTTGTTGTATTTGGGAAAGGGTTAAGTGCTTCTCGTCGTGACACATCTGAAATACAGTTTCAAACTGTGAAACCCCCTCAATAAAGCAGACACACATGAAAAACAGACACATGTAATCGTATATTTTACTTACCGTAAAGTCTGATATGTTGTCACTGGAGTAACCCGACGAACTGGTTTGCTTAGACATGGTCTATCTGTCTCTACCTATAATACAAGAAACGAGTGTGATAACATTGAGTGTCGCTCTGCGAAAACCAACCGTAAAGCATTTGCGACCAGTGCATATCCAGATCAGTCAGTGCATCCCCGCAGTCTGATCTAGATCAGCATTGTTCGACGAGAAGTCAGAAAAGGTTTCGATACATTCTGGTTAACAGTTTT
The DNA here is from genome assembly GCA_031761405.1 of Serripes groenlandicus. Classification (NCBI taxonomy): domain Eukaryota; kingdom Metazoa; phylum Mollusca; class Bivalvia; order Cardiida; family Cardiidae; genus Serripes; species Serripes groenlandicus. The sequence continues at coordinate 33,617,976 of JASEVX010000008.1, read as the reverse complement.
CATTTGGAGTTAACACTTACATGGGAATCCAAAAGTCCCAATACGATTACAGATCGACTTAAACTGTAACAATGCAGTCTTCATACATTTACAATACAGACTAGGCATACATCAATGATTTAATTAATTAAATCTGAAGTTGCAAGATAATTTGACAATGTTCTAGATAAAGGACACATTTCATTTTTTAATTCTTAAAGCGATTTAAAAAAGTTTCAAAAGCAATGCCTCAATAACAGTTCACAATAACTGGTAATTTAAAACAGTTGCAAATGCCTCAACAACAGTTCAATAGTTTAATAACAGAATGATAATAATAAATATGTGAAAAGGCAACACATAAGCTTTTATTTCCATGTTTATTCGAAGTTTCCACGTAGCACAGTAACCTACTCAATCATCTATAAGTATATGCATATCTGACACAGAGGTTCCAAACAGAGCTGCATGGCCTATAAGACTTTAAAATCCTTTTGGATGAATACATCATGAATTGGATTACCAATATTACAAGTATTAATTCTTCAACGCTTTTTAAAAACATTTGACTTAAGATATGGATAAGTTATGACCCTGTCTCAGTCCAATTAGAGATTCGAAAGAAACAGTTTTCTTAACCGACAAAGGCAGTTGGCTTTTGTGAAAAGTATAGATCCAGTATGTGCATCCACACAGACTGACCAAGATCAACACTGTTTACACATTACTTTCACATGCTTGTTAGAAGAGTATGTTAACTTGTGTATAATCGGTAGACGGATCGGGGGGACAAGATGATCACAACCTTTCCATAAATGTTCAGAAATGCCAACTTTATTGTACCTTGTATCTTCAATGATTCACATTGTTTTGTTGACCTCTAAAAGTTTATCAGTCATGTGATATTTCTGATGGAAAAACAATTCGAATGAGAAGGATATTTAGTTTGATTGTTTATTACCGGCTCTGCAGGTAAGTCTGCAGCTCGCGCATTCTGATCATGATCTTCCATGCTCATGATCTAGTCGTGCAAACAGCCTTGGGTCGAGCAGCAGCGATAGTGCAATCGGTAACGATGAGGGCTTTCAACTTATGGGTCGTGAGTCCGAATCTCGGACTAGCTATTTATTATTTCCAATGATCGATAACATTAATCATGACTAGCGTCTCCACCAATTGGCTGGCAGTCTAAATGGTAAGATAGCCAGTTGCATGCGAATAATAGTGACTTTAGAACTTGTACGAGGAAGCCCGCGGCAGGCATTTCTTGGTCATGTGATTTCCAATAAACCAAACAAAATGAGCATCGCTAAAGTAACTGATGAACGATTACCATAACAAAACGACTATAGGTGTACACTCTGGTCGAAGGTGTGCTTTCTTATGACCAGATTCTTTTAGTTAAGGGTTTACAAGCCTATATTCTTATAATTACGTCTCCCTGGTCCCATTGTTCTTGTGTACTCTGCATTATTATACGCAATTGGTATCAATATGCATTGGTAAATAATACAATCATCACTATAGAATTTTAGAATTTGGGGGTGTCATTGAAAACCTTAAACGCACTTGTCAGTAGTTTGTTAATTTATATTGAATATGTTCATATAGTAAAGTTACAAACCTGCAAAATAGGCTGTTAGTAAATCTCTTATATATATATATCGCGTCCACCAGATACGAACAAGTCGTTTTAACAGTTTAATAGAAGAAGATTAATTAATCTGCAAATTTCAATCAAATATAGATTAAGATATAGATGTCCGTAAATTAGATTTCGGGGTTGCACTCGGATTACCGAAGTCTCTTTCCATTAAAAAAACGATTCCTGATTTTATTTACGAGGTGTATTTCCGAAAAACAACAACAAAAACAAAGAGAAAAAAGCTGGGAAAACCCAAAATCAATTATTTATTCCATCTGTCTACTCCCGTTTTAATGACCGATTCGCGTTGTTATTCTCGTGGACGAAGATCGTATATAGTCGAGAAGATTTGTTATTTTCCAAATAATTTACGTAAACTGCCGAGAACAGCCCGATACGAGGTATTTCCGAGATATGTTCCAATCAATAGGTGTGAAAGGCCCGACTGCTTGCTTACCTTTTTATCGAAGCGTCGGTTTCCGTCTGGTGCGATATTATTTTCATAATCCTGTAATATAGAGGATATTCGTATGTTTCTGTAAAGGTGCGATCCATACTTTCCACCAATGGATTAAAAGGTTTACATGGAAAAGTACAATATCACTGCGTGCAATATCGACAGATACTGTAACCTTTTTTTCATATGGAAAATATAATGAGCAATATCAAAGTATTTATGGCGCCTCCATGACGCGAATATGTACTGTTGGCGATGACGCAAACATCGCGTCATTTAATATCGTCTGGGAAATAGATAATCTCTCACGGGTATTATTTCTCTCTAGGAAGTTATTCTCATCTCTGTTTATTAAAATTATATATATTTTTTTCGAAGTATATGTTATGTTTCTTGACCGATTACTACCCCAACATTGTCTTAAAATCGAAAGGTAAAGGACAGGGATATGGGATTAGGCGTCTGTGGCTCGAATCCCGATGTCAATGGTCTTGCTGGAGTGACCTTGCGCAAGGCCCATTTCCTAGCCTAGTACTGGTGCATGGCCAATATGTTTGTATATAACCATCTGATCACCAATCACTGGTCTCAACGGTCATGATGGAGTTCCATAGCGAAAAGCATATTACACAGCGTAGTACTTGTGTTACCCATTGATAATGAGCTCCCAATATCATCGGACAAGGTGGAGTCCCCTTGCAAAAGACATTTCCACGTCTAGTACTTGTTGTGTAACCCATTTACCATAAATTCCCAATTTAAGCGGCTATGTTGGTGTGCTCTAGCGAAATGCACACCACATAGCGTAATTCACAATTCCTGCACTCATTGTGGATGCCCTTGCGAAAGACACATTACAAAGTCTTGTATTGGTTTGTCACCCACTTACCGTGAACTTCCAATTCCAACGGCCACGTTAGAGTGCTCTAGCGAAATGGACATTACATAGAATAGTATTGTTCTGTCACCTTCTCACCATGAACTTCCAATGTCAACGGCCATGTTGCAGTGCTCTAGCGAAATGGACACTACATAGCATAGTATTGGATGTCAACTACTGATCACCAATTCCCAATTTCCCACTGATTATGAATTCCCAATTTCAGCGGTCATGGTGGACTGACCTGGCGGTAAGCACAATTAACAGCCTAGCACTGATTTGTCATCCACGATATCAGTATATAGTGGACTGCCCTAGCGACAAGCACGTTGAAAAGCCGAGCACTGGTTTGTCACCCACGTATCATGAATCACCTATCATGGTGGAGTGCACTTGCTAAAGGCACATTTCTATGCCTAGTATTTGTTTGCCAACCCCCTTGAGCAACATTAACCCTCTACTCCATGTAGATGCATTATGACGCCTCTGTAGCAGACGACCTTTGAAAGGATTGTGTCAAATGGAGATACTGCTAATGAAGATTGATTTCTCAAATGTGCAATAAGGGTTTCGACTTCATTCAATAATGTTCATGTATTAATCTAAATGTTTTCCAAGTCGTTTGCTGCTGATTTGTTGTATTTGGGAAAGGGTTAAGTGCTTCTCGTCGTGACACATCTGAAATACAGTTTCAAACTGTGAAACCCCCTCAATAAAGCAGACACACATGAAAAACAGACACATGTAATCGTATATTTTACTTACCGTAAAGTCTGATATGTTGTCACTGGAGTAACCCGACGAACTGGTTTGCTTAGACATGGTCTATCTGTCTCTACCTATAATACAAGAAACGAGTGTGATAACATTGAGTGTCGCTCTGCGAAAACCAACCGTAAAGCATTTGCGACCAGTGCATATCCAGATCAGTCAGTGCATCCCCGCAGTCTGATCTAGATCAGCATTGTTCGACGAGAAGTCAGAAAAGGTTTCGATACATTCTGGTTAACAGTCTTCATTTGGATCATTTGCATGGATGTGCAGACAAGACATTTTCTACATGTGTAAATATCACAGTACGTTTGGTTTTCCCAGAACACCGCTCGATTAGTTCAAATTATATTAAATACATGTACACCAGCGGGCAGACTGGTCTACTGATCAGCCAAATAGTCCCTAAAAACATTGTTTGCGGAGAAATGAGTGTACCTTCACCAGAATCCATTGAATACGTGATAATTAGTTTATTTCATTGTAAATATGTATAGGATGCACTGGAACTATTTGATTTAATCATATTTAGTATTTTGAGATTGTTTGATAGTGAAAAAAAAAGTATGTGGAAAATCCAGATTGTTTTTATAGCTTAGAGGTTTACTCCTTTCTATGATATAATGTGTTCTTCCTGTACACAATGAAGAACATTTGACAATTGCGTATTACTGTCTTAGTATGTTGTATCGTATTATACGCATGTATACGAGATACATATTTCAATTAACGTGGTACATTTTGCATGATATGCAGTGCCTTTTCTGTTATATATGGTGGTTAACGCGTCTTGACTATCCATGTAATGAGGTGTGTCGATAACACCTTCCCACATATAAATGCTTTCTGACGGGGTTATGGAGCAGAAGAAATTGTTCAAAAAAAGATATTTCGCCGTTTTGCTACAAGGTTTTCAACTCTTATCAATGATTAAACATTCATTTATAGACATTGGACAATAGGACAAAATAATTATTGATGTAAACTGTAGAATTTCGTGTTATGTTTACAATATATACACAAATTACAATTATCACACACTCACACACAAACAAAACGACAACACTCATATATGAGCCGGCCCACGAGGAAACCAACATTGTGGACTCTGCGTAAAGTATCGACCCGGATCAGCCTAAGCATGTCTCGCAGGCTAAGCTGGAAAGAAACTATTCACCTACTTTGGATTTTCTGTTTCAAGAATCTTTACTCTATACCTCTATCCCCCTGGGAAGGAATGTGTCGACCCAGACTGTTGGTTTTCTATTTCATTTCTATTTATTGGAGTTTTCAACATTATTTTAGTTATATCACGGCGACAGTTCACTTAAATATGATCCCCGGGTAAACAAACCAGTTGGGTCTAGTAAATATGCCATGCCCAAGGGCACTCCTCCATGACCGTAGTGCCGCGAATGGGGTTCGAAAGGGGACACACGTTTTTAAATCGGCGACACTAACCACTCGACCACGGGTTAATCAAGTTATTTCTCTTATTGCCAGAAGCTGCTGAGGAATTAAAAGTTGTTTTCATGAGGGAATATTACCATAAAGTGGTAACCTAAACACATTTTTAAATTCATTTTTAAATCCCAAATACAACAAGTATGCATCAGATGACAGATGATGTTAAGGCAAACCTACAGAAAATCTTTATAAATGGAAGTATAATTATTGGAGAGGGGTATGTTGAACTCATTGTGGCAAATGGGGAAATTTCTCAAGATTAGAATTTGATCCTTTTGCCATAATGATTTCAAGAGTTGTCTGCATCAGGAATCAGAGATCGTCTGCATAGACTACATTCTGCACCTCTATTTAGAAAATGTGTACACTTTTCATAAAGATTGTTCCACAAGGCCTTTTTTTTAAAATGGACAAGACGGTGTTAGAATTCATATCTATCTGTCATGCTCGGTATTTTCCGGAAATAATTCCGGAGAATGCCGGAAAGTATGATCATACCCAATGCAAATGCACCGCATATAAAGTTTAAACTACCGCATATAATCAAAGTACCACCACACGTATCGAAGAATTGACTGCATATAATGTTGTTTGTACTGCATGTGACGTATTTTGCACACTATATAACGGTTATCCTACTGTATATACACACTGTTGTACCGCATATTATTAAATAACCACGATATGTTATACAAAATGCACTGCATATCATGCAAAATGTACTGCATATCATGCAAAATGTACTGCATATCATGCAAAATGTACCGCGTCAAATGAAATATGTACCCGTATCCATGAACATGTACTGCGTATAATGCAATACAACATCATAAGACAGTTAAAGCGTTTGGGACCCCTTATCGCTGGACTCGGTTTGTAATGGCTTATACTAATCTTCAACAATAATTTGGGCCGTTCCACCAGAAAACCAACAGTATTGACTCTGCGTACTGTATCGACCGGATCAGCCTATGCATGCCTCGCAGGCTAATCCGGACAGAAACTTTTCACCTACTTTGGTTTTTCCCCTGCCCCCCCCCCCCCCCCACCCCCAAACAAAAAAATTGTTTTCTCCGGTGGCGTTACATTGCGTCTACATGTGGGATAGGTTTAAAGCCGCTTATTATTAACGCTTTCCCTAATATTGACGTTTTCTGACGCCTCTACAGCAGACGACTTTTAAAACATTGAAATTTCTCAAAAATAGCTCCTTTTGCAACGATATTTTCAACTATATTTAGTTATTATATCTTCAGTAACAGAGAGTTTCTATTTCTTTGTTTTGATGTTTTCAAGGTCGTCTGCTGCATATTTGTTTATATCTGGGACGGGGTAAATAGGGCGCCCGAGTTTTGAGGTCAGTCGCTCTGAGTTCTCGCCCTATTTAAAACATAGTAACAAAAGGTTAAATTGCTCAAAACTAGATCCTTTTGCCACAATGTTTTCCATTTTTAGTCATTAATTATCCATTTAATTATAGAGATTTTCTTTTTTGTTGACAAAATATGTTCAAAGTCGTCTGCTGCAGAATTGTCGTACGAGGGAAAGGGTTAAAGAAAATGTAACTTCATACAGACTTTGATTTATTCTGAAGGAAAAGATTTGTATAAAAAAACATTATCGATTTGTATCGATAAATACCCTAAATAAATCATTTTAATTAAGCAAATGTCACACAAGGAAGTTATCCATTTCCCACTTACAGACACTTTTTAGTGTATGCATTTTTATTAAATAGATATGACATAATATAAGCATTACATAAGTCAAACATGAAAAAGAAAGTTCATTAATCGCCGAGCAGAAGCCCGCGACTTATATTTTTAATAGCTTTTCGGAAATGACATGGGAGGAGAGTTATCATTAGAAAAAAACAAATTTAAATGTCTTGAACATATTACAATTGTGTTTGTTTAAAAACACTAAGTTAGGACACATCTAAAATGAAATAAATGATACGCATTTATGTGTTTTTTCCTTACTTACGAAGACAAAAGAGTCCCTGCTAAACTTGCTGCAGACTGTTAAGTGTCAATATCGAGGCAACAATCACGTCGAATTCTCCTTTTAATAGCAATTTTAACTTACTGAATGTTATTTTCATGTTCAAAGAGATGTCTTGATTTGTGTAGAATTCATTTAATAATGTTAATCCATGTATATCTAAAATAGGAACTGTTTCTAAGCTAAATATAGTGACCTTTAACATCGATTTCAAAACATTCCACAGCGTATATTAAACGCGAAATTAAGCGCTATTTTAGAATATTGTACCTCAGCAATGTTTGTTGGGGTTGGCATTTAATCAGTTTTCGTCCGAAAAATAATATTATTCATAACAAATACGGTATTTGTTTGTACGTTTTCGAAAGCATATATGTTTTAAACCATGTTTTAGATAGTTGTTTGATTAATCTGTCGCTGCAGAATGTTGCACATTGTGACATCAGAGCATGGCGGTCGGGAACACTGCAAATGTCCAACAATAATTATCATTAAGCTTAAAAATGCCGGCGTATTGGTCGGTTTGCAAATATTGATGTTGTGGATCATGCAAAAAATCATTTATGAACCTGTCTCAATCTAGGACCAGGTCGTTTTATCAGAAGTGTTCAGAAAAAACAAACAATTTTAAAAGCTTTGATTATATAATGGAATGACCGTTAACTGTTGAAAGTCCTCGGTTTTCAAACTTTTCTATAATCATTGTTAGAAATCATATTCTCAATTGAACATTTCTAGCGACAGCAACGAGACAGGTGGTGGAACGCAACAAGTACTGAATGATAAGGGTTGGCCATATTGGATTTCTGTAAAGAGCTTGTTCCTTAAGCCCCATTGTCACTATTTCGGTTCTGATCCCGGTATTTCCCGGTGAAAAATAGTCGGAAACCAGGATGATCCGGGACATTTTTATCTAAAAATCAATTGCATTCTTTCATTCACGTCGTTGTCCCGGAGTGCACCTGTTGTTTAGAAGCCGGGTGTCTCCGCTTGATTCCGGATAGCCCTGGTTTGTTCCTGGGTCGGCACTGTTCATTTACCGTGTCGCGCCGGCGTGTCCATCCCGATGTAACCCTGTGTGACAGGTGATGGCCCGGTCCAACCCGGTATAACCCCGGTCATTTAAAAAATCCGGGACGGTCTGCCTGATAGAGCCAGAACAACAGGGTTCATTACGAATCAACTCGAACTTCTACGGTGCCGCCGCGGTTATCTTCCAGATTTTACAAGATTTCTCCCGAACCATCATCCGGGACATTGAGAATGGGGCTTTAATTAATGGTTTTACGTACACAATGTAAACATGTCATACTAGATTTTATAAATTTCTTTTCTCAATACTTGGCTTAATGTCCTTTTACCTATATAATATTAAATAGTTCCATGACTGCTTCTAAATATGCTTTTGGTAGCCAATGTTACCCTTTTTCTTTTAGATCAGTTAGAAAGTTTATAGCCAAAAGGAGAACTTGAGCGTGTTGGGCAATTCTTCTTCTCTCACACTTTATTCAAAATTTGAATCATACAAAGGGGACAACCGTCATCGATAAAAGAGAGAATGTTGATATTTAAACCACAAAAGCTGAATCAATCAATTCCCATAAACAAGAAATTCATGAAGAATCAGGAAACACATCATACTAATACCACAACCTAAATCTTATTAATTAAACTACTTATTTTAACAACTAATTTTGGAGACAATATTTTACATCTCATAATGCCTTGATCAAAGCCTTTCCTATTAGTGTATTATTATAGTTAGTTAATTCGTTTTGAAAATCCTGATAACTACGGCAGCTCTAAAGGGACACACACGAATTTTTGTTTTATCTCGTGCGAACGAGATACTATCTCGTGCGCACGAGATAAAAAGAAAACCGTATGTAATTCATAAAAATGTGTGTGTCCCTTTAGAGTTTCCGTAGGCAGCTCTAAAAGGACACACACGATTTTGTTTTATCTCGTGCGAACGAGATACTATCTCGTGCGAACGAGATACTAAGTCGTGCAAAAACGAGATAAAAAAAATTTCGTATGTAATTTATAAAAATGTGTGTGTCCCTTTAGAGCTGCCGTAGATACCACAAAATACATGCAAACATTTGGTATCGATATAGATTTTGAAAGCTACACACTGTGAAAATGCCCTCAGCCTGCATAAACTGTGAATCCATTGTACAATCACTACATGTATATACAATGTATAAAAGTGTACCGTGTATCACTCTTACAACTAAAACATATACTAATTCCAATCGATAAGTATGGAATTTATCACATGCTTTTCAAATTGTAAAACAAATGAATTATATTTCCTAACTTAACATGGAATTATGATTCAACACTATAGTTTCACAAATTAGCATTAATTTTAACAGCACATGCTAAGATCTCCTTGAGAATTTTCTTAATCATACATTTATCATTTATTAATTATTTCCACTCACAAAAATGTCAGCATTCAAGAAACTTTTGTTCTCAAGTAAGACAGTGGTTAGATAAAAATGTTTATACTCGAGAAATACATGTAAAACAAACACTTACAAGTGACATTTGATCGTAAACATGACATTTGTTGACAAGCTACTTCAACGTTCTCTGAACCACTTCCTCCCCAAAACTAAAACTCTTATAATAACTGTATAGCACTGATTCTAATTATCCATTGAAAAAAGGGTGCAATGTAAATTACATTTAAGAGTCTGTAATAAAGTTTCGGTTAGAAACTTCTTACGGTCAGGGTCAAAGGTCACATATACTATGGTGCTATTTTTCCTTGTTACAAAACGAACTCTATGGGTCATTTGGGATCTACTCGGACATCCGGTTTTCCGATTCCAGACTGTATATCAAATGTTTACATCATTGAACGTGTATCGAAGATTCTGTTCAGAGAACAATTCCATAAAAATGACGTCAGTGTCACTAAGAGCATTCAACTTTCAAGCTTTTCATTAACCACGTTAACAATGGCGGATTCTTGACCTCTGGCCCGTATCGACTCGATTACATTTTTCGATCTAGTAGATCCGATATGCGTTCGTTGGTAACAAAATACAGAAAACACCCGTCATTTTATCATTTAGATATCTGTTCAATGGATTTATTGCGTTAAACTGTCCATAACTGCTGAAAGTCAACGACCGTCAGATAAGCTGGTGCTAGCGTGATTCATTCAAAACTGTTGATCATGGCACATTTGTCACAAATCGTGGTCACATTATATGTTTATTGCTAGGCCCAATGGGGGTCATGTTGTTTTGTTTAATCTTTGTGTCACGAAACCATACTTGTGCGAAACATGATCACTATTTGCAATGTTCCCGTTACATTAGAGTTGCCGTTCGTGTTTAACATGCTTGTAAAGACAACCAAAATGTGCAGACTCTGAGTGTTTTGCCGAGCTATCATGTAAGTTTGAGCTGCATCCTCACAAGTATGATTATATAAATAGCTTTTATAAGCACCTCGCAACATTCTTTCCATGTCAGACATGTTCAATGCTTCTTAATGCTTAAAATGAAACAAAGATTCCGTACGCACTTGAAGTCAAGTCTGAAGTTGTGAACAGTATGTTTCGTCTTTCGTTCATCTGCTGATAAGTAGAACCACTGAAGATATTCTCGGTTCATATATGTTGTAATCTTGCGTCGCCTTGAGGAAGACATTATAGTGATGGTTTAGATTTTGTTATTGTTACTTCTTTATGGATAAAGATAAAATTTCTTTAAATTAAGTAGTTAATACCAATTTTTATTCATTTAACCAATGGATCAGCTTATCAATTATAAGTGATCAATTGGTGGGTCCATCCGTGTGAATGTGTAGAATCTAATGAACCTTGGCAGATCTGTAGAAAAGACAATTCCCTATCCAAGTTGCCCATTTGTTCTGGTTTGAACCAATGAACAGGCATTATGACAAGTAGTAAATTTTACCTGACACCGTACAGTTACACTTTGGCTTTATGGCATTGCTACCTCTCTTGTACTGGCTATGTCTCTTAACTGTGTCATTGTTTGGTGTGTATTTAAATGTTTTAGTTTTTTACACCGCCTTCAACAATTCTCTAGTTATCTGATGGCGTGTACTGGGTAAGTTACCAGTACTTTTGGTCCATTCATCCTGACACCAGCCAGTCAGTTGTAATGCTAACCCCGCAACCCTGAGCATCAAGAATGGCAGTCACAACTACCATTTTTTAAGGTTTTGGCTTGACCCGACTGGGGATCTGACTCGCGACCTCCCGCATCCCAGTCCAAATAAATGTGGGACTACCCACACCAAAGGCAGACGTTCTACCAAAACACTGCCGAGGCCGTCCACTGTGTTATAGGCACACTGGTGAAAAAAGTTTCTTCTCAATCAGAATTTACTTAACTCTGTTGCTACCTTCAATTACGACAAGATTTTATGGATTCATATAGGTTAAAGTTTAAACATATAATGTTAGTACATGTCCACTACACAGTCAATACAATCAAGGATTTTGCAAGCTGGAATGTACATGCTGGTTTCTAATAAGATGTAAACAATTTTTTTTTTTAATGTGTACAACTAAAGTTGTTCTTTCAGATTGAAATTGCAGGGGTTCGGGGGCGCAGCCCCTGATGTTGTTTTCAGTTGATAAAAAGTTTAGGATGCGTCTGGCAACATGAAATGAAATATTTTAACATTCATTCAAAGGGGCTGATGTTGACCAATGTGTGGCAAATTATCTTCATTCTATATAGGTTTTAACAATTATAGAGATGTTCCTTATATTTTAGTAGACATTTTCAAATACTTCTACTGCGGATTTGTCATATGAGGGAAAGCTTCAAAGCATTAAATTGATGATGTCTGTTTAAATTATTCTTTGATAAATTGGCAGTTAAACTAGATTAGCATGAAATTATAACCTTCAATTGTGAAAAGATTTTATTGATTCATATAAGTGAAATGTACTGTGCATGTCCACTCAAAAGATTTGCATTCTTGAATATGGTTATTTTTACTGACAGGCATAAAAACATTGTTTATATATTATGTTGCCACAAAGTGTATTCAGTTTGACCTAGTCACCTATTGTTCTTTGTTACAAAGTTTTTGTTTTTTTTGTCTTTGCACAGTATAATTGAATTAATGATTAACCTAAATCCGTTCTCACATAAAATAAATATGCAACAGACCATTTTGAAAACATCTAAGCAAAACAAATGGAAAATCTCTTCAAATGAAAGTAAAATTATTGATAAGGGTTGAAATAATTGCTCAATATGATTAACTCTTTCCGTCATACGACAATTCTGCAGCAGATGACTTTGAACGTATTTTGTCAAAGTATAGAAAATCTCTATAATTGAATGGACAACCTATGACTTAAAGAGGAAAACATTGTGGCAAAAGGAGAAATTGCTCATTTTGAGCAATTTCTTCTTTTGTCAATGTATTCAAAAAGCCGTCTGCTGCAGAGGCATCAGAAAACGTCCATATGAGGGAAAGGGTTAAACTTAGTTGTTTGTTTCTTCCAAACTAGGGTCTAAAGCTTGTTCTGAACTTTCTTTCCATCCTCATATCCCTTTCCCAAAGACAGCATTAAAAAAAGCTAGGCCAAAATATGGAAAATCTCTTTGGATAAAAGCTAAACTTGCAAAAGGATGAAATATTCACTATGAGCGTTATCTCCCTTTGCCACAGTGATTTCAAATGTCATTTACAAGTGGGAAAGTGTTAAACAATGTCTCCATCTGTACCACTTTGTCCATTGCAATCCACCTTCATAAGAATGTTCTTTAATGCTTATCCTCTTTGCAATGAAAATACATTTGTTTTGAAAATACTGGCCTGATATAAAAATAATTTGGCCCAATTGTTCATCCTCTTCAAATATTGATTAAATGATTTCAATCCTTGTAAAAAATGGCTTATTCTACTGGTAAATGCATTTGAACAACTTCTTATACTCATGTTTTACATAGCAAATACATGAGATGATATAAGGGACATGGTTGCATAAGTCTAATCAGTAATAAGAATATTATAGTGTTGTAAGATAACAATTCAATGTTAGAAAAGCATAATTTGTTAGGTTTTTATACGCCCGTTTTTTAACGGAACGTATTATAGTTTTACCTGAGGCGTACAGGCGGGCGGCATCCAGTATTTTGTCAGCTCAATAACTTAAGAAGCCTTTGTCCAATCATCTTCAAATTTGGTCAGAATGTGTATTAGTATAATATCTCGTACACGTTTGATAACTAGCTATATCGACAGTTATCGCCCTTTAATTATAGAAATTACCTAAAATTGGTCTTGTCAGCTCAATAACTTAAGAAGCCTTTGGCCAATCATCATCAATTTTGGTCAGAAAGTGTATTGGCATAAAATCTCGGCCAAAATGGATAACTAGCCATATCGCTTCAGTCAATCGAGAGTTAAATTGCCCTTATTTATAGAAATTACCTAAAACTGGTCTTGTCAGCTCAATAACTTTAGAAGCCTTTGTTTAATCATCACCAAATTTGATCAGAATGTGTATTGGCATAATATTTCAGACAAGTTCGATAACTAGCTATATTTCTTTAGTCAATCGAGAGTTATCGCTCTTTAATTATAAAAATTACCTATAATTTGTCTTGTCAGCTCAATAACTTTAGAAGCATTTGACCAATCAACACCAAATTTTGTCAGAATGTGTATTGGCATAATATCTCGGACAAGTTTGATAACTAGCCATATCGCTTTAGTCAATCGAGAGTTATCACCCTTTTATTAGCTCACCTGAGCTTTGCTCAAGGTGAGTTATTGTGATCGCCTTTTGTCCGTCGTGCGTCGTGCGTCGTGCGTCAACTTCTTCTCCTCAGTAACCAGTGGGTCAATTTGGATGAAACTTCACAGAAAGCATCCTCTCAATGACCTCACCAGAATTCCTTCAAATTTTTGGGATCCATGCAAAATTCTGGTTTCCATGGCAACGAAACCGAAAAAACTTCAAAATTCTTCTTCTCCCAAATTGGTTGGCAGATTTTCAAATAATTTTGTAGAAATGTTCCTTGGATGACCCTCTATCAGATTCCTTCAAGCCGTGTTGATTGGTCGAAAAACATGGCCGCCAGGGGGGGCGGGGCTATTTTGCCTTATATGGCTATAGTGAAAACTTAAAAAATCTTCTCCTCCGAAAGTGTAAGGCCGATTTTCAAATAATTTTGTAGAAATGTTCCTTGGGTGACCCTCTATCAGATTCCTTCAAGCCACGTTAATTGGTCGAAAAACATGGCCGCCAGGGGGGGGCGGGGCTATTTTGCCTTATATGGCTATAGTGCAAACTTAAAAAATCTTCTTCTCCAAAAGTGTCAGGCCGATTTTCAAATAATTTTGTAGAAGTGTTTCTTAGGTGATCCTCTATCAGATTCCTTCAAGCCATGTTGATTGATCAAAAAACATGGCCGCCAGGGGGCGGGGCTATTTTGCCTTTTATGGCTATAGTGAAAACTTAAAAAATCTTCTCCTCCATAAGTGTCAGGCCGATTTTCAAATAATTTTGTTGAAATGTTCCTTGGGTGACCCTCTATCAGATTCCTTCAAGCAATGTTGATTGGTCGAAAAACATGGCCGCCAGGAGGCGGGGGCTATTTTGCCTTATATGGCCAAAGTGAAAACTTAAAAAATCTTCAACATCTTCTCCTCAGTAACCAGTGGGTCAATTGGGATGAAACTTCACAGAAAGCATCCTCTTAATGACCTCACCAGAATTCCTTCAAATTTTAGGGATCCATGCAGAATTCTGGTTTCCATGGCAACGAAACGAAAAAAACTTCAAAATTCTTCTTCTCCCAAACTGGTTGGCAGATTTTCAAATCATTTTGTAGAAATGTTCCTTGGATGACCCTCTACCAGATTCCTTCAAGCCATGTTGATTGGTCAAAAAACACGGCCGCCAGGGGGGGCGGGGCTATTTTGCCTTATATGGCTATAGTGAAAACTTAAAAAATCTTCTCCTCCGAAAGTGTCAGGCTGATTTTCAAATGATTTTGTAGAAATGTTCCTTGGGTGACCCTCTATCAGATTCCTTCAAGCCATGTTGATTGGTCAAAAAACATGGCCGCCAGTAGGCAGGGCTATTTTGCATTATATGGCTATAGTGAAAACTTAAAAAATCTTCTCCTCCAAAAGTATCTTGCCGATTTTCAAATAATTTTGTAGAAATGTTCCTAGGGTGACCCTCTATCAGATTTCTTCAAGCCAAGTTGATTGGTCAGAAACTATGGCTGCCAGGGGGCGAGGCTTATATAGCTAAAGTGGAAAAAAAAAATCAGGTGAGCGATTCAAGGGCCATCATGGCCCTCTTGTTATAGAAATTACCTAAAATTGGTCTTGTCAGCTAAATAACTTGTGAAGCCTTTATCCGATCATCACCAAATTTAGACAATATGTTGATGGGCAGAATATTTTGGTCGGGTTCAATAACTTACCATGTTATCTTAGTCACTACACACTTATGTCCCTCAGAATGGCCAAAACTGTACTAACAGTGTTCGCTCTCTAAATTTGCCTGAGTACAACCAATTATCACTAAACTTGGTCTCAAAAAAACAGGACAGTCGTATTTTGTGACATTTGGGGCTGTTGTTTAAATTACAATTAAATTATCACAAGCTCTGATTTATTAGGAATTCCTTTTTTTGGTAAAGAACATGAGGCATTTACTAAATGTGACTTTCTTTGAGGACAAGTTGATCGTAAATTAAATGTGTTTAGCTACATTTTGAGACCTTATAGTTTTAACTGGTAAAACACCTGGTCTAGCCAGGAGTTCTGAGTTCAAATCTCAGTAGGGGAAAAATTACACTGTAGCTAAATACATACAATTTAATCAAGATCAGCACAGCTTTTGTGATAATCCTCAATCCATCATGCAATATCCACCAGCAACTATTTATTTAAACAATGACTGCTTTTAAACTACTTGACCAATTTTAACTGAACTGCACAGAAATATTGATTTGATGTCCTCTTTCAAAATGTTCAAAGGAATAAATTCTGTGTTGAATTCTGGAAACTACCCCATCAGAAAAGAAGTAAAGTGACACAATGTTTAGGTATTCTGGTATTGCTGTATAACTTGGCAGGAAAGTTCCTTATGTAACCCTAAAAATATTCAAATCATATTGATTGGTTGAAAAATGGTATCCGCATGTGGCATGGGAAAAGGAAGTTGCAGGTATAATTTCAAAGTTATAACACTGTTGCATTAATTTTCCCTATGTGACCATCCATACACTTATTCAAGTCATATTTATTAAATAAAAACAAATGTTGCTAGGCATTATCAGAGTGTAGGGTCTTGTTTCAAGATAATTTGGCTTAAAAAAACATTATTTTGCCCTTTCCAGAGTGGTTTAAGATCAATGCTGCCAAACAAACTCAGAAAGGGAGTAAAATAAAAAAATTGCATGTCTTATGTCAAGATAGTTTGGCAAAAAACGTTCTTTAATTAACCCTCTACATAAATTGTTCAAGTGATATTGATTAGTTCAAAGCAATGCTGAAATGTGGGATCAGAAAAATGGTAAAATGACAAATCTGAACGTTTTTCCTCTGCAACTGCTTGTCTGATTTCAAGTTCAGTTGCCAGAAATGTTTTTTTTTTTTTTCAAAATGTTGATGCATTTATCCAAAGACATATAAACATATTTGATATGTTAATTCATGCATTTATTATGGCTATCAGGATATTCCCTCAAACTTCATGGTCATAATATGTTCTATACTCTTTAAAGCTCTTTAAGTGTTCAATATTCACTGGTAAAAGTAGTCTTTGACATTCGGGAAGTAAGTTGACTCACTCGGCTTGAACTTGAACTCTCTACCCCTGGGTGACAACTCTATCCATTATCAATTGAGCAAATAGTAAAAGCGTTAGAGCACAACAGCTTAGTACGTGATTAAATCTGGTGAGACTGAATGCACTTTCCGAAACTTTCTGAGGCTTTGCCTTAATTCATATTATTTATAACAATACATCTCTCTGAACCCGAAATGGTGTTCAGTAATGGAGTGCTACTATAGAGAGATATTTGAAAAAATTCATTGCCGATATTGTAAAAAGACTCTAACTATAGGGACTGAGTCCAGTCCAGATTTCGATAAGTGTCTTCGGAATTCGCATACTATAGCAATGGACTCTAAATATCTCCTCGCTTAAAAAGCATAACGGCAGATGAGTTGTTTGAATTCGTGAGCTACTATGATTCAATCATTTCACTGATATAATATGCTTAGTGAGAACCTGTCACGGAATGCTCGACATACGTGTACATATACAAATCTCTTTACTCGAACCTTTGTTTAAATTTAATGTTGTCAGCCACGTTAAACACCGAGCAAGCAAACACAACACAATTGACCACATGCAGCAAATATACATCTGACCACTTTGAAAAAATCTACGCAAAAATAGTGTAAATCACTTTAAATGAAAGCAAAAGTATTTAGTAGAATTGAACATATTATGGCAACTGGTTATATTGCTCATTATAAGCAATATCTGCTTTCCCCACAAGTGTTCTGAAGGCACCGTTTGTGTCAGGGTAAGGGTTTAAATTACAGGGAGTTAATTTAACAGAGAAAGAGTTTATGTGTTAAGAGTTATCGTTTGCTTTAAACAAGGAATTAAACAGTTAAACTTCGTTCGTTATGTTAGGACATTTTGTTAAAAAAGGAAATCCACCAAGAAAAGAGATTAAAGGTAAACTACATTTAGGAGTCTGTAATATTTATAACAATATATTTCTCTGAATCCGAAGTGGTGTTCAGTAATGAAATGCTTCTATAGAAAGATATATTTGAAGTAATTCATTGCCGATATTGTAATAAGACTCTAACTCTTTCGCCGGGTAGCAAAATGGCATAACCAAGACAGCGTGTCAATGTACTGATGTATTTTATTCAATATTCAATATCGACGTGCTGACAATATGGTAAAAGACTGAAAATATAAAAAAAAGGTTTCAATGTACTTTTGTTTAAATGACTAGCTCACACCACTTTCCCATTCTAACTCACTCCATACTCTCTTTACTTTGATGCATGACAACACCTAAATCCAACAGGTAACGCTCTTGAGTCAAAGCAAAGGAAAATCTAATCTGACACTGTGCTTAACATATGAACACCTCATATACCCATACATATATACATACATACATATAACTTCAAAAGATAAAGTTCAACTCGTTAATAATGTCTATTCACGACTATAAACAGACGTTACAGAGCACAAACTTGCTCGGGACTTTTGACATCACAGAATTCTCGCCAAACTTCTTTAAATCACATTAAATCTGAAAGTTACAGTCAGTGTGTACTAATACAATGTTAATAGAAACATAAATAGTCAAAAACCGTACATTACGTGCCGACACAGCGCTTCCAAAGACATTTTGATTTCCAAAACAGTCGGATCGACTTCTTGCCCTAAGTTCGCGGGTTTTTTGGTGGTTACGTACACATAACATTTTGTAAGAAATACGCGATGCACGATCTATTTCTTTTTTAAAGGTCAAAGAGAGACAACTCTCACAAGTTATGTCACAAGCGTAATGTATCGACCAGATCAGCATGCGCTGTCCGCGAAGACTGATCCGGGCCGACACATTTCGTCTCCAGTAACGTCACACTCCCCGTCTGGTACCCTAGAAGAGGGTTTCACTATCTTAAGCAATATTAGACTAGAATCACGCGATTAATAAAACAACTTCGTTCACGGGACGTAAATAAGATGATGTTTTTTGGTCCTTGGTAATGCGCACTTCAACTTTTCGCACCTTGCCGTCCGCGCTTTTGAATGTATTGTCAATAATTCAAAGTGGCCACTGATTTCTATGAACACGCGAGTCTTTTAGTAGTACGATGTCACCAGTCTTCAGGTTGGGGATATCGACACACCATTTCTTGCGAACCTGTAGGAGATGAAGGTAATCTCTTCGCCAAAGTCGCCAAAACGTATCGGCCAATACTTGAACCCTCTTCCATTGGGCTCTGAAGGCATCCTTTTCCGATAGGTCATTTGACACTGCTGTTAAGATATCCACCTTGCCAGTAAGAAGCATCGATGGTCTCAACATCATGGCTGAGGTAGGATCGGTTGATATCGGCGCAAGAGGTCGGTTGTTGAGAATAGCGGTAACCTCTGCCATGAAAGTTGTAAGAGATTCGTGGGTTAATGGACGATGTCGGGAATCGTACAGAACAGAATCCAACACTTTGCGGGTAAGGCCAATCATCCGCTCCCAGACGCCACCCATATGTGATGCATGGGGTACATTGAAAATCCACTGTATTCCACTATTGTACAAAAAACGCTTTACTGGGCCATCTTCTACCTTGATAGCATCAATGCCCAAATAATCAACTGCTCCAATGAAATTGGTTCCTCTGTCTGACCGAAAAAGCTTCACGGGACCGCGGATAGACAGGAATCTACGCAGGGCATTGATAAAGCTGGAACTGGACATTTCTTCAACCAATTCGATATGTACTGCTCTCGTGGTTAAACATGTGAACAGAATGGCCCATCTCTTGCTATTGGCAGCACCTCTTGTTTTTCTCGTCATAACTTGCCATGGACCGAAAGCATCTATCCCTACTGATGTAAATGGAGGACCCGGAGTTAGCCTCTCCACGGGTAAGTCGGCCATTTTCTGCTGCTCCGTTTTACCGCGCAGGCGCCGGCATGCGAAACACTTGTAAATAAACGAGGAAATCATTCGTTTTACTCCAATCGCCCAATAGCCAGCACTCCTCAGGGCACCCTCAGTAAGAACACGGCCTTGGTGCTTCACAGACTCATGATAGTGCTGAATCAGACGCAATGAAACGTGATGGTTCTTTGGTAGTATAATCGGGTTGATCTCTTCTATTGGTACTTGGTCGTTGATGCGATTAAGGCGTCCGCCAACCCTCAGAAGACAATTGCCATCTAGAAATGGTGAAAGGGCTGCAATCTTGCTGTTTTTTTGCAGACCCCTTTTTTCAGTGATACGTGAAATCTCTGCTGAGAAACATTCTTGTTGTACTTCCTTCAAAATTACTGTTTCTGCAGCTTTAAAATCTCCAATGCAGTCTTGGTTTACAGACTTTTTATGTGAACGGGCAACACGCTTAAGTAATGTTATAGCTCGAACAAGCGACTTCCAAGTCGAGAACCTGTTAAAACGTTCACATCCGAGGTTACAAGTACTTTTTGTTGAAATTTTGAGAACGGTCACATCTGATTTCAGTTCTTTATCTGTATTCGGATTGATTAAGGGAAACGAATCTTTTCCATTATCTTCGCTGTCGAAGTCTTGTAGCCATCTTGGGCCTGAAAACCAGATGCTGCCTTTGAGATTGCTGACATTTGTTGAACATCTAGTTGCGCAGTCGGCTGGATTTCTTGCTGTAGACACATATCGCCATTGTGACGAGGAAGATACTCTCATGATTTTTTCCACCCGGTTGCTGACATATGTGAAAAATCGTCGTGTCTGGTTGCCGATATAACCTAAAACAACCTTACTGTCTGTGAAGTAGGTCATGAAGCTCATTGGTACATCCAACTGTGCTGATATGATCTCGGCTAATTCTGTGGCAAGCACTGCACCACATAACTCAAGTCTGGGGATGGTGTGCCCTTTGGATGGAGCCACTTTCGCTTTACCTAGGAGAAAGCCAACACTGGTATTTCCTTCTTTGTCCCAAACCTTGATATAAGCCACTGCTGCAATCGCCTTTTCTGAAGCATCCGAGAATATATAGACAGCTATTTTCGCAGAGGAGCTAACCGACATTGTGGTAAACATGCGAGGAGTGGTTACATCTTGTAGATTCTGTAGAGATTCTTTCCATTCACTCCACTTCTTCTGATGGTCTGCCGACAGTGGATCATCCCAGTCTACTCCAGGTGGGGTAGCTTCACGGAGGGGAATCTTCCCGCTTATAGTTATAGGAGCGATGAAACCAAGGGGGTCGAAAATACTGTTTACCATTGACAACAGTCCTCTTCTTGTAAAGGGTTTATCTTCCAGCAATATTTGGAAGGTGAAAACGTCTTCTGTCAAATTCCAAGACAAGCCTAAGCTTCTTTGTAAGGGTAAAGTGTCTTGACTCAGATTTAAACTCTTCAGCTCACCTCCAAGATCGTCACTAGGGAAGGCTTTCATTACTTCCAAACTGTTTGATGCGATTTTGTGTAACCTAATATTTCCACCATTCTTAAGCGCAGCTTGGGTTCTCTTCGTGAGGTCAACAACCTCTTGAACGTTTGGCTTTGACGTTAAAGCATCATCAACATAAAAGTTTCGTCTAATTAATTCTCTAACATCGTCATCTGCATTTTCTACAGCCTTGTTCAATCCATATGTCGCCACGGCTGGAGAGGCACAATTCCCGAAAACATGCACGCGCATTCTATATTCGATGAGTTCTTCGTCAGGATTGTTATTCATGTACCAGAAGAATCTTAAGAAATCCTGATGATCAGGATGTACACGGAATCTGTAAAACATCTGTTCTACATCACCAGTAACTGCATAGGCATCCTTGCGGAAACGAAGGAGAATCCCAACGAGACTGTTGATTAGGTCTGGACCAGACATAAGCATATCGTTAAGCGAAACGCCTTGGTATACTGCCGATGAGTCGAACACACCTCTTATCTGGTCAGGTTTCTTCGAATTGTAGACACCAAATAGTGGTAAGTAGTAACGATTACCACCAGTATACATTGGAGCTACTTCAGCAGCACCACTCTCCAGAACTTTTGCCATAAATGTGATGAAGTGAGCTTTCTTCACTGGATTCTTCTTAAGGCTTTCATCAAGAAGCTGTGCTCTTCGCAATGCCAGTTTTCGGTTGTTTGGTATGCCCTGTATATCTTTTTTGAATGGAAGTGGGGCTGTCCAGAAACCATCTTCATCTCTTTTCATCTCTTCTTTCATCAAAAGCAGGAACTGCTTGTCTTCAACTGAGAGTCCAACTTTATCGTCTTCTGGTGTCTTAGTGAAAACTGAATCGCCTCTAAAATCACGCTTGGACATCTCGGATGATATCGAATTCATTTTATTCTCATTTTCCTTTAAATTTAATGAGTATTGGCATGGCTCGTAAATTGTACCTCTACCGTCTGACATGATGGTAGTCTTATTTACTGAAATAACATCTGGTGGATGCACTTTACCTAGGCATATCTCTCCAACAATCACCCAACCTAAAGTCAACTTCTGAGCGAACGGCATTCCTTGCTTCCCGACGACCTGTTCCAAAACATGGTGAGCCTCTGGTAAGTCTCTGCCAATTAACAACTGAATTCTGCACCTGGGATCCAGGTCAGGGATTTCTTTAGCTAAATATTGTAAGTGTCGATAAGCCTTAGCTACGTCTGGAGTTGGTATTTCTGAAACTTCATTTGGGATATCGTCGCATTCTATGATGGGCGGAAGTAGAATTTCAGTGTCGCCAGTTACATTACGTACGCAGAGTGCATGTGCCATCCGCCCTTGTGACGTCACACGACCTGAACATGATGATAGGGTATACTGTGTGTTTTTTCCATGAATCTGTAGTTTGTCGAAGAGCTCTTGAGACCCCAAAGACCTGTTGCTCTGGTCATCTATGATAGCGTAGACCCGCTGAGCCTTTTCGGGATGTCCATACGGATACACATCGACAAGAAGAGTCTTGCTACAGGATTTCCCAATGAATTTGTCGCCGCACAATGTAGTGCATTTTGAAGAAACTGCTTCTAATTTGGAGGGGGGCTCCCCGCCATCAGCATATCTAGTCTGAAACTGATTTGTGTCTATGTGCATGGCTGATGCATGACCTCTGCCACAGTGAGAACATTTTATTACCGTTTTACAGTCACGAGAAACATGTTTTTTGGAATCACAACATCTGAAACATACGTTATTTTCACGAAGGATATTTCTGCGTTCTTCAATTGGCTTAAACCTGAATCCTCTACATTTGTTAAGGGAATGTTCAGCACGGTGAAGAGGGCACCTTTTCAAAAATTCATGCTCTGTTTGATGCTCGGTGGGGTCAACTTCTTGCTTCCGACTGAATACGTTATGTCTGGACCTGTTCTCATGATAGGGAGCTGGTTCGAATATGAATGCTGGATCATTCTTTGTTTCACTGAGTTCCCGGATGAAGGAGACAAAGAAAGTGAATGGTGGGTAAGGTACACACTTATCTTTCTTGTACTTCGCTGCACGAAAGACCCATTTTTCTTGCATACCTGGTGGAAGTTTATTAATAACTGGTGTCACCCCCGAAGAAGAGTCAAAGTATGATAAAAGCGTAGCATACTGCGGATTAGCTTTAATTGATTCTACCTCACAAAGAATGTCAAGGAGGTCATACAGTTTGGTCATATCTTTGTTAAGTTTCGGAAAGTTATGAAGTTTCTTCTTTAACGCGTACTCAACCATCTCAGGGCGGCCATACCTCTCCTCAAGACGAGCCCACGTACTCTGTAGCCCCTTTGCAGGATCATATGTGTTTGATGATCTGATGCTACTGGCAAACTTGCTGGATTCAGGACCCAAGTATTTTACAAGAAGATCTATTTCTTCAAAGGGAGTCAAGTTCAACTGGGAGGCAATACTACAAAAACTAGCCTTCCAAGCAGCATAGGCCTCTGCTTTGTCATTAAATTGTGAAAACCGGCTAAGCTGAAGATCTTTTTTCATAAGAAACTGTGATAGTTCGGTCATTGTATTAAGACCTGAATTAAAGACTGCGGCATGAGGATTAAGCACTGACCCATTACTTATGTTTGTGTTAACATTTGGCATTACACATAGTTCAGGACTCATATCACCACTATTGTTGACTAGTTCATCTGGATTCATTGCGCAATCTTTCACAGTTGTTTCTAACTGATGTTCGACTAGTTCATGACCTGGCACTAGAGAAGAAGGTATCACATTATTGTCAGCTCTTGTTCTTTGCAACATACGCGGTTCACTAGATGACGAAATACTTCTTTTAGCATAAAGATTTTTAATGTCAAGTTTACGAACATATTCTCTTGTGAACTCTTCTCTGTCAGTAACACTATGTTCTTCAAAGTCTAAATCTTCTAAAGCTTTAATTTCAGCTTGAGCTGCAGCATTTTCACTCTCTAATTTGACAATGTCAAGATTAACATCTAACTCGGTTTTCTGCCTCTCTGTTGTTGCGGCCATTTTCTCAAATTGTTCTTTTATTATGGCTTGTTGACGCAGGATCTCTGCTTCTTTCTTCTTGTATATTAACTTTGATTTGTTAATTACTGCTTGTACTCTCTTATTAGATACTACAGAACTTTTGTCGGAATGACTCATAATTTCTACTAATTCTAATCTCTGGTCCCGAATGTTTTGAAACATATTGTCTACTACATTTTTGCATCTCGCATAATATTCTCTGTGACGCGCTAATTCTTCAATATCTTCTTTTGTGTATTCGCGACAAAGAAAGTTCAAAAGTTGTTCACACTGACTAGAGAAATGTCTAAATATATGTTTCAATTTTTCTTCTATAGACTTCAAAGCATTAATGTCACCTTGATGTTTGTCATAGTCAATTACTAATTGTTCTACTTTACTCCAAGCACTTTCTACCTTTTCTTGAAGTTCATTTTTCTTCCTTTCATGTTGTTCTTTTCCTTTCTCTGTCAAAGTTCTTATCCTCCTCCCTTCCTCGGCTGTTTCCTCTTCAACGACTGGCGGAGCGCCTTCCTCAGACATCTTGGTGACTGTGAAGTAATTCTTTTACTCTTTCGCCGGGTAGCAAAATGGCATAACCAAGACAGCGTGTCAATGTACTGATGTATTTTATTCAATATTCAATATCGACGTGCTGACAATATGGTAAAAGACTGAAAATATAAAAAAAAGGTTTCAATGTACTTTTGTTTAAATGACTAGCTCACACCACTTTCCCATTCTAACTCACTCCATACTCTCTTTACTTTGATGCATGACAACACCTAAATCCAACAGGTAACGCTCTTGAGTCAAAGCAAAGGAAAATCTAATCTGACACTGTGCTTAACATATGAACACCTCATATACCCATACATATATACATACATACATATAACTTCAAAAGATAAAGTTCAACTCGTTAATAATGTCTATTCACGACTATAAACAGACGTTACAGAGCACAAACTTGCTCGGGACTTTTGACATCACAGAATTCTCGCCAAACTTCTTTAAATCACATTAAATCTGAAAGTTACAGTCAGTGTGTACTAATACAATGTTAATAGAAACATAAATAGTCAAAAACCGTACATTACGTGCCGACACAGCGCTTCCAAAGACATTTTGATTTCCAAAACAGTCGGATCGACTTCTTGCCCTAAGTTCGCGGGTTTTTTGGTGGTTACGTACACATAACATTTTGTAAGAAATACGCGATGCACGATCTATTTCTTTTTTAAAGGTCAAAGAGAGACAACTCTCACAAGTTATGTCACAAGCGTAATGTATCGACCAGATCAGCATGCGCTGTCCGCGAAGACTGATCCGGGCCGACACATTTCGTCTCCAGTAACGTCACACTAACTATAGGGACTGATTCCAGTCCAGATTTCGATGAGTGTCTTCGGTATTCGCATACTATAGCAATTGACTCTTAATAGCACCTTGCTTAAAAAGCATGCCGGCAGATCAGTATTTGTTCAAGTTACGAACATTTATCACATCAAAATTTTGCGACTTGTTTGAATTCGTGAGCTACTATGGTTCCATCCTTTCACTGATAGAATATGCTAAGTCAGAACCTGTCACGGAATGCTCGACATACGTGTACATATACAATTATCTTTACTCGAACTTTTGTTTAAATAAAATGCTGTCAGCCACGTTAAACACCGAGCAAGCAAACACAACACAATTGACCACATGCAGCAAATATACATCTGACCACTTTGAAAACACCTACGCAAAAATAGTGTAAATCACTTTAAATGAAAGCAAAAGTATTTAGTAGAATTGAACACATTATCGCAACTGGTTATATTGCTCATTATAAGCAATGCCTGCTTTCCCCACAAGTGTTCTGAAGGCAACGCTTGTGTCAGGGTAAGGGTTTACCTTACAGGGAGTTAATTTGTAAAAAAGAGTTTATGTGTTAAGAGTTATCGTTTGATTTAGACAAGGAATTAAACTTCGTTCGTTATGTTAGGACATTTTGTTAAAAAAGAAAATCCACCAAGAAAAGAGATTAAAACTAAACATTTCGTTCTAAGAACTTTCAGATTTGGTGAGTAATAACTTCTAATATTGTTTAATGAAGACGAATATCTCCCTTTCCTATCGTGTATTTTATCAAGTGCAATACATAAGCCTTTATTCTTTACAGCTATTACAGTCGACAACGACTCAAGCCTTTACCGCATACAACGAATGTACAGCCAACGACTTTGAACGAATCTAAGGAAAAATATTTTCTTTTTAATATAAGCATTAGTATTGAGTTGTGTTAAATCATAGTGACACGTGAGACTTTTCAAAAGTCATCTGCTAAAATGTTTCAAAGCAGCTATTAATATGTCAATTCATCTACAATGGGTAAAGGTATTCAAAAACGTGTTCAAAAGTGGTACGATTCAATAATCCATGTTCCAGTATGCTACCAAAACACAAATATAGCCCTTTATGTCTATATCATCAGAGGTATACTACTACTATCAGTTGATTCGATGTTTGAACATGTTTGATGACTCTTGAACAACTATCAATACTTTCATCAGACGTAAAGTCATAAAGTCTTCTTAACGTAAACGCAATCACCTTTTCTTTCAACATGTGTATAAAGTGTCGTCTGCAGTAAACACTTCAAAAGGGGAATTGGTTTAAATGACAGATGACAACTGTATCTTACAACACAATATCCGTTATTGAACCTTGTGTTACAACATACAGATGTTTTCTGAGACCACTGCAGAACATGTCTCTTGTAAACATTCTGCAAAAAAGAGAAATTGCTCATGGTGAGCAATTTCTCCTTAAAAAAAAACGATTCCAGCTGCATTCAATATTTCTGCCTTCATTTATAAAGAGTTCCCAAAGTTTTGACTTTATATGATTTTCGAACTCATTTTCTGCATCTTTGTTGTATGTAGAAAAGGGTTACCCGGTTACCTGAACAGATATCCTTGGAGTTGCCTTCTTTGAAATTGTCTGAATAATGAAATATGACTTCTGGAATATTAGAAGTAAACTTTTGTTACAGAAATGACAACACATTGAGAGTAAAGGAGAAATAGATCTTTTTCCTCACAAGTTTTTTTGAAAATTAAGTATCAGAATTCTTCATCTTTGAGCATATTACTCCTTTTTTCACAAAATTGAATTTGAGGCGTAAATATGGCCTTCAGATATGACTTCTAATAGGAACAAGTAGAGCTGATCCCTTTACTTCATAGGCCACTATTAGATTATTCTACCAAAGGCCTTGATAAAGAGGAGTAAACCAATATTTCCTCCATAATATCTCTCTTTTATTATTCAGATTAATAGTTTTTTTCACAGCAAGACATGAAGTAGTTGACATCCAAAAGAAGATTTTTTAATTGAATAAACTTGAGTATTTTCAAATTTATTCGAAAACATCTAGTCTGAAAGGAATTTGAATATGTATATAAATACTACCGCTCTATTATTCATTTTTTTGGCTCTATGCCTTCTTTAAGTTAAACCCTTTCCCACATACAGACGCATTTTGTCGCATCTGCAGAAAGCCACATTTGAAAACAATGTGGCATCGGCTGTAAATATTCGGTTCAAGCAGTTTAAGGGTTAACAGTCAGACACATTTTGTTTCATTGGGGATATTACGTCGTTTTAAATATTATTTCAATTATATCACGACGACAGTTCAATTATTCGTGATCCGTGGGTAAACGAGCCAATACCAGGCTAGGCTATGTGATTCGCCCAACTCCACCATGACCGCCGCGCATTGGGATCGAACCCAGGACGCTCGATTTCAAATCACAGATATAATAAAAAGAAGATAGAAAAAGGCGTTAAATTGCAACAATGGATGGGTATGGCTAACCGCAAACTCATTTAAGACCCTGGACATCATTCAGGAATATATCATCAAAATAGGTGGTGAATATGACTCTGTTAATAACAGTTCACATGTTGCCGTCGAGTCGCGAAAGCTTAAATAGTAAACGACGCGAACTATTGATCCAGAGATTCTGAGTTCGAATCCCTGCTTGGCTATCATTGGTTCTGATGATTGAGGAATCTATGCTGCGAATTGTGTATCAGTGCGAGAAACGCATTATAATGTGAAATGTTCGCCTTGTTTCAGTTGAATATCTAAAGAATACGGCGTAAATTAAAGTGGTAGATAGAGATGACTGTCGAGTGTTGCGATTGTATACAATGTTTAAATGTATAGGGTAAAATCGAAACGACCATGTATGTGGTGTCGTCAGAAAAGCCGTGATATCTGTTTAAGCGGCGTAAAACACCGTGTTTAAAACAACAACAACACCATATACTTCGAAAACATCTATGCACAATGTTTGAACATCTTTTAAATGAAAGCATACTTATTGAAAGTTGAACACATTATCGCAAATGGATATATTGATCATAAAAAGCAATATCTGCTTTTCCTACAATTCAAAATTCTTAAGCCGCAGGGGCATCAGTTGAGCCGTCTCGCGAAAACCAACATTGTGGACTCTGCGTAAGTATCGATCCGGATCAGCCTTAGCATGCCGCGCAGGCTAACCCGGACAGACAATGTTCGGCTCCTGTTTCAGGAATGATTACTCTATACCTCTATTCCCCTGAGACGGAATGTGTCGGTCCAGATTAGCCTGCGCAGGCTGATCTGGATCGATACATTACGCAGAGGCCATTATGTTGGTTTTCTCACGGAACGGCTAAGTTACCGTTTGTAGCAGGGTAAGGGTTTAAATTGAAGGGAGGTAATTTGAAAGACAAAACTTTGTGTGTCAAGAGTGATCTATTGTTGAAAAAAAGGAAGTAAGACAAATAACCTTGGACAGGGAAGGACATTTTGTTAAAAAAATAAATCCACCATGTCGAAAAGAGATTTAAAGTGAATATTCTCGTCAGAAAAAGAATCGGATTTGGTGAGTAATATGTCTATGTTTACTTTGATATTGTGCCGGCGTCTTAAATCATAAACATTCAATTAAACAGGCAATTTTTGGTAAAATTTAAAAGGAAAGTATCCAGTCTGGATGTTTTGGGATTTAAACCCTTTTCCTGATATAGACCGTTTTAAAGAACAGTATGAAACAAATCGTAATACCTCTTCTTCCTATCATGTTTTAACCCTATGTCATAAATAAGCAATCATTCTTTACAGATATACAATCCCTAAACAATTTCCCAAATACAGCGAATATATAAGCAGACGACTCTAAAATATCTACGCAAAAATAAGGAAATGCTCTTTAAATGAAATCATAACTATTGAGTTGAGTTTAATAAAAAGTGGCAAGTGAATTGTTTTAGCCACAACGTCTTCAAAAAAAGTTTCGATTAAACGTTTTAAAACATACAAATATTAACAGTATCCAATAACCAATAAATCATTTTAAGGGTAAAGGTATTTCAAAAAGTGTTTATATATGGTACGATTTAATAATACATATAGTTGTAAAATTGGAAATGTAAATGCAATCTGTTTTTTTTTTAATCAAGTGTATGAAGTGTAGTCTGCGGCAAATATTTCAATGGCGGAGTAGGTTTAAATCACAGTTGACAACTGTATCTAATAACAGAAGACCCGTTATTGAAGCGTGTATTAGACTCGTCTATAGTTACCATATGTTTACCCTTTTCACATAGGGACGCTATCTGAAGCCTCTGCAAAATACGACGTTTGAAAAACATTCCGGAAAACATATTTAGGCAAAATATTTTCGACTTCATTAAATATTTACTTTTTTCATTGATAAAGAGTTTATTTAGGTGTGCTATTCATGACTTTTTGTTTGTTTCCACTTTTAACTATTTCCTACATATAACACATCTGCAGAAGACAATTATGCAAAATGGAGATGCGTTTTTGTATAGATATAACATTGAGATAAGAGTTTTAAACCTGCTGAATTCCTCCAACTGGTATAGCTATACTTTAACATTGCTCATACATTGAGAAAAGGGTTGTTTAGTAGACTGTTGTTTAGACCGCGTCGGTCATGGCTTTTTCCAATAGGAGCTCATGACTGTGCGGTTAGCAATTTGACTGACTCAATGGTGTCTGGATAAATTGACAAATAGTACTAATAACTTACCCAGGAAATGCCGTGATATAGATGCATCTCTAAACATCCTAAAAGCTGCATACAAACTCCGTGAAAATAAACACAATAGACTACATACAAGAAATATAAATCATACGACCCTGAAAACATCTACGCATACTTCTTAAATGAAAGAATAATTATTGTGTAGAGTTGTAAACATGCTGGTAATTGGATATATTGCTCATTTAAGCAATATCTGCTTTTCCCACATTTTTCTTCAAAGTTCTTCTGCTGGAAAGACATCAGGATAAGGTTTGTATCAGGATAAGGGTTTACATTGAGGGAGAAAATTTGACAGAGAAAAGCTTTATGGATTAAGAGATTTATTTTTCTATAATAGATAACGTTGGGTTGGGTATTACATTTTGTTGAAAATAAAAAAACACAAGAAAAATAGATTTAAAGAGAATATTCTGTTCTAGAAAATCTCCGATTTTGGTGAGTAATGATGTCTATTGCTGTTGTTATTGTTGACTTTGGTCATGCGTCTTGAATCAGTCGGTATCGACGCGGGCTATCAATTCAGGGGTTGTTAATTCGAACCCCAGCTCGGCAAACATGATTTCTTCCGTTTGGCAAATGTCACTGTGTCAAGCGTCATTCCTCTTTCACCAATTGGCTAAAAGTCTTTATGGAAATGCAAAGTATGTTGTGTGGAGTACTGATGTGAGCAATCCCGTAAACATATGAGTTGAAACCCGAGTTGAAATCCGAATCAATCAATCAATCTTAAATCATTAACACTAAGTCGAATAGGTATTCGTTGGAAATAAACATGTATACGCAAAATATGGAAAATCTCTTTAAATGAAATCATTATTATTGAGTTGAATTGCAAACATGGTGAGAAGCGATATATTTTTCTGCAATGTTTCAAAAGATTGTCTGCTGCAGAAGCGCGACAATGTGAGTACATGTGGGAAAGGGTTAAATGTCTCCAAAGCAGACAACTCTTACAACTCTTTCTTCAATTTAAGGGTAAAGGTATTCAAAACAGGGTGCACATTTGGGGAAATTCGAGCACGATGTTCTACAAAAACACAAATGAACCCTTATTCTCAGAGGCATACTTAAATGACATACTTTAATGTCATACGTTAATATCATACTTTAATATCATACTTTAATATCATACTTTAATGTCAGTTGACCCGTATTTTCTTATAATATGAGCTGTTTCACGAGAATACCAACATTGTGGACTATGCTTAAGATATCGATCCGGATCAGCCTAAGCATACCGCGCAAGCAAATCCGAGCAGGAACTTGTCGGCCCGGATTAGCCTGCGCATAATGTTGGTCTTCTCGTGGAACGGCTCATATAGTGAAAGAGTTGAGGATTGATCGAACATTAGTAACTCTGAACACTAGTATAGAAAGTATTCTATAATAGAATTTTAGATCATTTTCAGAAGAAAATTGGAATAGTAAAAAAAGAGAAAAATCCATTGTTTTGACTAAAGGTTTTCAAAGTCTTCTGCTGCAATTACCAATTACATGATAAGATATGTTTGAAGTTGTCTTCTTTGAGAAAACATATTTTGAAATAATTAAGTTACAATATTTACATGCTATGATCTATCCTTTTCACAATAAACATTTTTTGTCACATTTTTTTTCTCTTTTTTTTAAAAAAATAATTAAGCATTTCATGTCCACATGTTATCTCCTGCAATTGTCTCAAAAGCCGTATATATATATTTCAATGAAAGGTTGATTTATGTTCTCATGAGGGTAAAGGCTGAACACGTTTTCCCCTACTACCGAATATTTTAAAACGTGTTTGCTGATTTATTATTCGAATTCTGCAGTTTTTATTTTATCATTCCTTTTTTCGCAAAAAAGGATTTTCGATGTGAGCGTCAGAAGTGGACTGTAAACGAACAGTAAACATTGCTGCTCCCTTTACTTCATAGACCATTTTAGATTAATGTACCTAAGGTCTTGAAAAAGATGAGTAAACGAACAGTTCCGATAGTAATTGTCTTTAAAACAAGTAATTTGATGCATTGATGTATGCGTCAGAAGTGGACTGTAAACGAACAGTAAACATTGTTGATCCCTTTACTTCATAGACCATGATTGTATTGATATACCAACTGCCTTGACCCTTTCCAACATACTACAAATCTGCAGCAGACGATTTTGAAATCATCCTGGCAAAGTAATGAGAAATCTCCAATTTTGGGAGTTTTATTACTAAATAGATATGAAAACATTGTGGCAAAAGGAGAAGTTGCTTATTATGATCAACTTCTTCTTTTGCTACAATGTTTTCAAAAGTCGTCTGCTTCAGCGTTGTCAGAAAGCTTCTATATGTAGGAAAGAGATAAATAAGAGGAGTAAACGAATCATTTTTCAATAATATCTCTCT
The DNA here is from genome assembly GCA_031761405.1 of Serripes groenlandicus. NCBI lineage: Eukaryota > Metazoa > Mollusca > Bivalvia > Cardiida > Cardiidae > Serripes > Serripes groenlandicus. The sequence goes on along the minus strand of JASEVX010000008.1, from coordinate 33,585,070 downwards.
TCTTTTATTCAGGTCTTAGTCCTACAATACCTCTTATTACAAACGTCAGTAATATGCGGTTAACACTGAAGAGAAAAGCTTCACTTAGATTATTCTACTGAGTACTCAAAATACAGGGTTTGACGATCAAATAAGGATTTAATAACATGCAATACGACTCTTATCTAAATTCGTCTATCCATAGTAGAAACACGATTGGCGACATGACATTTGACCATGAGCAACATGTTGTTACACCGTTTGTCGATAATGTAATAAAGGAAGTTATAATGATATAATCTCCTTTTTATGCTTTTTTTTAATTTATTATCAATCTTGATTTTAAAATTAAATAATGTTCATTGTCGACAAATTATTCAAGTGTTAAACCATTTTACGCGGCATTTGTAGTTTAGTTTATTACAATATTGGAATGTATCATGTTAGAAATGTGACTTTATTCCCCCACAATGTTTTCAAAAGGTGTCTGTTGCATAACGTGTGATAAGTTTGTTTAAGTTTATAACATGCATCAATTCTGCAGCAGACGACTTTGAAAACAGTTCTGCAAAAACGTAGAAAATATCTATAAATGAAAGATAATAACTGAAAAATAAAAACTTCAGCAAAAGACATTGAAAATATTTAGTCCATACGGAAACTATATAAATAAAAAAACAATTATTGAATAAAGTTGAAAACATTATGGCAAAAAGGAGTATTTATTGCTCACCATGAGCCGTTTCGTCATTTGCCTCACTGCTTTCGAAATACGTCTGCTGAATTTACATTAGAAGTTGACTGCAAGTGAAAAGGGATTAAATGTCAATACTGACCTTTACATACATGTACCAGTACTGTATCCTTGTTGCACAGAGAAGAAATCATCCAAATTTCTCGATATGTGCAAATTTCGGCTTCTCACATTCTTAGTTCATTTTATTCAACATATAGACTAATTTCGACTTATTTGCAGAAGACGAATTATAAAAATACTATGACAAATGGAGAACATTTCTTACAATGAGCAATTTCTCACTTTGCAACAATGTTTTAACCCTTATCAATAACTACACATTCATTTATGGGAGGTTTACCCTTGATGTTTTCTTCAATTCTTGTTTATTGGAAATGGGTTAATTATCAAACTCTTAGTTGTTAGTACTCATAATAATTGTGGCAGCGAGGCAGGCGTTTAGAATACCAATGTCATAAAATGTTATTTTGTAAGACGTTTTAACAGTCATCTGCTGCAGATTGTTTGTATGTGGGAAAGGGTTTAAATCAGAACTTCATTTTGCTTGCATAAATAAACTCTCGAGTCAACAATTTAATTCAAATTCGATTCAATTTCATTAGGTAAAATAAGCATTTACACGCCTTTAGCCAATACAAGTTGTAACAGTGAACAAATAAGGAAAAAAAAAACAACCATAAAAACATACAAGCAGTATATATGTACAAACATTTCAATAAGATCGAACATTCATTTCGTGATACTGTATTACAACCTGGTATATCGTTAACTGGCAGTATATCATGTTGTAATTTTCGTTCGAAAGTTAAATGCAGCTCGTAAATACAACATTGAGGTTTCTGCAAAAGTTCAAACCCATTATGCAGTCCAAGTTTCGATAAAAACATAAACAGTTCAGTTCATGTAATTTAGTATTATATTATTTTCTTTTTTTTTCAGGTTCACATGCGGGTACTCTTTGCAAAGGCTTTTGACCATGGCCACTAATTTATCCGTACACGGATCGGATGATACTTCTTTCCGAGATTGTGATGTATGCACATTTCAAAATGTGACATCAGAAGCGGTGTCCTACTGTGCGACTTGTATCGAGTATCTGTGCAAGACATGTGATAAAGCGCATAGAGGTTCGAAACTCACAAGGAACCATACAATTTTGATGGGGAGCAATATACCCTCTGCATCTACTAAGACTCACCCGACGTCATCTACCATATTTTGTGAAGATCATACAACAATGATTGTTGATATGTATTGTACGAGCCATAGTGAAGTTATTTGCAGTGCCTGTAAGATTACATCTCATGGAATGTGTAAAATAACTGACCTCAGCCAGCAGACAAAACAAATGAAGAAACATGGCTCTTTTGAAGAAACAATGACACATCTAAAAGATTTGAAATCCATGTATGACAACTTGAAAGCAACGAGAAAGAAAGACAAAAGTAGCTTTAAAGCACATCTAGAGAAATGCCGTGAAGACATGCATCAGATACGAAAGGAAATAAATGAAACATTAGACACCATAGACAATACTCTATCGAAAGAAATCCAACACGCTGATGAAAGGATGACCAAAGAAGCAGAAGGTCATATTGCAATATTTGACGAAATCCTATCTAAAATTATGGAAAAACTCAAAAACCTTGAAATATGCGAGAAAGCACAAGATGGTCAATTGATGTTCGTAGGAATGAGGAGGGCTAGCATTGCACAACATAAGTACGCGGACACATTGGACAAAATGCAACAAGATATACATCAACTCCAAAGTCAATTTAAGATAAATGACACCCTCTATGACGCTATAAAACAAATGCAGTCTGTAGAAAAAGTCCTCGTTGATAGACAAAAGTCTCTGTTAAATATGTCCATATCCGGTAGACGTGACATAGATATTGGAGATACACGTGTATTCGGATGTACGTTCATGCCAGACGGCCATCTCGTACTCGCTTGTGGTGATAAAGGACTCAAACTTCTTGATAAGGACTTCAAGATAAAGTCCCAGTTAAACGAATGTGCATATCGTATAGCAGTCATCAATGACAATGAAATAATTGCTACACAAGGTATCAATCAACAGATGAAAACGGTTGAGTTATTTCCGAAGATGAAAGTGTGTAAAATCCTGAAAATGAATACTAACTGCAAGGGTGTAGATGTGTTTGGGGGTGAAATCTATATGACCTCTGGTTACCTTTTTGCTGGTAATGGTGAGGTACAAGTACTTAACATGGATGGTCAAGTACAACGTAGACTGGGTCTGAATAATGATAAATGTATGTTTCCAGCGCCTGAAAATGTGACCGTCAATAATGATGGAAGCAAAGTGTTTGTATCAGACCATGTCACTCACACTGTCACGTGTCTGGATACACAAGGTCATGTGATCTACGAGTACTCAGATAAAGACTTGAAGTATCCACACGGAATGTATGTGGATTGTGATGGTTACCTTTTAGTCTGTGATAATAGTAGCAACAATGTACATGTAATTGGACAAGAAGGGATAAAAGAAAATATTTTGTTGTCAGAGATAGACGGTGTGAAGAACCCAACGTGTTTAGCGTTCAGACAGAGTGATGGTTGTCTGGTGGTGGGAAGTCATAACAATAAGAATAACAAGCCACTGATCACTTTCAATGCTAAATACGTTTAAATGTTTAGCGTATATCCATATTAGGAACATTGCTGCTGTGTATCAAACAATATTGAGTTCAATTGCTGTAAAATGTTGAAAAAGCTAGACATCAAAACAATGATATAAACTTACGTTTTTGTGATTTTTATACATGTGGTGGAGGATGAGTTCCATTTCTTGATTGTATATCTCGCTTATGATTAGCTCAGGAATTTATACTTCCACACAACATGGAAATCGTCATATCCAACAAGATATAACTATTCAATGAAATAATGGCTGAACCCAGACCGATGTGTATAAAAACACTTGCGAAATACTTGGTAGTCATTAAAAATCAGTAAGTTTAGTTACAAGGAAAGTACTATAAGCTGAGCACTACTATGTTTGCATTTTTTGTATTATTGGGTTAAACCTCATTCTTATACGCATTTGTATATGTTTTGTAAGTTGCGCATAATTGGTTATTTATTTCTGAATATGAGATAAGACATGTTAACGCTCCCTTTCCTGAATGCAACACTAGTGCAACAAACAAGTTTGAAAACATCTGAATCAAAATAAAGAAATACTAACCTATTGAACGTAAAGTAATTTGAAAAGAGATGAAAGCTATTCTGCAAAAGGAGAGCTGAACTTTGTTGTGTCATGATGTTCTAAAAATACGCACTTTCTATAATCGCAAACATAACCTTTTCTAAACTTGTCCCTCTTAAATGTGATGACACTCATGTGAACTTATTATGTAAATTTCTTAATAAAGATATTGTATCGAATTGTATTGTATTGTATTTTATAAAGACCTGTTGCACCTATTTGATTCTCTAAAACAGTACGGACTAAACTGCATAGAAATCATCTGTGGATAAATAGTGAAATCTGGACAAAATGAAATTTTATTCTGGATACAGATGTTGAGAAAATTGTTGGGAAACCTTAAATAACTTGTTTTTAGCATGATCTATTACCTAATATGTTGAAATCCTTTCCTCCATACAACAAATCTGCAGATGACGACTCGGAAACTATTAAGTAAATAATGCATAATACAAATTATAAAAAAAAGCATTGTGAGAAAAGAGGAATGTGTTTGTTTTTAGCATAATCAATTACCTGATAAATTTCAGCGAGATCTCTTTGTAAACATCTCGGGACAATTACCTCAGATCTAGACGTTTTGAAGCGTGGCAAAACGACACCACTGAAAAAATGATATGGCCAAATTGCAAACAGTCAATTATTTTCGAGAGAATTTATATAGATTGGCCATTTAGATAATGTTTGAACAAGAAAAAAACAGTTACGAATCATTATCAATTACCGTTTGGTAACATTATTTCAAAAGCCGATAGCTTTGGAGTCGTCCAAAATGCTACTACCAAATAAACGCTCTAAATGATGACACGACATCTCGAATAACTTGGATTGTCCATTGCAGTAGGTACAGTAAGCGTTTGTGAACAATGTAAAACCCCAACAGTCTGTGCATTTACAGTGTTAACACATTACTTACACATAATCTATATCATCTTTTGTTAACTTGTGCAGGTTCTTTTAAGACTGCTCAGGTGGACAAAGATATCTGAATATACACTTTACTGAATGCAAGCGTTTACCTTTCCCTATTGATGGCCGCAAATCAGTAAATCGAGAAGTCGTGTCATCTAACAGCACCTGAAACGTCTGACTTGATGTTTAATTAGACAGTTAATACTTTCACATGTGCGGACCAATTTGGTGTTTCTGCAACAGGCCACTTTCGAAAACACTGCATGAAACGAAGAAATTGCCATCATCTTCTTTCCAAATAAGATGTCGAGCTTTATTGCTGGAGTGTATTCCTTTCACGTGTCCTTGAAGTCGTCTGCTGCAGATACGTTATACATTAAACATATTTTATTTCTATGAGCTGTTCCACGAGAAAACCAAATGTATGAACTCTGCGTAATGCGTCTATCGAGGTCAGTCTGCGTAGTCCACGCATGCTAATCCGGGCCGACACATTCCGTTTCCTGGGATAGAGATAAAGAATACTGAAAAGTTTTACGACAATTTACAAGTCTTGTATGAATATAAACCATATAGATATATAAAATATGGTTGAGCACATCTAATATCTACGAAGGTTTATGCCCAGGGATATATCTGAATACTTTTATATCATGCAGCATATTTAAATAAAACAGTCTATTATGTTGTTTATTGCAATTTTCATTCGATATATCTGGTCCAATATTAATGTAACGAAGCATTTTGATCAGCACAAGTGCATCTTTTAACAACACATTATTAGCTTATGAAAGAAACGCAGGTAAAGTCTACGTAAATTTCAATAATATGATACCAAAGTTCATGTCTAAAACCCAACAAAAAAGTATCAATTGACCGTCGAAAGCAAGTATATTGTAATCAATATACACGGAAAGGGCTTAAGCTGAGCAAAAAAAGAACTTAGGCCTGATGATACCAGGAAGTAACTGAAATATAGATAAACATTGCATTATGACAAGCAATCATCACATGGCTACTTGCAAATTAATGTCAGTATATTCTCTCTTCATAAAACGATGCATTTAGTATACAAGGATTATCTATTTGTAAATATTATATAAATGAACAATATACGAGTTGTTTTGTGTATAATTAAGGGCTCCGTTGCGGATATAGTGTATAGCGTTACTGTCTTTAGCATATGTACGAGTATGTTCAATAAAAAATTCTAACACAGGCTTCAATATTATCGTCACTCAATATTGATCAATATTATCCAACCTCCGTTCATGTTCATGTTCAATAATAGAAAGTATCCATTTTCTGTAAATATATTCGAAGTATTAATAGTATGCAATATATTTGCTGACATATTGACCGATTGGTTGTGTGTTTAAAACAAGTTCTTAACACATTTGACATATTGAACCACTGTTTATTCTCTAGATAATTATTGTTTGAAGAAAGGTCTGAACATTGAGCAGATCTACATTTAAAGATGCAATTTATATTTTAAAACCTTAAAACAAGTTAATAAACCATAACAAACTACAAAGTAAGGGCCAATTAGACCCAAATCGTCGGACAAGTGTCATTTGTTAATTGGAAAATTTGAATACTTGTTGTTGTTATAGTATATTACACCATTTTAAACATTTTAAGCTCGAAGAAAAAAACGTCGGGGAATTGTGGTTAGTATGATACTCTTGGCGTAGTCGTCAACGCCTGCGTCGTCACAAAACTTTAACTTTACCTTTTAACTCAAAACCTCTGAGCGCTTGTTTGATTTATATCTCGACGTATACTGGGTAAATTACCAATACTATTGGTTCATTTATCCTGAAAACAGCGGTTCGGGCGTTATGCTAACCCCACAATCCTGAGCGACAAGGAGGGTAGTCAGTACTTCCATTTATACAGTCTTTAGTTTGAACCGGCCGGGGATCGAACCCGCGCCTTCGCACAGCGAAACGGTCTCACAAAATATGAAAAGAGCCGCGTAAAGGGATTCGGGATATCGTTGCAACACGAACATAGTATCACTTATGGCTCAGGGTTTGTTATGGGTTTTACGCCACTTTCAACAGCTAGGGTCATAATGCGGAGGACAGGAATGTGATAATGCTCTTACACCTAAAATATACTTCGATAAAAAAAAATAATAAGGTATGAAAAATGAATACGACCCACTTTCTGAAGTTCAAGAGTTCCATTGACTCAAATATTTCAGTCCCTATTAACTTGCTTTTATGTTTCAAGCTAGGATCAGGCTGTGACTGCCTTTTCATTTTAAATTGATTGTCCGTCCCCAAGTCAGAGGGGCTATGGTGTATGGCCAATACAGAGCTGTAGATAAGCAGTGTTTTGATTTTTCTAAAATCCTTATTTTATCCACTAGCCATATGTTGTGACGATTGTTTTGGGTACCCACAATATATGGTTTGGTTGGATAAAAAGAGAGATATTGTGGGAAAAAGAGCTGTAAAACCCTCCTCATCTGGACCTTTGGCCTATATGTTAGTGGGTCTACATTTATATAATACCTGAATGGTGCTCTGCGAGGACAACAGTACTTCATTTTCGACCGGTATCGACTGGGATCAAACTACGCAAATTTGTCGCGTTGAATTTGTCTAAATGTATGACAGGTTACTATACATGGTCAGACTGATGTCACTGTTGCTATCTTGACCAACACATAACATAATATTAGGCGTCCCGTGATCAGCAACATTGTGGTCTCTGCGTAAAGTATCGACCTTGATCAGCCTAAGCATGCCGCGCAAGCTAACCCGGACATACACGTTTGGCCTCCTGTTGATTTTCTGTTTCGGGAATCAGTTCTCTATACCTCTATCCCCTGCGTCAGTATGTGTCGGCCCGGATCAGTCTGCGCGGACTGGGCAGGCTTAGCTGGGTCGATACATTAAGCAGAGGCCATACTGTTGGTTTTCTTGCGGGACGGCTCATATCCTTTTCCCCAGGTAGATGTGTTTACTTTTAATTTACCTTCGTTGAATTTGAAGTAAGAAAACTCCTATACATTAATACTGTTATAACATATTCATGACAAGTTTACTATGCGTAACCAACGCAGTTTCTTTACTTTTCATCATGTTGTGTTTGTTTTCCTGTGATTTGTATGTCGTTTTCAACATTAGTTCAGTTATATCATGGCGACAGCTCACTTATGCATGATACCTGGGTAATCAAACCAGTACAAGGCTTTGAAATGTGCCTTGCCCCCTATTTGACCTCTATTTCCGATACGAATTCGGGTGAAATAGTACTATTATGGCTAACACTTGACTTACAGTTATTGTACATATTATAAATTACTTTAAGAACTTTCCAAATTATATTATTTTGTAGTAACTTATGCCACAATCCTGCCCTCAATACCTTATCGAATGCCTGAGAAAAATCTATAAAAGCACAAAATACCTTTTGCTTTTTCTTTCTTAACATTTCAATTATGGCTTGCAGTGCAAATAAATGGTCCGATGTAAAGTATCATTTCCTGAAGCCGGCTTGGTTTTCATGCAATGTATTACTATCTTCTAGATACTTTGTTAATCGTTGGTAGACAATTTCGGATCGTTATAGGCCTTTAGTTTTTTGGGTCAGTAGAGTCTCCTTTCTTTTTATATATAGGGATGATAGTACCTTCTAGCCAAGATTTTGGAAGGTAACTTGTATCGAGGACTGCGTTAATTAACTTAGTATAGATTTGGATTAATACGTCCTTTGAACCTTTGATATAATCATTTGTTATTTCATCTATTGGGTTCATGGTGATGCTTTTAACATGTTGGTAGAATTCATCTATACTAGGGGATTTAGTTTCATTCGACTTCGGTTTAAGACTATTGAGAAATTTCCAATATTTCTTTGGATTGTTATCACTTAAGTTTCTGAGTTTGTCGGAATTGGCCTTTTTCTCCTTTTTAATAAAGAAGTCCATAGTTCGGCGATAGTCTTAAATTTACTTACTTGTTGCAGACGACACCTATTAATATAATTTTGGTTATTGTTGTAAACAGCCTTAGCCTCGTGATATATTGTTATGGCTTTATAACAATTTGGACCAAACCATGACTTATGTTTTGCTCTATGTTATGAGGATATTTGCTTTTCCTTGGCAAACGTTTTTTCGTCTGAATCACGAAATATATGCTTTACACACTCTGTGATATTTTCAATATCTGCTTGACACACTCTGTGAAATTTTCAATATCTGATTTACACACTCTGTGATATTTCCAATATCTGCATAGATGAAGTTTGTAATTCATAGAATAGGGATTGGAGGTGATTTGTATTTAAGTTATTGACAAATTAATTTTTTAAACTATTGTCCGATTTAATTTTAAAATCGCAACAGTGTGGATAGTTTGTTTTATTCGAATTCGTGTCATGTTCATAATTAAACTCCCAAATAAGAGCGCTATGCCCATCTGAGAACAATAATCGATTACCTATTTTTCTCAAATATTAAAATTACCAACGTTTTTATTTTTAATCATTCTGCCGTTTAGAATAACAATGTTATTATTACAACATATTTAGATTAATCTAAAGCCACGTGTATTAATTCTTAAATCGCGTGTGCTAGTTCTTGAGGCACATATGCGTTTTCAAGGACAGCATATCTATCAAAAAAGATTGAGATTCGTCATCAACATTTAATAATTCGTTCATGAACGGGTCTGATCGGACAAAATCCTTCATTTTGCCTGTTCTAGAATTAGTTTCGCCTGCCAACTGAACATGTTTATAATCGCTACACATTTTAGTAATCTCTAATTCGAATTCGTTAAGATCATCATTATTATAAAATATTGAATTTCCTGGCGGGAGGTATATACCACTAAGAATGAGGTCATCACTTAGATAGTCTAGCATTTTATAAAATCTGACCCACATAATATATTCTGAATTAGTGTTTAATATCTTAGTATAATCTGACAACTCTGTTCTAATATAGACTCCAATACCACCAGATGTCCTTTTATATTTCTGATGTCTATTGTTAGTATAATAAAAAAATATATATATTTCTACCATATCGGTAAAAGTCAATGTGAGTTTCAAGAACACAGCAAACATCATATGTGTTGACATAGTCAATGAACTCAGGGAAATTTAATATCTTTTTGAGTCCGTTCACATTAAGACATCCGAATTTGAGGCTGGTATCAACACTGGCATTCTATGTGTGATGATTATTAGGGGACTGTATTTTTATCCCAAGGCCGATTGAACGAAGAATTGTGAGATCCCATATGAGGTCGAGTCGATGATTCACGTCGGTCGGGTGCGTGTGGGCCCAGAGCCACGAGATCAGCTGCGCCCCTGCAAATTCAGAGATAGTTTGTCAGTAGACAGTATGGTGTCCATGTGCGCACATGCATCATGTGATCTTCGAAGGTATGTGATATCGGTAAAATACGGTTTGTTAATGGCCAATCTAGTATTGGGCTGTATAGTGTCCATATGCGCACGTGCACCATGTGATCGGAGTGTGTACTATAAGTAATCAAAGTACTGAAAGTGCTGAATGCGGGGGATGTTGGCTCTAGAGTGTTAACACGATTTTCCTTTGACCCAACATAACCCATGTTAGAACTTGACCTAGATATCATCAAGAAAAACATTGTGATAAAGTATCAACAGGCTCAAGCTAAAAATGCAGTATCCAGAGTGTTAACAAGATTTTCCTTCAATTTGGCTTAGTGACCTAGTTTTGAACCCGGCATGACCCATATACAAACATGACCTAGATATCATTTAGATAGATTATCAAGCTGCTGTAGTCAAAAATTATGCTTCTACAGAGTTAACAAGATTTTCCTTCAATTTAGCCTAGTGACCTAGTTTCTGACCCAATGTGACCCATATTCGAACTTGGCCTAGATATCATATAGATAAACATGTTGACAACATTTCAAGCTGCCTTAGCAAAATAATGTGGCTTATACAGTATTAACAAGATTTTCCTTCAATTTGGCCTAGTGATCTAGGTTCTGACCTAATATGACCCATATTTAAATTTGACCTAGTGACCTACTTTTTGACCCGACATGACTCATGTTCGAACTTGACTTACATCATCAAGACAAACATTCTGATAAAGTTTCAACATGCTCAAGTTAAAAATGTTGTCTCTAGAGTGTTAACAATATTTTCCTTCAATTTGACCTAGTGACCTAGTTTTTTACCTCAAATGGCCCAGTTTCAAAGTTGTCCAAGATTCGATGGAGATCAATGTTCTGATAAACCTTCATGAAGATCCGATGCCAAATGTAGCCTGTAGAGTGTTAACAAGGGAACATGTTGACGATGCACGACAGCCGTATTTCCGTATTTTTCATAACAGGGATTTTCTCAAAAGGTTTTTGCGCTACCCGCTTTCAAGCTACTCGTTTTCCATGAATTTAAAAGAAACATTTAAGATCCTGATGTCTAACTTAAATTTCTAAATTATGTATACAACTTCATTGATTAAAACTTTACATTGTGTAGGTTTACTTTGTATAATGTGCATACTGTTTAGCTTGTTGTGAAACGTATTTAACTGATCACTAGACAATCAAGAAAAATTGTCAATTTTGAAAAAAAACGGGGGGCAGCACACAAAATTTACAAATTTACACTTCCTGAAAGCTGGGCATGACAATATACGGAGGTATTCAGCATAGCTGAATCCCCCGCATAAAAACCGGTGTATCAATGGCAAATATATTACGCTTCATGATGAGGCTCCAATTGGGAAACATGTCCGATACAGCTCTACCATTCGTGATGAATTTAGCTGGGTAGACAATGCTCACTTTTTTTCAGGAGAGTTCTTCCTCAGATATTTTGTATTTACGCCATATTTCGCGCCTTGCTGCATGAATTTCTTGAGGAAAGTCACGATTAATGTTAAACATAGTGATTTTCAGTTTATTTGCATTGGCAATAACAAGTTCAGTATCCCTGGAGTCGAGGACAAATACAATAATAGGCCTTGTTGAACCTCTATTAAATCTGCCTAGCCAGTGGGGTCTAGGGATATGGGGACAAGGACTGATACCAAGGCGTTTGTACAAGAATTTGGCAATTTTATCTGAACAATTCACGCCCTGCTCTTCTTCAATACCCCCAAATATTAGGTTGTTGCGTCTGCTGCGAGCCTCAAGGTCAATATATTTATACTCTAACAGGGTCAATCTTTCGTCATGAATAGATAATACATTGTATACATGATGAACCTTGTTTTGCAGATCGAACCATTGATCCACTTTGTTATGTATTTCACGCATCTCCTTGATTTGATATTTGGCTCATGTTTTCATCTGTTAAACGGAGTCTTCAATATTTTTCATAAAAACTGGACAGTGGAAAAAAAATGGCTGACCACTCTCTTGACCGGAAGTATAATCAGTGTCTACACCAACGACATATCTGATCTTAATTTAATCAGTTAAGAAACCAACGACATGTTTGCAATTGGATCAAATGTCATCATTTGTGCCATCAACTAAATGTTTTGTAATTTGATCATAATTTCATCAGTTGTGCCATCAACTAAATGTTTTGCAATTTGATCACATTTTCATCAGTTGTAACACCAACTACATGTTTGCAGTTTGATGGTAGTTTCATCAGTTAAGAAACGCCATGTTTGTAATTTGATCTTAATATCATCAGTTGTGACACCAACTACTTATTTGCAATTTGATCATAATGCTATCACTTGTGACACCAACTACATGCTTTCAATTTGATCATAATTCATAAGTTGGGACACCAACCATATTTTTGCAATCTGATCACAATTACATCAGATTTGACACCAAATAAATACAAATTTGATCAGAATTTAATCAGTTGTGACACCAAATACATGATTACAATTTGTTTAAAATTTCATCCGTTTTGACATCAAAATAGTATACTGATTTTAGAAGAATTGAAAACATTTTAGCAAATTAATAGAATTTTTGTAAGGGTTTTTGATAAATCCCTTTTAGGCAATGAATCCCCTTTTCAACAATGATTAATTGAAAACCTCTACTACAGAATCACCCCGAAGAAACGTCTGTATCGGTTTTTTGTATCCTTTCCAATACTGAATTTTTAAAAATGGACTTGTCCAGCTTTCCATTTAAAAGAGTCAATAGACAACTCCAGGGATAGCAATTTAAACTGTCAAGTTGATCTATCAACAATGTAGCGCCTAGTCTGATGGCACGAAAACACCGGCTGGTCTGAGGGTTCACAAAACCGACCTCAGCAGGCAAAGGGTCAATCCCTTAAGAATTGCATCTTTTTAACGAAATCATTGACATGCAATAGTAATTTCGTTCACTGTATGTTAAGGTCGCTCTTTTATGACTTTCATTTGCCCTTCGATGTAATAGATGTAATAGACTGGCTGCATTATTTCAAACAGCGGTTCCATTTGCGAAACAAAAGTACTCCAAAAATTAAAAGACAAAAGTGACTGGATCAGAGAAATAAACGTAGTAAAGTCATCCATATCTAATACATGGAAACGAATATTGAAGTCGGACATTTCCCTTAAAACAAACGTAAACATTAAATTAACCCTACCACATCAAATGTTCCTCAAATTAACAAATAATGACGTATATTCAATATTTCAAAAATCTTACTTTGAAAAACCATACATTCACAAGTACTGGAATGATACTCTCAAAACCCAAATCAACTGGGCCGACATTTACTGTTCTATTCATATAAACTGCGCAAACAACAGGATCAAGCAGTTTAGATATAAATTGATCCACAACATAATTGCTACAAAACATAATCTTAAAAAATGGAAAATATCAGATAACGATATCTGCTCTGTTTGCGGTGACACGGAAACTATAAAACATTTCGTATTACAGTGCAACAGTATTGTGCACGTTTGGCAACATATTATTGTTTTCTTTTATCCATTGGATACGATAACGTAGTTTGTTTAAAATCTCTTGTAACAGGCTACAAACCCGAAGCAAGAGAATATGATGATATAAATTTTATACTGAATATTATTTCATTTACGGTCTACAAATCCTACTTCATGTCTAACATGAGAACAAAACCTATAAACATACTTATTACTCTGAAAATGAATGCAGAATCGCACTATATCATAACCGCAAAATACATTTGAAAACATTGATTGATCGATTGATGAGCTTTATATGACTTTGTCAACATTAAGATTATTTCCTACACTTTCCTTTTATCACAGAATATTTCCAGGTAAACTCTTGTGTTTTTCGTATGTTTTTTCGCACTTTCAAACAAGAGTATATCCGCATTGGGACTCCTATTACAGTGAAATGCTACAGTAATTGACAATAATCTTGCTTACATTGTCGATCAAATAAAATTGTGATAAACGCAGGTCGATCTTGATCACCAATGATTAAGGTTTTCACTTCCGCACAGTCTGGTTACATTTTCTCACTATGTTTTCATAAATTCTGTGTTGTGTGTACACATACTTTGTTTACTAACTGATAACAACTATGTGTAAACACGTAAATGAAACTCAAAAACAAATCTATAAAATAAAACATTGTAGTAAAAGAAGAATTTGATCAAATTTCTCCTTTTTCCCACACTGCTTTTTTCAAAACATATTACGCTACAGAATGAAAAGAAACTGCCCAGACTCCTTATAGGTGATTCATTAGGTAAATTCATATAATTTCCTTAGGCTACAAATAGTATTCTAGTAACAATTTGTGTAAGGTATGAGGGAGGATGGCCACGACCTCTCCATACCTATGGACGTGGCAAATAAAGTGTAAAAAAAAAAAAAAAAAAAATAGACTGGCTGCAAGTCAAGTACAGATCTGTTCTGTTTCAGATTGTTTTATTACAAATATGCTTGTATTGTGCATTCAGCTTTCAGCATTTTTCAAGTTCTATCACGGTATTTACTTGGTGAGTCACAGATCCAATTTCTTCTCCTGCCAGTGATTCGTTATGCTAACCCGACACTCCTGGGAAAGCCAACACTTCTATTGTTATAAAGTATTTGGTATGACCCGACCAGGGATCGAAGAACCCACGACCTTCCAAACCCGAGAAGGACACTCTACTGTTACATCACCGAGGCGGTTGAATTATAAAAGATCAATTTCTTCTTTTGCAAAAACAGTTTCTTCTGCCCCCCCCCCCCCCCTCCCCCCCCCCCCTCCCCTCCCCCTTTCATACAGCAGTTGGATGCATATGCAGCCAACAACGGTTTTGAAACATTTTGACAAATGGGAACAGTTGCCCATCCTTTTGCCACAATATTTTCTGTTCTGTTCATTGATTATTATTTCATTTATAGTTTTGTTTAGGTTTTTTTCTTCATGATTGTCGTATGTGGAATAGGGTTATTGCTGATCTATAGCTCGGGTCTGTATTTCGCACTCCAAAATACTTATTAGACAACCAAACCCTATATTGTGGGTACGAAAATTGAGACGATTTTGTTAAGTACCCACAGCATAGGGATTGGTTGAGTCATAAGAGCGATTTTGGTGAGAAAAGAGCAACTTACTCCTGCTCTGGTAATGGACACTAGGTATATCATTCTTTCTCTGACACGGATGACTTTGGACGCCCCTTTAACAGGCTACATTTGAAGAAGATGAATATTGAAAAGATTGTGACGTCTGCTGGACATTTAATGTATGTGGGAAAGGGTCAAAAAGGGTTAAACACCGATACAGACGGGAAGGTCACGCACCGAATGTCGTTGTAGATATGAGCCGTCCAACGAGAAAACCAACATTGTGGACTCTGCGTAAAGTATCGACCCGGTTCAGCCTTAGCATGCCGCGCAGGCTAATCTTGACAGACACTTTTCCTCTCCTGTGGATTTTATGTTTCAGGAATCATTACTCTATATCCCTCTGAGACGGAATCATCGGCCCGGATTTGCCTGCGCGGACTGCGGAGGCTGATCTGGCTCGATACATTACGCATAGACCATAATGTTTTTTTTTCTCGTAGGACGGCTCAAATATACGTGTAAATACGTTTTAAACAGAACAGAACAGAAAAGAACATAATGACATATACATGTATTTATAAAACAACTATACAAGCCGAGCATATAAGCTCTTTGTGCACATCATACATATTTAACATACATGGTAAGGAAAATAAGTGTCAAAAATTCATAGATACATACAGATAGATGGATAGAAAATCGGAGAAGACATTTGAGCCGAATTACGAGAAAACCAATATTGTGGACTCTGAGTAAATTATCACCCTGGATCAGCACAAGCATGCCGCGCAGGCTAACCCTGACAGACACTTTTCGCCTCATGTGAATTTTCTGTTTCAGGAATCGTTACTCTATACCTCTATCTCCCAGAGCCAAATGCGCAGGCCGATCTGGGTCTATGCATCACGCAGAGGCCATAATCTTGCTTTTGTCGCGGGACGGCTCATTTATAGATACATTGATTCAATGCTGATGATACCAATTGTTGGAGGTTAGATGGTTAGACGAAATAATCGAAAAGAACAACAACAAATCAGTATCTATAAACTAAGGAAGAATGATATCCGAGATCAATGAAACATTTGATTACTCCATATTATCGGTGCAAAAAAACACACAAAAAACAATAAAAATAACCAAAACACCAAATTAAAAAACAAAAAATAAGTAAATGTTCACTCTAGACGAAATATCACAGTTGAAATTAAAAAAACGTAAAATCAGGACAACTATGCGTTAAATATTGATTAACACTTTCACATTTGTAGACTCATTCTAATGACTTCTGAAAACATTGTGACAGAAGAAGAAATTGCCCAAATCGAGCAATTTCTTCTTTTGCCACAATGATTTCAACTTATTTCAGTAAATATGCCCTTATTTATAGATAGTTTCTATATGTTTGTCCTTTTGTTTCCAAAGTCGTCTGCTGCAGATTTGTTGTAGTTGGGAAAGGGTTAAAGAGTATTCTGGACCTTGTTTCCGACTTGTACAATGGGAGTGTCCATGGGGAAAACTTAGATCTTAGAATACAAGAAATACTGCGGAAGACAGTGTTGCAGTGGTAGAGCGTCGACCTCTCGTACCAAAGGTCCCGCGTTCGAATCCCGTAATGAGCAGATTTAATCTATAAACTAATCGTTGACCTCTTATGATTATTTAGTTATCTGCTTTGTAACTGTCTGAGTCTGAAGCGTCCGCTTCCGTTGCGGGATGCCAGGGGTTCGATCCCCGGCCGGTTTATTAGCTTTCTTAGCAATTTCTCTTATCGTCACAATGATTTAAAATGTCGTGGATGTGGGAAAGGATTAAATATAGATTCATAGATTCATAGGTATATGCATGTAGTCCTCGTTCAACTCATATGATATCATATGTGTTGTCTGCTTTACAAATATGTGAATATATTGAAAAAATATGTGAATATATTGAAAAAATATGTGAATATATTGAACAGTGAATATATTGAACAAATATGTGAGAAATATGTAGAAAATGAAAACTTGCTGGTTGTGAGCAATTTCTTCATTTCCAACATATCTTTGTAGGTAATATTGTGGAAAAGGCTAATGTGTCGACTGAATCAGGGAAACAGTTGGGCAAAGATAGCATGTCAGGTCAGGTCAGGTCAGAAAGAGCATCAATACATGCAACATTCATGGCACCGTCATGTCATTCAACGCCTTAATATGAGCCGTCCCACGAGAAAACAAAAAGTGTTGACTCTGCGTAAAGTATCGACCCGGACCAACCTGAGCATGTCACTCGGCTAACCCGGACAGGCACTTTTCGCTTCCTGTGGATTTTCTGTTTCAGAAATCATTACTCTATACATCTATCCACCTGAGTTGTTATAGGTGACCTAAATCAGTCAAGCCTTGAACCCTTTCCCACATGCATACGCTACATGCCACGTCTGCAGTCGATGACAATTGAACAAATTTGTGTACTGGCAGGAATTTCTCATATTGATAAATCACAATGTTTCACAATCTCTTTTCAATAATTAAACATCCGTTTGTAGAACTATCGAATCGTTTTGTCTAGATTTGTTCAAAGCAGTGTGCTGTGGTTCGTTCATAAAATGGGAAAGGGTTAAGTTAATTAATTCTCATTTTTTTTGACATTCATAAGGATTTATTTTATGGAGAAATAATAATGAGGTTTTAGTTTTTGATTATTTTCTTTATCAGATGTATTTACATGTATTATGCTAATGTTATCTTCCCCCCCCCCCCCCCCCCACACACACACTTCACACATACACTTCACACATACAACACATATGCAGCTAATTGAATAGAGTTGAAAACATTGTGGCAAAAGGATATATTGCTTATTTTGAGCAATGTCACCTTTTATCCCAATGTTTTCAAAAAGACGTCTGCTGCAGTGGCGTCAGAAAGCATCTTTATGATGGAAAGGATTTGTTTTTTTTAATGCATCTGCGTACAGCTTAGACACAGGCTAGCATAGTCTTGACAGCGTCTTGACTATCCTTGAGATGAGGTGTGTCAATAACACTTTACCACATATAGATGCTCTCTGACGAGGTTTGCAGCAGACGACCTTTGAAAACATTTTGATAACAAAAAATTGTTCAAAACGAGATATTTTGACGTTTTGCTACAATGTTTTCAACTCATGTTTATAAACATTGGACAATAGGACGAAACATTTATTGATATAAACTGTAAAATTTCTTGTCACGTTTACAATATATACACAAATTACAATTATCACACACACACACACACACACACACACACACACACACACACACACACACACACACACAAACAAAACACCATCAATCGTATATGAGCCGTCCCATGATAAAATCAACATTGTGGACTCTGCGTAAAGTATCGATCCAGATCAGCCTAAGCATGCCGCGCAGGCTAACCCGGACAGACACTTTTCGTCTCCTGTGTATTTTCTGTTTAACGAATCATTACTCCATACCTCTATCCCCCTGAGACGGAATATGTCGGCCCGGATTAGCCTGCGCGAATTGCGCAGGTTGATCTGGGTCGATACATAACGCAGAGTCCATACTGTTGGTTTTCTCACGAGACGGCTCGTATAATGATAATCTTATTATAGAGGTTGGCCATATTTTAACCAGATGTTTACAAAATCTTCTGCTGCAGATTTGCTGCATATGGGATGGGGTTGGGACCCCTTATTGCTGGACTCGGTTAATATGGCTTATATTAATCTCCAAAAATAATTTGAGCCGTTCCACCAGAAAACCAACAATATTGACTCTGGGTAATGTATCGACCCGGATCAGCCTAGGCATGTCTCGCAGGCTAATCTGGAAATAAACTATTCCCCTACTTTGGATTTTCTGTTTCAAGAATCTTTACTCTATACCTCTATCCCCCCTGGGAAGGAATGTGTCGGCCCAGACTGTTGGTTTTCTATTTCATTTCTATTTAGAATTCATCCTTGTTCAATCATACACAGCTTTATCTAAATAATTAAAATAGTAATAGAAATAAAATGCACATGGCAATCCATCTATCAATGTCGCATTGTAATGAAAAACAAACTGTTATCCTTTCCCAAATGCAGACGCTTTTTGACGCATACACGTAAGCCCTTTGCAGCACACGACTTCTGAAAACAAAAGGAGAATTTATAATGAGCAGATTCTCCTCTTTTCACAACGTTTTTAACTCTTTCCTTCAGAAAAAAGTTCACTATTAGAGATGTTGATTTTGATAATTTTTGTATGTTGGAATGGGTTGTAAGGACACGCACAATAGTGTGAAATCCTCTTTACATGTATGTTGGAAAGGGTTTAAAGAACACGCACTAGAGTGTTAAATCCTCTTTACATGTATGTTGAAAAGGGTTAAAAGAACACGCACAATAGTGTGAAATCCTCTTTACATGTATGTTGGAAAGGGTTTAAAGAACACGCACTAGAGTGTTAAATCCTCTTTACATGTATTTTGAAAAGGGTTAAAAGAACACGCACAATAGTGTGAAATCCTCTTTACATGTATGTTGGAAAGGGTTTAAAGAACACGCACTAGAGTGTTAAATCCTCTTTACATGTATTTTGAAAAGGGTTAAAAGAACACGCACAATAGTGTGAAATCCTCTTTACATGTATGTTGGAAAGGGTTAAAAGAACACGCACAATAGTGTGAAATCC
This sequence comes from Serripes groenlandicus, assembly GCA_031761405.1. Lineage (NCBI taxonomy): Eukaryota > Metazoa > Mollusca > Bivalvia > Cardiida > Cardiidae > Serripes > Serripes groenlandicus. The sequence continues at coordinate 33,565,014 of JASEVX010000008.1, read as the reverse complement.
GCTTTACATGTATGTTGTAAAGGGTTAAGAGAACACACACAATAGTGTGAAATCCTCTTTACATGTATGTTGGAATGGGTTTAGAGAACACGCACTAGAGTGTTAAATCCGCTGTACATGTATGTTGGAAAGGGTTAAAAGAACACGCACAAGAGTGTTAAATCCTCTTTACATGTATGTTGAAATGGGTTAATAGAACACGCACAATAGTGTGAAATCCTCTTTACATGTATGTTGGAAAGGGTTAAGAGAACACGCACAATATTGTGAAATCCTCTTTACATGTATGTTGGAAAGGGTTAAGAGAACACGCACAATAGTGTGAAATCCTCTTTACATGTATGTTGGAAAGGGTTAAGAGAACACGCACAATAGTGTGAAATCCTCTTTACATGTATGTTGGAAAGGGTTTAAAGAACACGCACTAGAGTGTTTAAAGTTCACTTTTAGAGATGTTGATTATTTTTGCGAAGACTGCTTCTAAATCGTACATGTACATGTATGTCGGAAAAGGTTAAAAGAACACACACTAGAGTGTAAAATCCTCTTTACATGTATGTTGGAAAGGGTTTAAAGAACACGCACAAGCTTGATACATCCTCGTTACATGTATGTTGGAAAGGGTTTAAAGAACACGCACAAGAGTGTTAAATCCTTGTTACATTTATGTTGGAAAGGGTTTAAAGAACACGCACAAGAGTGTTTAAATCCTCTTTACATGTATGTTTGAAAGGGTTTAAAGAACACGCACTAGAGTGTTTAAAGTTCACTTTTAGAGATGTTGATTATTTTTGCATAGACTTCTTCAAAGTCGTACATGTACATGTATGTTGGAAAGGGTTAAAAGAACACACACTAGAGTGTAAAATCCTCTTTACATGTATGTTGGAAAGGGTTTAAAGAACACGCACTTGAGTGTTTAAATCCTCTTTACATGTATGTTGGAAAGGGTTTAAAGAAGACGCACAAGAGTGTAAAATCCTCTGTTACATGTATGTCCGAAAGGGATTAAAGAACACACACAAGAGTGTTTAAAGTTCACTATTATAGATGTTGATTCTTTTTGCATATATACTTCTTCAAAGTCGTACATGTACATGTATTTTGGAAAGGGTTTAAAGAACAAGCACTAGATTGTTAAATCCTCTTTACATGTATGTTCGGAAGGGTTTAAAGAACACGCACAAGAGAGTTTAAAGTTCACTCTTAGATATTCTTTTTGCATAGATTTCTTCAAAGTCGTACATGTACATGTATGTTGGAAAGGGTTTAAAGAACACGCACAAGAGTGTTTAAAGTTAACTATTACAGATGTTGATTATTTTTGCATAGACTTCTTCAAAGTCGTAGATGTACATGTGTGTTGGAAAGGGTTTAAAGAACAAGCACAATAGTGTTAAATCCTCTTTACATGTATGTTGGAAAGGGTTAACAGAACACGCACTAGAGTGTTAACTCCTTTTAACATGTATGTTGGAAAGGGTTAAAAGAACACGCACTAGAGTGTTAAATCCTCTTTTACATGTATGTCGGAAAGGGTTTAGAGGTCAAGCACAAGAGTGTTTAAATCCTCTTTACCGCATACAACATCAATTCAATTCAATATATTTTATTGCATAAAACAACAAACAGTATGTTTATAGCAAATAAAGAAATTATAAAATGTACAAACGGAGAAATGGATTTTCCAGAAGAATTTGCAATAATTTAACATTATGAGTGTTCTTGCTAAAATTGCTCTATTGTAGAAATATGATGTATACATTTCGTTAAAGCTTTGATATTAGAACGGTTATCAACATGTACATGTATGTTGGAAAGGGTTCAACGAATATGCACAAGAGTGTTAAAACCTCTTTACATGTATGTTGGAGATGGTTTAACGAACACGCACTAGAGTGTTAAATCCTCTTTACATGTATGTTGGAAAGGGTTCAACGAATACGCACAAGAGTGTTAAAACCTCTTTACCGCATACAACATGTACATGTATGTTGGAAAGGGTTCAACGAATACGCACAAGAGTGTTAAAACCTCTTTACATGTATGTTGGAAAGGGTTTAACGAACACGCACAAGAGTGTTAAATCCTCTTTACCGCATACAACATGTACATGTATGTTGGAAAGGGTTCAACGAATACGCACAAGAGTGTTAAATCCTCTTTACATGTATGTTGGAAAGGGTTTAACGAACACGCACAAGAGTGTTAAAACCTCTTTACCGCATACAACATGTACATGTATGTTGGAAAGGGTTCAACGAATACGCACAAGAGTGTTAAAACCTCTTTACATGTATGTTGGAAAGGGTTTAACGAATACGCACAAGAGTGTTAAATCCTCTTTACCGCATACAACATGTACATGTATGTTGGAAAGGGTTCAACGAATACGCACAAGAGTGTTAAATCCTCTTTACATGTATGTTGGAAAGGGTTTAACGAACACGCACAAGAGTGTTAAAACCTCTTTACCGCATACAACATGTACATGTATGTTGGAAAGGGTTCAACGAATACGCACAAGATTGTTAAAACCTCTTTACATGTATGTTGGAAAGGGTTTAACGAATACGCACAAGAGTGTTAAATCCTCTTTACCGCATACAACATGTACATGTATGTTGGAAAGGGTTCAACGAATACGCACAAGAGTGTTAAATCCTCTTTACATGTATGTTGGAAAGGGTTCAACGAATACGCACAAGAGTGTTAAAACCTCTTTACCGCATACAACATGTACATGTATGTTGGAAAGGGTTCAACGAATAAGCACAAGAGTGTTAAAACCTCTTTACATGTATGTTGGAAAGGGTTTAACGAACACGCACCAGAGTGTTTAAATCCTCTTTCCCACATAAAACATATTTTCAGAAGACGACTTCGAAAACATATAAACTAAAATTATGGAATATATCTAAAAACGAAAGAACAATTTTTTTAATATAGTTGAAAACATTGTGACAGGAGGAGACATTGCTCACTACCAGCAATGTCTCCTTTTTCCACAATGTTTTCAAAAGCTGTCTTCTTCGGTGGCATTAAATTGTATCTATATCTGGGAGAGGTTTAAAACCGCTTATTAATAACGCTTTCCCACATATAGACGTTTTATGGCGCCTCAACAGCAGACGATTTTTAGAACATTGTAACAAAAGGAGAAATTGCTTAAAACTAGCTCCTTTTGCAACGATGTTTTCAAATATATTTAGTAATTATACCTTCAATAACAGATAGTTTCTATATTTTTGTTTTGATGTTTTTCTTCATATCTGGGACGAGGTAAATCATGACTAAATCGGGCGCCCGAGTTTTGAGATCAGTCATTCTGTATTCTCGCCTTATTGTGGTCATGTGTTTGTGCCATAGGACAAAGTCAGTTATGTGATATAGTAATAATGACCCAATAATCGAGTAAAGCCATTCTGTCTTCGTGTTTATATTGAGCGACTGTTGGAATGACATTTAGATACACTTCGCATTTGCTTGCATTTTCACAACATGTGAATACACAGCGAACCTCAAATAGGCGTGAAATATCAACCTTATAAATAACAAAACGGGACGAGGGACACGAGTACAATTTGATACTCTCAGTTAACATTTTCCCTCATATAGACGCTTTCTGACGCCTCTGCAGCAGACGGCCTTTTGAAAACATAGTAACAAAAGAAGAAATTGCTCAAAATGAGCAATTTCTCCTTTTGCCACAATGTTTTCCTTTTTTAGTCATAGGTTATCCATTCAATTATAGAGATTTTCTTTTTTTTGACAACATATGTTTAAAGTCGTCTGCTGCAGAATTGTCGTACGAGGGAAAGGGTAAAAGAAAATGTAATTCCATACAGACTTTGATTTATTCTGAAGGTAACGATTTTTTTTTAAAAGAACCATTATCGATTTGTATCGATACATACCCTAAATAAATCATTTCAATTAAGCAAATGTCACACAAGGAAGTTATCCATTTCCCACTTACAGACGCTTTTTAGTGTATGCATTTTTATTAATTAAATATGACATAATATAAGTATTACATTAGTCAAACATCTTTTACTGTATTGCTTTAAGCCCTGGTCACATCAACGTTACGAGCTCCGTACGAGTAGGTTTTCAGCCGGAGCCCGTACGGACATCGTTGACTCTAGCGAGCATCGTACATATTTTTTTTTTAACTCGAAGAGGACTCGGGGACACGGTGAAAACGTTTCACCGAACTCCCGAGTTCTCTCCGAGGTCGTAGAAATGTTCGAAGTCGGGAGCAACTTGCAAGCAACCCACCACAAGGGTCCCGATAAAGCTCGTATGGGCATCGCACGATGGCCGGTCGGATTTGGAACACAGCGAGGCCCTTAACCCTTTCCCTCATACAGACGCTTTCTGACGCCTTTGCAGCAGATGGCTTTTTGAAAACAAAGTGAAAAAAGAAGAAATTGCACAAAACGTGCAATTTCTCCTTTTGCCACAATGTTTTCCACTTTTTGTTATCCATTCAATTATGGAGATTGTCGATGTTTTGACAAAATACGTTCAAAGTCATCTGCTGCAGAATTGACGTATGAGGGAGAGGGTTAAGAGCTTAACGGTGCTCGCATAACTGTCGCAGGGAAGTCGTAATCTTTTTAGTCAGATGTCTTCAAGGTCGTCTCCTGCAGATTTGTTGAATGTTGAAAATGGTTAAATCACATACAATTTGATTGCTTGACCGATTTATTGATTGCTTGGGGTTTCATACCATTTTGTTCAGTCATATCACTGCGACCAGTTCATCTACCAATGTATTTCCTTGATTTCTCAAACCAGTAACCTAGCCATTGGGTGACAAACGAATGACGCATTGACTTTTGTCAAACTTCGGAAAGAATGGCGGCCGAGTTGCGGTTTTAACCCATGGATTGACAGCCCATGTCGCTACCGACTGAGATACCGGGGCTGGGTAGATCAAATGTGTAGATAAACTAACAAATAATGTATTGTGCTCTTTATTTTATAATGTTACTGATTTAGTTCATGATTGCACCGATTAGAAGTCACTTATCCTTCTTAAATTACCTACATGGTATTTATTTTGACTTCCTGTTAACAAATTCCCACATACAATAAATCAACAGCAGACGACTTTTAAAACATAAATAACAAATTGAAACTCTCCATAAATTAAATTTTGCAATTATTGAATGAAGTTGAAAACATTGTGATTAAAGGAGAAATTGCTCATTATGAGCAATTTCTCATTTAGCCACAATCTGTTCAAATGTAGTCTGCTGTAGAGGTACCAGAACGTGTCTGTATATGGGAAAGGTTACGTATGAATTATCAACATTATCAGATTTAAAAAAAAATCCCTCGATATGGGAAAGGGTTAATGAAATGTTTACTACAGGCGAGCAATTCGCTTATGTATGATGACCTTGCTTAAACTTGCTTTTTGAACAATAATCAATTATATGGATCTTTTAATATTAATATTGTAATTTAATTAACCCCCCCCCCCCCCTCTCCCATATTAAAGCATGTGCAACAGACGGCATTAGAAAACGACCTGGCAAAAACAATGGAAATCGGTCATAAGTTCAAAAGACTTTCAATTCTGTACAAGAATTATAAATTCATTCATCGAGAACATATTTTGAGTATCTTTTTAAGTTGTCCGCTGCAGTTTATGTTATACTCGGCAATCACCGCAGAGTCAGATCAAGCTGGGCTGATGACACAGTACGTTAAAGGTGTAACCGTTACGCACTGAACCATCAATGTAATGTTTTGTGGGTTTTTCCCTGAGTCACCGTATTGAATACATTCCTATTGTGAATCTACTGTTAAACACACTTCGCATCCGGGAGGTCTCAACTTCATAATGTTTGTCCAAAATTATGTTTTTTTTTATATTTTGCCTCTTTATTAATGAGCGAAAGTGACTTCGTCAAAAGAAATGTTGCATCATCGACACCACACAGGTAAGATGCCCACTCAATGAAAAAGAAGTGGAAGACAGTTGTGCAGAGTAAGAGCTTCGGACTCCCGTACCATAAGTCCCTGGTTCGAGTCCCGTGATGCGGGGGTTCTGACTTTGGGATGTATTCACACAAACGGCGCGAGTACTGGTTAAGTCTCCAGGAAGCAGACATCGAGCGTGATTAATATTAACTGAAAGCTTATTTCGCAATCGATGTGAAATAAATAAGTTTAAACTAATGGAAAAGTTCTCTTAAATACCTACCTGTTATTATTGGCTTGCGTTGGGTGTTAAATAGAGACACTATTCACAACATAGTGTATTACGAAAAACCGAGAGTCGGTAACTTAGGCGGTAGAGACGCGATGTTTCAATCCAAAGGAAGCTAGTTCAAACCCCAATTCGGACAACCTTGTTTCCGAAGTTCACCATAAGTTAACGTTTGTCGAAAAGCGTCCTTCGTCTTGTACCAGTGGGCTAACATTGCATGTTGAAAGGTATCCAGGTGCTTGAGCAAGACTGTTGTGTGGAGTACTAGTGTGAGAAGGCCAGGAAGCACTTGTGAACTGGCAGCCGTGATATGACGTGAACATTGTTGAAAAAGGCGTACACTCCTAATCTACCAATCGATCTACGCCCACCAAACGTTGTGTAATTTTATTGGTGTAAAATAGAGATTGGTTTGTACATCCATGAGTTATTTAAATGTATACTGTATATCATAGGCTTATTGTGTGCGTCTTTGATTATTTTATTTTTTAGCGAAGAGTGCATGGTGATCTTGATTTACGCTGAAGGCAAGATGCATTATACCTATCTACATAGAGACGCGTTCTGAACCTTCTACAGCAAAGAACTTTAGAAAACAGTATGGCAAAGGGATAAATTGCTCATAATGAGCAAGTTCTCCTTTTGCCATAATGTTTTTCACTTTATTCAATAATTGTTCTTTTATTTAAAGAGATAGTTTACAAATTTATTTGGAAATGTTTTCAAAGTCATCTGCTACAGGTGTGGAAAAAAGTTAGTTTGGGTTTTCTGTACTGCATTTCAATTATTGTAGCATGCATCATACTTATTTTATCATAAATGAACGAAATAAAACGCAGAAAAATGAAAATATTTTAAATGAATACGAACGCGGAAGTTAAATTGTTTTTACTAGTTTCACTCTGTGCGGCTCTTATATTGCGCAATAATGCCACGACAATTACCCTCATTCATTGAAGTCAGACATCCGGGTTGTAGAGAACAAACATGTGTTTTTCCTGAAAAAATTAATTACTGGGGCAAAAAATAAATTACATTGGAAAAGCCGGAGTTAAAATGACTCGTGTTTATTTCTAACAACACAACCTGAATAAATGTATGGGTTAACATATTTACAACGGACAATCTGTCATTTAACTTAATTAGGGTTGAAAGCGCAAATAATATTCAAACAAAGATTGATTGATTGGTGCTTTACGCTGCTTTCAACAATTTGTTAGTTATATCACGGCGTTTCTTTGGTAAGTTACCAGTACACGTTCTACTGGTCCATTTATCCCGACATCGGTCAGTCAGTCGTAATGCTAACCCCGCAACCCTGAGCGCCAATGATGGCCGCAATTACTACAATTTTTTAAATCTGAGGTATGACCCGGCTAGGGATCGAACTCACGGCCTCCGGCACTCGAGGCAGCTGCTCTTTCACTACACCAATGAGGCGGTCTCGAACATAGAAAGCGGTGTACTCTTTGAATTAGTAATGCATTCCGTCTGTTAGTAAAATACCAGTATTACTGGACAATTTATCCTGGTACTAATGAGTGAGTCGTAATGCTAGCCCCACAATTATGAGCACCAATGAGGGAAAGCAATTTCTACCATTTTAAAGTCGTTAGTATGACCCTGCCGGTGATCGAAGCCACGACCTCCCGCACCCGAATATGTATTCAGTCCGTCATGCTTTTAAAATATCCACTTATTCAATAAACCAAATAATTTGAATGTATCAAATCATTAATAGTTGACTATTGATTTATTACTTGATTGATTGATTGAGTGAGTGAGTGAGCGATTGATTGATTTATTGATTGTTTTTGGCTTTTACGTCGTCTTTAACACTATGTTCAGCCATATCACGATGGCCAGTTCACCTATTTATTTATTTCTTGGAATTCTTACACAAGTACTTCATACAGTCTTTCCAAGAATCTGAATACTTTCCCATATAGACCGTTATCCTATTGGTGGACCACGAATGACGCTTGTGGCATTGATTTATTGCAATCGTCGAAGAGAATGTTGTCAGAACTTGGATTCAAACTCACAATCTATTGATTGACAACCCGGCACGTTACCGACTGAGCTACCGGCGCTCGGCACGAATGATACTTACACACAGGCTTGAATAACCGTATTTATGTACAACACTTTATATCATTAATAGTCTTTATTAGTGATATAAAGTGTTTTACTGACTTTCTTTCCTATAATACAAATATTTTACGTATGTATATGTATTTTCTCGGAAATGATATTGTACGAGTTCTCATTCGAATACGTACCTTATTTATTGTAAAGCGTTAATTAGAAATTTATTTTCTCAAATTTAATTTTTAAAATAAAATTGATTAAACGTAATGTAATTCAAAACAGGAGGAAGGTAATATCGTTATATGTTTTAATGACATTTAAGCCGCGTGCATTGATTTGGATACTTAATGCATTTGCGTATGGCGAAGCTTCAGGTGATTCTTTGTATCCAAACAGTCTAATCAGAGTCTTCACTGTCCGTCTTAAAGTGATTATGTCCTAGACGTATCTTTCGGTAAAACTATTAGAGTATATTTTCCTACTAGTTTCACGACAAGGCACATTTACAGCGAGCCAATTAAACCAAAATCTTTAGACACGTCTTATTTGAGCCGTTCCACGAGAAAAACCAACATTGTGGACTCTGCGTAAAGTATCGACGCGGATCAGCCTAAGCATGTCGCGCAGGCTAATCCGGTCAGACACTTTTTACGTCTTGTAGATTTTCTGTTTCAGGAATCATTACTCTATACATCATTCTGTCAGAGACGTAATGTGTCGGCACGGTTTGCGCAGGCTGATCTGGATCGATACTGTACGCAGAGGCCATACTGTTGGTTTTCTCGCGGAACGGCTCATTTGTTAATTGAAAATCTTCAAAATGAATACGTCTGCGTCTGTGTCACACAACTTTAACCATACCTCATAACTCAAAACCGTTGAATATTTTCAAATGAAACGTTGTACACATGTTCCTAGGAACAATACGCATGTCTATACCTAGTAAAATGATATTACTCTTACACCTAATATATTCTTCGAGAAAAAAAACCCAATAAGGTATGAAAAATCAATACGACATGCTGAAGTTCCAGAGTAACCAATCTTTCAGCCCCTATTTACTTGCTTTTATGGCCAAAGCAAGGATGAGATTGTGGCTGCCCTTTTTGAATTGAGCGTCCCCAAGTCACAGGGGCTATGGTTTATTTCCAATACAAAGCTCTAGATATGCAGTGTTTTACTCGTTCTAAATTCAATAATTAATCCGCAAGCCCTTTGTCGTGGGTACTCAAAAGAATCGTCTCAATGAGACGATTCTTTTGAGATCCCACAACATAGGGTTTGGTTGGATAATAAGAGAGATAGTGTGGGGAAAAGATCTGTAAACCCCTCCCTCCTTATTTTGACTTCTTGCCAATATGGTAGTGGGTCTACATTAATATAATACATGAATGGTGTTCTGCGAGGACAACCGTACATTATTTTCGACCGGTTTTGACTGGGATAAAACTACCTAAATTTATCACATGGAACCTGTCTAAATTTATGACAGCTTACTAGAGATGGTCAGACTGGTGTGTAACACGTCTGCAGTAGATAACAATTGAATACATTTTTGTACCGTCAGGAATTTCTCATATTGCGAAATTGGATGTTTCACAATATATTTTCAATAATTAAACATCCGTTTGTAGAACTATTGAATCGTTTTGTCTAGATTCAATAACTTCCTACAGGATTTCAGGATCATCTGCTGCAGATTTGTTTTATAAGGGAACTGAATCATGAGATGATATATTTTCATTTTGTATTTAAAGACCACTCATGGAAAGTTAACAATATGGTCTTTGCTCACAGGTGATCTTTAATTACAGGGTCATTTATGCAGAAAATGAGTAATTAGGAAATTAAAAGTATGGTTGCTTTAGACAGGTAATTGCTAAACAAAGGTGGTCTTTAGTACAGGTTTTACTGTCACTGCGCATTTTCCTGCAGATTATCAAGCGAAAATACAAAACGAGGGATTAAAGTGACTTTGAAACATGATTCAAGTCTTTTCAAATGCGATAATGAGACGTGCTTGACAAGTCATTCATAAATTTTATTTCGCCTCCTGTGTATTTTCCTTTTCACGGATCATTACTATATACCTCTATACCCCTGAGAAGCAATATGTCGACCCGGATTAGCCTTGGCGGACTGTGCAGGCTGATCTGGGTCGATACATTACGCAGCGTCTATAATGTTGGTTTTCTCACGGGACAGCTCGTATAATGATAATCTTATTATAGAGGTTGATCATATTTTAACCAGATGTTTACAAAATCGTCTGCTGCAGATTTGTTGCATATGGGAGAGGGTTTGGACCCCTTATCGCTGGACTCGGTTAATATGGCTTATATTAATCTTCAAAAATAATTTGAGCCGTTCCACCAGAAAACCAACAATATTGACTCTGGGTAATGTATCGACCCGGATCAGCCTAAGCATGCCTCGCAGGCTAATCCGGAAAGAAACTATTCACCTACTTTTTCTGTTTCAGGAATCTTTACCCTTTACCTCTATCCCCCTGAGACGGAATGTGTCGGCCCGGATTAGTCTGTGCGGACTGCGCAGGCTGATCTGGCTCGATACATTACACATAGTCAATAATGTTGGTTTTCTCGAAGAACAGGTCATTTTTTATTTAAAATTCATCCTTATTCAATTATACAAAGCTTTATTTAAATAATTAAAATAGTAATACAAAGAAAATGCACATGGCAATCCATCTATCAATGTCGTTTTGTAATTAGAACAAACTGTTATCCTTTCTGAAAACACTCGTATGAAGGGTGAATTCATAATGAGCAAATTCTCCTTTTGTCACTGACTCTGACTTTCTGACTCTTTCCTTAAGAAAACAATTCACTATTAGAGATGTTGACTCGTTTTGCATATATACTTCTTCAAAGTCATACATGCAGGAGGAGAAATTGCTCACGTTCAGCAACGTCAGTTTTTGCCACAATGTTTTCAAAAGTTGTCTCCTCCAGTGGCGTTAAATTGCGTCTACATGTGGGAGAGGATTAAAGCTGCTTATCATTAACGCTTTCCCACATATATACATTTTCTGACGCCTCTACAGCAGACGACTTTTGAAACATTGTAACAAAGGGAGAAATTGCTCAAAACGAGCAATTTCTTCTTTTGCATAGATGTTTTCAACTATATTTAGCCTTCAATAATAGAGAGTTTCTATATCTTTGTCTAGATGTTTTTATATTCGTCTGCTGCAGATTTTGTTATATGAGGGACGGGGTAAATAGGGCGACCGAGTTTTGAGAGCAGTCGCTCTGAATTCCCGCCCTATTGTGGTTGTTGTTGTGCCAGAGGACAAAGTCAGTTAAGTGATATAGTAATAATGACCCTATGATCGAGAATAGGCATGCTGTCTTCGTGTCAATGTTGAATGACTGTTGAAATAACATTTAGATACAATTCGCTTTTTGCTTGCCTTTTCAAAATATGTGAATACACAGCGAAACTCAATCAGGTGTGAAATTTCAACCTTATCACAACTAAAAAGGGAAATGAATGTATATTGTTTTATGGCGCATCGACAGCTAAGGTCATTTAGCGCGCAATTAAATTTAATTATTCATGATCCCTGAGTAAACAAACCAGTACAAGGCTAGAAAATGTGCCTTGCCCAAGGGCACTCCACCATGACCGTAGTGCCGCGACTGGGGATTGAACCCGGGACGCCCGGTTTCGAAATCCCCGACGCTAACCACTCGACCACAGCGGATTCATAATAAAAAGGGAAAAGGGAAACGAGTACAATTTGATACGCTCATTTAAAAAAAAAAGTAACTCCATACAGATTTTGATTTATTCTAAAGGTAAAGATTTCTATAAAGAACCATTGTCTGTTTGTATTGATACATACCGTAAATAAAAATCGATTCAATTACATAAATATCACATAAGGAAGTTATCCATTTATCACTTACAAACGAGTTTTGAGATCAATCGATCTGGACTCCCGCTCAATACAGATTATGATTTATTCTAAAGGTAATGATTTCTATAAAGAACCATTATCGATTTGTATTTATAAATACCCAACATAAAACGATTCCATTAAATTAATGTCACACAAGGAAGTTATACATTTCCCACCTACAGATACTTGTTAGTGTATGCATTTTTATTAATTAAATATGACATACTATAAGCATTACATAATAAGTCAAAAATGAAAAAGAAGGTTCATCTTCTACCGGGGTGCTTAAGCCCTGATCACATCATCGCTACGAGCTCCGTACGAGTATGTTTTCAGCCGGAGTCCGTACGGACATTGTTAACTCTTGCGAGCATCGTACAATTTTTTTTTGTAACTCGAAGAGGAATCGGGGACTCGGTGAAAATGATTTATCGAGCTCCCGAGTTATCGCCGAGATCGTAGAAATGCTCGAAGTCGGGAGCAACCCGTACGAGCACCTCAATGTCCGGTCGGATTCTGAACAACGCGAGTCCCGTAAAAGCTTACCGGTGCTCGCACAACTATCGCAGGGAAGGCAGACGATTAACGGACGATATCCATTCGATACTACGGACATCGGGCGGTGAACTTGCGATCGGGGCGGCATGGCTTTACGTTCGCCGTACGGACTCCGTGCGACATCATTGACGACCCATGGTGGTATTTACGAAGAATATCTTTTGAGTTACACAAAATATTGTCGAGACGTGGTACAGCATGGCAATTGCACCACAGCGTATTAGACTGATATACGTGCGGCTCGCTGTGCAGCAAGCTCAAGCCCTGCATGATATGATACTCAAACCACTGTGGCTAGAAGAGCAGATGAATTTGGAACAAAGCGAGGCCCGTGAACGCTTACCGGTGCTCGCACAACTATCGCAGGGAATGCAGACGATTAACGGACGATGTCCATTCGATACTACGGACATCGGGCGGTGAACTTGCGATCGGGGCGGCATGGCTTTACGTTCGCCGTACGGACTCAGTGCGACATCATTGACGACTTATGGTGGTATTCACGAAGAATATCTTTTGAGTTACACAAAATATTGTCGGGACGTGGTACAGCATGGCAATTGCACCACAGCGTATTATACTGATATACGTGCGGCTCGCTGTGCACCAAGCTGGAGCACTGCATGACATGATACTCAAAGAACTGTGGCTAGAAGAGCAGAGGAATGCTAGACAACGTCGGCGGAGGCATACGTGCTTGGTAAAGCCGTGCTTGGTACGGCGCTTCCGACTGGTTTATTCTTGTCGTGCGGACACCGTTTTAACAGCGTATGGGCATTGTATTAGCGCCGTACTGAAACACGTGCATCGTACGAGGTACGTCCGAGCTCATTGCGAGCTCCGCATGTCTTGTCTGTAATGTCCATACGGATTTCCTACGATTGCATCCTACACAAGATCTGGCATGTGGCCAGAAGCTACGATTGTAAGGAGACTGTACGATTTTTATAAGATGGTGATATCGTATGGATATGTGACCGAGGCATTTAGCATCGGTTGTTAATTTAATAATGTCTGGTTATTGAATAAAGTAATCCAAATTGTCAAATGAAAAAAAAATGCTAATAATGAGAAATTTCTCCTTTTACTAGAATGTTTTCAACACGATTCAATAAATACATGTTCATGAAATTTTTTTAGTCAGATATCTTCAAGGTCGTCTCCTTCAGATGTGTTGAATGTTGGTAAGGGTTGAATCACATACAATTTGATTGCTTGACAGATTTATTTATTGAGGTTTAACACCGTTTTGTTCAGTCATATCACTGCGACCAGTTATCCTACCAATGTATTTCCTTGCTTTCTCACACCAGTAATCCACATTACAGTCTTTCCGAGCAACTGGCTACTTTTCACCATAGACTGTTAGCGAGTTAGTGAAAGACGAATGACGCTTGTGGCATTGACTTTTGTCAAACGTCGGAAAGAATGACATCCGAGTTGGGGTCCGAGATTGAACACCCACGTCGCTACCGACTGAGCTACCGGGGCTGGGTAGATCAAATGTGTAGATATACTAACAAATAATGTATTGTGCTCTTTATTTAATAATATTACTTATTTGTTTCATGATTGCACCGACATACTAATTTGAAGTCAATTATCCTTCTTAAATCACCTACATGGTACATGACTTCCTGTTAACCAATTCCCACATACAAGAAATCAGCAGCAGACGACATACATACACAAATTGAAAATCTTCATAAATAAAATGTTGCAATCATTGAATGAAGTTGAAAACATTGTGAGCAATTTCTCCTTTGTCACTATTTTGTTTAAATGTCGTCTGCTGTAGAGGTACCAGAACGTGTCCGTATGTGGGAAAGGGTTACACGTGAACGTGACTTAAAAGTTTGATTTCTAAGACCTTGACCATTTATCAACATTATCAGATTTAAAATGTTTTCAACTAAATTTTACTTTATGCACTACGAGGTATATTTCCATTAGAGACATTTCATATTTGTCCCTCGATATGTTCAATGATGTCTGCTTGAGATGTGTTGTATATCTGAAAGGGTTAATGCAATGTTTACCACAAGCGAGCAATGCGCTTATAATGCTTATGTATGATAACTTTGCTTAACATTGCTTTTTAAACAATAATCAATCATATGGATATTTTAATATTAATAATTGTAATATAGTTAACCCCCTTTTTCCATATTATCGCATTTGCAACAGACAGCATTAGGAAACGATCTGGCAAAAGTAGATCGGTCATTAGTTCAAAAGATTTCAATTCTGTTCAAGAAATATATAATTTCATTCATCGAGAACATAAAGTGGGTATCTTTTCAAGTTGTTTGCTGCAGTTTTTGTTATACTCGGCACTCAGTGCAGAGTCAGATCAAGCTGGGCAGATGTCACACTGGGTTAAAGATGTAACTGCTTCTAAAATTACATGCAGTTACAACCGTTACGTTTGTTAAAAAGCGTGCTTTGTCTTGTACCAGTGGTCTAACGGTGTATGTTTAAAAGCATCCAGGTGCTTGAGAAAGACTGTTGTATGGAGTACCAGTGTGAGAAGGCCAGAAAACGCATGTGAACTGGCAGCCGTGATATGACTGGAACATTGTTAAAAAAGGCTTACAACCCCAATCTACCAATCGTTCTACGTCAACCAAGCGTTTTGTAATTTTATTGGAATAAAATAGAGATTGGTTTGTACATCCATGGTCAGTTATGTATATGTACACTTTATATCAAAGGCTTATTGTGTGCGTCTTTGAATTTTTGGCGAAGAGTGCACGGTGATCTTGATCTACGCTAAAGGCAAGATGCATTACACATATCTACATAGAGACGCGTTCTGAA
The DNA here is from genome assembly GCA_031761405.1 of Serripes groenlandicus. Classification (NCBI taxonomy): domain Eukaryota; kingdom Metazoa; phylum Mollusca; class Bivalvia; order Cardiida; family Cardiidae; genus Serripes; species Serripes groenlandicus. The sequence goes on along the minus strand of JASEVX010000008.1, from coordinate 33,549,391 downwards.
CCTTGTACAGCAGACAGCTTTAGACAACAGTATGGCAAAGGGAGAAATTGCTCATAATGAGCAATTTCTCCTTTTGCCATAATGTTGTTCACTTTATTCAATAATTGTTCTTTCATTTAAAGAGATAGTTTACAAATTTATATTGAAACGTTTTCAAAGTCGTCTGCTACAGGTGTGGGAAAAAGTTAGTTTGGGTTTTCTGTACTGCATTTCAATTATTGTAGCATGCATCATATTTATTTTATCATAAATTAATGAAATAAAACCCAGAAAAATGAAAATATTTTAAATGAATGCGAACGCGGAAGTTAAATTGATTTTACTTGTTTCACTCTGTGCGGCTCTTATATTGCGCAATAATGCCACGACAATCACCATTCATTGAAGTCAGACATCCGGGTTGTAGAGGACAAACATGTGTTTTTCCTAAAAACTTTATAAACTGGGGGAAAAAGTAACCGGAGTTAAAATGACTCGTGCTATAACATATTTACAACGTACAATCTGACATTTAACTTAATTAGGGTGGCAATTTACTACCATTTTTTATATCTATATTGTGACCCGGCTGGGGATCAAACTCGCGACCTCTCGCACTCGAGGCATACGCTCTTCCACTAGACCACCGAGGCGGTCCCGAACAAAGAAAGCGGTGTTATCTTTTCATTTATAATGCATTCTGTCTGATAGTAAGTTACCAGTATTACTGGACAACTTTTCCTGGTACCAGCGAGTGAGTTGTAATTCTAGCCCGTACAATTCTGAGCACCAAGGAGGGAAATCCATCACTACCATTTTAAGTCGTAAGTATGACTCTGCCGGTGATCGAAACCACGACCTCCCTCACCTGAGTATGCATTCAGTCCATCATGCTTTTAAAATATCCACTTATTCAATAAACCAAATAATTTGAATACATAAAATCATTAATAGTTGACTATTGATTGATTGATTGATTGATTGATTGATTGGGCTTTTACGTCGTCTTTAACAATATGTTCAGCCATATCACGACGGCCAGTTCACCTATGTATGTATTTCAGGGAATTCTTACACAAGTACTTCATACAATCTTTCCAAGAATCCGAAGACTTTCCCATATAGACTGTAAGCCCATTGAATGTTGTCAGAACTTGGATTCAAACTCACAATCTATTGATTGACAATCCTCGGGGTTACCGACTGAGCTACCGGCGCTCGGCACGAATGATAATTACAAACAGTCTTGAATAACCGTATTTATGTACAGTACTTTATATCATTAATACTCTTTATTAATGATATAAAGTGTTTTACTGACTTTCTTTCCTAATATACAAATATGTTACGTATAAATATGTATATTCTCGGAAAGGATATTGTAAGAGTTCTCATTCGAATACGTATCTTATTTATTGTAAAGCGTTAACTAGAAATTTATTTTCACAAATTTAATTTTTAAGATGAAATTGACTAAACGTAATGTAATTCAAAACAGGAGGAAGGTAATTTCATTGTATGTTTTAATGACATTTAAGCCACGTGCATTGATTTGGAGACTTAATGCATTTGCGTATGGCGAAGCTTCAGGTGATTCTTTGTATCCAAACAGTCTAATCAGAGTCTTCACTTTCCGTCTTCAAGTGATTTAGTCCTAGACGCATCTATCGGTCAAACTATTAGAGTATATTGTCCTATTAGTTCCACGACAAGGCACATTTACAGCGAGCCAATTATACCTAAATCTTCAGACACGTCTTATTTGAGCCGTTCCACAAGAAAAACCAACATTGTGGACTCTGCGTAAAGTATTGACGCGGATCAGCCTACGCATGGCGCGCAGGCTAACCCGGACAGACACTTTTAACCTCTTGTAGATTTTCTGTTTCAGGACTCATTACTTCATACATCTGTCTGTCAGAGACGGAATGTGTCGGCACAGGCTGATCTGGATCGATACTCTACGCAGAGGCCATAGTGTTGGGTTTCTCGTTGAACGGCTCATTTATTTATTGAAAATCTTCAAAATGTGTATTGATCAAATATATGAATTATGTTTGTTGGTATAGTGTATGACGCTATTTAATTATTATTTTTAGCTCGTTTACGAAAAAAAAATACCCTTGTGATACCCTTGTCAATGTCTGTGTCACTCAGCTTTAACCTTACCTCATAACTCAAAACCGTTCAATATTTTCAACTGAAACTTTGTACACATGTTCCCAGGAACAATACGCATGCCTATACCTATTGAAATAACTCGGGTGGCTTTTATGATTATTCAGTAATGGAGACTTGGAAACAAATAGACGAACGTCGGCATTTGCTCCTCGGCACTCTTGTGTCATTTATATCACGACGTATCCTGGGTAAATTACCAATACTATTGGTTCATTTATCCGGAAAACAGCGGTTCGGTCGTTATGCTAACCGCACAATCCAGAGCGACAAGGAGGGCAGTCAGTACTTCCATGTGTACAGTCTTTGGTATGAACCGACCAGGGGTCGAACCCGCGATCTCGCTTAGCGGTCTCACAAAATATGAAAAGAGCCGCGTTCAGTGATTTGGGATTTCGTTGCAACACCAACATAGTATGGCTTAGGTTTTTGTGTGTGTTTGACGCCGCTTTCAACAACTAAGGTCATATTGTAGAAGCTGGAATGTGATATTGCTCTTCCACCTTATATTTACTTCGAGAAAAAACCCACCAATAAGGTATGACACCAATACGACCCCATCTGCTGAAGTTCAAGAGTTCCATTGACTCCAATCTTTCAGCCCTTTTTAACTTGCTTTCATGGTTCAAACAAGGATGAGACTGTGGCTGCCTTTTTTAATTGAGCGTCCACAAGTCACAGGGCTATGGTTTATTTCCAATACAGAGCTCTCGATAAGCAGTGTTTTGCTTGTTCTAAATTCATTATTGAATCCGCAAGCCCTATGTTGTGGGTACTCAAAAGAATCGACTCAATGAGACGATTCTTTTGAGAACCCATAACATAGGGTTTGGTTGGATAATAAGAGAGATATTGTGTGGAAAAGATCTGTAAACCCCTTCCTAACTCATCTTCGCAAGCCAAGGGTAATTTGTCCATTACATTACCATAATTACCCTTAGCTGACGGCTTCTTTTAATTTGAAATTCCCGCTCTGCTACCTAGCGGTTGCATAAATACACATCCCAATTCGGAAACTTTCATCGTCCAATTGAATGAGCAGGTAGCAAACATCGTCGGTTTTCTGTTAATATGACGTATGCGTCGCTTCAGGTCCGTTGCTTACAACCGCGAAATTATACAAAGAAATAAAATTAAGTTTACAGACGAACAATATATTGCGATCAATGGAATCTACGAAGGGAGAGATGCGTTTGTGGCCACGCGGACCGGTAGTAGAAAGTCACTGACTTATGAGTGTTTCCCTATCACGTTTCCTGGTAAATTAGTCATCATTATTGCTCCGCTGACTTCCATCATGGAGTAGCAGTGTCGGAGACTTGTTAGCCTTGGATTTAAGCAACATACCTGGGAATAGACGCCAGTCAGTATAAAGAGATCGCACACGGGACGTTCGACTTAGTTTTTGGAAGCCAGGCAGCTTTTGAAGGGAGATGGCGAACTATAATGTTGTATGAAAGTATCAGGAAAAAAGGGATTATTTGTCGTGGATGAAGCCCACACAGTCATTCAAAGGTATGTAATTATATTGCTTAAGCAGACAAAATTATTATCTATATGTTCTTAGAGTAAATATTACATCATGAAGTATTTAAACAATGCAAATAGCTCATAATGCTTGGCAAACTAGCACTGACATTGCAGGTTTATGTATTCCCCACCCACCTGCTGTTACATATTGTCTATGTTGGGTTAAAGTTAGGATCGTTGATATGGAGCCTTATTGATATACCAAGTTCCTTCAATGAATCCCACTGTTATTTCCAGTATAATTTCTTCTTTTTTTTCAATTTAATGTAATTGACTGTTAAATATTATACAGTTACAACCATTGTCAAACAGTAAATGATATGTCATCAAACTAGATATAAAACAGGAATATTATATATCATGTAAAGTCCTCAGCATATATTATGTGTCAAATTAGGGTTTAATCCTTGAACTTGTGAATCTGTTATTCTGGCCTAAATACAATTTTAGCAGTCTACAATTCTAAAGTTGACATCAAGGTTTATATAAAGATTATGTCTCCAATGATGTTGTATATCCATTCCTATAGTCAAATGATTTTCACAATATGATGAAATCTCAAGAAGTGATGTGGCTTGATCCTTTGACTGACAAAAAACTACAAATACTAAGGAGAACAATGAAAAATCTTTACAGCTGAAAATTTAACCCTTTCCCACATAGGACAGTTTAAAACGCCTTTTGCAGCAGATGATTTTGAAACATTGTGATAAATATAATGGTGAAATTGCTCATAAAGAGCATTGTCTTCTTTTTCCAAATTCTTTTCTACTCTCTCAAAATGTGTCTGCAAGTGTAGAAGAGTTAAGACAAAATTTATATTTACAGGACATATATTAAATGATTAAAAGACATATTGTAACATTGCAACTATATATTTTTTTTTCTTTTTTTTTTTCAATTACCATTGGTAACCCATTTATTTCCCGTAAATAAGTATGTTATGGGTCGGGGTCTACCCATCGCACACTGTACAGATTTTACATATTATTTACAATTCTCTCATTCCTTATTCTCTCATACACGTGGGAAACTAATCAATGATCAAGGTTACTTTTGGTAGCTGAATATATGAAAAAATATTGAATCTGCTCTCTACATAAATCAAGGTCATTATTCTTTATAAATTTGTACTAAATATCCAATACATGTATCAAACGATCAATTTTAGTCAGGGTTAATGGTTTAAATTCACATTTTATATTGCAAAAGTAGCATTATTAACACTTCGTAGAATATTACAATATGAGTTCCATTCTTTTTCAAACATTTCTAGGTTTTCGTTTTTTATTGCAAGGCTTTCTAGTACTTTATATGTTCTTTCAAGTTTATTTTTTAAATGTATTATTGATAGTGGGGCCTCAACATGTTTTGTGTTAAAAATATAAAATTTTGCTTCTAATAATATGCATAAGTGTACTGATGTTAGTTCAGTTCCTATATTAAACAAGAAAGCTTCTCGGAAATTTCGAAATAACCAAGTTTTGACTCATTTAAAATAGATTGTGTCTCTGAGACTAAGGATTCAGAATATTTTATCCCAAGATAAGAAATGTGTTTAATGTTGATCTTATCATTGATTAAGTGTTGCCATTGTCCATCTTTAACAATCAATCTCCTAATCCATGTTGACTTTAATGATGCAATAATGGCTTTTAGATTAATCATATTTAGCCCGCCATCGCAATATGTTTTTATTATAACTTCATGTTTGATTTGTTGATGGCCCCTGCCACACAAATTCAAAAAATAGATTATTAATATGTTTTATAGTATTCTCGCTAGGATTAGGTAGTGTAAGAAAAAGATGATTAAGAACAGGTAAAAGTAATGTTTTGATAACTGTTATTTTTCCCAAAGGTGTAAGATACCTTCTTTTCCAAAATGTTATCGAATTAAGTATTTTCGAGATTTTATCTTTGTAGTTTATATCTTGAATCTTTTTTAAATCTACGTAAAATGTAATACCTAACAGTTTAAATTGCTCACTTTCCCAAGACAGTTTCCATTTGGTTTTGATTGAGTCTGCACTATATCTTTTTGCCCCTGTCCAAACTACCTGCGTCTTATCAAAATTTACATTTAATCCTGATATACTAGCATAGAAAGAAAGTTCTTCTAAAGTTTGATTGAGTGATGATGGTGAACCATCTAAAATAACTAATGTGTCATCTGCAAACTGTGACAATTGAAATTCATTATTATTTATGTTAAGACCTTTTATACTTTTATTATTATGTAGTTTAAATGCTAATATCTCTGCACAGAGAATGGAAATGTACGGTGAGAGAGAATTGCCTTGTCTGCAGCCCCTACCTATATAGAACAATTCTGATAAATTACCTCCCTGATTAATGGCAAGGTTTGCATTATTGTATAAAACTTTTACTCCAAAGTTAAAAAAATTAAGAACCTTTTGAATGAATGACCAAGATAAAGAGTCAAATGCCTTTTCAAAATCGACTAGAAGTATTAGTCCTCGAATATTGTTATCTTCTGCAGATTGCATAATGTCAAAAATAGTTCTTATATTTTCCCCATGAAACGCCCCGAAATAAATCCTGTTTGATTATCATGTATAAGTTTATCGCGTACCGACTTTTATTCTGTTCGTTATTATTACCATTTAAAAGAGATATTGGTCTATAATTTTTAAAAAAAACGTCTAGGTTTAGTATCTTGTGGTATAAGTGTAATCATACCCTGTTTTTGAGTAACTGTAACAATCAGTTTTAACATGGTTCATAAAATTATTGTTTTATTGGAATTTACCCCTTTCCCACAAATTACCTTTGGATTAACACAGACAAAGAGCATATTTACATGCTTCATTTTGAAGCATGGGACATATTTGTAAATACTTTGTGGAATAACTTCTTCACACAGACTGTATTCATGTATTTATCCCTTTCCACATACAACACAAATAAAAATGAAAGTATAATCAAGGAATACATAGAAATAAAACATTTTGAAAAAAAGGAGAAAGTGTTCTTAAAAAGAAATTGTTAATGTTGCCACAATGTTATCAAATGTCATCAGATGAATGAACATTAAAATGAGCTTTCAAGTGGGAAAGCCTTACCATGGAATATGACATTTTGAGGAGTTTTAACTATGTTTCTGTTAACATGATTGTATTCCCCCCCCCCCCCCCCCCCCCCCCCAAACAGAAAAAAAGGCTATTTCAAGGTGACACTCTTCTTATATTAATTTATTGAAATGTGATAATGCCCCTAGATTACATGTACATATATATTAAATATGTACATGTAATCTAGGGGCATTATCAAATTTCAATACATGCAACCAAACATTGTGGAAAAAGAAGTTTCCTTTTAAGTCATTAAAGCACATTTTCTAGTTTCCTACAAAACATATATATGTTTGTTTATGTTATTGTAGATACTACCTTTTTTGAAATGTAGTTAAAATTCATCTAAGATGAAAATTAATTATATTCAAGAAAATGCTTAATTAATGAAATAAGTTACAATATTAATAACAGAATCATTTAAGGCATTTTAGATTCTTTTTATAAGAATTTCTACCACTTTTCTAAGTTTATTCTATATTGCACGGGCCAATCATAATTGAGGCACCATTCTAAGTATTTTGTCAATAATTAATCTATATATATGGACATTTACTTAAAATAAATTATCATTTATTCTTCTCCAACATAAGAAAGAGACTGAGTGTAATAGTTTTAGATTTGATATTTGAAAACAATATCGGGTAAGTTTTCTTTAAGATGACCTTAACTCTTTCCCAAATACAACAAGTCTTCAACAGAAGACTTCTTGTCAAAAATATAGATATTCTCGATAAAATAAATGACAATATTTGAATAGAATAGAAAAACATAATGAAGAAAGGAGAAATTTATCATAATGAGCACTCCTCTTGCTTAATTGTTTTCAAAAGTCATCTACTGTAAAGGGGTTTGTAAGTGGGAAAGGGTTTTTGGATGAATAACAGATGTGTTTTGTCTTGTAAAAATTGTTTGCAGCAGATTTAGATACTTGAACATATTTCCATAAAGGAGACATTGCTCATGATGGTCACTTTTAATTCCAACATTTTTTTCTATTCTATGGTCTATTATGAACTAATTAATTTCATTTAACCCTTTCCATCGTAGGCCTGCAGCAGATGACTTTGAAAACGTCTAGGCAAAAGCTCAGAAAATCCCTTTAAATGAAAGAGCAGTTATTGAATAGAGTTGAAAACATGGTGACAAAAGGAGAAATTACTCATTTTGAGCAATTTCTTCTTTTGTCCCTGTGTTTTCAAAAAGCCGTCTACTGCAGAAGTGTCAGAAAACGTCTATATAAGGGAAAGGGTTAAAGAGATTTCAGACTTTTTCAAATGCAGGTTTTCTCAATTTTGTTTACTGCAAATTTGATTTATTTTGGAAAGTCTTAAATTTATACAAATGAATGTACTAAATTTTAAAGTAATCTCATTTTCACTACATCCAAATACAAAGAATTGCATAAGTAAACAATGGAACCACAGGAGAGTTGAAATTTTCCTCTGTAGTTCCATCGATTACTTATTGCACATATAGGGAAGATTACAGTTGTGTTAGATTCTGTGTCTAATATATAAATCAGTTGATACTGTATATCAAACAATATCAATGATAATTATACAAGTTAGTTTGATAAAGTTTGAACAAAAATTGGTTAACCCATGAGCTGACCTATATGTGTAATTTTAGCTCTACTGGCTACAGGCCAGAAGCACTTATGTCATGGCGTTGTGTCCGTCGTCCGTGCGTCCGTAAACAATTGCTTGTGAACGCGATAAAGTTTTCATTTACTATTCGATCTTCACCCACCTTACATACATGCTCTGGATTGAAAATGACCAAAGAACCATCCCAGTAGAGATTGTATCTCAATCAAATTTATACAGTAGTTAGATATCCATAAGAGCTCGGTTCTTTTCGCTAATCAGCCATATCCGCCCATGCACGACTGGATTATGGCCCTTGAAATTGTCAAAATTGTTATAATACAGCTTGTGAACACGATACAGTCTTCATTTACTATTCGATCTTCACCCACCTTACATACATGCTCTGGATTGAAAATGACCAAATAACCATCCCAGTAGAGCATAGGCCCTCATGGGCCTCTTATTAAAGTTATCTGATGCAAATGTATTCATTTTATTGGATATTGGAAAAGGTCATACAGGTTATGGGTTCGATCACTATAGTTAAAAAAAAGATCATAATTGCCCATACATAATAAATATTTATATACTTCAGGGTTAGGTCCAACGGATATGGTTATTCCTAAAGTCAGAAGAACACAATCTTCAGAGTAAGCTTGACAGATGTGACCACTTACACTAGTTTAAACCCAGGAAATGAGCACAATTTGTATTTTTCATTGCAATTCAGAGGAATTAGGAATAATGAAAGAATCTCATTTGTCATTCTCCTTTTCCCACAATGCTCTCAAAGTATGTACCAAATACAATGCTCATCCTTATTTGAAAACATCACCAGAAGAATAGGGGCACATGTTGATATAGCATAAAATAAGATAATGGATAAGGATTAACCGTTAATCTGATATCTTATCTTGACTTTTTCAAAATGAAAATAAGAGTATGACAATTTTTTTAACAAATTTGTATAAAATGTTTGCAATGAAGAAAAGGTTTTGAAACATAAAAATGAGAGTATGACAAATGTTAACAAACTTGTATAAAGTGTTTGCAGTGAAGAAAACGTTTTGAAACATATTGAAATGATTAACCTTTTCCAACATACAACTAACTTGCACCAGAATAATGATAACATATGAACACAAATATGTAAAACGTTGGAACCAGGAAGTGTACATGTAAGTCCTGCAAAAAGTGTTGAAAAAACTTTGGCAAAAAGAGAAACTACTCATCATGAGCAATTTCTACTTTTGCCATAAAAGTCGTCTGCTAGAGAGGCTTCAGGAAGAGTGTTAGAGAGGTTTAATAGTTTGTACATGTAATTCAGTACCACTTTGAAATAATATGAGAATAAAAAATCATAAAAAAAACACATTTGTTAACTTGGATATATGAATGTGTTCAAAATATATTGTCAAAAAATTACCCCTAGGAATGTGTAAAACCTGTGTAAAATGACTTGCCCATGCATTCATGCTAAGGACCCAATTGGATACAGATTTACATAATTTGAATCTGTTATGACCAATTTCGAACAGTGCTGAGTGAGATCAGATGCAAATAAGTAATTTTACATCGGTCTGGGACCTAATAGTTGTTTTTTCGAGAGCCTCACTGAAATATTCTGGGAAAAGGAGGATTCTTAAAATGAGCTGTTCAAGGCAAACCAACTGTGATGTAATGTTAACAAGTGTTAACAAGTGTACATAAGATCTGCCATTGCATCCATGATAAAGGATCAAAATGGTTACCGGTACAGTTTCCTGTGACTTTTTATGGCTTAATGGTAAATGGTTATGTACAGGTTAATCCAGATATTCATTGGCATACATGCCTTAAGCATGGTTTCCAAAGTTAATTGATTGGAGTTTAACGCCGTTTTCAACATTTTTTCAGTCATATCACCGCTGACCAGTTCACCTACTCATATGATTTTTCACACCAGTTCTCCACATAACATACTTTCCAAGGAACTTTCCGAGCAACTGGCTGTTTTTCCACATAGACTATTAGCCCATTGGTGAATGACACTTGTCACATTGACTTTTGTCAAACGTCGGAAAGAATGTCGGCCGAGCTGGTGTTCGAACTCACAACCCCTTGACAATAAAATAATGATAAAACAGTCAAATTCTTGCTGCTTCATTTATCGTGTCTAGCAATTGGATTCGAATATAGTATCCTAAGTGAATAGAAGAAAAAGTACCACTGATTTTTATTAAATTAAGATCTGAACTAAAAATCTTAATCTTAAATTTATCTCAGAAACCTAAAATAATGATGTTATTTTAGGTCTCTGCCTGATCTGGAGGATTTTTATTTTGGAAATGTCTTTATCAGGTTAAGGGTTAAATAGACGTACTTTGTAAACAATCCCTGATTTCAATTTTAGATTGTTATAATTTTGAATCATGCTTTCAATTGAGCAAATTGAGCAAAAACATTGTACACATAGGGAAACGAGAGATTGTAAGTTAGCTGTAATATAACAAAAAAGTCATGTATAGTAAAAAAAAAAAAGGGTAAACAAGATTTAAAGCAATCTTCATACTACCCATATCGTATGACATGATTTAAAAAAGGAAAAAGCCATTTACACCTCAGGCGTTGTGAAACCCCGTCTCTTTTATCATAACACAATAAAGAGAGGCTATTTATAGTAACACGATATTTATCGTCGATATAGTGTGGTTTACTTGACTGTTTTTACTCAAATAGTATTTACATAATAGCGAAAAAACAGATTTTCTTCTTTGTTTGTCTTACATATTAACGACGTGTACGCACGCGGTGGGGGGAGGGGGACGGGTGCTTAACTCAATAAGTTGTAAAGAGACATTATTCGGGCGAAAAAAATCGTCCTTCTACTCTTTTTATTTAGAACCGGCATTTTCCTACCAACTACCGGGTTACTACGGAAGCGGCGGCCATAATTGTTGTTACTAACACGGTTTTGTTACACGGCATTTCATTGGATGCGTCGAACTTTCTACGCATCTAATCAAATTGCAGAGCGGGGATTTCAATTTCTAAAGAGGCCGTCCGCCAAGGGTACTTATGTGAATGCTAATGTACGAAGTAGCCTTGGCTAAGGAAGATGTCCTTATCTGAACTTCTTGCCAATATGTTAGTGGTTCTACATTTATATAATACACGAATTGTTCTCTGCGAGGACAACCGTTCATCATTTTCGACCGGTAGTCACTGGGATCAATCTACCTAAAGTTATCAGGTAGAACTGTCTAAGTTTATGGCAGCCTACTATACATGGTCAGACTGGTGTCACTGTTGCTTTCTTGACCGACACCTAACATAATGTACTTTTACCCAGATAGATGTGTTTCCTTTTCATTTTCCGTCGCTGCATTTCACGTTAGATAACTCGTATACATTAATACAGTTATAACATTGTTATGACAAGTTTACTATGCGTAGCCAACGGAGCCTTTCTACTTTTCATTGTGTTTTGTTTGTTTTCCTGGCGTTTTTATGCCGTTTTCAACATTATTTCATTTTTATTACGGCGATAGCTCACTTATTCAAGATTCCTAGGTAAAGGAACCAGTACTAGGCTAGGAAATATGCCTTGCACAAGGGCACTCCACCATATCCGTTGCACCACGAAAGGGATCGAACAATTTTCTTTGTGGTCTGTTTAACGTTTTTTATTACAAAGAATGTTGCTGTGGTGGTTTCTGATCGTGTTGTTCAGTATTCAGAGTCTTTACTATTTGTTTAGTTTAAACTTATTTATTTTACATCTATTGCGAAACAAGATTTAATTTTATATCAGTCACGCTCGATGACTGCTTCCTTGAGACATAACCAGTACTGGCGCCGTTTGTGTGAAAAAAAGGCAGAATCCCCTGATCACGAGATTCGAACACGGGACCTTTGGTACGAGAGGCCGATCCTCTACCACTGCAACAATGTCTTCCACTATTTGTTTGACGTTGGACATTTGCTGAATCATTGGTATTCATAGGTGTATGATTGTGAGTTTGTACGTGTGGATCCAGACTCGCATGTGATGCGGCACTTGCACGTGCTTGTTCTTGTTTGTCTGCACTGTTTTGAAGTTTTGTAATGATGTGGAAAGAAATTTGTTGATTATATTGGTAGCTGCTGCTTTGGGTTTTTAATTCAATTGCTATGAAACAAGTGCTCATTTGACTTGAACTGATGGAATATATTTATCCTATATTGAGCACCATTGTTTGTTTTGTTTTAACCACATTTGAGCTATCATTAAAGCATACTTTAACAATTGCCGTTGTCCAGAGTCAGACTTATCTTACCCTAAGCCCTTCACCTACACCCAATGGCGTCAGTGCCGTTATTCTCTTATCAAGATGGAACTTTAAACCTATATTCATGTCTTGTTAAGGGAAAATGCTACTTCAAAGGCTGGACCGAGGGCAGGAGGACTAGTATGTCTTTTAAAAACAACCAAGAGTGAGTTAGACTGAAAATTGGCATTTATTAATGCCATAACTATTCTGTATGATAACAGGTCAGAATATAATATATACTTAAACTTATATACAAGACATTGACATGTACTATTTCAGATTTAATGTTTATTTTGTTTAGCACTCTATGGCTAAGCTTGTTTGATTTCTCTGGAAAAACTGATATTAACCGTCAGTACATAATCAGCTGTGCTGGTGATTTAAACAAGAAAGGACGAGTTTCAATTGCAAGATAAGGATCGTTTCTAGACCGTCTTGCTTTTATAAACACAGCCTTGGTTGTTGAACTATTCTCTCAGCCATACACTTACTACAGGCAGGCGACTTGAAGTCTCATACCTAAACTCCAATTTTCTGGATAATGTATTAAATTCCCGTGAAGTGCATTGTTTGCCATTTTCACTGATCAATGCATGCATTATTTCAATGCCTACTGACAAATTTATTTTTTCAATTTGTCATTGGCTATAACTTTGTATTTGGAAAAGTGCTCGCCTCGTAGTACCTCCTATAGAAGTTCATTACCAAAACATAACTGTGAAATATGTCGGTGGCAGCTATTTGCCATCGCCCATTCGTCAGTTTACTGATGTAAAAGCTCTGTCATTTCTGCATTGAATGGGGGCACTTAATAACTACCTAATGCGAATTGCAATATTAGGCCAAAACAACAATTTACTTGCTCTATGAATATATTTGTCTACACATGAATGTGCATCATGAATATTCTGTAACAGTACCTTTTAAAAAGGGTCATCAATTTATATAAATTCGTCCCTGTAGTTAAAACCAAGAGGCCTAAGAGGGCCAACATTGATCCACTGCATTAGGCACAATCACTATAGCCATAAAAGGCAAAACAGCCCCGCTCCCTGGCGGCCATGTTTTTCAACCAATATCATCGCTTGAAGGAATCTGATAGATGATCACCCAATGAACATTCAAATTTTAATAAGAAGATGTTTAATGTTTTTACTATAGCCATATCAGGCATAACAGCCCCGTCCCCCACCCCTAGTGGCCATGTTTTTTCTACCAATCAACATGGCTTTAAGAAATCTGATAGAGGGTCACCCTAGTAATATTTCTACAACATTATTTGAAAATCAGCAATAGAGACCAGAATTGCGTGGATCTAAAGATTTGAAGGAATTTTGGAAAGGACATTAAGAGGATCCTACCTGTGAAGTTTCATCCGAATTGACCCACTTGTTACAGCGAAAAAGAGGTTGACTCACGCACGCAGGACGGACAATTCGCCATGACATAAGCTCGACTGGCCTTTAGCCAGTTTAGCTAAAAACCTGTAGTAATTGTATTGGGCTATCTACCCCGTCCTCTGGCCATTCACAATCACAATGGTCGTGTCATTCTGCCTTTTCGTTTTAAGTTATTACTATAATTGGTATATATACAATTGTATTGCCTCTACAGGTTATGTCAACCAATTTCAAAAATAAGTTTCAACAATTGTATTGCATATTATAAAATATCTGTTAGGGTTTACGCAAAGAACTGGCAAAATCATTAACGTAGATACATGTAGGAGTCGCTTTTAGCATTGGATTCGTCTCCTGAACAATGGTATCATGCACGTTCTTTTATTGGTTCACGCATCGACGTGCCTGTCAACACAATCTAGCCTTTTTCGAATGACTCGGCATTCAAGGAAAGCATTTTACCACGCTATACTTTAATGTCATCGTACCCGAGTTCAATGAATGAAACATTATGTCTGAAGTATACTCGTATTACAGGAAACAAAGCGTTATAACACAACGTGAAGTACTATTTAACCTTGTGTTTAAATTTTATATCATACACTTATAGTTGAACTTTAGACTTAATGCCTACTTTCCCGCTATTATACGGACGTCATGAGCCTCTTTGAAAATGACACAGTCAAAACGTCCTATCACAAATTCATTGCGTGAATCAATTTAACCATTTCATCGCCGAGTTTCACAAAGTCGACACTTCCATTTCCAATAGAAATTGTGGAAACAATTAATGTGAATGTGGCAAACAATGCAGATTTTCGGAGAGACTGCTCTTTACCAGCTGGCTCTCCTGAATCTGCATTGTTTGCAAAAACCTTTATTCGCCTTTGGCAGCTAAAGGGTTAATGATTCATTAGTTAACATCTGACAACATGTTATGGTATTTGTGTATTAAGAGTCCAAGTTGGAGAATTCAGTCACATGTTTGTTCAGTAACAGTTATAGACAAACTGCATATACTATTGATGACGTTTATTTCATAATCTATTTACCCTCGCCGTTCAGAATTAGCTATTTTGCGAGCATACTACTGAAGAGGGTTGAATGCAATAGATGTAAGGAATCAATATGGAGTAACTCTGTATTAGCAACTAGAAAAGGTGTTGTTACCCGTGATATAACACCGTGTGATATGCATTTACACATACAAAACATATTCTATACGATTTTTTGCATGCCAATATTATTTCAGGACGACAATAAATATTCAAAATATCATAAAGACATTTAAAATAAAAAAATAACACGTCGAAATGAAATTCTCCCAACATGAATCACATATCTACTTTTAAGAATGTTTAAGCTGTTAAACAACACTCTTAACTGAAACCAAGTTCTTGAGATTCACCTTAAAAACAATATAAGAGAAATTTCATCTGTTGCTACAATGTGTATAGCTATTCTCAATAATATAATAATTATAAATAAAGGTTTTCCATATTTTTGCACAGATGTTTGTTTCAGATTTGTTGTATGTTGGTGATCGTTAAATGTCAATTTCGACCGATAAAATAGCTCCTGTTATGATAATTTAAAAATCTTAGTACTTACGCTATTCTGTCTCTGGATCGACTGGTTTAATGCGCACCACAATCGCTATTCTGACTTATTCAGCTGAAAACAAGAAGTAACACCTTTGACCCTTTTGATTACTTATGCTGCAGACGATATCTAATAAAAACGCTGTTTGAAAAGGAGAACTTGCTTAAAACCCCAACCATGTAAACTTTCTAATTCCCCCACGATATTTTCAATTCAATTTAAAATAAAATTCATCCAATTTGAAGAGTTTGCATGTTTTCCTAATGTGTTCTCAAAGCAGACGACTCTAGTAATATTATAGCAGGTGACGGCTGATTGTGACACAATATACACATACACTAACCAATCGCTGAGTCGCAGTAGTTCCCCTATTGACGGATTATGTATCACGTTGCATTGTTCGACTTGAAATGCAGATAAATGCAGAAGATTAACCTCCATATCCATTCAGTCGGCACAGGAGGTGTGATACAAATGAACAGAGTGCTATTCCGAGGTAAATCATTATCGACACATTATTGCTATTTACCCATTATATCATTTGTGTTATAAGATCGAGTGCATCACTTTAAATTTGTTTATTTTTTTAGAATTTTGTTAGTTATACCTTTTTCTTTAACACTGCGTCTTAGATATATATCGAAAGGATACTTCTACGAGTAAGTACATGTTTTTATATTGATTAATGAATATGTATAGATTCCGAATTGTTCTCAAGTCAATATGTTCTGTTCATAAATCACGGTATACCTCAAAATCGCTTTCAGGAGATAGTTTATTGAAAATGACGCGAGCGCAAATTTGCATTTTCATGATACATGTTTAAGCTTTACCCTTACCCACATAAATACGCCTTTTCAGGCATCGGCATCATACGACAAAAGGGGAAATTGCTCAAAAAGAGCAATTTCTCCTTCAGCCACATTATTTTCTACTTTATTCAATACACGAAACTACCCTTTGATTTACAGAGAGTTCCCATAGTTTTCGACTTAATGCTTTCAAAGTCATCGTCTGCAGATTTGTTGTATGTGGGAAAGGGTAATTTGTAGAAGATAATACGGGCGGTGCGTCAAACAAATATCGACGTTTGCGAGATCCGTGACGAACAAAGATCCCGATGAATGTGAACATCTGTGCAGTCTCATCAGACTCTTCACTGCTCATCAGTTTATACACTGTCGTATGTGGAATGTGGTTAATTCTGAGCTCGGGTGCGTATTTCACACTCCAAAATCCTTATTAGACACTCAAACCCTATGTTGTGGGTATTCAACCATTATGTTGTGGGTACTTAAAATAATTGTCTCACTAAGACGACTTTGCTAAGTACCCACAGCATAGGGAATGGTTGAGTCATAAAAGCGATTTTGGTGAGAAATAAGCAAATTACTTCTGCTCTGGTGATGGCCACCATGTATATCATTCTTTCTCTGATACGGATGACGTTGGACGCCCCTGTAACAGGCTACATTTGAAAAATTAGTAGAACAAACATAATGCCTTCAGCTTTGAATGCAGTCAAACCCGTGCTAAATACCTCATTTGTATTGCAATTCCTTAAATAAAGCGACCACACTTTTAATTTCCAAATTACTTATTTTCTTCATAAATCACCCTGCAATTACAATCCACCTGTGAAAGACCATATTTAGACACAGGTTGGACAGTACATGCATATCAGTAACCATTGCCGCACGTTTCCCGTTGAGCCGCGATAACGAGGGATTAAGATCCAGGAGTCGCAAGCTCAAATCCCCTGCACGATCATAAATTATTCCTATGATTGTTAACAATAATTGTGACAAGCGTCTCTCGTCTTCAATCAGTTGAGACTAAAGTCAGGCTATATTGGTAGATAGCCAGCTACCCCCGGAAGACTGTTGTGTGGAGTTCTGGTGCGAGGAAAGCAATGAAACACATGGTTAGGTGAACTGTCCGTCGTTTTCTAAAAGGACGTTAAACTCGATGCACATCAAACAGTCATACTTTTCCGTGATGCAAACGTTTTGCTTTAAATAAAAAATCCTTATTAGACACACAAACCTAATGTTTTGGGTACTCAAAAGAATCGCTTTTTTAGTACCCACAGCATAGGGATTGCTTGAGTCATAAGAGCGATTTTCGTGAGAAAAGTCCTATTTTTCCTATGTGCACACGTTATGTTTTTAATTGTATTCAACGCAGAAGACTAATTAACATACTGGCAGGTGAAGGGTTAATAATAAATAAAATAAAATCTTTCTATTTTGATGTTATACATCAAGAAAACAAAGGGAGAACACTTTGTTAACATCAACATCTATAGAACTATGGAGTAGTTTGCCTTTATTATCTTGGTTGTTGTCCAATTTAAGGTCATTATAAGAAAGCTTCTGTTTCATCCATGATATAACCCGCTACAAAAGTTGGATGATCTTAACTCTATGCAAACATAAGAAATCGACCAGACGAACTGATTAAATCCTGGGTTCGAGTCCCAGGATGAGCGGGTTCTGACTATGGGATTTTCCCACCACACAAACGGCAAGAGCACTGGTTTAGTGTCTTCAGGAGGCAGACATGATTAGAGCGTGATTAGCATACTCTAAAGGTTAGTTTTGCAATCGATTTAATACAAAATAAGTTGAAAACTCTTTCAACGCTGATTGACTTGTCTAGCTTTATATTTAGATTGATTTAATTGTTTGGTGTTTAACGGCGCTTTCAAAAAGTTATCGGATATGTCATAGCGTTTCTTGGGTAAGTTACCAGTATTACTGGTTCATTATCCTAACACTATCCAGTCAGTTGTAATGCTAGCCCCATAACCCTGAGAGCCAAGGAGGGCAGCAATTACTACCATTGTTTAAGTCTTTGGTATAACCCGGCCGGAGATCTAACCAACGACATCCCACACCAGAGGCGGACGCTCTACCACTACACCATCGCGGCGGTTTTTGAATCTAGAAAAGATCATAGCAAATTCTAGTTATGCCAAAATAAATATATTCAGTTTAGCAGTGAACTGATTAGAGCTGGTGACCCTATACCGGTGGAAAAATTCTTTACAAATTCAGTTTCAGAAGTCGTGATTCAAACATGATTATTACTCAAGGTCAAACACAACAAAACTTGGCACAACTGTTCGTTTGTGGCGACTCCCGGTAGCTCAGTCGACTGCAACGCGGGATGCCTATCCAGGAGTTGTGAGTTCGGACCCTAGCTTGGATAAAATTATTTCCTACGGTTTGATAAAAATCAATGCGCCCAAGCGTCTTTCGTCTTCAATCGTTAAAGGATCTTCTTCAACCAATATATGTGTAAAAGCAGCAAGTTGGCTTGGAAAGACTGCTGTTTTGAGTACTGGTGTTAAAAAGCCATGAAAGACATATATATATGTAAGTAGATGAATTGGCCATATGACTGAAACAATCAATCAACAATGCATCAGGGCTGGGTTGTGGAACTGGGCCTTTAGAAAACGAATCATATTACAAAAGTAATAAGACAATTTCTTTTATTTCTTTCAGCAAATGGTATTATGCAAATAATTCTTCAAATACAATATAAACAACAATCTTTGGGCCTTGACTTCTCTTTCATCTGATAAGTATTATTAATTAACCCTTTCCCACATATAGACGCTTTCTAATGCCTCTATAGCAGATGAGTTTTGAAAACATTGTGACAAAATGAGAAATTGCTCAAAACTGTATTAAACAATTTACTTTCTTTATTTTTATTTAGAGATACATTTTGACTGAATGTTTTCAAAGTCGTCTGCTGACAATTCGATGTATGTGCGGAAGGGTTAAACAGGGTTAAACAGGGTTAAAAACCGATACAGACGGGAAGGTCACGCACCGAAGGTCGTTGTAGATATGAGCCGGTGCCCACGATAAAACTAACAGTGTGGACTCTGCGTAAAGTATCGACCCGGTTTATACGTCCCACGGTAAAACTAACAGTGTGGACTCTGCGTAAAGTATCGACCCGGTTAATACGTCCTACGATAAAAGTAACCATTATGCTGATCTGTGTCGATACATTACGCAGAGACAATAATGTTGTTTTTTCTCGTAGGACGGCTTCTATATACTTGTAAATACGTTTTAAACAGAACAGAACAGAAAAGAACATAATGAAGTATACATGTATTTATAAAAACAACCATATAAGTCAAGCATATGCGCTCATTGTGCGCATCATACATATTTAACATACATGGTAATGAAAATAAGTGTTAACAATTAATAGATACATACATACATACAGATAGATGGATAGAAAAATCAGAGAAGACATATGAGCCCAATTACGAGAAAACCAACATTGTGGCCATTACGCATGCCGCGCAGGCTAACCCGGACAGACACGTTTCGCCTCCTCTGGATTTTCTGTTTCATGAATCACTACTCTATACATATATCTCCCTGAGACGGAATGTGTCGGCCGGATCAGTCTGCGCGGACAGCGCAGGCTGATCTGGTCGATACATTACGCAGAAATATTGATATGAGCCGTCCCGCGAGAAAACCAACAGTGTGGCCATTAAGCATGCCGCGTAGGCTAACCCGGACAGACACGTTTCGCCTCCTCCGGATTTTCTGTTTCATGAATCACTACTCTATACATATATCTCCCTAAGACGGAATGTGTCGGCCGGATCAGTCTGCGCGGACAGCGCAGGCTGATCTGGTCGATACATTACGCAGAAATATTGATATGAGCCGTCCCGCGAGAAAACCAACAGTGTGGCCATTAAGCATGCCGCGCAGGCTAACCCGGACAGACACGTTTCGCCTCCTCTGGATTTTCTGTTTCATGAATCACTACTCTATACATATATCTCCCTAAGACGGAATGTGTCGGCCGGATCAGTCTGCGCGGACAGCGCAGGCTGATCTGGTCGATACATTACGCAGAAATATTGATATGAGCCGTCCCGCGAGAAAACCAACAGTGTGGCCATTAAGCATGCCGCGCAGGCTAACCCGGACAGACACGTTTCGCCTCCTCTGGATTTTCTGTTTTAGAAACCGTAACTCTATACCTCTATCTCCAAGAGACGGAATGTGCAGGCCCGGATTAGGCTGCGTGTACTGCGCAGGCTGATTTGGGTCGATACATTACGCAGAGGCCATAATCTTGATTTTCTCGTGGGACGGCTCATTTATGGATAGGAGCGCTATATTCGACGTGAGACATAAAATAAAAACAGATAATTCACGACTTTCAACTTTATTTACAAGCAATGATGACAAAGATCAGCCTGTACATTAAGGCATGCTTATCCTAGTCAGCAGTGTTCGTTACTCATATAACATGCAGCAATGTGTATCAATAGCAAGTCCTTACTAAGGTGACAAGTTGTTAGATTCAATGCTGACGATACCAATTGTTGAAGGTCAGATGGTGAGACGAAATCATCGAAAAGAACAGAAAAAAATCAGTATCAGTAAACTAAGGCAGAATGATATCCGAGATCAATAAAATATTTGATTACTCCATATTATGGGGCCAAAAAACACACACAAAAACAACAACAAAAACAACAAAAACCAAATTAAAAAAAAAGAAATTAAGTAAATGTACACTCTAGACGAAATATCACAGTTAAAATTAAAAAACGTAAAAACAGGAGAACTATGCGTTAAATATTAATTAACCCTTTCCCATTTGTAGACGCATTCTAACGCCTCTGCAGCAGACGACTTTTGAAAACATTGTGACAAATGAGGAAAGTACTCAAAACGAGCAATTTCTTCTTTTGCCACAATGATTTCAATTTATTTCAGTAAATATACCCTTATTTATTGGGTTTGTCTATATGTTTGTCTTTATGTTTCCAAAGTCGTCTGCTGCAAATTTGTTGTATGTGGGAGAGGGTTAAAGAATATTCTGGACATTGTTTCCAACTTGTACTATAGGCGTGTCCATGGGAAAAAGTTACAAATGTACATTTATTGAACAGTGTAGTGCCGACCAGCCTGTTTATCTACTCCGTCTTATTAGAGTCTACACAAGTTTACCGAAGCTTCCAACACGGTCATGTAAGAACTATTTGAACAATGGACATTCTAATCAGAATGTTGAGATAAACTGGTTTATCTGGGCTCACATAGAGACAATCGAAACTCCACAGTGTAAACCACATAGTTTACAATATGAAGGAATGCAATAAAAAGGTTATTGCCCCTTTACTATAGGTTATTGACTCTGTACTGTAAAGTCATCGTTGGACCGTTTAAAGTCTATAGTTGATAAAAATCTACTTCAGAAATCGAAACAAACTGGATTTATTTTATATAAGTAGTCATTTTGTTTCACATGCCGTTTTAAAAGTTGAATTGCAACGGTGACGTTATTGTTTTAAATAACGTCATGCATGTGCATGACCAACATTTTAGCCGCACCGAACAAAATTACACGTTGATTCAATTTATTCTGTACCTTTGTAGGGGTGGTGAACATGGGTAGGTCTACTACAATGTAACATACACATATGAATATTCCGGTTAACAGTATACTGTTACATGGCACGCGCGTCTAAAAGGTGACGTTATTGTTTGAAATGACGTCATGTACGTGCATAACCGACATTTTCACGCGCGTGCCATGTACGTGCATAACCGACATTTTCACCCGCGTGCCATGTAACAGTATACTGTTAACCGGTCAAAAACGTACTGTTAGCATGAGACAGTAATAAATTGCCCATGATGAGTATATGAGAATTTAACATTACTAAGATGAGAATTTAACATTACAAGTCACGTGAGGTATAATAATGATATTTAGCACATATTAAAGTAGTCCCTAGTTTGTTAATTATACGGAATTTTCGCACGTCCTTATCTACGGTCATGATCATTCCTTGATACCGGTCATGATCGAAAAGTCATGTCCACTTTCTTCAATGCAAAGTGGGCGGGACAATATAAAAGTATGTAATCATGTGCAATCATCGTTGGACCTCGTTCTTTGGCGAACGTAGCATCGCATGCTCGGCAACGTCAATCCAAGAACTCGGTCCAAAGATGATTTCACAGTATAGGGTCAATGTCTTTTATCTGTCTTAAAAAAATAAGGCTATACAATAAAAGGTAAATAGTTACAGTATAGACACCTAGCTCTGTGTCGTCTACTCGGAATGACCTCTCTTTCGTATTTCGGTATCGCGAGATATCGAATTTTCCGTGCACTTCGTAGTATAATACAAAGCTAGGAATCGCAACATAGTATATGAGCCGTCCCACCAGAAATCCAACATTATGGACTCTGCGTAAAGTATCGACCCGGATCAGCTTAATCATGCCGCGTAGGCTCCTATACCTCTATCCCCCTGAGACGGAATTTATCGGAATGTGCAGGCTAATCTTGGTCGATACATTACGCAGAGGTCATAATGTTTGTTTTCTCGCGGGTCGGCTCAAATGTTCATCCTTTGTCAAATTATTAGTTCGGTTTCTTTGTTAATAAACTTACTTTGCCTATTCACACTCTCTCGTTTAAATTCGTAAATATTAAAAAATCATTTACGTCCAAGTTTACAATCTGCATCTTTAGGTTTGCCACAATGTCCTTGGCAATCATCATCCTTAAAGTAAAAGTGTAAACCCTCACTACAGGATTGTTCAATCGGCCCTGTCGTACAGGTTATCCACTTGTCGCAGTAGAACGGATGTTTCACGTGACAGTCGTAGTCATCAGGGGAACACCAATTTTCTGTGTAAAAAAGATATTGTAAAACTCTGTCTTGTTGATTACCATACAAATACAAAAAAAGCATGTTTAAACGATCAAGAACATAAGTTTAATATAGAACCATGTTTGATTGTGTTTTAACCACGTTTGTTGATTTTTCACAGAAGTAATCCAAACATAAGTCTTTCCTAGCAACTGGCTGATTTTCAATATATATTGTTAGCCCACTGTCGGAAGACGAATGACGCCTATTGCACTGACGTTTCTTAAACCTTGCTACCGACTGAGTTACCGGGGTAAGGCCTTAAATCGCCTGAACGCCAGATACCCAACTGTCGAAAAAAATAAAATTTCCAATTTTAAGAAAATAAGTGTTATTTTTGTATTTGGGGCATTATTAACTGACATATTACATACCCCTATAATCGGTGAGATTTTCTTGTTTTTGATACTTTTTCCATCGCTTATTCTGCCCTGTTAGTAACGGGGTAAGTTTTTAAATAGCTTTCGATGCTTTTAATCTCATTCATCACGTGACTTGAAAAGTCGTTACGTGAATTGAAGAGTCGTCACATGACCGATAGGACGCATGCGCATTAAATGAAACATTTTTATACCATGAAGGTTTTATGCAATCACAAACACATCTCTATGATTACTGTCGTTCGACTCCGCCAAACATGTAAATTGTGTATACCGTTATATAGATATATCACGTAATCGTTGCAAGGTGCCTGTCTGAAGGATTCCGTGGTATTTTAAATAGGAAACCCCTTCATCGGGACAATTGAAAACGACTCAAGTTCACTTTATTGATAAAAAACGATACATTTTCTTTCTGGTTTTACTTGGAAAACATAAAGAATAACATTTAAGGCGAATTCGATATTTTTTTTGTTTTTGTTTTTTTGCGTGCCATCTGGATTTCAGTCGCTTTAATAACGAAGTCACTTGTGTATAACAACGGAGCGATCTCAACAGAGTATTATCTTGAGAAGGCAAATATATAAGCAATTCTAGAATGGCGTTTTTCGGGCGTCACACTGTTCATAAATTGACACCAGATGGTCATACGAATATGGGATTTTGAATTTCGCGAGGATAGCCCCGACCTTGGTCAACGGCCAATCAACAGCCGAAACAAGTACGATGCCTACAGAAGGTCACACGATAGCACCCGAATCATACACGAAGGCAACACGAATATGTTAATTTGTATTACGTTGTTTACGTGCAGGACACACGAAGGCCACACGGTGGCTTCACGACGTCATATTGAGAGTAAGATGCGTTCGAACTAGGTCACGAAGGCGTCTCGTGACCTCCCAATAGTATAAAACCTGTTTCTGCATGTCTCTGGCCTCTGATTCATGGTCTGCAGCAACTCTCGAAACGTGTGTGCCAGAATACTAAAGGCATTCTCCACTGAAAGCCTGGCTCTAGAGAATCTGTAGTAACATATACTCTCATGGTGCTTCATGTTTCTGATCGAAAACGGGTTCATCAGGCACTTGTTGGTCCCAAAAGCATTGTCCCCTAATATGTAGTATGGGACAGGAATGCCACACCAGGTAGAGACTTCTATTCAGGGAGATTGAATATGTTGTTCGGACTCTCCAGGCCTTCTTTCAGTTCTGACCCATTGTAGATACTGGCATCGTTGCTTAAACCATCAGAGCCGACATCAATCCAGAGAAACTTGTAGTCTGCATTGACCAGGGCCATGAGGACAATGGAGAAGAAGCCCTTGTAGTTTCTGTACACAGAGCCAGTATTCCAAGAACAGGTGACCGGCACATGCTTGCCATCCAGAGCACACCAACAGTGTGGAAATTGCCATCTCTTCTCAAACTGCTCAGCAATGGTGGTCCACTCTTCAAGTGTAGTAGGACACTGGATCACCTCAGCAACAAACTCGGCTTTGATGGCATTGCAGACTTTATTAATGATGAGTGAGATGGTGTTTGGAGCAACTCTGAAGTTGTAGGACAGGCTTGGATAATTGCACCTCAGGCCAGGTGTCGTAGAGTGATGGAAAGCTTGAGACCAGGAGGGAGAGATTTTCTGTCCCATATGTCCTTCTTCTTTATGCTGCCGTCTACCCTTCGCAGGACCTCATCATAGAGGCCTCTGGGAAGTCTTGTGTAGTTGTAGAAGGCCTTCTCATCTTCTGTATTCAGCTCATTTAGTAGAGTGCTATAGCAGCCATAGCGTTCTCTTCTTTTGTCGAAAGCCATTTACTGACCCACAAATACCTCGGTTTCCTCCTTCGCCCCGGTTTGTTCCTGCCCTGGGAAGTAAAAAGCAAAACAAGATTAGTACATTGACGAATGCTTGAAAGGCAAATAGCAAGAAATGACAAAGCGAAATAAGATCATTTTTACCTGTAAGACTAGGTGCTGGGCCTGTAATAGTTGCTCATCGTGTAATGTGCTGACTTTTTTTCCTGGTTGTCTCATCATCAAAGTATGACATTCTGCAGAAACTGAATTGTGTTTAATTGTGATTGAAGCTTTAGGAGTTACATAAGCCTCTACTATGTAGTGTTGCTCAGGACTGACTCAGGAAGCTGCAATGAGGATGGCCTTTGATAAGTCAACGTTACCATGAAACATAGGAAACGCTTGAACTACTCAAATTCGGCTGTCTTCGCCGACACCGCGGTCTCATCTCGATGTCATCGTACTATAATACGATGTCTACGCATTGCGAGGGCTTCACGCAGTCGTGTTGCCTTCCTATGACAATCGGGCAGCTTCCGGTTTCCTTCGTATTGTCTTCGTGAGGCGAAAAATACCCGATGTCATCACAATGACCACACGAAGTAAAGACGAATATGACACGATTTGACAAGATGCCCTCACGATGGCCTAACGAAGGGCAAAATGGACACACGAATTCAACACGAAAAAGAACAACAAGGTCTTTCGGCAATTCTTTAACATGCCAAAGATTTTGCCACCGCCCACGAAGTTGCTGCCGGAGCCTGAGAAACTCCACCAGCTGTTAGACGATGGCTTAAGATACCCTCACGAATGGCCCAATGTTTTAAGATCAGAGCCGGATTTGAATATCTCCTTTATCGTGTGTCCAGCTGGTGTCAATTTCGGGACAGTGTGACAGGCGCATATTATAATTAGAGTTTAAATATTCAAATGCACAAAAATGTAGGAAATGGATACATTGCTCGTAAGGAGCAATTCTGCCGTAAATCACAATGCGTTATATAATAACGAGTGGTGTTCGAAACGCATCGGAGATTTTGGATTTGACCCTAAAAAACTAAAGCGTGCAATGTTTCATTTTATACCCTCAAAGTACCCCTGAATTGTGTAAAGAGGAAGACGTCACTTTAAGCTTATATTAATCACGCCTGACGTCTGCTTCCAGGAGACATTACTTGTACTCGCGCCGTTTGCGTGGACAAACCCCATAGGCAGAAGCCGCTTATAATGGGATTCGAACACGGGACCTTTGATACAAGAGACCGATGGTCTACATGGGTCACTGCACCTCAATGCATTGGAAACAATGAGGATGTGGTTGCACAGTAACTTTGTCTAACTCCGAAAATGTTCTTAATATGCTAGAAGTGTGCCCCTGAACTTTGTCATTCAACCGCCGAATACGTTTGAAATGTATGACCGCCTAGGTGGTGTAGTGGGTAGAGAGTCCGCCTCGGGTGCGTGAGGTCGCAGGTTCGATCCCCTGGCGGGTAATTACAAATACTTTAATAATGATGGTAATGGCTTCCCTCCTTGACGCTCAGGGTTGCAGGGTAAGTATTTAGACTGACTGGCTGAAAATGTACACAGCACTTTTAATTAAGTATGAAATCATGCAGTGGTGCGTTCGACTTTAAAGACTGTATACATTTCGATCTGACACCAATGGCTGGCTAATTGTTGGGCTCGAGGGCATTTTTTACTTGCCACAACAACTAAGGCTGTGTACATGTCAGATTCGTGGGTTTGAAGTCGCGTGCAAAGGCAGAGATAAATTGCGAATGGCGACGAATTGGATACAACTCAGTAAAGATGTCAGGGAAACCTTGGAATGAATAATTGATAGACGGAAAGGGAATGCCATCGTGTGTAATAATACACTTTTAAATAAAAAATAAAAGCAAGAATAATTTCTGACATCGAACAATTAAGGCTATGTAAATGTCAGACTCGTAGGCTTTGTCAACTCGTGCGTGCAAAGGCACATTTAAACTGTGGATTGCGACGAAATGGAGAGAATCATAGGACTGGACATGTATTGGGCTGAAAGGCATTGCCATTATGTGTAACATTACAATTAATCATGATAAAAGCAAGTTGAATTTCTTATTTGAAACAAAAAATGTCGTGTAAAGTTAAGATTCGTACGATTTGCCATCAAGTGTACAATAACACTTAGTCAAGATAAAAACAAGACAAATTTCTTACTTGGAACAACTATAGCCATGTAGATGTCAGACTCGTAGGCTTTGTCATCGCGTGAAACATATCACTTTATCAAGATAAAAGCAAGAATAATGTCTTACTTGGAACAACTATAGCCGTGTAAAGGAAAGATTAGTAGGCTTTGCCATCGCGTGAAACATAACACTTTATCAAGATAAAAGCAAGAATAATTTCTTACTTGGAACAACTATAGCCGTGTAAAGGAAAGATTAGTAGGCTTTGTCATTGCATGTAACATAACACTTTATCAAGATAAAAGCAAGAATAATTTCTTACTTGGAACAACTATAGCCGTGTAAAGGAAAGATTAGTAGGCTTTGTCATCGCATGTAACATAACACTTAATCAAGATAAAAGCAAGAATAATTTCTTACTTGGAACAACTATAGCCGTGTAAAGGACAGATTAGTAGGCTTTGTCATCGCATGTAACATAACACTTTATCAAGATAAAAGCAAGAATAATTTCTTACTTGGAACAACTATAGCCGTGTAAAGGAAAGATTAGTAGGCTTTGTCATCGCATGTAACATAACACTTAATCAAGATAAAAGAAAGAATAATTTCTTACTTGGAACAACCATTGCCGTGTAGATGTCAGACTCGTAATCTTTGCCATCCTGTGTAAAATTACACTTAAACTGAGTATTGTTGAATGCCTTTTCGCTATGTTTTTCCATGTTTATGCTCTCGTAATACGTCATACCACTTGACGAATATGTATTCGTTGATACGCTAGGTGCATACTGTTCGAAATAAGAATAGTACTGATAAACACCCCTTTGAAATATAAAGATTGCAGAACTACAACATCATCTTCATCATCCTCATCATTTTCATCATCATCACCATCAACATCGTAATCATTTGTCATCATCATCATAATCATCATCATCATCATAATCATCATCATCATCATAATCATCATCATCATCATCATCACAAAATCATCATCACATCACATCATCATCATCATCATCATCATCATCATCATCATCATCATAATCACATCATCATTATCTTTATCATCGGCAGCATCCTCCTCCTCCTCATCCTCATCATTGTCATCATCACCTTTATCATCAAAATCGTTATCTTCTTACACATAGTTTTAATTCTTCTTGAACTATAACTGGCATATGTTCAGGGCGATGGTCTTTCAATGGCCATATACAAATTGACACAGTTGTCCTCACTAATATCCCGATTGATTGATTTAATGGGGTTTAACTCCGTTTCTGACATTTTTTCTGTAATATGACAGCGGTCAGTTATTATAACCTATGTGTGTTTTGCCTTTCTCACACCAGTTCTCAACACAAACTCTTTCTAAGCAACTGGCTGATTTTCCACTTAAACTAATCGCCAATTGACGAAAGACGACGCTTGTCGTATTGACTTTTGTCAATATCGTTAAAACGAATGCTGAGCCGAGCTGGGGTTCGAACTAACGACATCTGGATTGACAGCCCACGTCGCTACCGACTGAGCTACCGGGGATCGACATCCTACTCTCTCGAAGTGGATGCCTTATTAACGACTAGTAAACGAGAATGGTGTAATAAAAGGATACCTGGAATCCATCATATGTATAATACTCCCACATTGTTGGCTTTTCTCCGCATCCAACTGAAGCTTCACATCTCACTTGTCCACCTTCCCTATCTTCCACAAGCCCGCCTCTTCGTTCATGGTCAACTCCAATTACCGGCTTCATTGCGTAACCTTGGAATTATAATATAAATATTAATTGATTAGTTTTTAACTCAATATGTATAAATCAATTGTTTATATTTGAATTAAAGAATAGAAATGGCTAGCTTTGCTTTTAAATATCAACAATTGTAACGTTTGACTAAAACATATTTTCTTAATTGTTGGATACATGTATATATCCTTTTATCTGACAGCTTGATAAATAAGACACAAATGCAATTGTTTTCCATAGAATTAACATAGTTGCATTGGTTCGCCTTGAACTAAATGAATAAGAATCTAATTGGAAAACGTTAAAATAAATACTTTTCATTTGTTTTCGTTGTAATTAAGATATACAACATCCTTGGTTAGCATTAAAATAGAAAAAAAAAATTGGCTCATTACGATTTTTTTTAATTTAAACCTCATTGAGCAGCTTTGAACAAAAAGACATGTCTGTTAAGTCACTTGAAAAAAGATCGTTAAACAATTTGAAATTGATAACAATTATGTTTCAAATATTACACTTTTTGAGAATTCTGCGTATACTTCTAAACCTTCACCATAGACTTCCAGATAGAATATTGTGAATGGCAAGTAATACTGTTTATCCGTGTCTAATTTTGTTTGAAATGTTTTAATTTACGTGAAGCTCAAAATTAAATAATGAGTATCCTGTTTGTCTTGTAAAGTGTATTGAAGACACTTAGTAGTATTATAAAGGAAACATGAAATATAAATTACTTTTAACTGTAAAAACAGTTTCAAAAGTTGTATTCCCGAACGTAATTTCATAAGTGCCCGAGTGATTGCATTTAATCAATATGAATTCGAGTTTAAACGTCGTTGTGCCGGACACAGTTTCAGCTATCATAGTAATGTTGTCGTCTAATTCTATGGGTAAGCGACCTCCGTTCGCCTGAAAATTTAAAGAAAGGTATTGCACGAATATATGAATCTGACCTCTGTGCAAGGATGTATATTCATATACTAAGCTATGAATGTACAAATACCTGAATATACAATTGACATGTTTTCTTCACAGTCTACCAATTCTTACCATTTACGCTCGGTTAAAATAATAACATGTCTTGTCCGAAACCATTTACAGAACTATTATAAAAAAAATCAACACTTTTCTGATGTACATATATGGAATGCCATACCTTTAAACAATAGGTCCCTTTCAAATCTTACAAAATTTAAATGTGCAAGTGTGCACAACACAGTTTCAAAACGTCATCTTCTGTGAATCATGAATCTTTTTTTCTTTCTTTATTATATTACTCTTAAGTGCAAATGAAATGAAATTCCGTGTCATTCTGTTGTATGAAATGCATTAAGATAAGTTCTTTGAAATATGCATTACTTTTAAAAAGTTAGTCACAGTACATGTGGGTAACACACTTTACTTTCGTGTATTACATACAAA
The DNA here is from genome assembly GCA_031761405.1 of Serripes groenlandicus. NCBI lineage: Eukaryota > Metazoa > Mollusca > Bivalvia > Cardiida > Cardiidae > Serripes > Serripes groenlandicus. The sequence continues at coordinate 33,518,455 of JASEVX010000008.1, read as the reverse complement.
GTTGATACGGTTTGTACTCGTGTTTACTTTTGACGCTTCTGTATCACATATGACGTTTCCATTTTTGATGTTGTTGTTGTAGGGAGTGGGTTGGTTGTTGTTGTATTTAAGGAGGAGGGTGGGTTTTATTGGCTTTTAGAGGATGGTTTGTTAATTATTTCGTCATTATATGTTTTTCTGATACATGTAGCTATTAATATGACCTCAAAATTTATATATTTATTATTATTATAATTACTATATTAAGTTCAAAGGGAAGCAATTTCGGTCACCTTGCCGTCAGAAAAATTTAGACCAGGGAATTTCAGATGAATATATATTAGATTTAAGTTGTCTCCCATTGTACACTAATAGTTTTGTAGAAAGTTGCTAGTGTTTGTGTTAAAGTTGAATACCCGCTGACTGATTTAATTCCAATATATTGTTTGTGTTTATCTATTTTGACACATTAAGTGCCATTTTTCTGAAGTTGAAAGTAAAATTCACTGCAAGATGAAGGCGACATATGATTTAAACTCATAGCTCAAACATGGACGGTCAACCTGTAAGTTTTTGGTGCCTTTTTGGTAGCTGTAAAAATGAACTGTAATGTGTTATACATTTCAAGTTGTTTGTTATGTCGGGAAGGATCAATATCCTTTGATGCTTAAAAAGTCTCATATCGAAAATGAATTGCCTCTATCTGACCTTAATAATGACGACATACATGTGAGCGATGCTCAAGAAAATACACACCGAAGCGTAATTATTACACGTGCTAAAACCTTCTTTCGTAAGTATGCTAAAGGATCCAAATGGCTATTGCAGAACAGAAGTGTTTTGAATCTATTTATGGTTTAGTGGCGAACAGTGCAGATTCAGACTAGACAATGCGGATGCACAGGCTGATTTGGATTAACACTGGTTATAAATGCCCTAATGTTGGTCGCTAACATAATTAAATTATTAAAACATGAAACATTAACTTGATTATAAAAATATAAACCGTATCTAGTGGTTTAGGGTCTTAATGTTTCTGCGTCAATTGAAGACTGATACGATCCTATAAATCTACGTTATCAATCCTCACAGTTTCACAAATGTCGTCACTGTCAATGTATATGTTATATATACTTCAGTGCATTTTCTGACAAGAAGACGTTTTGGATGTGCAGCCCCACTAGTGTCATGCCAATAAAAGTATAAAAACTGTTTTGAGCGGACTAGACTTGGCTCATGTGTTTCTACAAATAAATCAAAGCATGCAACATGAAGGTACTTGCAAACACGTAGTATACAATAAACCGGAAGCGTCCGACCGTGCCTGATCTTTTAACTAATTAGAATATAGAAGTAGTACATTGCAGATCATCCTCGGTACCCAGGCTATTCATAACATATATAATACCCTGGGCAAATTGGCTGTACACATCTCGTACTCATGAATAATTTATCAGGTGAAATGCAGCCTTTTGATTGGCCGCATGACACAAACCTTGTGCGATATTAAAAGTACAGTGTTGTTACGGAGGAAATCGTGGCGCATGCTTTACGAAATTTCGCTATCCAATTTGCCCAGGGTATCATATATTTTATGAATAGCCTGGGTACCGAGGATGATTGCAGATATGTTTTGTTGGTATTTATAGTGTATTACGACGCTTTCAATAATATTTCAGTTAAAACACGGTGTTTGCTGGGTTAGTTACAAGTACGTCTAGCCCATTTATCCTGACATACAAGCGATTAAGTCGTAATGCTAACCCCACAACCTGGGCGCCAAGGAGGGAAAGTATTTTCTACTGTTTGGTATGACCCTATCTGGAATCGAATACACAACCTTCCGCACCCGAGGCGGAGGCTCTACCACTACAGTACTGATGCTGTCATTATAATGTACATATCGTATCAAAAGGTCGTGGTAGATATATTATTGCACGAAAACATATTTAAAACAAAAAAAGTTCATGACCACTGGCCCAAATCACATTAAATGCAACATTAATAATACAACACATAACTAGGTTGTGTCTTGAGAATGTATCCAGATAGTTATTTGCGTGTATCTATCTATTTGGGAGAGCATGTACATTGGAAGTTAATTTGCATAGTGTTTCATTACGAATAGAGATCAAACTAGTTAAATAGTTATTTTATATGTGTTCCTTCGTGGTACCATTAAGATGAATATTGAGTTCGAGTATTATGATAGTTATACATGCAAAGATACATACCACTATATAGTCTATCGAAACGTTTATTGCCAAATCAACAGCAGCACTAACTGACGTCTTTCCTCGAAACACTACAGTGACATTGACCATGTTTACATTTTTGCATGTGATAGATCTGTGTTCTTCTCCTAAATTAGCCTCTCTTGTGCACGGACATTGTTGTGTTTCAGCTGTAACGAAGAAAATATTGATTAATTGATTGGTTTAAGCCGTTTTCAACAATTGTTCTGTCATATCATGGCGGCCAGTTCACATATTCATGTGTTTACTATCTTTTTCCCACCATACTCGACGCACCTGTCTTTATAAGTAGCGGCTGCTTTTCCACATAGACTCATAGTTCATTGCTGGAATGATGCTTGTCAAAACGACTTTTGTCAAACATTGGACAAAATGTTGGCCGAGCTTGAGTTCGAACTGACAACTTCTGGAAACAGCCTTTGGTAGCGACTGAGCTACCGAGTACACATATGCAATGTGTAAGTAAGTTCTTACTTTTATTGTTTAAAAGCGGACCCTCGATCATTATTTATTAGTATTGAATAAGAATTATATGTCGCAGACATTGTTGACGCGTGTACGGTCGAAATCCTTGTGAAAAGTGCACCAACTCAAAAGTCGGTTGAACTGGTTCACAATGGAGTCCAACTAAATAACACAGTTTTGACGTTTGTATTGTCGACATCCGGTGAAAATTGCCCCATCTCAATAGTCGGTTGAACTGGTTCTCAATGGAGCCCAACTAAATAACATTTTGTTGACGTGTGTACGGTTGACATCCGGTCAAAATTGCCCCCATCTTAATAGTCGATTGAACTGGTTCTCAATGGAGCACAACTAAATAACACTTGTTTGACGCTCGTACGGTCGACATCCGGTAAAAATTGCTCCATCTCAGTAGTCAGCTAAACTTGTCCTCAATGGACCCCGCCTAATTAAGGCATTTCTTTACGGTTATACTATCGACATTCGGTTATATTAGCGCCATCGCAAAAGTCGGCCAAATTACTTAGCAATTAAGTCAGCCTAAAAAGTCGATTTAATGAATACTTACGGTTGACATCGACGTTTACACGGTATGTTTCGTTAACAGTACCATTTGAAACGGTTACAAAGTACGTTCCGATATTGCTGCAGTTAACTTGTTGTATTTCAACGTTCACATATATTTCAGTCGAATTCCGTTTAAGGGTAAACACTATTCCATTCAATGTTCCGTTCTGAAAGTAAAGAAGTAAGTACATATGACTTGGACGGATATGTTATGTCTATTAAATGCATTAAGTGGGTTATAAAGAAGACATTGTTTGTTTGTCTGCTGTTTTACGCCGCTCTTAACAAGCTTTTAGTTATATCATAGCTTTCCGTGGCTAAGTTATAATCACTACTGGTTCGTTTATCCGGACACCAGAGAGTCAGTCGTACTGATCTCCCTTTCAGTTATATCATGGCGTTCCGTGACTAAGTATTAATCACTACTGGTCTATGTATACGGACACCAGAGAGTCAGTCGTACTGATCTCCCTTTCAGTTATATCATGGCGTTCCGTGACTGAGTATTAATCACTACTGGTCTATGTATACGGACACCAGAGAGTCAGTCGTACTGATCTCCCTTTCAGTTATATCATGGCGTTCCGTGACTAAGTATTAATCACTACTGGTCTATGTATACGGACACCAGCGAGTCAGTCGTACTGATCTCCCTTTCAGTTATATCATGGCGTTCCATGACTGAGTATTAATCACTACTGGTCTATGTATACGGACACCAGAGAGTCAGTCGTACTGATCTCCCTTTCAGTTATATCATGGCGTTCCATGACTGAGTATTAATCACTACTGGTCTATGTATACGGACACCAGCGAGTCAGTCGTACTGATTACCCTACATTCCTGAGCGTCAAGGAGGGAATTCCATTACTACTTTATTTAAAGTTTTAGTTTGACCCAACCTAGATTTTATATCTCGGCGGATCTAAGCAAATACATTCTTTAATGTGTGTTTAGTATACAATTTACTGTTAACGTAATGGTGCTAGCTGACCAACGTTCAATGTCCCCTTTATTTTCAACGGACTAACTATGGAGAGATTGAGGGTGGGGGGAGTTCTTCATTCTCAAGTAAACAGTGGAACGATGTCTTGATTTAAGTCGATTTATTGTGGTTTTACGCTGTTTTGAACACTACAACAGTTAGATCACGACGACAATTCACTTATTCATGATCCTAACATTACTAGGATAGGACATGTGCCTAGTCCAAGTGCACTCCCCAATAACCGCCGTGACTGGGCATTGAACCCGGTTCAAAATCACCAACGCCATCCACTCGGTCACGGCGAACTCCTTTGTTTACAATCGTGAATAAATTGCCGATCAAAGATTATATATTCCAATGCCTAGATTAAATAACTTCAGTTCATGTTTGCCGGTTTTAAATCACCGATGCTATTCTCTCGGTTACGGCGAACTCCTTTGTTTACAATCGAGAATTAATTGCCGATCAAAGATTATATATTCCAATGCCTAGATTAAATTACTTCAGTTCATGTTTGCCGGTCCTAAATCACCAACGCTATCCACTCGTCCACGGCGAATTCCTTTGTTTACAATCGAGAATTAATTGCCGATCAAAGATTATATATTCCAATGCCTAGATTAAATAACTTCAGTTCATGTTTGCCGGTTTTAAATCACCGATGCTATTCTCTCGGCTACGGCGAACTCCTTTGTTTACAATCGAGAATTAATTGCCGATCAAGGATTATATATTCCAATGCCTAGATTAAATTACTTCAGTTCATGTTTGCCGGTTCAAATCCCCGACGCTAACCACTCTGCCACTGTGGAATCCTGAATAAAATACCCATTCGGTTTCCCTAGGATATAATCCTCTGCTACTGTCTTGATAAAATATGCCAATGAAATCAACAGTTGTTGCTATGCTAGATAACGAATTGATTGGACAAAAACTCACATTTCCAGAGTCACCTAGAACAAATGTTGCAATATCTGTGTTTTCTGTTCTTAACATCAATGTTTTTGGATTTTGAAGAGCTAGCTTACACACTGAGCTTCCTCCAACGCTATAGTCTTGCTGTATTTGAGCGTCGCATGGGTGAGGCGTATCTGGATGAAATAAGGAAATACTATAAAAATGTAATATAGATAGATAGCTTTTAGTTGACATATAGAAATATATGTATATCATCTTTTACATACAATTACATAAACCAAATTAATACGTGAACATCAAATAATAATCCGAAATAGTTTCCTGATTTAAGTATATCTCAAAAATAGCTTCTACTAAATAAAGAAAAGTTAACATTTAACTTAAAGCAGTTAGGGAGAGTGTGAATATAACAATTGTTGAACAATATATCTTATTCCATATTCATACTGTCAATCACCTTCATATATTACTTCAAAAATCATCTTATTTAGAGATAAAGTTATGTGTACGATATAACCCATTACTCGAAACAGATATTGGACGAACCATATAATGTTTATCTAGGTCGAGTGATGTCGAATTAAGTCTGGTACCCGGTGTAAATTCGAAATTTGGTGATTTAATCTTGAACATTTGATGGCTTTTAAAAAAAATAGAAACAACAACAAATATGTTTTCTCGTGCCCGTGAGCATTTCAACACTTGATATGTTGTTGATTGATTGATTAATTGATGCGGGACGAACGCCGTTTTCAACAATATGTCAATCACATCACGGAGACCAGTCCACATACCCATGCGATTCCGGCCTTACACACACCAGTATTTCACGCACAGGTTTATTCAAGCAACAGGCTGGTTTTACACATATACTGATAGCCCGTTGGTGGAAAAAAACATGACGCTCATTTTGTCGCATTGACTTTTGTCAAACGTCAGAACTAATGTTGACCGAGTTGCGGTTGGAACCGCCGGATTGACAGTAATTTGTGATATCGCATGAATCCAAAGGACTTGTCTAAAATCAGATATATGTCACCAGGGACACTGTATTATATGCAATATAGTGTCCCTGATGTCACTTACAAGTAGTTTTACAACATTTAATAAGGTCATGTAAAGAAGCAGTTGACGAAGCCAGCTTGTTTATTCCTAAAAGATCACCCTTTTAAAATACCAGCAACAATATTATTGTGCTGTTTTGACAATGAAGGAAACAATGTCATTGCTGTCTTTTTCTTCGATATGCAACGTTTCGACTTTAATGAAAACATTTTTATTTGTATGACTTGTGCACTCAATACATGTGAATCAAAGTATTGTGTGATTATGAAGATTTCGTTAGAAATATGGAAAAACCTCTATAAATGAAAGTTTAATCATTCACTGGAACTGAACATGTTGTGGCAAAAGGTAATGAATGAACAATTTCCACACTGTTTTTAAAATTCGCCTGTTGCAGAGGCGCCAGAAGTCGTGTGTATGGGAAAGTGATAACTAAGTCATATTCAATCAAGCATGTTGATTCTTTAAAAGAAGTGGTACAAGCAAGACTGTGAAGTCTTTGAGGGTCCTTTAGATATCAAAACAATATAAAGAAAGAAGGCAGGAAACAAAAGAATAACATACGTGATGAAGAATTGTATTCTTTCTCATTTTCACAAAGAAGATCTGAAAATGGAAAATCAAAGGTAGAAGAAAATGAAAGAGTGCTAACCCTCTTTCACAAAGTTGACTTCGACTTTGAATATTACAACTAGTGACGATAGGAATAGCATTATAAACTATACTGTTATCACTACTACTACTACTTCTACTACTTCTACTACCACTACTATAACTACTATATCTACACCTTCTACTATATCTACTACTACTACTACTACTACTACTACTACTACTACTACTACTACTACTACTACTACTACTACTACTAATACTACTACTACTACTACTATTATTACTACTCCCACTACTACTACAACTACTACTACAAATACTACTACGAATGTTACTACTACTACTATTACAACAACTGCTACTACTACCTCTACGTCTTATCCTTCTTCTGCTACTACTACTACTATAACTACTACTACTACTACTTCTACTACTACTACTACATCTACTACTACTACTACTACTACTACTACTTCTACTACGACTACTATAACTACTTCTACTATTACTACTACTACAACTACTTCTACTAATTATTGTTCTTCTACTACAAGTACTACTATTACTATTATTACTACTACTAGAACTACTACTACTACTTCTCTTTCTACTACTTCTACTACAACTACTACTACTACAACTACTACTACTACTACTACTACTACTACTACTACTACTACTACTACTACTACTACTACTACTACTACTACTACTTTTGCTACTTCTACATCTACTACTACTACTACTACTACTACTACTACAACTACTTATACTGCTTCTCCTTCTACTACTACTTATTATACTACTTCTTCTACTACTTCTACTACTACTACTACATCCATTAATACTACTTGTATGTACATAATAATTATATTACATGGGAGCATTAACACTAAAATTAAATAAATAAATAAACAGATAAGCAAAATCACCTTTAAAGCAAGTTATCTTTATTGACACAGCAGCAGCACATAACAGTAGAACGATCACTATTCCGAAAACAAAACAAAATCGTGTGCATGGCCGTCTATAAAACCTCTCCTTCTCGGGTTTGTCGGGAGTAGGGCATGGTGGTAATGGTCGTCCAATATTCTTTTTACGCTTCTGCGGAAATATATCAGAAGAGAACAGAACATGACATAAACTACATGAGCCCGTCATGTGTGAACAAAGTAGACCAGATCAGCCTGTGCATCTTCACTATCTGTTCTAGATCTACACTGCTCACATATTACTAACACATACGTGCTGAAAGCTTCTGTCAACTTGTGGAGCTTAAACTCACATAATAATATACTTGTATCTGACCGTAGCAGATTAATCCAAGGAACTGAGTCAGGGAGTCCGGGTTTATTGCCCTTACCCTAAGGGAGTCACTGTTCTTTATCGTAATTAGTGTATCACACCAAAACATGCAATACTATTTGTTCCTGTAAGGGGTCAGGGGTGTATTGAGATTGCTTTCAGGCACCGGGCATTCGGGTGTTTGACAATAAAACGCTGTCATGTGATTGAAGGATCCGGTTAGTACACGCATGCGTGCTCTGTGTGTTTAGAATATCTGATTGCATCCCTTGTACTTGAACTATAGATGAGTGGGAGAAAATTAAACCACCTCATTCCTAGTTTCCGCACTGGTATTAGAAACCCAGACCACTTGCTTTATAATTGCTTTATAATTCAGAGTGCCAACCACTGGACAGCAGATTATGAATTAGATCCTAGTCGAATAAACAAAGAAACTCAATGAAACAGTCAACTATTTATTTCTTTGTTTGATACTTTCATGGACAAAATGATCCACATCAAAATGGATTAAGTGAATTAATACTTTCATAGAAAATTACACCAAAGGCTAAATTTATTTCAAGAGCAATTTGCAGTTTTCATACATTCTTAGAAAAACATGATTTATAGAAATATAATGGTATCACACGTAATGATTTACTTCATTGTGTTACTACCTCATACAACAGTTAACCAGACCAACACGAATTTATCGGTGCTATACCTAAACAATTTCATCTTTATTAGATACTTTGAACGAAACAAAACACTGTAACATTTATTTAGTGGTCTTATTCCTGGACACTGTTTATGATGCGTAAATAGTTAACTATTTACAAATATGTAGAATTTGGGCACTTTTACTGATACTTGCTTTTGTAATGACGGGGTAGAGCGTTCGGATCAAAAGATCCTAGGTTCGACCCCTGGTAAGTTCGATTTTTTTAGGATAGTTCCAATGGCGCCAACAAAGGGACTACACAGGAAAAGAACCGAGAACGTTTCACAACATTCTCAGACTAAGAAAATACGGAGGGGGTATATGTATCCAAGGTCTATTTAACTGCCTTCCTGACCCGGCCGGGTAGCTCAATTGGTAGCGTATCTGACTCGTGATCTGGAGGTCACGGGTTTGATACCCGGTTGCGGCGACATTCTTTCGGGCGATGTTTTCCATTGCCTCTCACCTCTGATATATGTGAGAAAGCAGTCAGTGGCTTCGAAAGAATGTTGTGTAAGTACTGGTGTGGGACAGCCAGGAAAACATGGGTAGGTGCACTGACCGCCGTGATATGACCAAAGCTGTTGAAAGCGGCGTTAAACTCCAAACAAACAAACAAATTAACTGCCTTCCTAAGGAGCCAGCTATTGTAGCGACGTGGTGGATTGCTCGCCTTCGGATCTAAAGGACCAATGCTCGAGCCCTGGTACGGCCGGATCTTATATGACTGTTACATATGTATACCCGTACCAGAATCTTAAGACACAACAACATAACCTAATTAATTTATTAACAAAGAGTTTGCTATAATGGTAAAGTATTTGTCTATAACAAACCGTAAACAACATGTTTGCCATGCGATTCTAGTACATCTATAGTGTTGGTATAAAAACGACTGGCAATACAAACTGTTTAAACTAAAATATAAACCGGAGTTTAATTGATTTGGTGGTTCCATACCTCGAAGTCCTTGATATCTTCGTCATCAAGTGCATGTATCCTGTGATATACATTACCAGGGTCCAGTTCATCATCCTGTTGCTTAAAAAACAATGAGGATAATTTTACAACTACCATTTGTATTACAAATGCTACTTGTTACGATGGTAATACTAATATTTATTCAGAAAAAGCAAAAATGTGTGGAATTCCTGAATACAGTAATCATGATCGGGTTTTTTCAGACAGTTGAATGAATAAATCAAAGAGCGTCTACGCAGAAGAGCTTTTGTTTCATCATAAACGTCTATATCAGGTTCCGATCCCAGGACTTTCAATGTATGCTCGGGGTCTTATTCGTTTGTGAGCTCACTGTGAATGTTATATCGTATGTCTTGTAAGAACAATGCTTTCTGAGGCAACGATCCTGGACATTCGCAAAGAATAGGATAGCTGTCCACGCTTTCGTTAACCTTCTGACAACTTTTGAGCTTAGATCAGTATACATATCATAAATACATGACGTTTATTGACGTATGTAGCTATTGAAATATTGCAAAGTCCGGATCGACACTCATCCTCGATTCCCAATTGTGTGTTTCACATGTGTTTCACATGTGTTAACGACACTTTTAACGGTCAATTTCTCTCTCTATTTAGACGGCGAAATAGCTGAATTGTTAGTGTATGTACGTAATACATGCAGAATACCGTATTTATTTAATATGTTAATAATATCTGAGATGTTTTTACTTTTTCAGTGAAAAAGTCATTAGCAAGTGACGGAACTACTTTTTCTAAATGCGAGTATGTACCTTGTAGTTTACACTTACACGAGGACACAAAAGCCCCAAAACAATTACAGATCGACTGAAACTGTAATAATACAGTCTTCATACATTTACAATACAGACTATGCATATTACATCAATGATTTAATTAATTAACTCTGAAGTTGCAAGATAATTTGACAATGTTGTAGATAAAGGACACATTTCATTGTTTAATTCTCAAAGCGATTTAAAAAAGTTTCAAAAGCAATGCCTCAATAACAGTTCACAATAAATGGTAATTTTAAAGTATGTGAAAAGGCAACACATAAGCTTTTATTTCAATGTTTATTCGAAGTTTCCACGTAGCGCAGTAACTTATTCATTCATCTATAAGTATATGCATACTTTAAAATATTTTTGGATGAATAAATCGTGAATTGGATTACAAAGATCATAATTAGCAATTCTTCCACACTTTTAAAAACATTTGAATTAAGATGCGGATAAGTTATGGCCCTGTTTCAGCCCAATAAGGGATTCGGAAGGAATAGTTTTCTTAAGCGACCAAAGCACTTGATTTAACATCTTTATATATGACCGGCACGAACAAATATACAAGTTGGTTTTTGTGAACAGTATAGATCCAGTATGTGCATCCGCACAGACTGGCCAAGATCAACACTGTTTACACAATATTTTACTTTCACATGCTTGTTAGAAGAGTTTGTGAACTTGTGTATATTCTCTAGACGGATCAGTGGGAAAAGATTATCAAAACCTACTCTTTATAGAAACGTCCAGAAATGCCACGTTTACTGTACTTTTTGTCTTCAACTCATATTGTTTTGATGACCTTTAGATTTTTATCAACAAAGTTGTAATTCAAGTTGCAAAAAGCAGATTTTCCAATATGTTGACAATATGTACTGTCGCAGTGGAAGCCATGCAATATTTATTTTATTATACCGAATAAAATTACAAGTTTATTCAATTTATTCTGTACCAAAGACAATATTAAGTTTAAGGTAAACACGCATAATAACGTTGACGTCATTGTTTTAAATGACCCATGCACGTGTATGATGAGTTTATGAGAATTAAACTCCAAAGTACAGTTATTTGTCTGTTGAAATGAATATGTCACCTCTAACAGTCTTAATTTACATGTAAAATGGAAATGAACATTGCAGTTGTACATATGTGGTGTTATATTGTAGTACTCATGTTCACCTCCCCTATAAGGTTATTGGTGCTGATGGAATTATTTGCGTCAGCTAGAGTTGATAAATTTGCTTTCGAAATCCAAACAAACTGTTTGTTTACATTAGAAGTCATTGTGTTGCAAAGCCGTTAGGAAAGTTGATTTATAACGGTGACGTTATTGTTTAAAATGACATCATGCACGTGCATGACCAACATTTTAGACGCGCGTGCCATGTAACAGTATACTGCTAACCTGTCAGAAACATAATGTTAGCATGAGACAGTAAGACATTGCCCATGATGAGTATATGAGAATTTAACATTACAAAGTCACGTGAGGTATAATAATGTAAAATGATGAACATTTCCTTAAGTCATATTTCCGATTTGTTTAACACATGGTGAGATGGACGATATGCTTTCTAAATTTGTTGGGAAAAACACCTGTGCGCCTTTAATGCATAAAGTGTTGCTCAAAGGCCAAGATCAGGTCGATATCGTCGAGCTATACACTCAATGTCAATTTTCGAATGACTTGACACGTTCTTGAGCAAACAAGGAAGTGTTAACCCTCCTTTACCACGTTACAAAACTCTGCGGAAGACGACTTTAAACACATCCGGACAAAATATGAAAACTCTCTATCTATGAAAGTATACTTATTGAATAGGATTAAAACATTGTGGCAAAAGGAGCAATTTCTCCCTTTGTCACCATTGTTTCAAAAGTCATCTACAACAAAGGCGTCATAAATCGTCTGTATGTGGGAAAGGGTTAATATATAGTGCTGCATTTATAGTTGTATAACTGAATAAATCGTTTTGCATAATACCTTCGTCATATATCACACACTCATTGAAACTTTCGAGTATCGAATTACTAGAAATGATAGTTTTAAAGCAATGGTCATTAGAAAAGAACCATTAACATGTGTATTGCTTAAATATGATACAGTCGAACCTGTGCTAAGGAACACATATGATTAACAAGTCCCTGTCTATAGCAACGATACTTTTGGTTTCTCAATATCACTTTTCTGCATGAATGAACCCTGCAAATAAAGACCATCTGTGAACAAAGACCAAATTGTTTTCTTCTCATGGGTGGACGTTATACACAGGTTACACTGTTTTAGCTGAAGTGTGCTGTTTATAGAACAGAACAGAAGGTTATTAATATGACTTAGCACATATGGTCCATCGGCAAAATATTTACAATATATATGTGCATACGAACACAAATAGACATACAGTTTAACAAAATACTATGGTGAATGAATAATGATCTTCCCAAGAAGGCGGAAATAATGTTTGAACTGAAAGGAATATATATAGGTATGCAGATATTCGGATGTTTTCCTGACATAATATATCTATAGGTGCTACCTATTTACGAAAAAACGCAAGATAATTATAAACAAAAATTAAAGAGCATACTTTGGCCATAAAAAAGGATTTATAAGTAATTGACTAGACAATACTAATGTTAAAGTCATGTTTCGTGCATTATCAAAAAATATTTGGAATTCGTATTGCTGTCGTCTATTATTACGAACAGAAAATAATAAAGTAAAGACTTTCAAAAAATCAAGGAATACATTTATAATGAACGAGGTTAAAACATGATGGCCAAGATGATCCTTAATCGATCACCTGCATTATGGTAAAGAAGCAAAAAGATCAGCCCTTTGCTGATGCCACCTGGCGACTGCCTTTTTCAACCAGTCAATATGACTGGAACAAATGATGTAAGGCGTCACATTTCTGCTAAACCCTTTCCCAATTAGATACGGTTTATGGGGCCTTTGCAACAGACGATTTGGGGAAAGATTGTCGCTAAAAGAACAATTACTCCTTATGAGAAAGTTATCCTTTTGCCACAATGTTTGATAAATAGCTCATGTATAGGAATTTGGGGTATTTCATGTTGATACCACTTTTTTGCTGGAAACGACGTCGCTCCATTGACGTTACGCCAAGATGAAGTGTTACGGAAATGACATCACGTCCTTCTTTGGCTACGATACAGTCAAAATTTAGTTTCGGGCGTAGAAGTCTAATGCTGTCGGAAAAACATATTTCTTACAAAGTTCCATTTATTTTTAACTTTTCGTACAAATGTTAATCCCCACAATACACAGCACTTTAATGATCTTAAATGTCGATTTTTAAAAAAAAATATTAAAAAGACGACAATAATTTTAAAAATCCGTGTTTTTCGTGTCATTTTTATACATACCCAAAATATCGATTTAAAAAAAAATATTAAAAAGAGGACAATAATTCTTTTTCAATCCGAGTTCCATTTATTTTTAACTTTTCGTACAAATGTTAATTCTCATAAAACACAGCACTTTAGTGATCTTAAATATCGATTTAAAAAAAAAAAAAAAAAAAAAAAGACAATAATTTTTAAAAATCCGTGTTTTTCGTGTCATTTTATACATACCCAAAATATCGATTTAAAAAAAAATATTAAAAAGACGACAATAATTTTTTTTCAATCCGTGTTTCTCGTCTCATTTTATACATACCCAAAATGGCGGCCCCCATGGATTTGGCCAGTTTCATTTCAGAAAGCTTCATGGGTTATTGAAAAAAAAAAAAAAAAAAAAAAAAAATCTCACACCCGTTAACCATAAGCGAAAAAACCCATTCATGTTTTTTTTTCGTATTAAGCAATAAGCTTAACATGAAAAGGAACAATATCACTCAACGTCTAATCATTTACTTAATTAAGTATTCTTTTTCTGTTGTGCTAGCTTTTGTAGAGTAAAATTTTAATGGCGTTTAAAACTTTTAGATTTGATGAATTTACCATAGAAATAAATGTGTACGTATTAGGATTTCTGTAATACATTTTTTCTTTATACAGTTTATCCAAACGTTTCCCCTATACCTTTTGAACATGTATACAACCCTCAAAGCATACCTTCTTTAAATAACTGGTCTACTCCTGTCTTTTGTTTTTGTATGCGTTTGTAAGCTGTTGTACATTAGTTAGTTGTTTGTCTTTTTTGTCTTTTCAATGTAATGCACTGTTATGATTTCCCCATAATGCTATTGTTCGTTTTCTATGCCAATATAATACCTATTTGTATGCATCGCTCTAACTTCAAATAAGACTGATATGTACATGTATATTATAATGAACTGTTTTGTCTCGTACCTTAAGAATTTGTCGTACAAAGGCCCACTTTGGAGAATTTGCGACAATGGTTAACCTTGGGCCACCATTCTAAATCAATATTGATTTTAAATTTGAAAAAAAAACGTTCTAAATCCCAAATTAACGAAATTTCTAATTCAACAATTCGAATGAGAATCACATTTAGTTTGATTGTTGACTAGCGGCTCAAATAAATCTGCAACTCGCACATTCTCATTATGATCTTCCATGCTCACGAACTGGCCGTGCAAACAGCCTTGGGTTGAGCAGAAGCGATAGTGCAATCGATAACGATGAGGGCTTTTAACTCAATGGTCGTGAGTTCGAATCTCGAACTGACTATTTATTATTTCCAATGATTGATAACATTAATTATGACTAGCGTCTCCACCAATTGGCTGACAGTCTAAATGGTAAGATAACCAGTTACATGCGAAGACTAGTGACTTTAGTACTTTTACGAGGAAGCCAGTGGCAGGCATGTCTTAGTTATGTGATTTCAAATACACCAATCAAAATGAGCATCACTAAAGTAACTGATGAACGATAACGACTTAAGGTGTGTAATCTGTACGAAGGTCAGCTTTCTAATGGCCAGGTTCATTTAGTTAAGGGTTTACAAGCCTATATTCTTATAATTACGTCTTCCTGGTCCCATTTTTCTTGTGTACTCTGCATTATTATATGCAATTGGTATCAATATGCATTGGTACTTGATACAATAATCACTATAGAATTTTAGAACTTGGGGGTCTCATTGAAAACCTTAAACGCACTTGTCAGTAGTTTGTTAAATTATGTCGAATATGTTCATTTAGTAAAGTTATAAACCTGCAAAAAACAAATCTCTTATAGATATCGCGTCCACCAGATACGAACACTTCGTTTCAACAGCTAAAGAGTTTAATTAATCTGCAAATTTAAATCAAATATATAGATTTAGATACAGATGTCCGTAAAATAGATTACGGGTAGCACTCGGATTACCGAAGTCTATTTCCGTACAAAAACCGATTCCTGATGTTATTTCCGAGGACTATTTCAGAAAAACAACGACAACAAGAACAACAAAAAGCTGGGAAAACACAAAAATCAATTATGTATTCCATCTGTCTATTCCCGTTAATGACCGATTCGCGTTGTTATTCTCGTGGTCGATGTTCGTATATAGCCGAGAAGATTTATTATTCTCCAAATAATTTACGTAAACTGCCGATCTCTAACAGCCCGATACGAGTTATTCTCGAGATCTGCTTGCTTACCTTTTTGTCGAATCTGCCTGGTCCGATATTATTGTCATAACCCTGTAATATAGAGGATATTCGTATGTTTCTGTAAAGGCGCAAGCCATACTTTCCACCAATGGACTAAAAGGTTTACATGGAAAGTTACAATATCCGTTCGTGCAATATCAATGCGTGCACTATCGACAGATACTGTAACCTTTATGTCATATGGAAAATATAAGGAGCAATATCAAAGTATTCCATGAAATTGTATTCATGGCGCCTACGTGACGCGAATATGAACTATGGCGTTTGAGATGACGCAAATATCGCGTCATTTGATATCGTCTAGTAAATAAATAATCTCTCACGGGTATTATTTCTCCTTAGAAAGTTATTCTCATCCCTGTTTATTAAAATGATATTGTAGTTTATGTGATATATCTCGAGCGTTTACTTAAACCAACTAACATGTCTTTAAATCGATCACACAACGGATATTGAGAGGAATCCAATATGGTAGAAAGGTAAGCGTCAGGGATATGGGACCTGGCTTCCCTGGCTCGAATCCCAATATCAATGGTCATGCTTGAGTGCCTTTGTGCAAGGCACATTTCCTAGCCAAGTACTGGTACATGGCCAATATGTTTGTATATCACATTCTGATCATGTTGGAGTGCTCTAGCGAAAAGGACATTACATAGCCTAGCACTGGTTTGTCATCCGCTGATCATGAATTCGCGATATCAGCGGCCATGGTTGGGTGCTCTAACGGAATGCACATTACATAGCATTGTATTGGTTTGTCACCCACTGATCACAAATTCCCAATTTCAGCAGCCATGGTGGACTGCCCTAGCGGAAAGCACATTGAAAAGCCTAGCACTGAATCGTCATCCACTGATCATGAATCCTCGATATCTGCGGCCATAGATAAGTGCCCAACACTGACTTGTTACCCATTGATAATGAATTCTTAATTTTAGCAGTAAAGGTGGAGTGCCCTAGCGGAAAGCACATTTAATAGCCTACCACTGTTTTGTCATCCGCTTATCATGAATCCTCGATATCAGCGGCCATGGTTGGGTGCTCTAACGGAATGCACAGTACATAGCATAGTACTGGTTTGTTACCCATTTACTATGAATTCCCAATTTCAGCGGCCATGGTGGAGTGCCCTAGCGGAAAGCACATTGAAAAGACTAGCACTGGTGTGTCATCCACGTATCATGAATCCCCTATCTCAGCGGGCATTGTGGAGTGAACTTGCTAAAGGCACATTTCCAAGCCTAGTACCTGTTTGCCAACCTCCTTGAGAAACATTACATAAACTCTTTACTTCATGTAGATGCATTCTGACGCCTTTGTATCAGACGACCTTTGAAAGGATTGTGTCAAATGAAGATATTGCTAATGAAGAGTAATTTGTCAAATTTGCAATAATGGTTTCAACTTCATTTAATAATTTTCATGTATTAATCTAAATGTTTTCCAAGACGTTTGCTGTTGATTTGTTGTATTTGGGAAATGGTTAAGTGCTTCTCCGCCGTGATACCTCTGAAATACTGTTTTAAACGGTGAAACCTTCTAAAACACCAAACACATCCGAAAAACGTACAAATGTAATAGTATATTTTACTTACATGTACCGCTGATATTATCGTAAAGTCTGATTGGTTGTCACTGGAGTAACCCGACGAATTGGTTTGATTAGACATGGTCTATCCGTCTCTACCTATAATGAACGAAACGTGTTCGATAAAATTGATTGTCGCTCTGCATAAACCAACCGTAAAGCATCCGCGCAGTCTGGTCTGGATCAGCACAGTTCGACGAGTAGTCATAAAAGGTTTCGATAAATTCCGGTAAACAGTTTTTATTTAGATCCTTTGCGTGGATGCGCAGACAAGACATTTTCCACTCGTGTAAATATGAAAGTACGTTTGGTTTTCCCGGAACATTGCTCGATTAGTTTCATCAGATACATCAGCGGGCAAGGCTTATCTATTGATCAGCAAATTAGTCCCTAAAAAGATTGTTTGCGGAGAAAGGAGTGTACCTTCACCAAAATCCATTGAATACGTGTTAATGAGTTTGAGTTCATTGTAAAATGTATAGAATGCACTGGAACTATTAGATTTGATCATATTTAGTATTTTGAGATTGTCTGATAGTGAAAAAAAAGTATGTGGAAAAACCAGATTGTTTTTATAGCTGAGAGGTTTACCCCTTTATATGCTATAAGATGTTCTTTCTGTACACAATGAAGACAATTTGACAATTGCATGTTGAAACCTGTTGATATACATGGAAACAAGGAAGTCAGGTGATTGGTGTTTTTATAGGTGACCTAAATCAGTCAAGCCTTGAACCCTTTCCCACATGCATACGCTACATGACACGTTTGCAGTCGATGTATATTGAACACATTTTTTGTACCGGCAGGAATTTCTCATACTGATAAATCACAATGTTTCAAAATCTCTTTTCAATAATTAAACATCCGTTTGTAGAACTATCGAATCGTTTTGTCTAGATTTGTTAAAAGTAGTGTGCTGTGGTTCGTTCACATAATGGGAAAGGGTTAAGTTAATTAATTCTCATTTTTTTTTGACATTCATAAGGATTTATTTTATTGAGAAATAATAATGAGGTTCTACTTTTTGATTATTTTCTTTATCAGATGCATTTACATGTATTATGCTAATGTTATTCCCTCCCCCCCCCCCCGCCCCCCCCCCCACCCCCCCCCCCCCCCCCACACACACACTTCACACATAAATGTCACTTTTTATCCCAATGTTTTCAAAAAGACGTCTGCTGCAGTGGCGTCAGAAAGCATCTTTATGAAGGAAAGGATTTGGGTTTTTTAATACATCTGCGTACAGCTTAGACACAGGCTAGCATAGTCTTGACAGCGTCCTGACTATCCCTGAGATGAGGTGTGTCAATAACACTTTACCACATATAGATGCTCTCTGACGGGGTCTGGAGCAGACGACCTTTGAAAACATTTTGATAACAGAAAAAATTGTTCAAAACGAGATATTTCGACGTTTTGCTACAATGTTTTCAACTCATGTCTATAGACATTGGACAATAGGACGAAACATTTATTGATATAAACTATAAAATTTTACGTTTACGTTTACAATATATACACAAATTACAATTATCACACACACACACACAAAAACAAAACACCATCAATCATATATGAGCCGTCCCATGATAAAATCAACATTGTAAAGTATCGATCCAGATCAGCCTAAGCATGCTGCGCAGGCTAACCCGGACAGACACTTTTCGTCTCCTGTGTATTTTCTGTTTAACGAATCATTACTCCATACCTCTATCCCCCTGAGAAGGAATGTGTCGGCCCGGATTAGCCTGCGCGAATTGCGCATGCTGATCTGGGTCGATACATAACGCAGATTCCATACAGTTGATTTTCTCGCGGGACAGCTCATATAATGATAATCTTATTATAGAGGTTAACCATATTTTAACCAGATGTTTACAAAATCGTCTGCTGCAGATTTGTTGCATATGGGAGAGGGTTGGGACCCCTTATCGCTGGACTCGGTTAATATGGCTTAATCAATCTTTAACAATAATTTGAGCCGTTCCACCAGAAAACCAACAATATTGACTCTGGGTAATGTATCGACCCGGATCAGCCTAGGCATGTCTCGCAGGCTAAGCTGGAAAGAAACTATTCACCTACTTTGGATTTTCTGTTTCAAGAATCATTACTCTATACCTATATCACCCCTGGGAAGGAATGTGTCGGCCCAGACTGTTGGTTTTCTATTTCATCCTTGTTCAATCATACAAAGCTTCGTATAAATAATTAAAATAGTAATACAAAGAAAATGCACATGTCAATCCATCTATCAATGTCGCAGTGTAATGAAAAAAAAACTGTTATCCTTTCCCACATGCAGACGCTTTTTGACGCATACATGTAAGCCCTTTGCAGCACACGACTTCTGAAAACAAAAGGAGAATTTATAATGAGCCGATTCTCCTCTTTTCACAATGTTTTTAACTCTTGCCTTTAGAAAAAAATTCACTATTACAGATGTTGATTTTGATACTTTTTGCATAGACATGTATGTTGGAATGGGTTTTAAAGACACGCACAAGAGTGTTTAAATCCTCTTTACATGTATGTTGGAAAGGGTTAAAAGAAAACGCACTAAAGTGTTAAATCCTCTTTACATGTATGTTGAAAAGGTTTAAAAGAACACGCACAAGAGTGTTAAATCCTCTTTACATGTATGTTGGAATGGGTTTAAAGAACACGCACTAGAGTGTTAAATCCTCTTTACATGTATGTTGAAAAGGGTTAAAAGAACACGCACTAGAGTGTTAAATCCGCTTTACATGTATGTTGGAAAGGGTTAAGAGAACACGCACTAGAGTGTTAAATCCTCTTTACATGTATGTTGGAATGGGTTAAGAGAACACGCACTAGAGTGTTAAAGTTCATTATTAGAGATGTTGATTATTTTTGCATAGACTTCTTCAAAGTCGTACATGTACATGTATGTTGGAAGAGTTTAAAGAGCACGCACTAGAGTGTAAAATCCTCTTTACATGTATGTTGGAAAGGGTTTAAAGAACACGCACAAGAGTGATACATCCTCGTTACATGTATGTTGGAAAGGGTTTAAAGAACACGCACAAGAGCGTTAAATCCTTGTTACATTTATGTTGGAAAGGGTTTAAAGAACACGCACTTGAGTGTTTAAATCCTCTTTACATGTATGTTGGAAAGGGTTTAAAGAACACGCACAATAGTGTAAAATCCTCTTTACATGTATGTCGGAAAGGGTTTAAAGAACACACACAAGATTGTTTAAAGTTCACTATTATAGATGTTGATTTTCTTTTGCATATATACTTCTTCAAAGTCGTACATGTACATGTATGTTGGAGGAGTTTAAAGAACAAGTACTAGAGTGTAAAATCCTCTTTACATGTATGTTGGAAGAGTTTAAAGAACAAGCACTAGCGTGTAAAATCCTCTTTACATGTATGTTGGAAAGGGTTTAAAGAACACGCACAAGAGTGTTTAACGTTCACTATTAGAGATGTTGATTCTCTTTGCATAGACTTCTTCAAAGGCGTACATGTACATGTATGTTGGAAAGGGTTTAAAGAACACGCACAAGAGTGTTTAAAGTTCACTATTACAGATGTTGATTATTTTTGCATAGACTTCTTCAAAGTCGTAGATGTACATGTGTGTTGGAAAGGGTTTAAAGAACAAGCACAAGAGTGTTAAATCCTCTTTACATGTATGTTGGAAAGGGTTAACAGAACACGCACAAGAGTGTTAAAACCTCTTTACCGCATACAACATGTACATGTATGTTGGAAAGGGTTCAACGAATACGCACAAGAGTGTTAAAACCTCTTTACCGCATACAACATGTACATGTATGTTGGAAAGGGTTCAACGAATACGCACAAGAGTGTTAAATCCTCTTTACATGTATGTTGGAAAGGGTTCAACGAATACGCACAAGAGTGTTAAAACCTCTTTACCGCATACAACATGTAAATGTATGTTGGAAAGGGTTCAACGAATACGCACAAGAGTGTTAAATCCTCTTTACATGTATGTCTGAAAGGGTTCAACGAATACGCACAGGAGTGTTAAAACCTCTTTACCGCATACAACATGTACACGTATGTTGGAAACGGTTCAACGAATACGCACTAGAGTGTTAAATCCTCTTTACATGTATGTTGGAAAGGGTTCAACGAATACGCACAAGAGTGTTAAAACCTCTTTACCGCATACAACATGTACATGTATGTTGGAAAGGGTTCAACGAATACGCACAAGAGTGTTAAATCCTCTTTACCGCATACAACATGTACATGTATGTTGGAAAGGGTTCAACGAATACGCACAAGAGGGTTAAATCCTCTTTACCGCATACAACATGTACATGTATGTTGGAAAGGGTTCAACGAATACGCACAAGAGTGTTAAATCCTCTTTACCGCATACAACATGTACATGTATGTTGGAAAGGGTTCAACGAATACGCACAAGAGGGTTAAATCCTCTTTACCGCATACAACATGTACATGTATGTTGGAAAGGGTTCAACGAATACGCACAAGAGTGTTAAAACCTCTTTACCGCATACAACATGTAAATGTATGTTGGAAAGGGTTCAACGAATACGCACAAGAGTGTTAAATCCTCTTTACATGTATGTTTGAAAGGGTTTAACAAACACGCACTAGAGCATAAAACATATTTTCAGAAATCGACAAAGTCAGTTATGTGATATAGTTTTTTGTTTTGTTTGTTTGTTTGGAGTTTAACGCCGCTTTCAACAGCTTTGGTCATATCACGGCGGTCAGTGCACCTACCCATGTTTTCCTGGCTTTCCCACAATAGTACTTACACAACATTCTTTCGAAGCCACTGACTACTTTCTCACATAAATCAGAGGTGAGAGGCAATGGAAAACATCGCCCGAAAGAATGTCGCCGCAACCTGGTATCGAACCCGTGACATCCAGATCACGAGTCAGATACGCTACCAATTGAGCTACCCGGCCGGGTTATGTGATATAGTAATAATGACCTAATAATCGAGTAAAGCCATGCTGTCTTCGTGTTTATATTGAACGACTGTTGAAATGACATTCAGATACACTTCGCATTTGTTTGCATTTTCACAACATGTGAATACACAGTGAACCTCAAACAGGCGTGAAATATCAACATTATAATTAACAAAACGGGACGAGTACAATTTGATACTCTCATTTAACCCTTCCCTCATATAGACGCTTTCTGACGCCTCTGCAGCAGACGGCTTTTTGAAAACATAGTAACAAAAGAAGAAATTGCTCAACATGAGCAATTTCTCCTTTTGCCACAATGTTTTCCAATTTTAGTCATAGGTTATCCATTCAATTATAGAGATTTTCTATTTTTTGACAAAATATGTTTAAAGTCGTCTGCTGCAGAATTGTCGTACGAGGGAAAGGATTACAGAAAATGTAACTTCATACAGACTTTGATTTATTCTGAAGGTAACGATTTTTTATAAATAACCATTATCGATTTGTATCGATACATACATGTACCCTAAATAAATCATTTCAATTCAGCAAATGTCACACAAGGAAGTTATCCATTTCCCACTTACAGACGATTTTTAGTGTATGCATTAATTAAATATAACATAATATAAGTATTACATTAGTCAAACATCTTTTACTGTAGTGCTTTAAGCCCTGGTCACATCCACGTTACGAGCTCCGTACGAGTAGGTTTTCAGCCGGAGCCCGTACGGACATCGTTGACTCTTGCGAGCATCGTACAGCTTTTTTTTTTTAACTCGAAGAGGACTCGGGGACACGGTGAAAACGTTTCACCGAACTCCCGAGTTCTCTCCGAGGTCGTAGAAATGTTCGAAGTCGGGAGCAACTTGCAAGCAACCCACCACAAGGGTCCCGATAAAGCTCGTATGGGCATCGCACGATGGCCGGTCGGATTTGGAACACAGCGAGGCCCTTAACCCTTTCCCTCATACAGACGCTTTCTGACGCCTTTGCAGCAGATGGCTTTGAAAACAAAATGACAAAAGAAGAAATTGCACAAAACTTGCAATTTCTCCTTTTGCCACAATGTTTTCCACTTTTTGTTATCCATTCAATTATGGAGATTTTCGATAATTTGACAAAATACGTTCAAAGTCATCTGCTGCAGAATTGTCGTATGAGGAAAGGGTTAAGAGCTTAACTGTGCTCGCATAACTGTCGCAGAGAAGTCGTAATCTTAATAGTCAGATGTCTTCAAGGTCGTTTCCTGCAGATTTGTTGAATGTTGAAAATGGTTAAATCTCATACAATTTGATTGATTGACCGATTTATTGACTGCTTGGGGTTTCATACCATTTTGTTCAGTCATATCACTGCGACCAGTTCATCTACCAATGTATTTCCTTGATTTCTCAAACCAGTAATCCACATTACAGTCTTTCCAAGCAACTGGCTTATTTTCAACATAGACTGTTAGCCATTTGATGACAGACGAATGACGCATTGACTTTTGTCAAACTTCGGAAAGAATGGCGGCCGAGTTGCTGTTTTAACCCATGGATTGACAGCCCATGTCGCTACCGACTGAGATACCGGGGTAGATCAAATGTGTAGATAAACTAACAAATAATGTATTGTGCTCTTTAGTTAATAATGTTACTGATTTAGTTCATGATTGCACCGGTATATTGATTAGAAGTCACTTATCCTTCTTAAATTACTTACATGGTATTTATTTTGACTTCCTGTTAACAAATTCCCACATATAATAAATCAGCAGCAGACGACTTTTAAAACATACATAACAAATTGAAACTCTCCAATCATTATGATCAATTTCTCCTTTAGCCACAATCTGTTCAAATGTAGTCTGCTGTAGAGGTACCAGAACGTGTCTGTATGTGGGAAAGGGTTACGTATGAATTATCAACATTATCAGATTAAAAAAAAAATCTCGATATGGGAAAGGGTTAATGAAATGTTTACTACAGGCGAGCAATTCGCTTATGTATGATGACCTTGCTTAATCTTGCTTTTTGAACAATAATCAATTATATGGATCTTTTAATATTAATATTGTAATTTAATTACCCCCACCCCTTTCCCATATTAACGCATGTGCAACAGACGGCATTAGAAAACGACCTGGCAAAAACAATGGAAATCGGTCATAAGTTCAAAAGATCTTTTTAAGTTGTCCGCTGCAGTTTATGTTATACTCGGCAATCAGTGCAGAGTCAGATCAAGCTGGGCTGATGACACAGTGCATTAAATGTGTAACCGTTACGCACTGAACCATAAATGTAATGTTTTGTGGGGTTTTCCCTGAGTCACCGTATTGAATACATTCCTATTGTGAATCTATTGTTAAACACACTTCGTATCCGGGAGGTCTAAACTTCATAATTTTTGTCCAAAATTAAGTTTTTTTTTATATTTCGCCTCTTTATTAATGAGCGACAGTGACTTCGTCAAAAAAAGTGGAAATGTTGCATCATCGACATCACACCGGTCAGACGCCCACTCAATGAAAAAGAAGTGGAAGACAGTGGTGCAGAGTAAGAGCTTCGGACTCCCGTACCATAAGTCCCTGGTTCGAGTCCCGTGATGAGGGGGTTCTGACTTTGGGATATATTCACACAAACGGCGCGAGTACTGGTTAAGTCTCCAGGAAGCAGACATCGAGCGTGATTAATATTAACTAAAAAGCTTATTTCGCAATCGATGTGAAATAAATAAGTTTAAACTAATGGAAAGGTTCTCTTAAATACCTACCTGTTATTATTGGCTTGCGTTGGGTGTTAAATAGAGACACTATTCACAACATAGTGTATTACGAAAAACCGAGAGTCGGTAGCATAGGCGGTAGAGACGCGATGTTTCAATCCAAAGGAAGCTAGTTCAAACCCCAATTCGGACAACCTTGTTTCCGAAGTTCACCATAAGTTAACGTTTGTCGAAAAGCGTCCTTCGTCTTGTACCAGTGGGCTAACATTGTATGTTGAAAGGTATCCAGGTGCTTGAGCAAGACTGTTGTGTGGAGTACTAGTGTGAGAAGACCAGGAAACACTTGTGAACTGGCAGCCGTGATATGACGTGAACATTGTTGAAAAAGGCGTACACTCCTAATCTACCAATTGATCTACGTCCACCAAGCGTTGTGTAATTTTATTGGTGTAAAATGGAGATTAGTTTGTACATCCATGATGAGTTATTTAAATGTACACTGTATATCATAGGCTCATCGTGTGCGTCTTTGATTATTTGATTTTTTAACGAAGAGTGCATGGTGATGATCTTGATCTACGCTGAAGGCAAGATGCATTAAACCTATCTACATAGAGACGCGTTCTGAACCTTCTACAGCAAAGAACTTTAGAAAACAGTATGGCAAAGGGATAAATTGCTCATGATGAGCAATTTCTCCTTTTGCCATAATGTTTTTCACTTTATTCAATAATTGTTCTTTCATTTAAAGAGATAGTTTACAAATTTATTTTGAAATGTTTTCAAAGTCGTCTGCTACAAGTGTGGGAAAAAGTTAGTTTGGGTTTTCTGTACTGCGTTTCAATTATTGTAGCATGAATCATTTTTGTTTATCATAAATTTATGAAACCCCCCCAAAAAAGTGTAAATATTTCAATTGAATACGAACGCGAAAATTAAATTGTTTACCTAGTTTCTCTAACGGCGGGTGTACAGTTACGCAATAATCCCATTCATTGAAGTCAGGCATCCGTGGTGTAGCGAACATACACCTAGGCGTGTTTTTCCTAAAAAACTTTATTTACTTGGGCGACAATTACCCCCATTCATTGTAGTCAAACATCCGGGTTGTAGAGGACAAACATGTGATTTTCCTAAAAACTTTATTTACTGGGGAAAAAATAAATTACACTGGAAAAACCGGAGTTAAAATGACTCGTGTTTATGTCTAACAACAAAACCTAACAAATAGTGTGGGCTAACATATTTACAACGGACAATCTGACATTTAACTTAATTAGGGTTGAATAATATTCAAACAAAGATTGATTGGTGTTTTACGCCGCTTTCAACATTTTGTTAGTTATATCCAATTATCCCGACACCAGTCAGTCAGTCAGTCGTAATGCTAACCCCGCAACCCTGAGCGCCAATGAGAGCGGCAATTAATACAATTTTTTAAATCTGTGGTGTGACCCGGATGGGGATCGAACTCGCGACCTCCCGCACTCGAGGCAGACGCTCTTTCACTACACCAACGAAGCGGTCTCGAACATAGAAAGCGGTGTTCTCTTTTCATTTATAATGCATTCCGTCTGTTAGTAAATTACCAGTAATACTGGACAATTTATCCTGGTACTAGTGAGTGAGTCGTAATGCTAGCACCATGACTACCATTTTAAAGTCGTTGGTATGACCCTGCCGGTGATCGAAACCACGACCTCCCTCACCCGGGTATGTATCCAGTCCGTCATGCTTTAAAAATATCAACTTATTCAATAAACCAAATAATTTGAATGTAACAAATCATAAATAGTTGATTTATTGATTGGGCTTCAACGTTGTGTTAAACAATATGTTCAGCCATATCACGACGGCCAGTTCACTTGTTTATGTTTTTTCAGGGAATTCTCACATTAGTACTTCTTACAGTCTTTACGAAAATGTGGATACTTTTCCATATATACCGTTATCCTATTGGTGGAACACGAATGACGCTTGTCGCATTGACTTATTGCAAACGTCGGAAACAATCTTATCCGAGCTTGGATTCAAACTCACAATCTCTTGATTGACAATCCACGGGGTTACCGACTGAGCTACCGGCGCTCGGCACGAATGAAACTTACACACATAATTGAATAACCGTATTTATGTACAACACTTTATACCCTTTATTAATGATATAAAGTGTTTAACTGACTTTCTGTCCTTTTGAAGACCTAATTTACAAAGATTTCGTAAATGATATTGAAGGAGCTCTGATTCGAATACGTACCTTATTTATCGTTAAGCGTTAATTAAAAATTCATTTTCGCAAATTTAATTGTTATGATGAAGTTGATTAACTCTTTCAGTTAAAAGGCAATATTTAGGTTTTTGCAAATAATCGTAACGAGCTGTCTCACCTGAAATCAGCTTTGTTTGCATTTTATTTATCAAAAAAAGTCCAAACATTTATTACATGAGAAATAGAGATGCCCGATTTTGAACATAGCATAGTCTACTTGAAACAATTCGGCGCTGAAAGAGTTAAACGTAATTAAAATCGGGAGGAATGTTATTTCGTTATATGAGACTTCCAATGAGAAAAACAACATTATGGCCTCTTCGTAAAGTATCGACCCATAGACGGAAATGAATCCTGAAACAGAAAATCCGCAAGAGGAGAAATTTGAAGTGTCTGTCCGGGTAAGCCTGCGTATACTAAGCCTGATCCCGGTCGATACTTTACGCAGAGTCCACAATGTTGGTTTTCTCGCGGGACGGCTCATATCAATATATCTGCGTAATGTATCGACCAGATCAGCCTGCGCTGTCCGCGCAGACTGATCCGGCCGACACATTCCGTCTTAGGGGGATAGATGTATACAGTAGTTATTCCTGAAACAGAAAATCCACAGGATACGAACATTGTCGGTCCAGGTAAGCCTGCGTGGCATGCTAAGCCTGATCCCGGTCGATACTTTACGCAGAGTCCACAATGTTGGTTTTCTCGCGGGACGGCTCATATCAATATATCTGCGTAATGTATCGACCAGATCAGCCTGCGCTGTCCGTGCAGACTGATCCGGCCGACACATTCCGTCTTAGGGGATAGATGTATACAGTAGTTAAATATTCGTATTCGTTACCCTGTATTCGTGAAACATATCGTATTCGCCACCTAGCGTATTCGTTACAGCCCTACTTATGGTTTATGGTTTACGGTTTATGGTTTATTGTTTATGGTTTATGTTTTTTTTGGTTTTACGCCGCTTTCAACAGCTAAGGTCATACTACGGATAACAGGAATGTTATATTGCTCTTACATCTAATATATACTTCGAGAAAAATAAAATAGGTATAAAAAGCAATACGACCTGTTGAAGTTCAAGAGTTCCATTGACTCCAATACTTCAGTCCCTATTAACTTGCTTTTATGTTTCAAGCTAGGATCAGGCTGTGGCTGCCTTTTTATTTTAAATTGAGCGTCTCCAAGTCACAGGGGCTATGGTCTATGTCCAATGCAGAGCTCTCGATAAGCAGTGTTTTGCTTGTTCTAAAATCCTTATTTAATCCGCTAGCCCTATGTTGTGGGTATTCAAAAGAATCGTCTCAATGAGACGATTCTTCTGAGTACCCACAACATAGAGTTTGTTTGATAATAAGACATACATTGTCAGGAAAAGAGCTGTATTTCTTTCCTTATCTGGACCTCTTGCCAATGTTAATGGGTCTACATTTATATAATACATGAGTGGTGCTCTGCGAGGACAACCGTACATCATTTTCGACCGGTATCGACTGAGATCAATCTACGCAAATTTATCATGTGGAACCTGTCTAAATATTACTAGACATGGTCAGACAGGTGTAACTGTTGCTTTCTTGACCAACACATAAAAACCGTCCCGGGAGAAAACCAACATTGTGGACTCTGCGTAAAGTCTCGATCCGGATCAGCCATGCGACACTTTTCGCCTCCTGTGGATTTTCTGTTTCAGGAATCATTACTCTATACCTCTATCCCCCTGAGACTGAATGTGTCGGCCCGGATCTGTCTTCGCGGACTGATAAGGCTAATCTGGATCGATACATTACGCAGAGACCATAATGTTGATTTTCTCGCGGGACGGCTCTTTACATAATATCCTATTTCCCAGATAGATGTGTAACATTTTTATGACAAGTTTACTATGCGTAACCAACGCAGTCTGTTTACTTTATATTATGTTGTGGTTTTTTCCTGTTTTGTTATAACATTTTTATGACAAGTTTACAACCAACTCAATGTCTTTACTTTTCATTATGTTGTGTTTGTTTTTCTTGGGATTTTATGTCGTTTTCAACATTATTTTAGTTATATCACGACGACAGCTCGCTTATTCATGATCCCTGGGTAAACAAACCAGTACTAGGCTAGGAAATGTGCCTTGCCCAAGGGCACTCCACCATATCCGTTAAACCGCGAATAGGGATTCTTTGTATACGCTTTATCGTTATTTATTACAAAGAAAGTTGCTGTGGTGGTTTCTGATCGTGTTGTTCCGTATTCAGACTCTTTACTTTTGGTTTAGTTTAAGCTTGTTTATATTACATCTATTGCGAAACCAAATTTAATCTTATATCAGTCACGCTCGATGACTGCTTCCTTGAGATATAACCAGTAATTGTGCCGTTTGTGTGGACAAATCACAAGGGTTTGTATTGATGTGGAAAGAAATGTGTTGATATTGGTAATAATTGCTTTGGGGGTTTAATTCAATTGCTATGAAACCTGACTTGAACTGATGGAATGTATTCATCCTTTTTTGTTTTAACCACATTGACCTATTATTAAATGTACTGAACTCTAGATTATTGATAGTGAAGTCAAAATTTTAAAACTGTGCAAAAGTTGTCTTGATATATAAAAATCTTAATTATGTGGGTTAAAATTGGAGTAATAATTTGACTTTCCAGTGCAGTAAACATCTACATATTGATCGTTTATGCTTCAGTTTTACTGGGTAGTCATACCCAGTAAGCCACATTGTGTACACTGTCATGACTTACAACTGACCATCTGGAATTCAGTACCTTTAAAGCATACTTTAACAATTGTCGTTGTCCAAAATTAAACTTATCTTATTCTAAGCCATTCACCTACATTTTAGGTGCCTCATTTATTCTCGTATTCAAATGGAAATTTAACCTTTATTTGACATGTGTCATTTCATGTTTAATGTTTACTTGTTTAGCACTCTAGGGTCAGACTTGTCTGATGTCACTGAGAGAAAAAAGCTATTGGTACCTTTAAGAAAAATACCATCAATTGATGTAAATTCGTCCCTGTATTTCTAAAGCTCTAATAATTGTTTGAGCAATATACCCTTTTCTTCTGGCCATCAATTATTCATTCATATTTCATCAACTTGAAGTGTTATTTCATTTCAAGGGTCAAAGTACGTCAATATCGGCCCCCGAGTTATGCCTCATTACTGACTTGATCTGACGAAATGCATGTCAGCCCAATACAATTCAATTTATTTTGGAAGTTATTATCTAAATGGTCGTGTCATTCTGCATTTTCTTTTTTCAAAATATTACTATAATTGTGTTCTACAATTATTTTGCCTCACCGGGTTATATCAACCAATTTCAATAATAGTATTGCATATTATAAATTATCCGTCAAAGTATGACACCAACACCTTTGGTCAAACATTGACAAAGATAAAAGTAACCGATGGAGTCGGTTTTAGTAGTGTACTCGTCCCTTGAACTATCTTTTGATTGGAACGTGAACGAGTATAATTTCTTTTCGTTTGTTTACGCATCGTAATGCCATTGGACACGTATCATCTAGCCTTTTAAAAATGTAACAAACCAATGACTTGAACTCGGCACTCAAGGAAGGCACCAGCATAAGCTATCATTATTAAACTCCGTGAGGGAAATGGTTTGACGAGAGAGTGTGTACATTTAAAACTTTGGACGCTGTAAATTTCATCATCCTCGAGTCCAATAAATGAAAATTTACTTCTAAGTTATATTACAGGAAAAACAGTGTCTAAACACAATGCAAAGAACAACTTAACCTTGTGTTTAAAATGTATAAAAAACACTTCTAGTTGAACTTTAGACTTGGTGCCAATTTCCTGCCACTCGCCGGACGTCATGAGTCTTTGTAGTATTAACTTTTATAAATGTCACTTTACTTTGTCAAAACGTCCTGTCAATTTAATTATTCACTATTTTAAGTCTAACACCACGATGTGGTATTTGGGTGCCGTAAGAATCCAAATTGGAGAATTCAGTTATATGTTTATTCAGTAACAGTTATAGAACAACTACTATTGATGATTCTGAATTTTGTTTGAATTAACTATTTTGCGAGTATACTATTGAAGAGGGGTTAAATGATATATATATAAAAGGGCTCAAGATGTAGTAACTTTCTATAAGCAACTAAAATTGGAGCTGATACCCGTAATATAACAATGTGTGATATGCATATTTGTATATAAAACATATTCATTACGATATTTTTATTTCAGGATGAAATTCAATTGAGTCAATTATTCAAAATAGCTCAGAGACATTTGAAAAAATAAAAACATTAAACACGTTGAAATAATATCTCCTCACATATATCACATATTTTCTATTAAGAATGATTTAGCTGTTAAACAACAGTATTTAGTCAAAGCTCTTGAGTTTCACCTTACAAACAATATGAGAAATTTCCTCTTTTGCCACAATGTGTATAGCTATTCTCAATCATATAATACTTTTAAATAAATGTTTTCCATATTTTTGAGATGTTTGTTACAGAATCGTTGTAGGTTGGTTAAATATCAATTTAGACCAATAAAATAGCGCCTGCCTGTTATGATAATTTAAATAAAATAGTACTTACGCTATTCTGTCTCTGGATCGACTGGTTTAATGCGCACCACACTCGCTTGTCTCACTTATTCAGCTGGAAACAGGAAGTAACACCTTTGACCCTTCTTACTCCTTATGTTGCAGACGATATTTAACAAAAAACGTTGTTTGAAAAGGAGAACCTGCTTAAAACCCAAGCCATGTACACTTCCTGATTCCCACACGATATTTTCTATTCAACTTAAAATGAAATTTATGCATTCAATTTGAAGAGTTTGCATGTTTTCCTAATGTGTTTTTAAAGCAGACGACTCTAGTAGTATTATAGCAGGTGACGGCTGATTGTTACACAATATACACATACACTAACCAATCGCTGAGTCGCATTAGTTCCCCTTTTGACGGATTATGTATCAAATGTCACCGTTGCATTGTTGGACTTGAAATGCAGTCAACGTTGGACTTGAAATGCAGTCAACTGTAGGTTACCTTTCAGTAACTATTCAGTCGGTACAGGAGGTGTGATACAAATGAACAGACTGCTATTCTGAGGTAAATCATTATCGACACATTATTGATATTTAACAGATATACTATTTAGTTTTTAGATTGAGTGCATCGCTTTAAAATGTATTTTTTTTTAGAATTTTCTTATTTAAACCTTTTTCTTTAACACTACGTCTTAGATATATATTGATAAGATACATTCACATTCACCAGTAAGTACATGTTTTTATATTGTTGAATGAATATTTCTAGATTCCGAATCGTTTAAGTGAACATTTTTACTTCTCAAATCATGGTATACATGTACCCAATATTCGCTTACTGGAGATAGTGTACTGCGTAAAATATTGGAAATGACGCATGCACAATTTTCATTTTCATGATACATGTTAAAGCTCTACCCGTAACCACATAAATACGCATTTTGAGGCATCGGCATCATACGACTGTTGAAAACATAGTGACAAAAGGAGAAATTGCTCAAATGAGCAATTTCTCCTTTTTCCACAATTACTTGTACTTTATTCAATACATGGAACCGTTTTTTGATTTACAGAGAGTTTCCATATGTTTGACTAAATACTTTAAATGTCATCGGCTGCAGATTTGTTGTAAGTGGGAAAGGGTATCAAAATGTCATCAGATGTGACACCAACGACATGTTTGCAATTTGATCATAATTTCATCAGTTGTGATACCAACTACATGTACATGTTTGTAATTTGATCAAAATGTTATCAGATTTTACACCAACTACATTTTTGCAATTTAAGCATTATTTCATCAGTTGTGACCCCAACTGCATGTTTGTAATTTGATAAGATTTCATCAGTTGTGACACCAACTACATGTTTGCAATTTGATTAGATTCATCAGATGTGACACCAACTACATGTTTGCAATTTGATTATATTTCATCAGTTGTGACACCAACTACATGTTTGCAATTTGATTAGATTGTATCAGTTGTGACACGAACTACATGTTTGCAATTTGATTAGATTCATCATATGTGACACCAACTACATGTTTGTAATTTGATTATATTGCATCAGATTTGACACCAAATACATGTTTGCAATTTGATTAGATTATGTCAGATGTGACACCAACTACATGTTTGCAATTTGAGCATAATTGTATCAGGTGTGACACCAACTACATGTTTGCAATTTGATTCGATTGCATCAGTTGTGACACCAACTACACGTTTGCAATTTGAGCATAATTTTATCAGGTGTGACACGAACTACATGTTTGCAATTTGATTAGATTCATCATATGTGACACCAACTACATGTTTGTAATTTGATTAGATTGCATCAGTTGTGACACCAACTACATGTTTGCAAATTGATCAAAATTTCATCAGATTTGACACCAACTACATGTTTGCAATTTGATTATATTTCGTCAGATGTGACACCAACTACATGTTTGCAATTTGAGCATAATTGTATCAGGTGTGACACCAACTACATGTTTACAATTTGATTCGATTGCATCAGTTTTGACACCAACTACACGTTTGCAATTTGAGCATAATTTTATCAGGTGTGACACCAACTACATGTTTGCAAATTGATCAAAATTTCATCAGATTTGACACCAACTACATGTTTGCAATTTGATTAGATTTCGTCAGATGTGACACCAACTACATGTTTGCAATTTGAGCATAATTGTATCAGGTGTGACACCAACTACATGTTTGCAATTTGATTCGATTGCATCAGTTGTGACACCAACTACACGTTTGCAATTTGAGCATAATTTTATCAGGTGTGACACCAACTACATGTTTGCAATTTGATTAGATTTCGTCAGATGTGACACCAACGATATGCTTGCAATGTTATCATAATAACCACTAAGCCGAAAAGTATCAGAAGCTCACTATTCATCTGAGGCGGCTCGTCTGACATTTGACGCTGGTAGTTAAGGCATTTGGGACCAGCGTAGATGAATATCGCCATGCGCATCCGCGCAGTGTGACCAGGATCTGCACTTTTCACTAACACGTCAAAGACGCACACGATAAGCCTCTGACATATATGTACATTTCAATCACTTACCACGGATATGTAACTTTTTCGAATAACCCTAAAGTATGTGTTTGTAGATTGATTGAATCAGTGGGGTCTAACGCCTTTTGTATTTGTTTTCAATCATATCAGGGCTGTCAGTTCACATACCAACGTGTTTTTGACTTTCATATCGGTACGCCATATAATAGCCTTTCAAATCATCTGGATGCTCTTTCTAATGTAAAGATCGTTAACCCATTGATGGAAGACGAATGACGACTGTGGCATTCGTCGAAAAAGTGTTGACCGAGCTTGGGTTCGATGTAAAAAAACCTTGATTGACATCCCGCGTACCTACTGACTGAGCTGCCGGGGATTGGCTGTTTCAGGTTGATACGCTCGTGTTATATCTCATGATATATTGTATTATGGACCTTGTAAACATTCTGCAAAAAAGAGAAATTGCTCATGGTGAGCAATTTCTCCTTTAAAAAAAACGATTCCAGCTGCATTCAATATTTCTGCCTTCATTTATAAAGAGTTCCCAAAGTTTTGACTTTATATGATTTTCGAACTCTTTTTCTGCATCTTTGTTGTATGTAGAAAAGGGTTACCCGGTTACCTGAACAGATATCCTTGGAGTTGCCTTCTTTGAAATTGTCTGAATAATGAAATATGACTTCTGGAATATTAGAAGTAAACTTTTGTTACAGAAATGACAACACATTGAGAGTAAAGGAGAAATAGATCTTTTTCCTAACAAGTTTTTTTGAAAATTAAGTATCAGAATTCTTCATCTTTGAGCATATTACTCCTTTTTTCACAAAATTGAATTTGAGGCGTAAATATGGCCTTCAGATATGACTTCTAATAGGAACAAGTAGAGCTGATCCCTTTACTTCATAGGCCACTATTAGATTATTCTACCAAAGGCCTTGATAAAGAGGAGTAAACCAATATTTCCTCCATAATATCTCTCTTTTATTATTCAGATTAATAGTTTTTTTCACAGCAAGACATGAAGTAGTTGACATCCAAAAGAAGATTTTTTAATTGAATAAACTTGAGTATTTTCAAATTTATTCGAAAACATCTAGTCTGAAAGGAATTTGAATATGTATATAAATACTACCGCTCTATTATTCAATTTTTTGGCTCTATGCCTTCTTCAAGTTAAACCCTTTCCCACATACAGACGCATTTTGTCGCATCTGCAGAAAGCCACATTTGAAAACAATGTGGCATCGGCTGTAAATATTCGGTTCAAGCAGTTTAAGGGTTAACAGTCAGACACATTTTGTTTCATTGGGGATATTACGTCGTTTTAAATATTATTTCAATTATATCACGACGACAGTTCAATTATTCGTGATCCGTGGGTAAACGAGCCAATACCAGGCTAGGCTATGTGATTCGCCCAAGGGAACTCCACCATGACCGCCGCGCATTGGGATCGAACCCAGGACGCTCGATTTCAAATCACAGATATAATAAAAAGAAGATAGAAAAAGGCGTTAAATTGCAACAATGGATGGGTATGGCTAACCGCAAACTCATTTAAGACCCTGGACATCATTCAGGAATATATCATCAAAATAGGTGAAGAATATGACTCTGTTAATAACAGTTCACATGTTGCCGTCGAGTCGCGAAAGCTTAAATAGTAAACGACGCGAACTATTGATCCAGAGATTCTGAGTTCGAATCCCTGCTTGGCTATCATTGGTTCTGATGATTGAGGAATCTATGCTGCGAATTGTGTATCAGTGCGAGAAACGCATTATAATGTGAAATGTTCGCCTTGTTTCAGTTGAATATCTAAAGAATACGGCGTAAATTAAAGTGGTAGATAGAGATGACTGTCGAGTTTTGCGATTGTATACAATGTTTAAATGTATAGGGTAAAATCGAAACGACCATGTATGTGGTGTCGTCAGAAAAGCCGTGATATCTGTTAAAGCGGCGTAAAACACCGTGTTTAAAAAAACACCAACACCATATACTTCGAAAACATCTATGCACAATGTTTGAACATCTTTTAAATGAAAGCATACTTATTGAAAGTTGAACATCTTTTAAATGAAAGCATACTTATTGGAAGTTGAACACATTATCGCAAATGAATATATTGATCATAAAAAGCAATATCTGCTTTTCCTACAATTCAAAATTCTTAAGCCGCAGGGGCATCAGTTGAGCCGTCTCGCGAAAACCAACATTGTGGACTCTGCGTAAGTATCGACCCGGATCAGCCTTAGCATGCCGCGCAGGCTAACCCGGACAGACAATGTTCGGCTCCTGTTTCAGGAATGATTACTCTATACCTCTATTCCCCTGAGACGGAATGTGTCGGTCCAGATTTGCCTGCGCAGGCTGATCTGGATCGATACATTACGCAGAGGCCATTATGTTGGTTTTCTCACGGAACGGCTCAGTTACCGTTTGTAGCAGGGTAAGGGTTTAAATTGAAGGGAGGTAATTTGACAGACAAAACTTTGTGGGTCAAGAGTGATCTATTGTTGAAAAAAAGGAAGTAAGACAAATAACCTTGGACAGGGAAGGACATTTTGTTAACAAAATAAATCCACCATGTCGAAAAGAGATTTAAAGTGAATATTCTCTTCAGAAAAAAAATCGGATTTTGGTGAGTAATATGTCTATGTTTACTTTGATATTGTGCCGGCGTCTTAAATCATAAACATTCAATTAAACAGGCAATTTTTGGTAAAATTTAAAAGGAAAGTATCCAGTTTGGATGTTTTGGGATTTAAACCCTTTTCCTGATATAGACCGTTTTAAAGAACAGTATGAAAAAAATCGTAATATCTCTTCTTCCTATCATGTTTTAACCCTATGTCATAAATAAGCAATCATTCTTTACAGATATACAATCCCTAAACAATTTCCCAAATACAGCGAATATATAAGCAGACGACTCTAAAATATCTACGCAAAAATAAGGAAATGCTCTTTAAATGAAATCATAACTATTGAGTTGAGTTTAATAAAAAGTGGCAAGTGAATTGTTTTAGCCACAACGTCTTCAAAAAAAGTTTCGGTTAAACGTTTTAAAACATACAAATATTAACATTACCAATAACCAATAAATCATTTTAAGGGTAAAGGTATTTCAAAAAGTGTTTATATATCGTACGATTTAATAATACATATAGTTGTAAAATTGGAAATGTAAATGCAATCTGGTTTTTTTTTTAATCAAGTGTATGAAGTGTAGTCTGCGGCAAATATTTCAATGGCTGAGTAGGTTTAAACCACAGTTGACAACTGTATCTAATAACAGAAGACCCGTTATTGAAGCGTGTATTAGACTCGTCTATAGTTACCATATGTTTACCCTTTTCACATACGGACGCTATCTGAAGCCTCTGCAAAATACGACCTTTGAAAAACATTCCGGAAAAAATATTTAGGCAAAATATTTTCGACTTCATTAAATATTTACTTTTTTCATTGATAAAGAGTTTATTTAGGTGTGCTATTCATGACTTTTTGTTTGTTTCCACTTTTAACTATTTCCTACATATAACACATCTGCAGAAGACAATTATGCAAAATGGAGATGCGTTTTTGTATAGATATAACATTGAGATAAGAGTTTTAAACCTGCTGAATTCCTCCAACTGGTATAGCTATACTTTAACATTGCTCATACATTGAGAAAAGGGTTGTTTAGTAGACTGTTGTTTAGACCGCGTCGGTCATGTTTTTTTCCAATAGGAGCTCATGTCTGTGCGGTTAGCAATTTGACTGACTCTATGGTGTCTGGATAAATTGACAAATAGTACTAATAACTTACCCAGGAAATGCCGTGATATAGATGCATCTCTAAACATCCTGAAAGCTGCATACAAACTCCGTGAAAATAAACACAATAGACTACATACAAGAAATATAAATCATACGATCCTGAAAACATCTACGCATACTTCTTAAATGAAAGAATAATTATTGTGTAGAGTTGTAAACATGCTGGTAATTGGATATATTGCTCATTTAAGCAATATCTGCTTTTCCCACATTTTTCTTCAAAGTTCTTCTGCTGGAAAGACATCAGGATAAGGTTTGTATCAGGATAAGGGTTTACATTGAGGGAGAAAATTTGACAGAGAAAAGCTTTATGGATTAAGAGATTTATTTTTCTATAGTAGATAACGTTGGGTTGGGTATTACATTTTGTTGAAAATAAAAAAACACAAGAAAAATAGATTTAAAGAGAATATTCTGTTCTAGAAAATCTCCGATTTTGGTGAGTAATGATGTCTATTGCTGTTGTTATTGTTGACTTTGGTCATGCGTCTTGAATCAGTCGGTATCGACGCGGGCTATCAATTCAGGGGTTGTTAATTCGAACCCCAGCTCGGCAAACATGATTTCTTCCGTTTGGCAAATGTCACTGTGTCAAGCGTCATTCCTCTTTCACCAATTGGCTAAAAGTCTTTATGGAAATGCAAAGTATGTTGTGTGGAGTACTGATGTGAGCAATCCCGTAAACATATGAGTTGAAACCCGAGTTGAAATCCGAATCAATCAATCAATCTTAAATCATTAACACTAAGTCGAATAGGTATTCGTTGGAAATAAACATGTATACGCAAAATATGGAAAATCTCTTTAAATGAAATCATTATTATTGAGTTGAATTGCAAACATGGTGAGAAGCGATATATTTTTCTGCAATGTTTCAAAAGATTGTCTGCTGCAGAAGCGCGACAATGTGAGTACATGTGGGAAAGGGTTAAATGTCTCCAAAGCAGACAACTCTTACAACTCTTTCTTCAATTTAAGGGTAAAGGTATTCAAAACAGGGTGCACATTTGGGGAAATTCGAGCACGATGTTCTACAAAAACACAAATGAACCCTTATTCTCAGAGGCATACTTAAATGACATACTTTAATGTCATACGTTAATATCATACTTTAATATCATACTTTAATATCATACTTTAATGTCAGTTGACCCGTATTTTCTTATAATATGAGCTGTTTCACGAGAATACCAACATTGTGGACTATGCTTAAGATATCTATCCGGATCAGCCTAAGCATACCGCGCAAGCAAATCCGAGCAGGAACTTGTCGGCCCGGATTAGCCTGCGCATAATGTTGGTCTTCTCGTGGAACGGCTCATATAGTGAAAGAGTTGAGGATTGATCGAACATTAGTAACTCTGAACACTAGTATAGAAAGTATTCTATAATAGAATTTTAGATCATTTTCAGAAGAAAATTGGAATAGTAAAAAAAGAGAAAAATCCATTGTTTTGACTAAAGGTTTTCAAAGTCTTCTGCTGCAATTACCAATTACATGATAAGATATGTTTGAAGTTGTCTTCTTTGAGAAAACATATTTTGAAATAATTAAGTTACAATATTTACATGCTATGATCTATCCTTTTCACAATAAACATTTTTTGTCACATTTTTTTTCTCTTTTTTTTAAAAAAATAATTAAGCATTTCATGTCCACATGTTATCTCCTGCAATTATCTCAAAAGTCGTATATATATATTTCAATGAAAGGTTGATTTATGTTCTCATGAGGGTAAAGGCTGAACACGTTTTCCCCTACTACCGAATATTTTAAAACGTGTTTGCTGATTTATTATTCGAATTCTGCAGTTTTTATTTTATCATTCCTTTTTTCGCAAAAAAGGATTTTCGATGTGAGCGTCAGAAGTGGACTGTAAACGAACAGTAAACATTGCTGCTCCCTTTACTTCATAGACCATTTTAGATTAATGTACCCAAGGTCTTGAAAAAGATGAGTAAACGAACAGTTCCGATAGTAATTGTCTTCAAAACAAGTAATTTGATGCATTGATGTATGCGTCAGAAGTGGACTATAAACGAACAGTAAACATTGTTGATCCCTTTACTTCATAGACCATGATTGTATTGATATACCAACTGCCTTGACCCTTTCCAACATACTACAAATCTGCAGCAGACGATTTTGAAATCATCCTGGCAAAGTAATGAGAAATCTCCAATTTTGGGAGTTTTATTACTAAATAGATATGAAAACATTGTGGCAAAAGGAGAAGTTGCTTATTATGATCAACTTCTTCTTTTGCTACAATGTTTTCAAAAGTCGTCTGCTTCAGCGTTGTCAGAAAGCTTCTATATGTAGGAAAGAGATAAATAAGAGGAGTAAACGAATCATTTTTCAATAATATCTCTCTTCTTTTATTCAGGTCTTAGTCCTACAATACCTCTTATTACAAACGTCAGTAATATGCGGTTAACACTGAAGAGAAAAGCTTCACTTAGATTATTCTACTGAGTACTCAAAATACAGGGTTTGACGATCAAATAAGGATTTAATAACATGCAATACGACTCTTATCTAAATTCGTCTATCCATAGTAGAAACACGATTGGCGACATGATATTTGACCATGAGCAACATGTTGTTACACCGTTTGTCGATAATGTAATAAAGGAAGTTATAATGATATAATCTCCTTTTTATGCTTTTTTTTAATTTATTATCAATCTTGATTTTAAAATTAAATAATGTTCATTGTCGACAAATTATTCAAGTGTTAAACCATTTTACGCGGCATTTGTAGTTTAGTTTATTACAATATTGGAATGTATCATGTTAGAAATGTGACTTAATTCCCCCACAATGTTTTCAAAAGGTGTCTGTTGCATAACGTGTGATAAGTTTGTTTAAGTTTATAACATGCATCAATTCTGCAGCAGACGACTTTGAAAACAGTTCTGCAAAAACGTAGAAAATATCTATAAATGAAAGATAATAACTGAAAAATAAAAACTTCAGCAAAAGACATTGAAAATATTTAGTCCATACGGAAACTATATAAATAAAAAAACAATTATTGAATAAAGTTGAAAACATTATGGCAAAAAGGAGTATTTATTGCTCACCATGAGCCGTTTCGTCATTTGCCTCACTGCTTTCGAAATACGTCTGCTGAATTTACATTAGAAGTTGACTGCAAGTGAAAAGGGATTAAATGTCAATACTGACCTTTACATACATGTACCAGTACTGTATCCTTGTTGCACAGAGAAGAAACATCCAAATTTCTCGATATGTGCAAATTTCGTCTTCTCACATTCTTAGTTCATTTTATTCAACATATAGACTAATTTCGACTTATTTGCAGAAGACGAATTATAAAAATACTATGACAAATGGAGAACATTTCTTACAATGAGCAATTTCTCACTTTGCAACAATGTTTTAACCCTTATCAATAACTACACATTCATTTATGGGAGGTTTACCCTTGATGTTTTCTTCAATTCTTGTTTATTGGAAATGGGTTAATTATCAAACTCTTAGTTGTTAGTACTCATAATAATTGTGGCAGCGAGGCAGGCGTTTAGAATACCAATGTCATAAAATGTTATTTTGTAAGACGTTTTAACAGTCATCTGCTGCAGATTGTTTGTATGTGGGAAAGGGTTTAAATCAGAACTTCATTTTGCTTGCATAAATAAACTCTCGAGTCAACAATTTAATTCAAATTCGATTCAATTTCATTAGGTAAAATAAGCATTTACACGCCTTTAGCCAATACAAGTTGTAACAGTGAACAAATAAGGAAAAAAAAAACAACCATAAAAACATACAAGCAGTATATATGTACAAACATTTCAATAAGATCGAACATTCATTTCGTGATACTGTATTACAACCTGGTATATCGTTAACTGGCAGTATATCATGTTGTAATTTTCGTTCGAAAGTTAAATGCAGCTCGTAAATACAACATTGAGGTTTCTGCAAAAGTTCAAACCCATTATGCAGTCCAAGTTTCGATAAAAACATAAACAGTTCAGTTCATGTAATTTAGTATTATATTATTTTCTTTTTTTTTCAGGTTCACATGCGGGTACTCTTTGCAAAGGCTTTTGACCATGGCCACTAATTTATCCGTACACGGATCGGATGATACTTCTTTCCGAGATTGTGATGTATGCACATTTCAAAATGTGACATCAGAAGCGGTGTCCTACTGTGCGACTTGTATCGAGTATCTGTGCAAGACATGTGATAAAGCGCATAGAGGTTCGAAACTCACAAGGAACCATACAATTTTGATGGGGAGCAATATACCCTCTGCATCTACTAAGACTCACCCGACGTCATCTACCATATTTTGTGAAGATCATACAACAATGATTGTTGATATGTATTGTACGAGCCATAGTGAAGTTATTTGCAGTGCCTGTAAGATTACATCTCATGGAATGTGTAAAATAACTGACCTCAGCCAGCAGACAAAACAAATGAAGAAACATGGCTCTTTTGAAGAAACAATGACACATCTAAAAGATTTGAAATCCATGTATGACAACGTGAAAGCAACGAGAAAGAAAGACAAAAGTAGCTTTAAAGCACATCTAGAGAAATGCCGTGAAGACATGCATCAGATACGAAAGGAAATAAATGAAACATTAGACACCATAGACAATACTCTATCGAAAGAAATCCAACACGCTGATGAAAGGATGACCAAAGAAGCAGAAGGTCATATTGCAATATTTGACGAAATCCTATCTAAAATTATGGAAAAACTCAAAAACCTTGAAATATGCGAGAAAGCACAAGATGGTCAATTGATGTTCGTAGGAATGAGGAGGGCTAGCATTGCACAACATAAGTACGCGGACACATTGGACAAAATGCAACAAGATATACATCAACTCCAAAGTCAATTTAAGATAAATGACACCCTCTATGACGCTATAAAACAAATGCAGTCTGTAGAAAAAGTCCTCGTTGATAGACAAAAGTCTCTGTTAAATATGTCCATATCCGGTAGACGTGACATAGATATTGGAGATACACGTGTATTCGGATGTACGTTCATGCCAGACGGCCATCTCGTACTCGCTTGTGGTGATAAAGGACTCAAACTTCTTGATAAGGACTTCAAGATAAAGTCCCAGTTAAACGAATGTGCATATCGTATAGCAGTCATCAATGACAATGAAATAATTGCTACACAAGGTATCAATCAACAGATGAAAACGGTTGAGTTATTTCCGAAGATGAAAGTGTGTAAAATCCTGAAAATGAATACTAACTGCAAGGGTGTAGATGTGTTTGGGGGTGAAATCTATATGACCTCTGGTTACCTTTTTGCTGGTAATGGTGAGGTACAAGTACTTAACATGGATGGTCAAGTACAACGTAGACTGGGTCTGAATAATGATAAATGTATGTTTCCAGCGCCTGAAAATGTGACCGTCAATAATGATGGAAGCAAAGTGTTTGTATCAGACCATGTCACTCACACTGTCACGTGTCTGGATACACAAGGTCATGTGATCTACGAGTACTCAGATAAAGACTTGAAGTATCCACACGGAATGTATGTGGATTGTGATGGTTACCTTTTAGTCTGTGATAATAGTAGCAACAATGTACATGTAATTGGACAAGAAGGGATAAAAGAAAATATTTTGTTGTCAGAGATAGA
The DNA here is from genome assembly GCA_031761405.1 of Serripes groenlandicus. Classification (NCBI taxonomy): domain Eukaryota; kingdom Metazoa; phylum Mollusca; class Bivalvia; order Cardiida; family Cardiidae; genus Serripes; species Serripes groenlandicus. The sequence goes on along the minus strand of JASEVX010000008.1, from coordinate 33,474,131 downwards.
CGGTGTGAAGAACCCAACGTGTTTAGCGTTCAGACAGAGTGATGGTTGTCTGGTGGTGGGAAGTCATAACAATAAGAATAACAAGCCACTGATCACTTTCAATGCTAAATACGTTTAAATGTTTAGCGTATATCCATATTAGGAACATTGCTGCTGTGTATCAAACAATATTGAGTTCAATTGCTGTAAAATGTTGAAAAAGCTAGACATCAAAACAATGATATAAACTTACGTTTTTGTGATTTGTATACGTGTGGTGAAGGATGAGTTCCATTTCTTGATTGTATATCTCGCTTATGATTAGCTCAGGAATTTATACTTCCACACAACATGGAAATCGTCATATCCAACAAGATATAACTATTCAATGAAATAATGGCTGAACCCAGACCGATGTGTATAAAAACACTTGCGAAATACTTGGTAGTCATTAAAAATCAGTAAGTTTAGTTACAAGGAAAGTACTATAAGCTGAGCACTACTATGTTTGCATTTTTTGTATTATTGGGTTAAACCTCATTCTTATACGCATTTGTATATGTTTTGTAAGTTGCGCATAATTGGTTATTTATTTCTGAATATGAGATAAGACATGTTAACGCTCCCTTTCCTGAATGCAACACTAGTGCAACAAACAAGTTTGAAAACATCTGAATCAAAATAAAGAAATACTAACCTATTGAACGTAAAGTAATTTGAAAAGAGATGAAAGCTATTCTGCAAAAGGAGAGCTGAACTTTGTTGTGTCATGATGTTCTAAAAATACGCACTTTCTATAATCGCAAACATAACCTTTTCTAAACTTGTCCCTCTTAAATGTGATGACACTCATGTGAACTTATTATGTAAATTTCTTAATAAAGATATTGTATCGAATTGTATTGTATTGTATTTTATAAAGACCTGTTGCACCTATTTGATTCTCTAAAACAGTACGGACTAAACTGCATAGAAATCATCTGTGGATAAATAGTGAAATCTGGACAAAATGAAATTTTATTCTGGATACAGATGTTGAGAAAATTGTTGGGAAACCTTAAATAACTTGTTTTTAGCATGATCTATTACCTAATATGTTGAAATCCTTTCCTCCATACAACAAATCTGCAGATGACGACTCGGAAACTATTAAGTAAATAATGCATAATACAAATTATAAAAAAAAGCATTGTGAGAAAAGAGGAATGTGTTTGTTTTTAGCATAATCAATTACCTGATAAATTTCAGCGAGATCTCTTTGAAAACATCTCGGGACAATTACCTCAGATCTAGACGTTTTGAAGCGTGGCAAAACGACACCACTGAAAAAATGATATGGCCAAATTGCAAACAGTCAATTATTTTCGAGAGAATTTATATAGATTGGCCATTTAGATAATGTTTGAACAAGAAAAAAACAGTTACGAATCATTATCAATTACCGTTTGGTAACATTATTTCAAAAGCCGATAGCTTTGGAGTCGTCCAAAATGCTACTACCAAATAAACGCTCTAAATGATGACACGACATCTCGAATAACTTGGATTGTCCATTGCAGTAGGTACAGTAAGCGTTTGTGAACAATGTAAAACCCCAACAGTCTGTGCATTTACAGTGTTAACACATTACTTACACATAATCTATATCATCTTTTGTTAACTTGTGCAGGTTCTTTTAAGACTGCGCAGGTGGACAAAGATATCTAAATATACACTTTACTGAATGCAAGCGTTTACCTTTCCCTATTGATGGCCGCAAATCAGTAAATCGAGAAGTCGTGTCATCTAACAGCACCTGAAACGTCTGACTTGATGTTTAATTAGACAGTTAATACTTTCACATGTGCGGACCAATTTGGTGTTTCTGCAACAGGCCACTTTCGAAAACACTGCATGAAACGAAGAAATTGCCATCATCTTCTTTCCAAATAAGATGTCGAGCTTTATTGCTGGAGTGTATTCCTTTCACGTGTCCTTGAAGTCGTCTGCTGCAGATACGTTATACATTAAACATATTTTATTTCTATGAGCTGTTCCACGAGAAAACCAAATGTATGAACTCTGCGTAATGCGTCTATCGAGGTCAGTCTGCGTAGTCCACGCATGCTAATCCGGGCCGACACATTCCGTTTCCTGGGATAGAGATAAAGAATACTGAAAAGTTTTACGACAATTTACAAGTCTTGTATGAATATAAACCATATAGATATATAAAATATGGTTGAACACATCTAATATCTACGAAGGTTTATGCCCAGGGATATATCTGAATACTTTTATATCATGCAGCATATTTAAATAAAACAGTCTATTATGTTGTTTATTGCAATTTTCATTCGATATATCTGGTCCAATATTAATGTAACGAAGCATTTTGATCAGCACAAGTGCATCTTTTAACAACACATTATTAGCTTATGAAAGAAACGCAGGTAAAGTCTACGTAAATTTCAATAATATGATACCAAAGTTCATGTCTAAAACCCAACAAAAAAGTATCAATTGACCGTCGAAAGCAAGTATATTGTAATCAATATACACGGAAAGGGCTTAAGCTGAGCAAAAAAAGAACTTAGGCCTGATGATACCAGGAAGTAACTGAAATATAGATAAACATTGCATTATGACAAGCAATCATCACATGGCTACTTGCAAATTAATGTCAGTATATTCTCTCTTCATAAAACGATGCATTTAGTATACAAGGATTATCTATTTGTAAATATTATATAAATGAACAATATACGAGTTGTTTTGTGTATAATTAAGGGCTCCGTTGCGGATATAGTGTATAGCGTTACTGTCTTTAGCATATGTACGAGTATGTTCAATAAAAAATTCTAACACAGGCTTCAATTTTATCGTCACTCAATATTGATCAATATTATCCAACCTCCGTTCATGTTCATGTTCAATAATAGAAAGTATCCATTTTCTGTAAATATATTCGAAGTATTAATAGTATGCAATATATTTGCTGACATATTGACCGATTGGTTGTGTGTTTAAAACAAGTTCTTAACACATTTGACATATTGAACCACTGTTTATTCTCTAGATAATTATTGTTTGAAGAAAGGTCTGAACATTGAGCAGATCTACATTTAAAGATGCAATTTATATTTTAAAACCTTAAAACAAGTTAATAAACCATAACAAACTACAAAGTAAGGGCCAATTAGACCCAAATCGTCGGACAAGTGTCATTTGTTAATTGGAAAATTTGAATACTTGTTGTTGTTATAGTATATTACACCATTTTAAACATTTTAAGCTCGAAGAAAAAAACGTCGGGGAATTGTGGTTAGTATGATACTCTTGGCGTAGTCGTCAACGCCTGCGTCGTCACAAAACTTTAACTTTACCTTTTAACTCAAAACCTCTGAGCGCTTGTTTGATTTATATCTCGACGTATACTGGGTAAATTACCAATACTATTGGTTCATTTATCCTGAAAACAGCGGTTCGGGCGTTATGCTAACCCCACAATCCTGAGCGACAAGGAGGGTAGTCAGTACTTCCATTTATACAGTCTTTAGTTTGAACCGGCCGGGGATCGAACCCGCGCCTTCGCACAGCGAAACGGTCTCACAAAATATGAAAAGAGCCGCGTAAAGGGATTCGGGATATCGTTGCAACACGAACATAGTATCACTTATGGCTCAGGGTTTGTTATGGGTTTTACGCCACTTTCAACAGCTAGGGTCATAATGCGGAGGACAGGAATGTGATAATGCTCTTACACCTAAAATATACTTCGATAAAAAAAAATAATAAGGTATGAAAAATCAATACGACCCACTTTCTGAAGTTCAAGAGTTCCATTGACTCAAATATTTCAGTCCCTATTAACTTGCTTTTATGTTTCAAGCTAGGATCAGGCTGTGACTGCCTTTTCATTTTAAATTGATTGTCCGTCCCCAAGTCAGAGGGGCTATGGTGTATGGCCAATACAGAGCTGTAGATAAGCAGTGTTTTGATTTTTCTAAAATCCTTATTTTATCCACTAGCCATATGTTGTGACGATTGTTTTGGGTACCCACAATATATGGTTTGGTTGGATAAAAAGAGAGATATTGTGGAAAAAAAAGGTGTAAAACCCTCCTCATCTGGACCTTTGGCCTATATGTTAGTGGGTCTACATTTATATAATACCTGAATGGTGCTCTGCGAGGACAACAGTACTTCATTTTCGACCGGTATCGACTGGGATCAAACTACGCAAATTTGTCGCGTTGAATTTGTCTAAATGTATGACAGGTTACTAGACATGGTCAGACTGATGTCACTGTTGCTATCTTGACCAACACATAACATAATATTAGGCGTCCCGTGATCAGCAATATTGTGGTCTCTGCGTAAAGTATCGACCTTGATCAGCCTAAGCATGCCGCGCAAGCTAACCCGGACATACACGTTTGGCCTCCTGTTGATTTTCTGTTTCGGGAATCAGTTCTCTATACCTCTATCCCCTGCGTCAGTATGTGTCGGCCCGGATCAGTCTGCGCGGACTGGGCAGGCTTAGCTGGGTCGATACATTAAGCAGAGGCCATACTGTTGGTTTTCTTGCGGGACGGCTCATATCCTTTTCCCCAGGTAGATGTGTTTACTTTTAATTTACCTTCGTTGAATTTGAAGTAAGAAAACTCCTATACATTAATACTGTTATAACATATTCGTGACAAGTTTACTATGCGTAACCAACGCAGTTTCTTTACTTTTCATCATGTTGTGTTTGTTTTCCTGTGATTTGTATGTCGTTTTCAACATTAGTTCAGTTATATCATGGCGACAGCTCACTTATGCATGATACCTGGGTAATCAAACCAGTACAAGGCTTTGAAATGTGCCTTGCCCCCTATTTGACCTCTATTTCCGATACGAATTCGGGTGAAATAGTACTATTATGGCTAACACTTGACTTACAGTTATTGTACATATTATAAATTACTTTAAGAACTTTCCAAATTATATTATTTTGTAGTAACTTATGCCACAATCCTGCCCTCAATACCTTATCGAATGCCTGAGAAAAATCTATAAAAGCACAAAATACCTTTTGCTTTTTCTTTCTTAACATTTCAATTATGGCTTGCAGTGCAAATAAATGGTCCGATGTAAAGTATCATTTCCTGAAGCCGGCTTGGTTTTCATGCAATGTATTACTATCTTCTAGATACTTTGTTAATCGTTGGTAGACAATTTCGGATCGTTATAGGCCTTTAGTTTTTTGGGTCAGTAGAGTCTCCTTTCTTTTTATATATAGGGATGATAGTACCTTCTAGCCAAGATTTTAGAAGGTAACTTGTATCGAGGACTGCGTTAATTAACTTAGTATAGATTTGGATTAATACGTCCTTTGAACCTTTGATATAATCATTTGTTATTTCATCTATTGGGTTCATGTTGATGCTTTTAACATGTTGGTAGAATTCATCTATACTAGGGGATTTAGTTTCATTCGACTTCGGTTTAAGACTATTGAGAAATTTCCAATATTTCTTTGGATTGTTATCACTTAAGTTTCTGAGTTTGTCGGAATTGGCCTTTTTCTCCTTTTTAATAAAGAAGTCCATAGTTCGGCGATAGTCTTAAATTTACTTACTTGTTGCAGACGACACCTATTAATATAATTTTGGTTATTGTTGTAAACAGCCTTAGCCTCGTGATATATTGTTCTGGCTTTATAACAATTTGGACCAAACCATGACTTATGTTTTGCTCTATGTTATGAGGATATTTGCTTTTCCTTGGCAAACGTTTTTTCGTCTGAATCACGAAATATATGCTTTACACACTCTGTGATATTTTCAATATCTGCTTGACACACTCTGTGAAATTTTCAATATCTGATTTACACACTCTGTGATATTTCCAATATCTGCATAGATGAAGTTTGTAATTCATAGAATAGGGATTGGAGGTGATTTGTATTTAAGTTATTGACAAATTAATTTTTTAAACTATTGTCCGATTTAATTTTAAAATCGCAACAGTGTGGATAGTTTGTTTTATTCGAATTCGTGTCATGTTCATAATTAAACTCCCAAATAAGAGCGCTATGCCCATCTGAGAACAATAATCGATTACCTATTTTTCTCAAATATTAAAATTACTAACGTTTTTATTTTTAATCATTCTGCCGTTTAGAATAACAATGTTATTATTACAACATATTTAGATTAATCTAAAGCCACGTGTATTAATTCTTAAATCGCGTGTGCTAGTTCTTGAGGCACATATGCGTTTTCAAGGACAGCATATCTATCAAAAAAGATTGAGATTCGTCATCAACATTTAATAATTCGTTCATGAACGGGTCTGATCGGACAAAATCCTTCATTTTGCCTGTTCTAGAATTAGTTTCGCCTGCCAACTGAACATGTTTATAATCGCTACACATTTTAGTAATCTCTAATTCGAATTCGTTAAGATCATCATTATTATAAAATATTGAATTTCCTGGCGGGAGGTATATACCACTAAGAATGAGGTCATCACTTAGATAGTCTAGCATTTTATAAAATCTGACCCACATAATATATTCTGAATTAGTGTTTAATATCTTAGTATAATCTGACAACTCTGTTCTAATATAGACTCCAATACCACCAGATGTCCTTTTATATTTCTGATGTCTATTGTTAGTATAATAAAAAAATATATATATTTCTACCATATCGGTAAAAGTCAATGTGAGTTTCAAGAACACAGCAAACATCATATGTGTTGACATAGTCAATGAACTCAGGGAAATTTAATATCTTTTTGAGTCCGTTCACATTAAGACATCCGAATTTGAGGCTGGTATCAACACTGGCATTCTATGTGTGATGATTATTAGGGGACTGTATTTTTATCCCAAGGCCGATTGAACGAAGAATTGTGAGATCCCATATGAGGTCGAGTCGATGATTCACATCGGTCGGGTGCGTGTGGGCCCAGAGCCACGAGATCAGCTGCGCCCCTGCAAATTCAGAGATAGTTTGTCAGTAGACAGTATGGTGTCCATGTGCGCACATGCATCATGTGATCTTCGAAGGTGTGTGATATCGGTAAAATACGGTTTGTTAATGGCCAATCTAGTATTGGGCTGTATAGTGTCCATATGCGCACGTGCACCATGTGATCGGAGTGTGTACTATAAGTAATCAAAGTACTGAAAGTGCTGAATGCGGGGGATGTTGGCTCTAGAGTGTTAACACGATTTTCCTTTGACCCAACATAACCCATGTTAGAACTTGACCTAGATATCATCAAGAAAAACATTGTGATAAAGTATCAACAGACTCAAGCTAAAAATGCAGTATCCAGAGTGTTAACAAGATTTTCCTTCAATTTGGCTTAGTGACCTAGTTTTGAACCCGGCATGACCCATATACAAACATGACCTAGATATCATTTAGATAGATTATCAAGCTGCTGTAGTCAAAAATTATGCTTCTACAGAGTTAACAAGATTTTCCTTCAATTTAGCCTAGTGACCTAGTTTCTGACCCAATGTGACCCATATTCGAACTTGGCCTAGATATCATATAGATAAACATGTTGACAACATTTCAAGCTGCCTTAGCAAAATAATGTGGCTTATACAGTATAAACAAGATTTTCCTTCAATTTGGCCTAGTGATCTAGGTTCTGACCTAATATGACCCATATTTAAATTTGACCTAGTGACCTACTTTTTGACCCGACATGACTCATGTTCGAACTTGACTTACATCATCAAGACAAACATTCTGATAAAGTTTCAACATGCTCAAGTTAAAAATGTTGTCTCTAGAGTGTTAACAATATTTTCCTTCAATTTGACCTAGTGACCTAGTTTTTTACCTCAAATGGCCCAGTTTCAAAGTTGTCCAAGATTCGATGGAGATCAATGTTCTGATAAACCTTCATGAAGATCCGATGCCAAATGTAGCCTGTAGAGTGTTAACAAGGGAACATGTTGACGATGCACGACAGCCGTATTTCCGTATTTTTCATAACAGGGATTTTCTCAAAAGGTTTTTGCGCTACCCGCTTTCAAGCTACTCGTTTTCCATGAATTTAAAAGAAACATTTAAGATCCTGATGTCTAACTTAAATTTCTAAATTATGTATACAACTTCATTGATTAAAACTTTACATTGTGTAGGTTTACTTTGTATAATGTGCATACTGTTTAGCTTGTTGTGAAACGTATTTAACTGATCACTAGACAATCAAGAAAAATTGTCAATTTTGAAAAAAAACGGGGGGCAGCACACAAAATTTACAAATTTACACTTCCTGAAAGCTGGGCATGACAATATACGGAGGTATTCAGCATAGCTGAATCCCCCGCATAAAAACCGGTGTATCAATGGCAAATATATTACGCTTCATGATGAGGCTCCAATTGGGAAACATGTCCGATACAGCTCTACCATTCGTGATGAATTTAGCTGGGTAGACAATGCTCACTTTTTTTTCAGGAGAGTTCTTCCTCAGATATTTTGTATTTACGCCATATTTCGCGCCTTGCTGCATGAATTTCTTGAGGAAAGTCACGATTAATGTTAAACATAGTGATTTTCAGTTTATTTGCATTGGCAATAACAAGTTCAGTATCCCTGGAGTCGAGGACAAATACAATAATAGGCCTTGTTGAACCTCTATTAAATCTGCCTAGCCAGTGGGGTCTAGGGATATGGGGACAAGGACTGATACCAAGGCGTTTGTACAAGAATTTGGCAATTTTATCTGAACAATTCACGCCCTGCTCTTCTTCAATACCCCCAAATATTAGGTTGTTGCGTCTGCTGCGAGCCTCAAGGTCAATATATTTATACTCTAACAGGGTCAATCTTTCGTCATGAATAGATAATACATTGTATACATGATGAACCTTGTTTTGTAGATCGAACCATTGATCCACTTTGTTATGTATTTCACGCATCTCCTTGATTTGATATTTGGCTCATGTTTTCATCTGTTAAACGGAGTCTTCAATATTTTTCATAAAAACTGGACAGTGGAAAAAAAATGGCTGACCACTCTCTTGACCGGAAGTATAATCAGTGTCTACACCAACGACATATCTGATCTTAATTTAATCAGTTAAGAAACCAACGACATGTTTGCAATTGGATCAAATGTCATCATTTGTGCCATCAACTAAATGTTTTGTAATTTGATCATAATTTCATCAGTTGTGCCATCAACTAAATGTTTTGCAATTTGATCACATTTTCATCAGTTGTAACACCAACTACATGTTTGCAGTTTGATGGTAGTTTCATCAGTTAAGAAACGCCATGTTTGTAATTTGATCTTAATGTCATCAGTTGTGACACCAACTACTTATTTGCAATTTGATCATAATGCTATCACTTGTGACACCAACTACATGCTTTCAATTTGATCATAATTCATAAGTTGGGACACCAACCATATTTTTGCAATCTGATCACAATTACATCAGATTTGACACCAAATAAATACAAATTTGATCAGAATTTAATCAGTTGTGACACCAAATACATGATTACAATTTGTTTAAAATTTCATCCGTTTTGACATCAAAATAGTATACTGATTTTAGAAGAATTGAAAACATTTTAGCAAATTAATAGAATTTTTGTAAGGGTTTTTGATAAATCCCTTTTAGGCAATGAATCCCCTTTTCAACAATGATTAATTGAAAACCTCTACTACAGAATCACCCCGAAGAAACGTCTGTATCGGTTTTTTGTATCCTTTCCAATACTGAATTTTTAAAAATGGACTTGTCCAGCTTTCCATTTAAAAGAGTCAATAGACAACTCCAGGGATAGCAATTTAAACTGTCAAGTTGATCTATCAACAATGTAGCGCCTAGTCTGATGGCACGAATACACCGGCTGGTCTGAGGGTTCACAAAATCGACCTCAGCAGGCAAAGGGTCAATCCCTTAAGAATTGCATCTTTTTAACGAAATCATTGACATGCAATAGTAATTTCGTTCACTGTATGTTAAGGTCGCTCTTTTATGACTTTCATTTGCCCTTCGATGTAATAGATGTAATAGACTGGCTGCATTATTTCAAACAGCGGTTCCATTTGCGAAACAAAAGTACTCCAAAAATTAAAAGACAAAAGTGACTGGATCAGAGAAATAAACGTAGTAAAGTCATCCATATCTAATACATGGAAACGAATATTGAAGTCGGACATTTCCCTTAAAACAAACGTAAACATTAAATTAACCCTACCACATCAAATGTTCCTCAAATTAACAAATAATGACGTATATTCAATATTTCAAAAATCTTACTTTGAAAAACCATACATTCACAAGTACTGGAATGATACTCTCAAAACCCAAATCAACTGGGCCGACATTTACTGTTCTATTCATATAAACTGCGCAAACAACAGGATCAAGCAGTTTAGATATAAATTGATCCACAACATAATTGCTACAAAACATAATCTTAAAAAATGGAAAATATCAGATAACGATATCTGCTTTGTTTGCGGTGACACGGAAACTATAAAACATTTCGTATTACAGTGCAACAGTATTGTGCACGTTTGGCAACATATTATTGTTTTCTTTTCATCCATTGGATACGATAACGTAGTTTGTTTAAAATCTCTTGTAACAGGCTACAAACCCGAAGCAAGAGAATATGATGATATAAATTTTATACTGAATATTATTTCATTTACGGTCTACAAATCCTACTTCATGTCTAACATGAGAACAAAACCTATAAACATACTTATTACTCTGAAAATGAATGCAGAATCGCACTATATCATAACCGCAAAATACATTTGAAAACATTGATTGATCGATTGATGAGCTTTATATTACTTTGTCAACATTAAGATTATTTCCTACACTTTCCTTTTATCACAGAATATTTCCAGGTAAACTCTTGTGTTTTCGTATGTTTTTTCGCACTTTCAAACAAGAGTATATCCGCATTGGGACTCCTATTACAGTGAAATGCTACAGTAATTGACAATAATCTTGCTTACATTGTCGATCCAAATAAAATTGTGATAAACGCAGGTCGATCTTGATCACCAATGATTAAGGTTTTCACTTCCGCACAGTCTGGTTACATTTTCTCACTATGTTTTCATAAATTCTGTGTTGTGTGTACACATACTTTGTTTACTAACTGATAACAACTATGTGTAAACACGTAAATGAAACTCAAAAACAAATCTATAAAATAAAACATTGTAGTAAAAGAAGAATTTGATCAAATTTCTCCTTTTTCCCACACTGCTTTTTTCAAAACATATTACGCTACAGAATGAAAAGAAACTGCCCAGACTCCTTATAGGTGATTCATTAGGTAAATTCATATAATTTCCTTAGGCTACAAATAGTATTCTAGTAACAATTTGTGTAAGGTATGAGGGAGGATGGCCACGACCTCTCCATACCTATGGACGTGGCAAATAAAGTGTAAAAAAAAAAAAAAAAAAATAGACTGGCTGCAAGTCAAGTACAGATCTGTTCTGTTTCAGATTGTTTTATTACAAATATGCTTGTATTGTGCATTCAGCTTTCAGCATTTTTCAAGTTCTATCACGGTATTTACTTGGTGAGTCACAGATCCAATTTCTTCTCCTGCCAGTGATTCGTTATGCTAACTCGACACTCCTGGGAAAGCCAACACTTCTATTGTTATAAAGTATTTGGTATGACCCGACCAGGGATCGAAGAACCCACGACCTTCCAAACCCGAGAAGGACACTCTACTGTTACATCACCGAGGCGGTTGAATTATAAAAGATCAATTTCTTCTTTTGCAAAAACAGTTTCTTCTGCCCCCCCCCCCCAACAACCCCCCCCCCCCCTCCCCCCCCTCCCCTCCCCCTTTCATACAGCAGTTGGATGCATATGCAGCCAACAACGGTTTTGAAACATTTTGACAAATGGGAACAGTTGCCCATCCTTTTGCCACAATATTTTCTGTTCTGTTCATTGATTATTATTTCATTTATAGTTTTGTTTAGGTTTTTTTCTTCATGATTGTCGTATGTGGAATAGGGTTATTGCTGATCTATAGCTCGGGTCTGTATTTCGCACTCCAAAATACTTATTAGACAACCAAACCCTATATTGTGGGTACGAAAATTGACACGATTGTGTTAAGTACCCACAGCATAGGGATTGGTTGAGTCATAAGAGCGATTTTGGTGAGAAAAGAGCAACTTACTCCTGCTCTGGTAATGGACACTAGGTATCTCATTCTTTCTCTGACACGGATGACTTTGGACGCCCCTTTAACAGGCTACATTTGAAGAAGATGAATATTGAAAAGATTGTGACGTCTGCTGGACATTTAATGTATGTGGGAAAGGGTCAAAAAGGGTTAAACACCGATACAGACGGGAAGGTCACGCACCGAATGTCGTTGTAGATATGAGCCGTCCAACGAGAAAACCAACATTGTGGACTCTGCGTAAAGTATCGACCCGGTTCAGCCTTAGCATGCCGCGCAGGCTAATCTTGACAGACACTTTTCCTCTCCTGTGGATTTTATGTTTCAGGAATCATTACTCTATATCCCTCTGAGACGGAATCATAGGCCCGGATTTGCCTGCGCGGACTGCGGAGGCTGATCTGGCTCGATACATTACGCATAGACCATAATGTTTTTTTTTCTCGTAGGACGGCTCAAATATACGTGTAAATACGTTTTAAACAGAACAGAACAGAAAAGAACATAATGACATATACATGTATTTATAAAACAACTATACAAGCCGAGCATATAAGCTCTTTGTGCACATCATACATATTTAACATACATGGTAAGGAAAATAAGTGTCAAAAATTCATAGATACATACAGATAGATGGATAGAAAATCGGAGAAGACATTTGAGCCGAATTACGAGAAAACCAACATTGTGGACTCTGAGTAAATTATCACCCTGGATCAGCACAAGCATGCCGCGCAGGCTAACCCTGACAGACACTTTTCGCCTCATGTGAATTTTCTGTTTCAGGAATCGTTACTCTATACCTCTATCTCCCAGAGCCAAATGCGCAGGCCGATCTGGGTCTATGCATCACGCAGAGGCCATAATCTTGCTTTTGTCGCGGGACGGCTCATTTATAGATACATTGATTCAATGCTGATGATACCAATTGTTGGAGGTTAGATGGTTAGACGAAATAATCGAAAAGAACAACAACAAATCAGTATCTATAAACTAAGGAAGAATGATATCCGAGATCAATGAAACATTTGATTACTCCATATTATCGGTGCTAAAAAACACACAAAAAACAATAAAAATAACCAAAACACCAAATTAAAAAACAAAAAATAAGTAAATGTTCACTCTAGACGAAATATCACAGTTGAAATTAAAAAAACGTAAAATCAGGACAACTATGCGTTAAATATTGATTAACACTTTCACATTTGTAGACTCATTCTAATGACTTCTGAAAACATTGTGACAGAAGAAGAAATTGCCCAAATCGAGCAATTTCTTCTTTTGCCACAATGATTTCAACTTATTTCAGTAAATATGCCCTCATTTATAGATAGTTTCTATATGTTTGTCCTTTTGTTTCCAAAGTCGTCTGCTGCAGATTTGTTGTAGTTGGGAAAGGGTTAAAGAGTATTCTGGACCTTGTTTCCGACTTGTACAATGGGAGTGTCCATGGGGAAAACTTAGATCTTAGAATACAAGAAATACTGCGGAAGACAGTGTTGCAGTGGTAGAGCGTCGGCCTCTCGTACCAAAGGTCCCGCGTTCGAATCCCGTAATGAGCAGATTTAATCTATAAACTAATCGTTGACCTCTTATGATTATTTAGTTATCTGCTTTGTAACTGTCTGAGTCTGAAGCATCCGCTTCCGTTGCGGGATGCCAGGGGTTCGATCCCCGGCCGGTTTATTAGCTTTCTTAGCAATTTCTCTTATCGTCACAATGATTTAAAATGTCGTGGATGTGGGAAAGGATTAAATATAGATTCATAGATTCATAGGTATATGCATGTAGTCCTCGTTCAACTCATATGATATCATATGTGTTGTCTGCTTTACAAATATGTGAATATATTGAAAAAATATGTGAATATATTGAAAAAATATGTGAATATATTGAACAAATATGTGAATATATTGAACAAATATGTGAGAAATATGTAGAAAATGAAAACTTGCTGGTTGTGAGCAATTTCTTCATTTCCAACATATCTTTGTAGGTAATATTGTGGAAAAGGCTAATGTGTCGACTGAATCAGGGAAACAGTTGGGCAAAGATAGCATGTCAGGTCAGGTCAGGTCAGAAAGAGCATCAATACATGCAACATTGATGGCACCGTCATATCATTCAACACCTTAATATGAGCCGTCCCACGAGAAAACCAACATTGTGGACTCTGCGTGAAGTATCGACTCGGACCAACCTGAGCATGTCACTCGGCTAACCCGGACAGGCACTTTTCGCTTCCTGTGGATTTTCTGTTTCAGAAATCATTACTCTATACATCTATCCACCTGAGACGGAATATGTTGGCCTGGATTAGGCTGCACGGACTGCGCATGCTGATCTGGGTCGATACATTACGCACAGTGCATAGATAGACGGTTCATATTACCAATACATTTCAAAAGCCCTATCTTACTAAGAGATGGTAATAAATATGTCCGCTTCCATTGTTTAAGCATAATATTTTAAAATCCTTACCGACATACAGACACTTTCTGAAGCCTCTGCAGAAGCCGACATTTGTTTTCGGTATCACGTATATTCTTTCAATTTTCTTTACATTTTAAATATTATGAAAAAATGAGTAATTGCTCATGATGAGCAAAGTCTCATTTTAAAACAATGATAACAAATTCATTCAATAACTGCTTCCATTTGAAGAACTTTTTCATATTCTTGCCTAGAGGATTTCAGGATCAACTGCTGCAGATTTGTTGTATAAGGGAACGGGATCATGTGATGATATATTTTCATTTTTCATATACAGTCCAACTGTGTTTAAGGAACGCCGATATAAAGAGAACAATCTGGTCTTTGCTCACAGGTGATCTTTAATTACAGGGTCAATTATGCAGAAAATGGGTTGTTAGGAAATTAAAAATGTGGTTGCTATAGACAGGGAATTGCTAAACAAATGTGTTCTTTTGCACAGGTTTTACTGTACCTGCACATTTCCCTGCAGATCATCACACGAAAATACAAAACGAGGGATAACAATTCCGGATTTTAATTAGTACCAAATATGGTTATAATACGCCATTATAATATGATGTGGGTCATTGAAATATGCTTCGACATCTTTCCAAATGCGGAAATGAGACGTCATTAAAACGTCATTTATAACTTTTATTCTATGTGTAAATTGTGTTAATTCGTTATTGAAAAATAAATATTTGTATATCTTTGTCTTTAATCCGTCTTAAATAATAAAGTAGATATATAACAGAAAATCAATTATGTTACAGTATCGATACATGGCTATGTATCGTCTACTCGGAGCATTGAAACATTTACGTCTCTCTCGAAGTTCGATCTCGCGAGATATCAATATTTCCTTGCGCTTCGTAGTACAATACAAAGTCAGGAATCGCTATTGCAATATAATATTATATGTATGTTCATCATTTGCACAGTTATTAGTTTGGTTTCTTTCTTAATAAACGTTCTTTGCCTATTTGAACTCTCTAGGTTAAATTTGTAAATATAAAAATGGGATCCGATTGAAGCGTGTCGTGACAATCGTTACTCATCGTCTATTTCCGTATGAATGCCAAATGGAACCCCCATTGAAACGTTTCTTGAGAATCCCTGCTATACACGTAGATTCATTTACTTCGAAGCGAACACTTTGCAACTGCAGGTTTGACACACTCTCCTTGGCAATCAGCCTGGTCCTTAAAGTAATTGTGTGTACCGGACTACAGATATGCTGTAACCGTAGATTCATTTGCGTCCAAGTGTACAACCCGCAATTTCAGGTGTGTCACAATATCCTTGGCAATTATCATCGTTCTTAAAGTAATAATGTGTACCCGGACTACAGACTTGTTCAATCGGGCTTATCTCACAGGTAATCCACTTGTCGCAGTAGAACGGATGTTTCCCGTGACATCCGAACCTAACGTTATTGACTTCACACCAATTTTCTGTGTAAATAAAATAACGTTAACTTAAAAAAAAAAAAATCCTGACTTGTTCATTACCATATAGATAAAAGAAAAACATGTTTACATGATCAAAGTCATAAGTTTAGTATAGAACCATGATTGATTTGTTTTTAATCCCGTTTTCAACAAATGTTAGTATTATCACGGCAGCCAGTTAATTTAACCATTTGTTTCCTGGGCTTTTCACACCAGTAATCCACACATAAGTTTTTCCAAGTAACTGGCTGCTTTTCAATACAGACTATTAGCCCATTGCGGAAGACGAATGACGCCTATTGCACTGACGTTTTTCAAACTGTTCTACCGACTGAGTTACCTGGGTCAGGCCTTAAATACGAAGACACTTGTGTATAAGAACAGAGTATTGTCTGGAGAAGGCAAATCAATAAGCCATTCTAGAAAGGCGTTATCTTTAGAGTTTAAATCTTTCTACTCATAGACACGCATTATGACGCATTTAAATGCATAACATTGTAGGAAATGGATAAATTGCTCGTAAGGAGCAATTCTGTCTTAAATCACAATGTGTTAAACTCCATCCCAAAAATGACGTGTCTTGTGTTCATTTCTTTCTTTTATTTATATTAAATTTGGGAATAATTGTTATGGGAAAATACACTAAACTATATAATTACGAGTAATATTTGAAAGGCAACGGGGATTTTGGACTTGACCATAAATAACTGAAGCGTGCAATGTTTCATTTTATACCCTCAAAGTACCCCTGAAAGTAGTGATAAAAAACAGAATCGAGAACATCTACGCCTAGATCACGTTCGACGATTGCTTCCAGGAGACATTACTTATACTCGCGCTGTTTGCGTTGACAAAACCCATAGGCTTATAATGGGATTCGAACACACGAGACCTTTGGTAATGTCTTACTTGCCACAACTAAGGCTGTGTACATGTCAGACTCGGGGGTTTTGAAGTCGCGTGCAAAGGGACAGATAAACTGCGAAATATCAGGGAAACCTTTGACTGAATAAATGATAGACGGAAAAGGAATGCCATGGTGTGTAACAATACACTTTTAAATTAAAAATAAAAGCAAGAATAATTTCTGACATCGAACAACTAAGGCTATGTAAATGTCAGATTTGTAGGCAGTGTTAGCTCGTGCGTTCAAAGGCACACTTGAACTGCAAATTGCGACGAAATGGATATAACTCCTAACAAACATGTCAGGGAATCCTAGGACTGGATATATATTGGGCTGAAAGGCATTGCCCGAATGTGTAACATTACGATAAATCATGATAAAAGTAAGTCGAATTTCTTATTTGGAACAAACAATTGTAAAGGGAGGATTCGTACGATTCCATAACACTTAATCAAGATAAAAGCAAGGCAAATTTCTTACTTGGAACAACCAATGTCATGTAGATGTCAGACTCGTAAGCTTTGTCATCGCATGTAACATAACACTTAATCAAGATAAAAGCAACATTAATTTCTTACTTGGAACAACTATAGCCGTGTAAAGGAAAGATAAGTAGGCTTTCCCATCGCGTGAAACATAACACTTTATCAAGATAAAAGCAAGACGAATTTCTTACTTGGAACAACCAATGACGTGTAGATGTCAGACTCGTAAGCTTTGCCATCGCGTGTAACATAACACTTAATCAAGATAAAAGCGAGATGAATTTCTTACCTGGAACAACCAATGCCGTGTAGATGTCAGACTCGTAAGCTTTGCCATCGTGTGTAAAATTACACTTAAACTGAGTATTGTTGAATGCTTTTTCGCTACCTGTTTCCATGTTTATGCCCTCATAATACGTCATACCACTTGACGAAGATTTACTCTTTGATACGCTAGGTGCATACTGTTCGAAATAAGAATTGTATTGATAAACACCCTTTTGAAATATAAAGGTTGAAGAACTACATCATCATCCTCATCATCCTCATCATCCACATCATTTTCATCATCTCATCATCATCATCATCATCATCATTATGTTTATAATCGGCAGCAGCATCATCCTCCTCCTCATCCTCTTCATCGTCATCATCACCTTTATCATCAAAATCGTTATCGTCTTGGTCTGATCTTCATTATACATGATTTTAAAGTGTACACATAGTTTTAATTCTTCTGGAACTATAACTGGCATATGTTCAGGGCGATGGTATTTCAATGGCCATTTACAAATGGACACTGTTGTCCTCACTAATATCCCGATTGATTGATTTAATGGGGTTTAACTCCGTTTTTGACATTCTTATATGTTATATGACAGCGGTCAGTTATTATAACCTATGTGTGTTTTGCCTTTCTCTCACCAGTTCTCCACACAAACTCTTTCTAAGAAACTGGCTGATTTTCCACTTAAATAATTAGCCAATTGATGAAAGACGACAGACGCTTGTCGTATTGACTTTTGTCAATGTCGTTAAAAAGAATGCTGAGCCGAGCTGGGGTTCGAACTTACGACATCTGGATTGACAGCTCATGTCGCTACCGACTGAGCTACCGGGGATCGACATCCTACTCTCTCGAAGTGGATGCCTTTTTAACGACTAGTAAACGAGAATAGTATAATAAAGTGATACCTTGAATCCCTCAAATGTATTCTTCCACATTGTTGGCTTTTCTCCGCATCCAACTGAAGCGGCACATCTCACTTGTCCACCTTCCCTACCTTCCACAAGCCCGCCTCTTCGTGCATGGTCAACTCCAATTACCGGCTTCATTGCGTAACCTTGTAATTATAATATAAATATTAATGTATTAGTTTTTACCTCAATATGTATAAATATATTGTTTATATTTGAATTAAAGAATAGAAATGGCTAGCTTTGCTTTTAAATATCAACAATTGTAACGTTTGACTAAAACATATTTTCTTAACTGTTGGATATATATCCTTTTATCTGACAGCTTGATAAATAAGACACAAATGCAATTGTTTTCCATAGAATTAACATGTTTTCATTGGTTCGCCTTGTACTAAATGAATAAGAATCTAATTGGAAAACGTTAAAATAAATACTTTTCATTTGTTGTAATTAAGATATACAACATCCTTGGTTAGCATTAAAATAGAAAAAAAAATTAGTTGGCTCATCACGAAATTTTTAAATTTAAACCTCATTGAGCAGCTTTGAAAAAAAAAGACAGGTCTGTTAAGTCACTTGAAAAAAGATCGCTAAACAATTTGGAATTGATACCAATTATGTTTCAAATATTACACTTTTTGAGAATTCTGCGTATACTTCTAAACCTTCATCATAGACTTCCAGATAGAATATTGTGAATGGCAAGTAAAACTGTTTATCCGTGTCTAATTTTGTTTGAATTGTTTTAATTTACGTGAAGCTCAAAATTAAATAATGAGTATCCTGTTTGTCTTGTAAAGTGTATTGAAGAACCTTAGTAGTATTATAAAGGAAACATGAAATATAAATTACTTTTAACTGTAAAAACAGTTTCAAAAGTTGTATTCCCGAACGTAATTTCATAAGTGCCCGAGTGATTGCATTTAATCAATATGAATTCGAGTTTAAACGTCGTTGTGCCGGACACAGTTTCAGCTATCAGAGTAATGTTGTCGTCTAATTCTATGGGTAAACGACCTCCGTTCGCCTGAAAATTTAAAGAAAGGTATTGCACGAATATATGAATCTGACCTCTGTGCAAGGATGTATATTCATATACTAAGCTATGAATGTACAAATACCTGAATATACAACTGACATGTTTTCTTCACAGTCTACCAATTCTTACCATTTACGCTTGGTTAAAATAATAACATGTCTTGTCCGAAACCATTTACAGAACTATTATAACAAAATTCAACACTTTTCTGATGTACATATATGGAATGCCATACCTTTAAACAATAGGTCCCTTTCAAATCTTACAAAATTTAAATGTGCAATTGTGCACAACACAGTTTCAAAACGTCATCTTCTGTGAATCATGAATCTTTTTTTCTTTCTTTATTATATAACTCTCAAGTACAAATAAAATGCAATTCCGAGTCATTCTGTTGTATGAAATGCATTAAGATCAGTTCTTTGAAATATGCATTACTTTTAAAAAGTTTGTCACAGTACATGTGGGTAACACACTTTACTTTCGTGTATTACATACAAAGTTGATACGGTTTGTACTCGTGTTTACTTTTGACGCTTCTGTATCACATATGACGTTTCCATTTTTGATGTTGTTGTAGGGAGTGGGTTGGTTGTTGTTGTATTTAAGGGGGAGGGTGAGTTTTATTGGCTTTTAGAGGATGGTTTGTTAATTGTTTCGTCATTATATGTCTTTCTGATACATGTAGCTATTAATATGACCTCAAAAAATTTATATATTTATTATTATTATAATTACTATATTAAGTTCAAAGGGAAGCAATTCCGGTCACCTTGCCGTCAGAAAATTTAGACCAGGGAATTTCAGATGAATATATTAGATTTAAGTTGCCTCCCATTGTACACTAATTGTTTTGTAGAAAGTTGCTAGTGTTTTTGTTAAAGTTGAATACCCGCTGACTGATTTAATTCCAATATATTGTTTGTGTTTATCTATTTTGACACATTAAGTGCCATTTTTCTGAAGTTGAAAGTAAAATTAACTGCAAGATGAAGGCGACATATGATTTAAACTCATAGATCAAACATGGACGGTCAACTGTAAGTTTGTGGTGCCTTTTTGGTAACTGTAAAAATGAACTGTAATGTGTTATATATTTCAAGTTGTTTGTTATGTCGGGAAGGATCAATATCATTTGATGCTTAAAAAGTCTCTTATCGAAAATGAATTGCCTCTATCTGACCTTAATAATGACGACATACATGTGAGCGATGCTCAAGAAAATACACACCGAAGCGTAATTATTACACGTGCTAAAATCTTCTTTCGTAGTTATGCTAAAGGTTCCAAATGGCTATTGCAGAACAGAAGTGTCTTGAATCTATTTATGGCTTAGTGGCGAACAGCGCAGATTCAGACTAGACAATGCGGATGCACAGGCTGATTTGGATTAACACTGGTTATAAATGCCCTAATGTTGGTCGCTAACATAATTAAATTATTAAAACATGAAACATTAACTTGATTATAAAAATATAAACCGTATCTAGTGGTTTAGGGTCTTAATGTTTCTGCATCAATTGAAGACTGATACGATCCTATAAATCTACGTTATCAATCCTCACAGTTTCACAAATGTCGTCACTGTCAATGTATATGTTATATATACTTCAGTGCATTTTCTGACAAGAAGACGTTTTGGATGCACTAGTGTCATGCCAATAAAAGTATAAAAACTGTTTTGAGCGGACTAGACTTGGCTCATGTGTTTCTACAAATAAATCAAAGCATGCAATATGAAGGTACTTGCAAACACGTAGTATACAATAAACCGGAAGCGTCCGACCGTGCCTGATCTTTTAACTAATTATAATTCTAGTTGTACATTGCAAATCATCCTCGGTACCCAGGCTATTCATAACATATTTGATACCCTTGGCAAATTGGCTGTACACATCTCGTACTCATGAATAATTTATCAGCCTTTTGATTGGCCGCATGACACAAACCTTTTGCGATATTAAAAGTACAGTGTTGTTACGGAGGAAATCGTGGCGCATGCTTTACGAAATTTCGCTAGCCAATTTGCCCAGGGTATCATATATTTTATGAATAGCCTGGGTACCGAGGATGATTGCAGATATGTTTTGTTGGTATTTATAGTGTATTACGACGCTTTCAATAATATTTTAGTTAAAGCACGGTGTTTGCTGGGTTAGTTACAAGTACGTCTAGCCCATTTATCCTGACATACAAGCGATTAAGTCGTAATGCTAACCCCACAACCTGGGCGCCAAGGAGGGAAAGTATTTTCTACCATTTGGTATCTGGAATCGAATACACAACCTCCCGCACCCGAGGCGGAGGCTCTACCACTACAGTACTGATGTTATCATTATAATGTACAGATCGTATCAAAAGGTCGTGGTAGATATATTATTGCACGAAAACATATTTAAAAAAAAAATAAGTTCATGGCCACTGGCCCAAATCACATTAAATGCAACAATAATACAAAACATAACTAGGTTGTGTCTTGAGAATGTATCCAGATAGTTATGTTCGTGTATCTATCTATTTGGGAGAGCGTGTACATTGCAAGTTAATTTGCATAGTGTTTCATTACGAATAGAGATCAAACTAGTTAATAATAAATAAATAGTTATTTTATATGTGTTCTATCGTGGTACCATTAAGATGAATATTGAGTTCGAATATTATGATAGTTATACATACAAAAATACATACCACTATATAGTCTATCGAAACGTTCATTGCCAAATCAACAGCAGCACTAACTGACGTCTTTCCTCGAAACACTACAGTGACATTGACCATGTTTACATTTTTGCATGTAATAGATCTGTGTTCTTCTCCTAAATTTTCGTCTCTTGTGCACGGACATTGTTGTGTTTCAGCTGTAACGAAGAAAATATTGATTAATTGATTGGTTTAAGCCGTTTTCAACAATTGTTCTGTCATATCATGTCGGCCAGTTCACATATTCATGTGTTTACTATCTTTTTCCCACCATACTCATAGTTCATTGCTGGAATGATGCTTGTCAAAACGACTTTTGTCAAACGTTGGAAAAAATGTTGGCCGAGCTTGAGTTTGAACTGACAACTTCTTGAAACAGCCTTTGGTAGCGACTGAGCTACCGGCGTAAACATATGCAATGTGTAAGTAAGTTCTTACTTGTATTGTTTAAAAGCGGACTCTCGATCATTATTTATTAGTATTTAATAAGAATTATATGTCGCAGACATTGTTGACGCTTGTACGGTCGAAATCCTTGTGAAAAGTGCACCAACTAAAAAGTCGGTTGAACTGGTTCACAATGGAGCCCAACTAAATAACACAGTGTTGACGTTTGTATTGTCGACATCCGGTGAAAATTGCCCCATCTCAATAGTCGGTTGAACTGGTTCTCAATGGAGCCCAACTAAATAACATTTTGTTGACGTGTGTACGGTTGACATCCGGTCAAAATTGCCCCCATCTTAATAGTCGGTTAAACTGGTTCTCAATGGAGCACAACTAAATAACACTTTTTTGACGCTCGTACGGTCGACATCCGGGGAAAATTGCCCCATCTCAGTAGTCAGCTAAACTTGTCCTCAATGGACCCCGCCTAATTAAGGCATTTCTTTACGGTTATACTATCGACATTCGGTTATATTAGCGCCATCGCAAAAGTCGGCTAAATTACGTCAGCCTAAAATGTCGATTTAATGAATACTTACGGTTGACATCGACGTTTACACGGTATGTTTCGTTAACAGTACCATTTGAAACGGTTACAAAGTACGTTCCGATATTGCTGCAGTTAACTTGTTGTATTTCAACGTTCACATATATTTCAGTGGAATTCCGTTTAAGGGTAAACACTATTCCATTCAATGTTCCGTTCTGAAAGTAAAGAAGTAAGTACATATGACTTGGACGGATATGTTATGTCTATTAAATGCATTAAGTGGGTTATAAAGAAGACATTGTTTGTTTGTCTGCTGTTTTACGCCGCTCTTAACAAGCTTTTAGTTATATCATGGCTTTCCGTGGCTAAGTTATAATCACTACTGGTCCGTTTATCCGGACAACAGCGAGTCAATCGTACTGATCTCCCTTTCAGTTATATCATGGCGTTCCGTGACTAAATAAGTATTAATCACTACTTGGCCATATATACGGACACCAGAGAGTCAGTTGTACTGATCTCCCTTTCAGTTATAGCATGACGTTCCATGACTAAGTATTAATCACTACTGGGCCATATATACGGACACCAGAGAGTCAGTTGTACTGATCTCCCTTTCAGTTATATCATGGCGTTCCGTGACTAAGTATTAATCACTACTGGGCCATATATCCGGACACCAGCGAGTCAGTCGTACTGATCTCCCTTTCAGTTATATCATGGCGTTCCACGACTAAGTATTAATCACTACTGGTCCATGTATACGGACACCAGCGAGTCAGTCGTACTGATTACCCTACATTCCTGAGCGTCAAGGAGGGAATGTCATTACTACTATATTTAAAGTTTTAGTTTGACCCAACCTAGATTTTATATCTCGACGGATCTAAGCAAATACATTCTTTGGTGTGTGTTTAGTATACAATTTACTGTTAACGTAATGGTGCTAGCTGACTATCGTTCAATGTCCCCTTTATTTTTAACGGACTAACTATGGAGAGTTTGGGGTGAGGGGAATTCTTTCTTCTCAAGTAAACAGTGGAATGATGTCTTGATTTAAGTCGATTTATTCGGGTTTTACGCTGTTTTGAACATTACAACAGTTAAATCACGACGACAATTCACTTATTCATGATCCTAACGTTACTAGGATAGGACGTGTGCCTAGTCCAAGTGCACTCCCCTATAACCGCCGTGACTGGGGATTGAACCCGGTTAAAAATCACCAACGCTATCCCCTCGGCCACGGCGAATTCCTTTGTTTACAATCGAGAATAAATTGCCGATAAAAGATTATATATTCCAATGCCTAGATTAAATTACTTTAGTTCATGTTTGCCGGTCCTAAATCACCGACGCTATTCTCTCGGTCACGGCGAACTCCTTTGTGTACAATCGAGAATTAATTGCCGATCAAAGATTATATATTCCAATGCCTATATTAAATTACTTCAGTCCATGTTTGCCGGTCCTAAATCACCGACGCTATTCTCTCGGTTACGGCGAACTCTTTTGTGTACAATCGAGAATAAATTGCCGATCAAAGATTATATATTCCAATGCCTAGATTAAATTACTTTAGTTCATGTTGCCGGTCCTAAATCACCGACGCTATTTTCTCGGTCATGGCGAACTCCTTTGTTTACAATCCAGAATAAGTTGCCGATCAAAGATTATATATTCCAATGCCTAGATTAAATTACTTTAGTTCATGTTTGTCGGTCCTAAATCACCGACGCTATTCTCTCGGTCACGGCGAACTCCTTTGTTTACAATCGAGAATTAATTGCCGATCAAAGATTATATATTCCAATGCCTAGATTAAATTACTTCAGTTCATTTTTGCCGGTCCTAAATCACCGACGCTAACTTATCTGCCACGACAGATTCCTGAATAAAAGACCCATTGAGTTTCCCTAGTATATAATCCTCTGCTACCGTCTTGATAAAACATGCCAACGAAATATACAGTTGTTGCTATGCTAGATAACGAATTTATTGGACAAAAACTCACATTTCCAGAGTCACTAAGAACAAATGTTGCAATATCTGCGTTTTCTGATCTTAACATCAATTGTTTTGGATTTTGAAGAGCTAGCTTACACACTGAGCTTCCTCCAACGCTATAGTCTTGCTGTATTTGAGCGTCGCATTTGTGTGGCTTAGCTGGATAAAATAAGAAATTACTATAAAAATGTAATATAGATAGATAGATTTTTATTTGACTTATACAAATACATGTATATCATCATTTACATACAATTACAATAATCAAATTAATACGTAAACATCAAATAATAATCCGAAATAGTTTCCTGATTTAAGTATAGCTAAAAAAATAGCTTCTACTAAATAAAGAAAAGTTAACATTTAATTTAAAGCAGTTAGGGAGAGTGTGAATATTATACTTGTTGAACAATATATCTTATTCCATATTCATACTATCATTCACCTACATATATTACTTCAAATATCATCTTATTTAGAGATAAAGTTATGTGTACGATATAACCCATTACTCCAAACGGATATTAGACGAATCATATAATGTTTATCTAGGTCGAGTGATGTCGAATTAAGTCTGGTACATGTACCCGGTGTAAATTCGAAATTTGGTGATTTGATCTTGAACATTTGATGGCTTTCACAAAAGTTAGAAACAACAACAAATATGTTTTCTCGTGCCCGTGTAAACATGAGCATTTCAACACTTGATATGTTGTTGATTGATTGATTAATTGATGCGGGATGAACGCCGTTTTCAACAATATGTCAGTCACATCACGGAGACCAGTCCACATACCAGTATTTCACGCACAGGTTTATTCAAGCAACAGGCTGGTTTAGCACATATACTGATAGCCCGTTGGTGGAAAAAACATGACGCTCGTTTTGTCGCATTGACTTTTGTCAAACGTCAGAACTAATGTTGGCCGAGTTGCGGGTGGAACCGCCGGATTGACAGTCAGAGTAATTTGTGATATCGCATGAATCCAAAGGACTTGTCTAAAATCAGATATATGTCACCAGGGACACTGTATTATATGCAATATAGTGTCCCTGATGTCACTTATAAGTAGTTTTACAACATTTAATAAGGTCACGCAAAGAAACAGTTGACGAAGCCAGCTTGTTTATTTCTAAAAGATCGCCCTTTTAAAATACCAGCAACAATATTATTGTGCTGTTTTGACAATGAAGGAAACAATGTCATTGCTGTCTTTTTCTTCGATATGCAACGTTTCGACTTTAATGAAAACATTTTTATTTGTATGACTTGTGCACTCAATACATGTGAATCAAAGTATTGTGTGATTATGAAGATTTCGTTAGAAATATGGAAATCCTCTATAAATGAAAGTTTAATCATTCACTGGAACTGAACATGTTGTGGCAAAAGGTAATGAATGAACAATTTCCACACTGTTTTTAAAATTCGCCTGTTGCAGAGGCGCCAGAAGTCGTGTGTATGGGAAAGTGATAGCTAAGTCATATTCAATCAAGCATGTTGATTCTTTAAAATAAAGTGGAACAAGCAAAACTGTGAAGTCTTTGAGGGTCCTTTAGATATCAAAACAATATAAAGAAAGAAGGCAGGAAACAAAAGAATAACATACGTGATGAAGAATTGTATTCTTTCTCATTTTCACAAAGAAGATCTGAAAATGGAAAATCAAAGGTAGAAGAAAATGAAAGGGTGCTAACCCTCTTTCACAAAGTTGACTTCGACTTTGAATATTACAACTAGTAACGATAGGAATAGCATTATAAACTATACTGTCATCACTATTACTACTACTTCTATTACTTCTAATACCGCTACTATATCTACTATACCTACTACTTCTACTATATATACTACGATTACTACTACTACTACTACTACTACTACGACTACTACTACTACTACTACTACTACTACTACTATTACTACTACTCCCACTACTACTACAACTACTACTAAAAATACTACTACTACTACGAATATTACTACTACTACTATTACAACAACTGCTACTACTACCTCTACGTCTTATTCTTCTTCTGCTACTACTACTACTATAACTACTACTACTACTACTTCTACTACTACTACAACTACTACTACTACTACTACATCTACTACTACGACTACTATAACTACTTCTACTACCTATTGTTCTACTTCTACTATTACTACTACTACAACTACTTCTACTAATTATTGTTCTTCTACTGCAAGTACTACTATTACTATTATTACTACTACAACTACTACTACTACTACTTCTCTTTCTACTACTTCTACTACAACTACTACTACTACAACAACTACTACTACTACTACTACTACTTCTCTTTCTACTACTTCTACTACAACTACTACTACTACTACTACTACTACTACTACTACTACTACTACTACTACTACTACTACTACTACTTCTACTACTTCTACATCTACTACTACTACTACTACTACAACTACTTATACTGCTTCTCCTTCTACTACTACTTCTTATACTACTTCTTCTACTACTTCTACTTCTACTACTCCATCCATTAATACTACTTGTATATACATAATCATTATATTACATGGGAGCATTAACACTAAAATTGAATAAATAAATAAACAGATAAGCAAAATCACCTTTAAAGCAAGTTATCTTTATCGACACAGCAGCAGCACATAACAGTAGAACGATCACTATTCCGAAAACAAAACAAAATCGTGTGCATGGCCGTCTATAAAACCTCTCCTTCTCGGGTTTGTCGGGAGGAGGGCGTGGTGGTACTGGTGGTCCATTATTCCTATTACGCTTCTGCGGAAGTATATCAGAAGAGAACAGAACATGACATAAACTACATGAGCCCGTCATGTGTGAACAAAGTAGATCCGGATCAGCCTGTGCATCTTCACTATCTGTTCTAGATCTACACTGCTCACATATTACTAACACATACGTGCTGGAAGCTTCTGTCAACTTGTGGAGCTTAAACTCACATAATAATATACTTGTATCTGACCGTAGCAGATTAGTCCAAGGAACTGAGTCAGGGAGTCCGGGTTTATTGCCCTTACCCTAAGGCAGTCACTGTTCTTTATCGTAATTAGTGTATCACACCAAAACATGCAATACTATTTGTTCCTGTAAAGGGCCAGGGGTGTATTTAGATTGCTTTCAGGCACCGGGCATTCGGGTATTTGACAATAAAACGCTGTCATGTGATTGAAGGATCCGGTTAGTACACGCATGCGTGCTCTGTGTGTTTAGAATATCTGATTGCATCCCTTGTACTTGAACTATAGATGAGTGGGAGAAAATTAAAACCACTTCATTCCTAGTTTCCGCACTGGTAATAGAAACCCGGACCACTTGCTTTATAATTGCTTTATAATTCAGAGTGCCATCCACTGGACAGCAGATTATGAATTAGATCCTAGTCGAATAAACAAAGAAACTCAATGAAACAGTCAACTATTTATTTCTTTGTTTGATACTTTCATGGACAAAATGATCCACATCAAAATGGATTAAGTGAATTAATACTTTCATAGAAAATTACACCAAAGGCTAAATTTATTTCAAGAGCAATTTGCAGTTTTCATACATTCTTAGAAAAATATAATTTAGAGAAATATGATGGTATCACACTTATTAATTTTCATCATTGTGTTACTACCTCATACAACAGTAAACCAGACCAACACGAATTTATCGGTGCTATACATAAACAATTTCATCTTTATTAGATACTTTGAACGAAACAAAACACTTTAACATTTATTTAGTGGTCTTATTCCTGGACACTGTTTATGATGCGTAAATAGTTAACTATGTAACAATATGTAGAATTTGGGCACTTTTACTGATACTAGCTTTTGTAATGACGGGGTAGAGCGTTCGGATCAAAAGGTCCTAGGTTCGACCCCTGGTAAGTTCGAATTGTTTAGGATAGTTCCAATGGCGCCAAAAAAGGGACTACACAGGAAAAGAACCGAGAACGTTTCACAACATTCTCAGACTAAGAAAATACGGAGGGGGTATATGTATCCAAAGTCTATTTAACTGCCTTCCTAAGGAGCCAGCTATTGTAGCGACGAGGTAGAGTGCTCGCCTTCGGATCAAAAGGACCAATGCTCGAGCCCTAGTCCGGCCGGATATGTTATGACTGTTACATATGTATACCCGTACCAGAATCTTAAGGCACAACAACATAACCTAATTAATTTATAAACAAACAGTTTGCTATAATGGTAAAGTACATCTATAGTGTTGGTATAAAAACGACTGGCAATACAAACTGTTTAAACTAAAATATAAACTAAAATATAAACTAAAATATAAACCGGAGTTAAATTGATTTGGTGGTTTCATACCTCGATGTCCTTGATATCTTCGCCATCATATATATGTATCCTGTGATATATATTATCATGTTCCAGTTCATCATCCTGTTGCTTAAAAAACAATGAGGATAATTTTACAACTACCATTTGTATTACAAATGCTACTTTTTACGATGGTAATACTAATATTTGGTCAGAAAAAGCAAAAATGTGTGGAATTCCTGAATACAGTAATCATGATCGGGTTTTTTCAGACAGTTGAATGAATAAATCAAAGAGCGTCTACGCAGAAGAGCTTTTGTTTCATCATTAACGTCTATATCAGGTTCCGATCCCAGAACTTTCAACATGAATGTATGCTCGGAGTCTTATTCGTTTGTGAGCTCACTGTGAATGTTATATCGTATGTCTTGTAAGAACAATGCTTTCTGAGGCAACGATCCTGGACATTCGCAAAGACTATGTTTGATACCATTGGTCGTTCTGGTTTGTATCAAATAGGATAGCTGTCCATGCTTTCGTTAACCTTCTGACAACTTTTGAGCTTAGATCAGTATACATATCATAAATACATGACGTTTATTGACGTATGTAGCTATTGATATATTGCAAAGTCCGGATCGACACTCATCCTCGATTCCCAATTGTGTGTTTCACATGTGTTAACGACACTTTTAACGGTCAATTTCTCTCTATATTTAGACGGCGAAATAGCTGAATTGTTAGTGTATGTACGTAATACATGCAGAATACCGTATTTATTTAATATGTTGATAATATCTGAGATGTTTTTACTTTTTCAGTGAAAAAGTCATTAGCAAGTGACGGAACTACTTTTTCTAAATGCGAGTATGTACTTTGTAGTTTACACTTACACGAGGACAGAAAAGCCCCAAAACAATTACAGATCGACTGAAACTGTAACAATACAGTCTTCATACATTTACGATACAGACTATGCATATTACATCAATGATTTAATTAATTAACTCTGAAGTTGCAAGATAATTCGACAATGTTGTAGATAAAGGACACATTTCATTGTTTAATTCTCAAAGCGATTTAAAAAAGTTTCAAAAGCAATGCCTCAATAACAGTTCACAATAAATGGTAATTTTAAAGTATGTGAAAAGGCAACACATAAGCTTTTATTTCAATGTTTATTCGAAGTTCCCACGTAGCGCAGTAACTTATTCATTCATCTATAAGTATATGCATACTTTAAAATCTTTTTGGATGAATAAATCGTGAATTGGATTACAAAGATCATAATTAGCAATTCTTCCACACTTTTAAAAACATTTGAATTAAGATGTGGATAAGTTATGGCCCTGTCTCAGCCCAATAAGAGATTCGGAAGGAATAGTTTTCTTAAGCGACCAAGGCACTTGATTTAACATCTTTATATATGACCGGCACGAACAAATATACAAGTTGGCTTTTGTGAACAGTATAGATCCAGTATGTGCATCCGCACAGACTGGCCAAGATCAACACTGTTTACACAATATTTTACTTTCACATGCTTGTTAGAAGAGTTTGTGAACTTGTGTATATTCTCTAGACGGATCAGTGGGAATAGATTATCAAAACCTACTCTTTATAGAAACATTCAGAAATGCCACGTTTACTGTACTTGTTGTCTTCAACTCATATTGTTTTGATGACCTTTAGATTTTTATCAACAAAGTTGTAATTCAAGTTGCAAAAAGCAGATTTTCCAATATGTTGACAATATGTACTGTCGCAGTGGAAGCCATGTAATATTTATTTTATCATACCGAATAAAATTACAAGTTTATTCAATTTATTCTGTACCAAAGACAATATTAAGTTTAAGGTAAACACGCATAATAACGTTGACGTCATTGTTTTAAATGACCCATGCACGTGTATGATGAGTTTATGAGAATTAAACTCCAAAGTACAGTTATTTGTCTGTTGAAATAAATATGTCACCTCTAACAGTCTTAATTTACATGTAAAATGGAAATGAACATTGCAGTTGTACATATGTGGTCTTATATTGTAGTACTCATATTCACCTCCCCTATAAGGTTATTGGTGCTGATGGAATTATTTGCGTCATCTAGAGTTGATAAATTTGCTTTCGAAATCGAAACAAACTGTTTGTTTACATTAGAAGTCATTGTGTTGCAAATGCCGTTAGGAAAGTTGATTTATAACGGTGACGTTATTGTTTAAAATGACATCATGCACGTGCATGACCAACATTTTAGACGCGCGTGCCGTGTAACAGTATACTGCTAACCTGTAAGAAATATAATGTTAGCATGAGACAGTAAGACATTGCCTGCCCATGATGAGTATATGAGAATTTAACATTACAAAGTCACGTGAGGTATAATAATGTAAAAATGATGAACATTTCCTTAAGTCATATATCCAATTTGTTTAACACATGGTGAAGTGGACGATATGCATTCTAAATTTGTTGGAGAAAAAACCTGTGCGCCTTTAATACATAAAGTGTTGCTCAAAGGCCAAGATCAGGTCGATATCGTCGAGCTATACACTCAATGTCAATTTTCGAATGACTTGACACGTTCTTGAGCAAACAAGGAAGTGTTAACCCTCCTTTACCACGTTACAAAACTCTGCGCAAGACGACTTTTAACACATATGGACAAAATATGAAAACTCTCTATCTATGAAAGTATAATTATTGAAAAGGATTAAAACCTTGTGGCAAAAGGAGCAATTTCTCCCTTTGTCACCATTGTTTCAAAAGTCATCTACAACAAAGGCGTCATAAATCGTCTGTATGTGGGAAAGGGTTAATATATATTGCTGAATTTATAGTTGTATAACTGAATTAATCGTTTTGCATAATGCCTTCGTCATATATCACACACTCATTGAAACTTTCGAGTATCGAATTACTAGAAATGATAGTTGTAAAGCAATGGTCATTAGAAAAGAACCATTAACACGTGTATTGCTTAAATAATGATACAGTCGAACCTGTGCTAAGGAACACATAGGATTAACAAGTCCCTGTCAATAGCAACGAGACTTTTGGTTTCTCAATATCACTTTTTCTGCATGAATGAACCCTGCAAATAAAGACCATCTGTGAACTAAGACCAAATTGTTTTCTTCTCATGGGTGGACGTTATACACAGGTTACACTGTATTAAGCTGAAGTGTGCTGTTTATAGAATAGAACAGAAGGTTATTAATATGACTTAGCACATATGGTCCATCGGCTAAATATTTACAATATATATGTGCATACGAACACAAATAGACATACAGTTTAACAAAATACTATGGTGAATGAATAATGATCTTCCCAAGAAGGCGGAAATAATTTTTGAATTGAAAGAAATATATATAAGTATGCAGATATTCGGATGTTTTCCTAACATGTTAAGCAATAAGCTTAACATGAAAAGGCACAATATCACTCAACGTCTAATCATTTACTAAATTAAGTATTCTTTTTCTGTTGTGCTAGCTTTTGTAGAGTAAAATTTTAATGGCGTTTAAAACTTTTAGATTTTCATAGAAATAAATGTGTGTAATACATTTTCTCTATACAGTTTATCCAAACGTTTCCCCTATACCTTTTGAACATGTATACAACCCTCAAAGCATACCTTCTTTAAATAACTGGTCTACTCCTCTCTTTTGTTTTTGTATGCGTTTGTTAGCTGTTGTACATTAGTTAGTTGTTTGTCGTTTTTGTCTTTTCAATGTATGCACTGTTATGATTTCCCCATAATGCTATTGTTCGTTTTCTAGGCCAATATAATACCTATGTGTATGCATCGCTCTAACTTCAAATAAGACTGATATGTACATGTATATTATAATGAACTGTTTTGTCTCGTACCTTAATAATTTCTTGTACAAAGGCCCACTTTGGAGAATTTGCGACAATGGTTAACCTTGGGCCACCATTCTAAATCAATATTGATTTTAAATTTGAAAAACGTTCTAAATCCCAAATTAACGAAATTTCTAATTCAACAATTATAATGAGAATCACATTTAGTTTGATTGTTGACTAGCGGCTCAAATAGGTCTGCAGCTCGCGCATTCTCATTATGATCTTCCATGCTCATAAACTAGTCGTGCAAACAGCCTCGGGTCGAGCAGCAGCGATAGTGCAATCGATAACGATGAGGGCTTTTAACTCCAATGGTCGTGAGTTCGAATCTCGAACTGACTATTTATTATTTCCAATGATTGATAACATTAAGTATGACTAGCGTCTTCCACCAAATGGCTGACAGTCTATATGGTAAGATAACCAGTTACATGCGAAGACTAGTGACTTTAGTACTTTTACGAGGAAGCCAGTGGCAGGCATGTCTTAGTCATGTGATTTCAAATAAACCAATCAAAATGAGAATCGCTGAAGTAACTGATGAACGATAACGACTAAAGGTGTGTAATCTGTATGAAGGTCAGCTTTCTAATGGCCAGGTTCATTTAGTTAAGGGTTGACAAGCCTATATTCTTATAATGACGTCTTCCTGGTCCCATTTTTCTTGTGTACTCTGTATTATTATATGCAATTGGTATCAATATGCATTGGTACTTGATACAATAATCACTATAGAATTTTAGAACTTGTTGGGTATCATTGAAAAACATAAATGCACTTGTCAGTAGTTTGTTAAATTATGTCGAATATGTTCATAAAGTAAAGTTATAAACCTGCAAAAAACAAATCAAATATAGAGATCGCGTCCACCAGATACGAACACTTCGTTTCAACAGCTAAAGAGTTTAATTAATCTGCAAATTTAAATCAAATATATAGATTTAGATATAGCTGTCCGTAAAATAGATTTCGGGTTGCACTCGGATTACCGAAGTCTATTTCCGTACAAAAACCGATTTCTGATGTTATTTCCGAGGACTATTTCAGAAAAACAACGACAACAAGAACAACAAAAAGCTGGGGAAACACAAAAATCAATTATGTATTCCATCTGTCTATTCCCGTTAATGACCGATTCGCGTTGTTATTCTCGTGGTCGATGTTCGTATATAGCCGAGAAGATTGATTATTCTCCAAATAATTTACGTAAACTGCCGATCTCTAACAGCCCGATACGAGTTATTCCCGATATCTGCTTGCTTACCTTTTTGTCGAATCTGCCTGGTCCGATATTATTGTCATAACCCTGTAATATTGAGGATATTCGTATGTTTCTGTAAAGGCGCAAGCCATACTTTCCACCAATGGACTCAAAGGTTTACATGGAAAGTTACAATATCCCTTCGTGCATTATCAATGCGTGCACTATCGACAGATACTGTAACCTTTATTTATTTCATATGGAAAATATAAGGAGCAATATCAAAGTATTCCATGAAATTGTATTGATGGCGCCTACATGACGCGAAAATGAACTATGACGTTAGAGATGACGCAAATATCGCGTCATTTGATATCGTCTAGTAAATAAATAATCTATCACGGGTATTATTTCTCCCTAGAAAGTTATTATCATCCCTGTTTATTAAAATGATATTGAAGTTTATGTAATGTATCTCGACAGATAACTTAAACCAACTAACATGTCTTTAAATCGATCACACAACGGAAATGGAGAGGAATCCAATATGGTAGAAAGGTAAGCGTCAGGGATATGGGACCGGGCGTCCCTGGCTCGAATCCCAATATCAATGGTCATGCTTGAGTACCTTTGTGCAAGGCACATTTCTGGTGCATGACCAATATGTTTGTATATCACCTTCTGATCATGTTGGAGTGCTCTAGCGAAAAGCACATTACATAGCATAGTCCTGGTTTGTAACCCACTTACCATGAATTAGCTAGTTTAACGGCTATGGTTGAGTGCTCTAGCGAAAGCACATTGAATAGCCCAACACTGGTTAGTCACCCAATGATAATGAATTCTTATTTTTAACACTAATGGTGGAGTGATCTAGCGGAAAGCACATTTAATAGCCTAGCACTGATTTGTCAACCGCTGATCATGAATTCTCGATATCAGCGGTCATGGTTGGGTGCTCTACTGGTATGCACATTACATAGCATTGTATTTGTTTGTCACACACTGATCACAATTTCACAATTTCAGTAGCCATGGTGGACTGCCCTAGCGGAAAGCACATTGAAAAGCCTAGCACTGAATCGTCATCCGCTGATCATGAATCCTCCTCGATATCAGCGGCCATGGTTGAGTGCCCAACACTGATTTGCTACCCATTGATAATGAATTCTAGCTCTAATGGTGGACTTCCTAGCGGAAAGCACATTTAACAGCCTAGCATTGATTTGTCATCCGCTGAATATGAATCCTCGATATCAGCGACCATGGCTGATTGCACATTACATAGCATAGTACTGGTTTGTCAGCCATTTACTATGAATTCCCAATTTCAGCGGCCATGGTGGAGTGCCCTAGCGGAAAGCACATTGAAAAGCCTAGCACTGGTTCGTCATCCACGTCATCCACGTATCATGAATCACCTATCTCAGCGGACATTGTGGAGTGAACTTGCTAAAGGCACATTTCCAAGCCTAGTACTTGTTTGCCAACCTCATTGAGCAACATTACATAAACTCTTTACTTCATGTAGATGCATTCTGACGCCTCTCTATCAGACGACCTTTGAAAGGATTGTGTCAAATTGAGATATTGCTAATGAAGAGTAATTTCTCAAATTTGCAATAATGGTTTCAACTTCATACAATAATGTTCATGTATTAATCTAAATGTTTTCCAAGAAGTTTGCTGTTGATTTGTTGTATTTGGGAAAGGGTTAAGTGCTTCTCCGTCGTGATACATCTAAAATACTGTGTCAAACATGAAACCCCCTAAAATAAGCAGACACATCCGAAAAACGGACAAATGTAATAATATATTTTACTTACCGCTGATACTATAGTAAAGTCTGATTTGTTGTCACTGTAGTAACCTAACGAATTGGTTTGATTAGACATGGTCTATCCGTCTCTACCTATAATGAACGAAACGTGTTCGATAAAATCGATTGTCGCTCTGCATAAACCAACCGTAAAGCATCCGTGCAGTCTGATCTGGATCAGCACAGTTCGACGAGTAGTCATAAAAGGTTTCGATAAATTCCAGTAAACAGTTTTTATTTAGATCCATTGCGTGGATGCGAAGACAAGATATTTTCCACTCGTGTAAATATGACAGTACGTTTGGTTTTCCCGGAACATTGCTCGATTAGTGCAAAAGCTCAAATGACACCAGATACATCAGCGGGCAAGGCTTATCTACTTACTGATCAGCAAATTAGTCCTTAAAAACATTGTTTGCGGAGAAAGGAGTGTACCTTCACCAGAATCCATTGAATACGCGATAATGAGATTGATTTCATTGTAAATATGTATAGGATGCACTGGAACTGTTTGATTTGATCATATTTAGTATTTTGAGATTGTCTGATAGAGAAAAACAAGTATGTGGAAAACCCAGATTGTTTTTATAGCTGAGAGGTTTACTCCTTTATATGCTATAAGGTGTTCTTTCTGTACACAATGAAGACAATTTGATAATTGCATGTTGAAACCTGTTGATATACATGGAAACAAGGAAGTCATGTGATTGGTGTTTTTATAGGTGACCTAAATCAGTCAAGCCTTGAACCCTTTCCCACATGCATACGATACATGACACGTCTGCAGTCGATGTATATTGAACACATTTTTTGTACCGGCAGGAATTTCTCATACTGATAAATCACAATGTTTCAAAATCTCTTTTCAATAATTAAACATCCGTTTGTAGAACTATCGAATCGTTTTGTCTAGATTTGTTAAAAGTAGTGTGCTGTGGTTCGTTCATATAATGGGAAAGGGTTAAGTTAATTAATTCTCATTTTTTTTTGACATTCATAAGGATTTATTTTATTGAGAAATAATAATGAGGTTCTACTTTTTGATTATTTTCTTTATCAGATGTATTTACATGTATTATGCTAATGTTATTTCCCCCCCCCCCGCACCCACACACACACACACTTCACACATACAACACATATGCAGCATACGACATTGAAAACATTTAAACAAAAATAGGAACATTTTCTATAAATGAAAATATAATAATTGAATAGAGTTGAAAACATTGTGGCAAAAGGATATATTGCTTATTTTGAGCAATGTCACCTTTTATCCCAACGTTTTCAAAAAGACGTCTGCTGCAGTGGCGTCAGAAAGCATCTTTATGAAGGAAAGGATTTGGTTTTTTTAATACATCTGCGTACAGCTTAGACACAGGCTAGCATAGTCTTGACAGCGTCCTGACTATCCCTGAGATGAGGTGTGTCAATAACACTTTACCACATATAAATGCTCTCTGACGGGGTCTGGAGCAGACGACCTTTGAAAACATTTTGATAACAGAAAAAAATGTTCAAAACGAGATATTTCGACGTTTTGCTACAATGTTTTCAACTCATGTCTATAGACATTGGACAATAGGACGAAACATTTATTGATATAAACTGTAAAATTTCTTGTCACGTTTACAATATATACACAAATTACAATTATCACACACAAACACACAAAAACAAAACACCATCAATCATATATGAGCCGTGTCTCCTGTGTATTTTCTGTTTAACGAATCATTACTCCATACCTCTATCCCCCTGAGACGGAATGTGTCGGCCCGGATTAGCCTGCGCGAATTGCGCATGCTGATCTGGGTCGATACATAACGCAGATTCCACACAGTTGATTTTCTCGCGGGACAGCTCATATAATGATAATCTTATTATAGAGGTTAACCATATGTTAACCAGATGTTTACAAAATCGTCTGCTGCAGATTTGTTGCATATGGGAGAGGGTTGGGACCCCTTATCGCTGGACTCGGTTAATATGGCTTAATCAATCTCTAACAATAATTTGAGCCGTTCCACCAGAAAACCAACAATATTGACTCTGGGTAATGTATCGACCCGGATCAGCCTAGGCATGTCTCGTAGGCTAAGCTGGAAAGAAACTATTCACCTACTTTGGATTTTCTGTTTCAAGAATCATTACTCTATACCTATATCACCCCTGGGAAGGAATGTGTCGGCCCAGACTGTTGGTTTTCTATTTCATCCTTGTTCAATCATATAAAGCTTCGTATAAATAATTAAAATAGTAATACAAAGAAAATGCACGTGGCAATCCATCTATCAATGTCGCAGTGTAATGAAAAACAAACTGTTATCCTTTCCCACATGCAGACGCTTTTTGACGCATACATGTAAGCCCTTTGCAGCACACGACTTCTGAAAACAAAAGGAGAATTAATAATGAGCCGATTCTCCTCTTTTCACAATGTTTTTAACTCTTTCCTTTAGAAAAAAGTTCACTATTAGAGATGTTGATTTTGATACTTTTTGCATAGACATGTATGTTGGAATGGGTTTAAAAGACACGCACAAGAGTGTTTAAATCCTCTTTACATGTATGTTGGAAAGGGTTAAAAGAACACGCACAAGAGCGTTAAATCCTCTTTACATGTATGTTGAAAAGGTTTAAAAGAACACGCACTAGAGTGTTAAATCCTCTTTACATGTATGTTGAAAAGGTTTAAAAGAACACGCACAAGAGTGTTAAATCCTCTTTACATGTATGTTGAAAAGGGTTAAAAGAACACGCACTAGAGTGTTAAATCCGCTTTACATGTATGTTGGAAAGGGTTTAAAGAACACGCACTAGAGTGTTTAAAGTTCACTATTATAGATGTTGATTTGTTTTGCATATATACTTCTTCAAAGTCGTACATGTACATGTATGTTGGAGGAGTTTAAAGAACAAGTACTAGCGTGTAAAATCCTCTTTACATGTATGTTGGAAAGGGTTTAAAGAACACGCACAAGAGTGTTTAACGTTCACTATTAGAGATGTTGATTCTTTTTGCATAGACTTCTTCAAAGGCGTACATGTACATGTATGTTGGAAAGGGTTTAAAGAACACGCACAAGAGTGTTTAAAGTTCACTATTACAGATGTTGATCATTTTTGCATAGACTTCTTAGAAGTCGTTGATGTACATGTGTGTTGGAAAGGGTTTAAAGAACAAGCACAAGAGTGTTAAATCCTCTTTACATGTATGTTGGAAAGGGTTAACAGAACACGCACTAGAGTGTTAACTCCTTTTTACATGTATGTTGGAAAGGGTTAAAAGAACACGCACTAGAGTGTTAAATCCTCTTTTACATGTATATCGGAAAGGGTTTAAAGATCAAGCACAAGAGTGTTTAAATCCTCTTTACCGCATACAACATGTACATGTATGTTGGAAAAGGTTCAACGAATACGCACAAGAGTGTTAAATACTCTTTACATGTATGTTGGAAAGGGTTTAACGAACACGCACAAGAGTGTTAAATCCTCTTTACATGTATGTTGGAAAGGGTTTAACGAATACGCACAAGAGTGTTAACTCCTCTTTACATGTATGTTGGAAAGGGTTCAACGAATACGCACAAGAGAGTTAAAATCTCTTTACCGCATACAACATGTACATGTATGTTGGAAAGGGTTTAACGAATACGCACAAGAGTGTTAAAACCTCTTTACCGCATACAACATGTACATGTATTCTGGAAAGGGTTTAACGAACACGCACTAGAGTGTTTAAATCCTCTTTCCCACATAAAACATATTTTCAGAAGACGACTTCGAAAACATATAAACTAAAATTATGGAATATATCTAAAAACGAAAGAACAATTTT
The DNA here is from genome assembly GCA_031761405.1 of Serripes groenlandicus. Taxonomy (NCBI): domain Eukaryota; kingdom Metazoa; phylum Mollusca; class Bivalvia; order Cardiida; family Cardiidae; genus Serripes; species Serripes groenlandicus. The sequence goes on along the minus strand of JASEVX010000008.1, from coordinate 33,433,707 downwards.
TTGAATATAGTTGAAAACATTGTGACAGGAGGAGACATTGCTCACTACCAGCAATGTCTCCTTTTGCCACAATGTTTTCAAAAGCTGTCTTCTCCGGTGGCATTAAATTGTATCTATATCTGGGAGAGGTTTAAAACCGCTTATTAATAACGCTTTCCCACATATAGACGTTTTATGGCGCCTCAACAGCAGACGACTTTTAGAACATTGTAACAAAAGGAGAAATTGCTTAAAACTAGCTCCTTTTGCAACGATGTTTTCAGATATATTTAGTAATTATACCTTCAATAACAGATAGTTTCTATATCTTTGTTTTGATGTTTTTCTTCATATCTGGGACGAGGTAAATCATGACTAAATCGGGCGCCCGAGTTTTGAGATCAGTCATTCTGGATTCTCGCCCTATTGTGGTCATGTGTTTGTGCCAGAGGACAAAGTCAGTTATGTGATAGAGTAATAATGACCCAATAATCGAGTAAAGCCATTCTGTCTTCGTGTTTATATTGAGCGACTGTTGGAATGACATTTAGATACACTTCGCATTTGCTTGCATTTTCACAACATGTGAATACACAGCGAACCTCAAACAGGCGTGAAATATCAACATTATAAATAACAAAACTGGACGAGGGACACGAGTACAATTTGATACTCTCAGTTAACCCTTTCCCTCATATAGACGCTTTCTGACGCCTCTACAGCAGACGGCTTTTTGAAAACATAGTAACAAAAGAAGAAATTGCTCAACATGAGCAATTTCTCCTTTTGCCACAATGTTTTCCATTTTTAGTCATAATTATCCATTCAATTATAGAGATTTTCTATTTTTTGACAAAATATGTTCAAAGTCGTCTGCTGCAGAATTGTCGTACGAGGGAAAGGGTAAAAGAAAATGTGATTCCATACAGACTTTGATTTATTCTGAAAGTTACGATCTTTTTTAAAAGGAACCATTATCGATTTGTATCGATACATACCCTAAATAAATCATTTCAATTAAGCAAATGTCACACAAGGAAGTTATCCATTTCCCACCTACAGACGCTTTTTAGTGTATGCATTTTTATTAATTAAATATGACATAATATAAGTATTACATTAATCAAACATATTTTACTGTAGTGCTTTAAGCCCTGATCACACCCATGTTACGAGCTCCGTACGAGTAGGTTTTCAGTCGGAGTCCGTACGGACATCGTTGACTATTGCGAGCATCGTACAGCTTTTTTTCTAACTCGAAGAGGACTCGGGGACTCGGTGAAAACGTTTCATCGAACTCCCGAGTTCTCTCCGAGGTCGTATAAATGTTCGAAGTCGGGAGCAACTTGCAAGCAACCCACCACAAGGGTCACGATTAAGCTCGTATGGGCATCGCACGATGGCCGGTCGGATTTGGAACACAGCGAGGCCCTTAACCCTTTCCCTCATACAGACGCTTTCTGACGCCTTTGCAGCAGATGGCTTTTTGAAAACAAAGTGACAAAAGAAGAAATTGCACGAAACGTGCAATTTCTCCTTTTGCCACAATGTTTTCCACTTTTTGTTATCCATTCAATTATGGAGATTTTCGATGTTTTGACAAAATACGTTCAAAGTCATCTGCTGCAGAATTGTCGTATGAGGGAAAGGGTTAATAGCTTAACGGTGATCGCATAACTGTCGCAGGGGAGTCGTAATATTTTTAGTCAGATGTCTTCAAGGTCGTCTCCTGCAGAATTGTTGAATGTTGAAAATGGTTAAATCACATACAATTTGATTGCTTGACCGATTTATTGATTGCTTGGAGTTTCATACCATTTTGTTCAGTTATATCACTGCGACCAGTTCATCTACCAATGTATTTCCTTGATTTCTCACACCAGTAATCCACATTACAGTCTTTCCAAGCAACTGGCTTCTTTTCAACATAGACTGTTAACCATTTGGTGACAGACGAATGACGCATTGACTTTTGTCAAACTTCGGAAAGAATGGCGGCCGAGTTGCGGTTTTAACCCATGGATTGACAGCCCATGTCGCTACCGAATGAGATACCGGGGCTGGGTAGATCAAATGTATAGATATACTAACACATTATGTATTGTGCTCTTTATTTAATAATGTTTACTAATTTAGTTCACGATTGCACCGATATATTGATTAGAAGTCACTTATCCTTCTTAAATTACTACATGGTATTTATTCTGACTTCCTATTAACAAATTCCCACATACAATAAATCAACAGCAGACGACTTTTAAAACATACAAAACAAATTGAAACTCTCCATAAATTAAATTTTGCAATTATTGAATAGAGTTGAAAACATTGTGATTAAAGGAGAAATTGCTCATTATGAGCAATTTCTCCTTTAGCCACAATCTGTTCAAATGTAGTCTGCTGTAGAGGTACCAGAACGTGTCTGTATGTGGGAAAGGGTTACGTATGAATTATCAACATTATCAGATTTAAAAAAAAATCCCTCGATATGGGAAAGGGTTCATGAAATGTTTGCTACAGGCGAGCAATTCGCTTATGTATGATGACCTTGCTTAAACTTGCTTTTTGAACAATAATCAATTATATGGATCTTTTAATATTAATATTGTAATTTAATTACCCCCCCAAACCCCCACCCCACCCCCTCTCCCATATTAAAGCATGTGCAACAGACGGCATTAGAAAACGACCTGGCAAAAACAATGGAAATCGGTCATAAGTTCAAAAGACTTTCAATTCTGTACAAGAATTATAAATTCATTCATCGAGAACATATATTGAGTATCTTTTTAAGTTGTCCGCTGCAGTTTATGTTATACTCGGCAATCACCGCAGAGTCAGATCAAGCTGGGCTGATGACACAGTACGTTAAAGGTGTAACCGTTACGCACTGAACCATCAATGTAATGTTTTGTGGGTTTTTCCCTGAGTCACCGTATTGAATACATTCCTATTGTGAATCTACTGTTAAACACACTTCGCATCCGGGAGGTCTCAACTTCATAATGTTTGTCCAAAATTATGTTTTTTTTTATATTTTGCCTCTTTATTAATGAGCGAAAGTGACTTCGTCAAAAGAAATGTTGCATCATCGACACCACACAGGTCAGATGCCCACTCAATGAAAAAGAAGTGGAAGACAGTTGTGCAGAGTAAGAGCTTCGGACTCCCGTACCATAAGTCCCTGGTTCGAGTCCCGTGATGCGGGGGTTCTGACTTTGGGATGTATTCACACAAACGGCGCGAGTACTGGTTAAGTCTCCAGGAAGCAGACATCGAGCGTGATTAATATTAACTGAAAGCTTATTTCGCAATCGATGTGAAATAAATAAGTTTAAACTAATGGAAAAGTTCTCTTAAATACCTACCTGTTATTATTGGCTTGCGTTGGGTGTTAAATAGAGACACTATTCCCAACATAGTGTATTACGAAAAACCGAGAGTCGGTAGCTTAGGCGGTAGAGACGCGATGTTTCAATCCAAAGGAAGCTAGTTCAAACCCCAATTCGGACAACCTTGTTTCCGAAGTTCACCATAAGTTAACGTTTGTCGAAAAGCGTCCTTCGTCTTGTACCAGTGGGCTAACATTGTATGTTGAAAGGTATCCAGGTGCTTGAGCAAGACTGTTGTGTGGAGTACTAGTGTGAGAAGGCCAGGAAGCACTTGTGAACTGGCAGCCGTGATATGACGTGAACATTGTTGAAAAAGGCGTACACTCCTAATCTACTAATCGATCTACGCCCACCAAGCGTTGTGTAATTGTATTGGTGTAAAATAGAGATTGGTTTGTACATCCATGAGTTATTTAAATGTATACTGTATATCATAGGCTTATTGTGTGCGTCTTTGATTATTTTATTTTTTAGCGAAGAGTGCATGGTGATCTTGATTTACGCTGAAGGCAAGATGCATTATACCTATCTACATAGAGACGCGTTCTGAACCTTCTACAGCAAAGAACTTTAGAAAACAGTATGGCAAAGGGATAAATTGCTCATAATGAGCAAGTTCTCCTTTTGCCATAATGTCTTTCACTTTATTCAATAATTGTTCTTTTATTTAAAGAGATAGTTTACAAATTTATTTGGAAATGTTTTCAAAGTCATCTGCTACAGGTGTGGAAAAAAGTTAGTTTGGGTTTTCTGTACTGCATTTCAATTATTGTAGCATGCATCATACTTATTTTATCATAAATGAACGAAATAAAACGCAGAAAAATGAAAATATTTTAAATGAATACGAACGCGGAAGTTAAATTGTTTTTACTAGTTTCACTCTGTGCGGCTCTTATATTGCGCAATAATGCCACGACAATTACCCTCATTCATTGAAGTCAGACATCCGGGTTGTAGAGAACAAACATGTGTTTTTCCTAAAACATTTAATTTCTGGGGCAAAAAATAAATTACATTGGAAAAGCCGGAGTTAAAATGACTCGTGTTTATTTCTAACAACACAACCTGAATAAATGTATGGGTTAACATATTTACAACGGACAATCTGTCATTAAACTTAATTAGGGTTGAAAGCGCAAATAATATTCAAACAAAGATTGATCGATTGGTGTTTTACGCCGCTTTCAACATTTTGTTAGTTATATCACGGCGTTTCTTTGGTAAGTTACCAGTACACGTTCTACTGGTCCATTTATCCCGACATCGGTCAGTCAGTCGTAATGCTAACCCCGCAACCCTGAGCGCCAATGATGGCCGCAATTACTACCATTTTTTAAATCTGAGGTATGACCCGGCTAGGGATCGAACTCACGGCCTCCGGCACTCGAGGCAGCCGCTCTTTCACTACACCAATGAGGCGGTCTCAAACATAGAAAGCGGTGTACTCTTTGAATTAGTAATGCATTCCGTCTGTTAGTAAAATACCAGTATTACTGGACAATTTATCCTGGTACTAGTGAGTGAGTCGTAATGCTAGCCCCACAATTATGAGCACCAATGAGGGAAAGCCATTTCTACCATTTTAAAGTCGTTAGTATGACCCTGCCGGTGATCGAAGCCACGACCTCCCGCACCCGAATATGTATTCAGTCCGTCATGCTTTTAAAATATCCACTTATTCAATAAACCAAATAATTTGAATGTATCAAATCATTAATAGTTGACTATTGATTTATTACTTGATTGATTGATTGAGTGAGTGAGTGAGTGAGCGATTGATTGATTTATTGATTGTTTTGGGCTTTTACGTCGTCTTTAACAATATGTTCAGCCATATCACGACGGCCAGTTCACCTATTTATGTATTTCTTGGAATTCTTACACAAGTACTTCATACAGTCTTTCCAAGAATCTGAATACTTTCCCATATAGACCGTTATCCTATTGGTGGACCACGAATGACGCTTGTGGCATTGATTTATTGCAATCGTCGAAGAGAATGTTGTCAGAACTTGGATTCAAACTCACAATCTATTGATTGACAACCCGGCACGTTACCGACTGAGCTACCGGCGCTCGGCACGAATGATACTTACACACAGGCTTGAATAACCGTATGTATGTACAACACTTTATATCATTAATAGTCTTTATTAGTGATATAAAGTGTTTTACTGACTTTCTTTCCTATAATACAAATATTTTACGTATGTATATGTATTTTCTCGGAAATGATTTTGTACGAGTTCTCATTCGAATACGTTTATTAAAATAAAATTGATTAAACGTAATGTAATTCAAAACAGGAGGAAGGTAATATCGTTATATGTTTTAATGACATTTAAGCCGCGTGCATTGATTTGGATACTTAATGCATTTGCGTATGGCGAAGCTTCAGGTGATTCTTTGTATCCAAACAGTCTAATCAGAGTCTTCACTGTCCGTCTTAAAGTGATTATGTCCTAGACGTATCTTTCGGTAAAACTATTAGAGTATATTGTCCTACTAGTTCCACGACAAGGCACATTTACAGCGAGCCAATTAAACCCAAATCTTTAGACACGTCTTATTTGAGCCGTTCCACGAGAAAAACCAACATTGTCGACTCTGCGTAAAGTATCGACGCGGATCAGCCTAAGCATGGCGCGCAGGCTAATCCGGTCAGACACTTTTTACGTCTTGTAGATTTTCTGTTTCAGGAATCATTACTCTATACATCTTTCTGTCAGAGACGTAATGTGTCGGCACGGTTTGCGCAGGCTGATCTGGGTCGATACTGTACGCAGAGGCCATACTGTTGGTTTTCTCGCGGAACGGCTCATTTGTTAATTGAAAATCTTCAAAATGAATACGTCTGCGTCTGTGTCACACAACTTTAACCATACCTCATAACTCAAAACCGTTGAATATTTTCAAATGAAACGTTGTACACATGTTCCTAGGAACAATACGCATGTCTATACCTAGTAAAATGATATTACTCTTAACACCTAATATATTCTTCGAGAAAAAAAAACCCAATAAGGTATGAAAAATCAATACGACATGCTGAAGTTCCAGAGTAACCAATCTTTCAGCCCCTATTTACTTGCTTTTATGGCCAAAGCAAGGATGAGATTGTGGCTGCCCTTTTTGAATTGAGCGTCTCCAAGTCACAGGGGCTATGGTTTATTTCCAATACAAAGCTCTAGATATGCAGTGTTTTACTCGTTCTAAATTCAATAATTAATCCGCAAGCCCTTTGTCGTGGGTACTCAAAAGAATCGTCTCAATGAGACGATTCTTTTGAGATCCCACAACATAGGGTTTGGTTGGATAATAAGAGAGATAGTGTGGGGAAAAGATCTGTAAACCCCTCCCTCCTTATTTGGACTTCTTGCCAATATGGTAGTGGGTCTACATTAATATAATACATGAATGGTGTTCTGCGAGGACAACCGTACATCATTTTCGACCGGTTTTGACTGGGATAAAACTACCTAAATTTATCACATGGAACCTGTCTAAATTTATGACAGCTTACTAGAGATGGTCAGACTGGTGTGTAACACGTCTGCAGTAGATAACAATTGAATACATTTTTGTACCGTCAGGAATTTCTCATATTGCGAAATTGAATGTTTCACAATATATTTTCAATAATTAAACATCCGTTTGTAGAACTATTGAATCGTTTTGTCTAGATTCAATAACTTCCTACAGGATTTCAGGATCATCTGCTGCAGATTTGTTTTATAAGGGAACTGAATCATGAGATGATATATTTTCATTTTGTATTTAAAGACCACTCATGGAAAGTTAACAATCTGGTCTTTGCTCACAGGTGATCTTTAATTACAGGGTCATTTATGCAGAAAATGAGTAATTAGGAAATTAAAAGTATGGTTGCTTTAGACAGGTAATTGCTAAACAAAGGTGGTCTTTTTACAGGTTTTACTGTCACTGCACATTTCCCTGCAGATTATCAAGCGAAAATACAAAACGAGGGATTAAAATGACTTTGAAACATGATTCACGTCTTTTCAAATGCGATAATGAGACGTGATTGACAAGTCATTCATAAATTTTATTTCGCCTCCTGTGTATTTTCCTTTTCACGGATCATTACTATATACCTCTATACCCCTGAGAAGCAATATGTCGACCCGGATTAGCCTTGGCGGACTGTGCAGGCTGATCTGGGTCGATACATTACGCAGCGTCTATAATGTTGGTTTTCTCACGGGACAGCTCGTATAATGATAATCTTATTATAGAGGTTGATCATATTTTAACCAGATGTTTACAAAATCGTCTGCTGCAGATTTGTTGCATATGGGAGAGGGTTGGGACCCCTTATCGCTGGACTCGGTTAATATGGCTTATATTAATCTTCTAAAATAATTTGAGCCGTTCCACCAGAAAACCAACAATATTGACACTGGATAATGTATCGACCCGGATCAGCCTAAGCATGCCTCGCAGGCTAATCCGGAAAGAAACTATTCACCTACTTTTTCTGTTTCAGGAATCTTTACCCTTTACCTCTATCCCCCTGAGACGGAATGTGTCGGCCCGGATTAGTCTGTGCGGACTGCGCAGGCTGATCTGGCTCGATACATTACACAGTCAATAATGTTGGTTTTCTCGAAGAACAGGTCATTTTTTATTTAAAATTCATCCTTATTCAATTATACAAAGCTTTATTTAAATAATTAAAATAGTAATACAAAGAAAATGCACATGGCAATCCATCTATCAATGTCGTTTTGTAATTAGAACAAACTGTTATCCTTTCTGAAAACACTCATATGAAGGGAGAATTCATAATGAGCAAATTTTCCGTTTGTCACAAAGTTTCTGACTCTTTCCTTAAGAAAACAATTCACTATTAGAGATGTTGACTCGTTTTGCATATATACTTCTTCAAAGTCATACATGCAGGAGGAGAAATTGCTCACGTTCAGCAACGTCAGTTTTTGCCACAGTGTTTTCAAAAGTTGTCTCCTCCAGTGGCGTTAAATTGCGTCTACATGTGGGAGAGGATTAAAGCTGCTTATCATTAACGCTTTCCCACATATATACATTTTCTGACGCCTCTACAGCAGACGACTTTTGAAACATTGTAACAAAGGGAGAAATTGCTCAAAACGAGCAATTTCTTCTTTTGCATAGATGTTTTCAACTATACTTAGTAACTATACCTTCAATAATAGAGAGTTTCTATATCTTTGTCTAGATGTTTTTATATTCGTCTGCTGCAGATTTTGTTATATGAGGGACGGGGTAAATAGGGCGACCGAGTTTTGAGAGCAGTCGCTCTGAATTCCCGCCCTATTGTGGTTGTTGTTGTACCAGAGGACAAAGTCAGTTAAGTGATATAGTAATAATGACCCTATAATCTTCGTGTCAATGTTGAATGACTGTTGAAATAACATTTAGATACAATTCGCTTTTTGCTTGCCTTTTCAAAATATGTGAATACACAGCGAAACTCAATCTTTCAACCTTATCACAACTAAAAAGGGAAATGAATGTATATTGTTTTATGGCGCATCGACAGCTAAGGTCATTTAGCGCGCAATTAAATTTAATTATTCATGATCCCTGGGTAAACAAACCAGTACAAGGCTAGAAAATGTGCCTTGCCCAAGGGCACTCCACCATGACCGTAGTGCCGCGACTGGGGATTGAACCCGGGACGCCCGGTTTCGAAATCCCCGACGCTAACCACTCGACCACAGCGGATTCCTAATAAAGGGAAAAGGGAAACGAGTACAATTTGATACGCTCATTTAAAAAAAAAAGTAACTCCATACAGATTTTGATTTATTCTAAAGGTAAATATTTCTATAAAGAACCATTGTCTGTTTGTATTGATACATACCGTAAATAAAAATAGATTCAATTACATAAATATCACATAAGGAAGTTATCCATTTATCACTTACAAACGAGTTTTGAGATCAATCGATCTGGATTCCCGCTCAATACAGATTATGATTTATTCTAAAGGTAATGATTTCTAATATATCTATAGGTGCTACCTATTTACGAAAAAACGCAAGATAATTATAAACAAAAATTAAAGAACATACTTTGGCCATACCAAAAGGATTTATAAGTAATTGACTAGACAATAATAATGTTAATGTCATGTTTCTTGCATTATCAAAACATATTTGGAATTCGTATTGCTGTCGTCTATTATTACGAACAGAAAATAATAAAGTAAAAACTTTCAGAAAATCAAGGAATACATTTATAATGAACGAGGTTAAAACATGAGGGCCAAGATGATCCTTAATCGATCACCTGCATTATGGTAAAGAAGCAAATAGATCAGCCCTTTTCTGATGCCATCTGGCGACTACCTTTTTCAACCAGTCAATATGACTGGAACAAATTATGTAAGGGGTCACATTTCTGCTAAACCCTTTCCCTATTAGAGACAGTTTCTGAGGCCTATGCAACAGACGATTTAGGAAAAGATTGTCACCAAAAGAACAATTGCTCCTTATGAGAAAGTTATCCTTTTGCCACAATGTTTGATAAATAATTATACTTTGAATGAGTGTGGCAATAGCTCATGTATAGGAATTTGGGGTCTTTCATGTTGATACCACTTTTTTTGCTGGAAACGACGTCGCTCCATTGACGTTACGCCAAGATGAAGTGTAACGGAAATGACGTCACGTCCTTCTTTGGCAACGATACAGTCAACATTTAGGTTCGGGCGTAGAAGGCTAATGCTGTCGGTTTTTTGACGAACGGGAAAACATATTTATGTTATTATGTTTTAACTTTTCCTACAAATGTTTATTCCCACATAACACAGCATTTTAATGATCTTAAATATCTATTTAAAAAAAAAATGATTAAAAAGACGACAATAATTTTCAATCCGTGTTTTTCCGCTCATTTTATACATACCCAAAATACCTATTTTAAAAAAAATGATTAAAAAGACGACAATAATTTTCAATCCGTGTTTTTCTGCTCATTTTATACATACCCAAAATACCGATTTAAAAAAATGATTAAAACGACGACAATAATTTTCAATCCGTGTTTTTCCGCTCATTTTATACATACCCAAAATACCGATTTTAAAAAAAAATGATTAAAAAGACGACAATAATTTTCAATCCGTGTTTTTCTGCTCATTTTATACATACCCAAAATACCGATTTAAAAAATTGATTAAAAAGACGACAATAATTTTCAATCTGTGTTTTACTTTCTGCCTTTTATACATATCCAAAATGGCGGCCCCCATGGATTTTTCCAGTTTCATTTCAGAAAGCTTCATGGGTTATTGAAAAAAAAAAAAAAAAAAAAAAAAATCTCACACCTGTTAACTATAAGCGAAAAAACCCATTCATGGGGTTTTTTCGTATAAAGAACCATTATCGATTTGTATTTTGAATTTGGAACAAAGCGAGGCCCGTGAACGCTTACCGGTGCTCGCACAACTATCGCGGGGAATGCAGACGATTAACGGACGATGTCCATTCGATACTACGGACATCGGGCGTGGAACTTGCGATCGGGGCGGCATGGCTTTACGTTCGCCGTACGGACTCCGTGCGACATCATTGACGACCCATGGTGGTATTCACGAAGAATATCTTTTGAGTTACACAAAATATTGTCGAGACGTGGTACAGCATGGCAATTGCACCACAGCGTATTAGACTGATATACGTGCGGCTCGCTGTGCAGCAAGCTCAAGCCCTGCATGATATGATACTCAAACCACTGTGGCTAGAAGAGCAGATGCATTTGGAACAAAGCGAGGCCCGTGAACGCTTACCGGTGCTCGCACAAATATCTCAGGGAATGCAGACGATTAACGGACGATGTCCATTCGATACTACGGACATCGTGCGGGGAACTTGCGATCGGGGCGGCATGGCTTTACGTTCGCCGTACGGACTCCGTGCGACATCATTGACGACCCATGGTGGTATTCACGAAGAATATCTTTTGAGTTACACAAAATATTGTCGGGACGTGGTACAGCATGGTAATTGCACCACAGCGTATTATACTGATATACGTGCGGCTCGCTGTGCCCCAAGCTGGAGCACTGCATGACATGATACTCAAAGAACTGTGGCTAGAAGAGCAGAGGAATGCTAGACAACGTCGGCGGAGGCATACGTGCTTGGTAAAGCCGTGCTTGGTACGGCGCTTCCGACTGGTTTATTCTTGTCGTGCGGACACCGTTTTAACAGCGTATGGGCATTGTATGAGCGCCGTACTAAAACACGTGCATCGTACGAGGTACGTCCGAGCTCATTGCGAGCTCCGCATGTCTTGTCTGTAATGTCCATACGGATTTCCTACGATTGTATCCTACACAAGATCTGGCATGTGGCCAGAAGCTACGATTGTAAGGAGACTGTACGATTTTTATAAGATGGTGATATCGTATGGATATGTGACCGAGGCATTTAGCATCGGTTGTTAATTTAATAATGTCTGGTTATTGAATAAAGTAATCCAAATTGTCAAATGGAAAAAAAATTCTAATAATGAGAAATTTCTCCTTTTACTAGAATGTTTTCAACACGATTCAATAAATACATGTTCATGAAATCTTTTTAGTCAGATATCTTCAAGGTCGTCTCCTTCAGATGTGTTGAATGTTGGTAAGGGTTGAATCACATACAATTTGATTGCTTGACAGATTTATTTATTGAGGTTTAACACCGTTTTGTTCAGTCATATCACTGCGACCAGTTATCCTACCAATGTATTTCCTTGCTTTCTCACACCAGTAATCCACATTACAGTCTTTCCGAGCAACTGGCTTATTTTCAACATAGACTGTTAGCCAGTTAGTGAAAGACGAATGACGCTTGTGGCATTGACTTTTGTCAAACGTCGGAAAGAATGACATCCGAGTTGGGGTCCGAGATTGAACACCCACGTCGCTACCGACTGAGCTACCGGGGCTGGGTAGATCAAATGTGTAGATATACTAACAAATAATGTATTGTGCTCTTTATTTAATAATATTACTTATTTGTTTCATGATTGCACCGACATACTAATTTGAAGTCAATTATCCTTCTTAAATCACCTACATGGTACAGGACTTCCTGTTAACCAATTCCCACATACAAGAAATCAGCAGCAGACGACATACATACACAAATTGAAAATCTTCATAAATAAAATGTTACAATCATTGAATGAAGTTGAAAACATTGTGAGCAATTTCTCCTTTTGTCACTATTTTTTTTAAATGTCGTCTGCGGTAGAGGTACCAGAACGTGTCTGTATGTGGGAAAGGGTTACACGTGAACGTGACTTAAAAGTTTGATTTCTAAGACCTTGACCATTTATCAACATTATCAGATTTAAAATGTTTTCAACTAAATTTTACTTCATGCACTACGAGGTATATTTCCATTAGAGACATTTCATATTTGTCCCTCGATATGTTCAATGATGTCTGCTTGAGATGTGTTGTATATCTGAAAGGGTTAATGCAATGTTTACCACAAGCGAGCAATGCGCTTATAATGCTTATGTATGATAACTTTGCTTAACCTTGCTTTTTAAACAATAATCAATCATATGGATATTTTAATATTAATAATTGTAATATAGTTAACCCCCTTTTCCATATTATCGCATTTGCAACAGACAGCATTAGGAAACGATCTGGCAAAAGTAGATCGGTCATTAGTTCAAAAGATTTCAATTCTGTTCAAGAAATATATAATTTCATTCATCGAGAACATAAAGTGGGTATCTTTTCAAGTTGTTTGCTGCAGTTTTTGTTATACTCGGCACTCAGTGCAGAGTCAGATCAAGCTGGGCAGTTGTCACACTGGGTTAAAGATGTAACTGCTTCTAAAATTACATGCAGTTACAACCGTTACGTTTGTTAAAAAGCGTGCGTTGTCTTGTACCAGTGGTCTAACGGTGTATGTTTAAAAGCATCCAGGTGCTTGAGAAAGACTGTTGTATGGAGTACCAGTGTGAGAAGGCCAGAAAACGCATGTGAACTGGCAGCCGTGATATGACTGGAACATTGTTAAAAAAGGCTTACAACCCCAATCTACCAATCGTTCTACGTCAACCAAGCGTTTTGTAATTTTATTGGAATAAAATAGAGATTGGTTTGTACATCCATGGTCAGTTATGTATATGTACACTTTATATCAAAGGCTTATTGTGTGCGTCTTTGAATTTTTGGCGAAGAGTGCACGGTGATCTTGATCTACGCTAAAGGCAAGATGAATTATACATATCTACATAGAGACGCGTTCTGAACCTTCTACAGCAGACAGCTTTAGACAACAGTATGGCAAAGGGAGAAATTGCTCATAATGAGCAATTTCTCCTTTTGCCATAATGTTTTTCACTTTATTCAATAATTGTTCTTTCATTTAAAGAGATAGTTTACAAATTTATTTTGAAATGTTTTCAAAGTCGTCTGCTACAGGTGTAGGAAAAAGTTAGTTTGGGTTTTCTGTACTGCATTTCAATTATTGTAGCATGCATCATATTTATTTTATCATAAATTAATGAAATAAAACCCAGAAAAATGAAAATATTTTAAATGAATGCGAACGCGGAAGTTAAATTGATTTTACTTGTTTCACTCTGTGCGGCTCTTATATTGCGCAATAATGCCACGACAATTACCCCATTCATTGAAGTCAGACATCCGGGTTGTAGAGGACAAACATGTGTTTTTCCTAAAAACTTTATAAACTGGGGGAAAAAGTAAATTCCACTGGAAAAACCGGAGTTAAAATGACTCGTGCTATAACATATTTACAACGGACAATCTGACATTTAACTTAATTAGGGTGGCAATTTACTACCATTTTTTTATATCTATGGTGTGACCCGGCTGGGGATCAAACTCGCGACCTCTCGCACTCGAGGCATACACTCTTCCACTAGACCACCGAGGCGGTCCCGAACAAAGAAAGCGGTGTTATCTTTTCATTTATAATGCATTCTGTCTGATAGTAAGTTACCAGTATTACTGGACAACTTTTACCAGCGAGTGAGTTGTAATTCTAGCCCGTACAATACTGAGCACCAAGGAGGGAAATCTATCACTACCATTTTAAGTCGTAAGTATGACTCTGCCGGTGATCGAAACCACGACCTCCCTCACCTGAGTATGCATTCAGTCCATCATGCTTTTAAAATATCCACTTATTCAATAAACCAAATAATTTGAATACATAAAATCATTAATAGTTGACTATTGATTGATTGATTGATTGATTGATTGATTGGGCTTTTACGTCGTCTTTAACAATATGTTCAGCCATATCACGACGGCCAGTTCACCTATGTATGTATTTCAGGGAATTCTTACACAAGTACTTCATACAATCTTTCCAAGAATCCGAAGACTTTCCCATATAGACTGTAAGCCCATTGAATGTTGTCAGAACTTGGATTCAAACTCGCAATCTATTGATTGACAACCCGGCACGTTACCGACTGAGCTACCGGCGCTCGGCACGAATGATACTTACAAACAGGCTTGAATAACCGTATTTATGTATAACACTTTATATCATTAATACTCTTTATTAATGATATAAAGTGTTTAACTGACTTTCTTTCCTAATATACAAATATTTTATGTATAAATATGTATATTCTCGGAAAGGATATTATAAGAGTTCTCATTCGAATACGTATCTTATTTATTGTAAGGCGTTAACTAGAAATTCATTTTCACAAATTTAATTTTTAAAATGAAATTGACTAAACGTAATGTAATTCAAAACAGGAGGAATGTAATTTCATTGTATGTTGTAATGACATTTAAGCCACGTGCATTGATTTGGAGACTTAATGCATTTGCGTATGGCGAAGCTTCAGCTGATTCTTTGTATCCAAACAGTCTAATCAGAGTCTTCACTTTCCGTCTTCAGGTGATTTAGTCCTAGACGCATCTTTCGGTCAAACTATTAGAGTATATTGTCCTATTAGTTCCACGACAAGGCACATTTACAGCGAGCCAATTATACCTAAATCTTCAGACACGTCTTATTTGAGCCGTTCCACGAGAAAAACCAACGTTGTGGACTCTGCGTAAAGTATTGACGCGGATCAGCCTACGCATGGCGCGCAGGCTAACCCGGACAGACACTTTTCACCTCTTGTAGATTTTCTGTTTCAGGACTCATTACTCCATACATCTGTCTGTCAGAGACGGAATGTGTCGGCACAGGCTGATCTGGATCGATACTCTACGCAGAGGCCATAGTGTTGGTTTTCTCGTGGAACGGCTCATTTGTTTATTGAAAATCTTCAAAATGTGTATTGATCAAATATATGAATTATGTTTGTTGGTATAGTGTATGTCGCTATTTAATTTATTTTTTTAGCTCGTTTACGAAAAAAAAAATACCCTTGTGATACCCTTGTCAGCGTCTGTGTCACTCAGCTTTAACCTTACCTCATAACTCAAAACCGTTCAATATTTTCAACTGAAACTTCGTACACATGTTCCCAGGAACAATACGCATGTCTATACCTATTGAAATAACTCGGATGGCTTTTATGATTATTCAGTAATGGAGACTTGGAAACAAATAGCCGAGCGTCGGCATTTGCTCCTCGGCACTCTTGTGTCATTTATATCACGACGTATCCTGGGTAAATTACCAATACTATTGGTTCATTTATCCGAAAAACAGCGGTTCGGTCGTTATGCTAACCGCACAATCCTGAGCGACAAGGAGGGCAGTCAGTACTTCCATGTGTACAGTCTTTGGTTTGAACCGGCCAGGGGTCGAACCCGCGATCTCGCTTAGCGGTCTCACAAAATATGAAAAGAGCCGCGTTCAGTGATTTGGGATTTCGTTGCAACACCAACATAGTATGGCTTAGGTTTTTGTGTGTGTTTTACGCCGCTTTCAACAACTAAGGTCATATTGTAGAAGCTGGAATGTGATATTGCTCTTCCACCTTATATTTACTTCGAGAAAAAACCCACCAATAAGGTATGACACCAATACGACCCCATCTGCTGAAGTTCAAGAGTTCCATTGACTCCACTCTTTCAGCCCTTTTTAACTTGCTTTCATGGTTCAAGCAAGGATGAGACTGTGGCTGCCTTTTTTAATTGAGCGTCCACAAGTCACAGGGCTATGGTTTATTTCCAATACAGAGCTCTCGATAAGCAGTGTTTTGCTTGTTCTAAATTCATTATTGAATCCGCAAGCCCTATGTTGTGGGTACTCAAAAGAATCGACTCAATGAGACGATTCTTTTGAGAACCCATAACATAGGGTTTGGTTGGATAATAAGAGAGATATTGTGTGGAAAAGATATGTAAACCCCTTCCTAACTCATCTTCGCAAGCCAATGGTAATTTGTCCATTACATTACCATAATTACCCTTGGCTGACGGCTTCTTTAAATTTGAAAATTCCCGCTCTGCTACCTAGCGGTTGCATACATACACATCCCAATTCGGAAACTTTCATCGTCCAATAGAATGAGCAGGTAGCAAACATCGTCGGTTTTCTGTTAATATGGCGTATGCGTCGCTTCAGGTCCGTTGCTTACAACCGCGAAATTATACGAAGAAATAAAATTATGTTTACAGACGTGTTTCCCTATCACGTTTCCTGGCAAATTAGTCATCATTATTGCTCCGCCGACTTCCATCATGGAGTAGCAGTGTCGGAGACTTGTTAGCCTTGGATTTAAGCAACATACCTGGGAATAGACGCCAGTCAGAACAAAGAGATCGCACACGGGACGTTCGACTTAGTTTTTGGAAGCCAGGCAGCTTTTTAAGGGAGATGGCGAACTACATGTATAATGTTGTATGAAAGTATCAGGGAAAAAAAGGGATTATTTGTCGTGGATGAAGCCCACACAGTCATTCTGAGGTATGTAATTGTATTGCTTAAGCAGACTTTAATGATGCAATAATGGCTTTTAGATTAATCATATTTAGCCCGCCATCGCAATATGTTTTTATTATAACTTCATGTTTGATTTGTTGATGGCCCCTGCCACACAAATTCAAAAAATAGATTATTAATATGTTTTATAGTATTCCCGCTAGGATTAGGTAGTGTAAGAAAAAGATGATTAAGAACAGGTAAAAGTAATGTTTTGATAACTGTTATTTTTCCCAAAGGTGTAAGATACCTTCTTTTCCAAAATGTTATCGAATTAAGTATTTTCGGGAATTTAATTTTGTAGTTTCTATCTTGAATCTTTTTTAAATCTACGTAAAATGTAATACCTAACAGTTTAAATTGCTCACTTCCCCAAGACAGTTTCCATTTGGTTTTGATTGAGTCTGCACTATATATTTTTGCCCCTGTCCAAACTACCTGCGTCTTATCAAAATTTACATTTAATCCTGATATACTAGCATAGAAAGAAAGTTCTTCTAAAGTTTGATTGAGTGATGATGGTGAACCATTTAAAATAACTAATGTGTCATCTGCAAACTGTGACAATTTAAATTCATTATTATTTATGTTAAGACCTTTTATACTTTTATTATTATGTAATTTAATTGCTAATATCTCTGCACAGAGAATGGAAATGTACGGTGAGAGAGAATTGCCTTGTCTGCAGCCCCTACCTATATAGAACAATTCTGATAAATTACCTCCCTGATTAATGGCAAGGTTTGAATTATTGTATAAAACTTTTACTCCAAAGTTAAAAAATGTAAGAACCCTTTGAATGAATGACCAAGATAAAGAGTCAAATGCCTTTTCAAAATCGACTAGAAGTATTAGTCCTCGAATATTGTCATCTTCTGCAGATTGCATAATGTCAAAAATAGTTCTTATATTTTCCCCCATGAAACGCCCCGAAATAAATCCTGTTTGATTATCATGTATAAGTTTATCGCGTACCGATTGTATTCTGTTCGTTATTATTACCATTTAAAAGAGATATTGGTCTATAATTTTTAAAAAAACGTCTAGGTTTATTATCTTGTGGTATAAGTGTAATTATACCCTGTTTTTGAGTAACTGTAACAATCAATTTTAACATGGTTTATAAAATTATTGTTTTATTGGAATTTACCCCTTTCCCACAAATTACCTTTGGATTAATACAGACAAAGAGCATATTTACATGCTTCATTTTGAAGCATGGACATATTTGTAAATACTTTGTGGAATAACTTCTTCACACAGACTGTATTTATGTATTTATCCCTTTCCACATACAACAAAAATAAAAATGAAAGTATAATCAAGGAATACATAGAAATAAAACATTGTGAAAAAAAGGAGAAAGTGTTCTTAAAAAGAAATTGTTAATGTTGCCACAATGTTATCAAATGTCATCAGATGAATGAACATTAAAATGAGCTTTCAAGTGGGAAAGCTGACATTTTGAGGAGTTTTAACTATGTTTCTGCTAACATGATTGTATTCCCCCCCCCCCCCCCCCCCATACCCCCAAAAAAAGAAAGAAAAAAAGGCTATTTCAAGATGACACTCTACTTATACTAATTTATTGAAATGTGATAAAGCCCCTAGATTACATGTACATATATATTAAATATGTACATGTAATCTAGGGGCATTATCAAATTTCAATACATGCAACCAAACATTGTGAAAAAAGAAGTTTCCTTTTAAGTCATTAAAGCACATTTTCTAGTTTCCTACAAAACATATATATGTTTGTTTATGCTATGGTAGATACTACCTTTTTTGAAATGTAGTTAAAATTCGTCTAAGATGAACATTAATTATATTCAAGAAAATGCTTAATTAATGAAATAAGTTACAATATTAATAACAGAATCATTTAAGGCATTTTAGATTCTTTTTATAAGAATTTCTACCACTTTTCTAAGTTTATTCTATATTGCACTGGCCAATCATAATTGAGGCACCATTCTAAGTATTTTGTCGATAATTAATCTATATATATGGACATTTACTTAAAATAAATTATCATTTATTCTTCTCCAACATAAGAAAGAGACTGAGTGTAATATTTTTAGATTTGATATTTGAAAACAATATCGGGTAAGTTTTCTTTAAGATGACCTTAACTCTTTCCCAAATACAACACGTCTGCAACAGAAGACTTCTTGTCAAAAATATAGATATTCTCGATAAAATAAATGACAATATTTGAATAGAATAGAAAAACATAATGAAGAAAGGAGAAATTTATCATAATGAGCACTCCTTTTGCTTAATTGTTTTCAAAAGTCATCTACTGTAAAGGGGTTTGTAAGTGGGAAAGGGTTTTTGGATGAATAACAGATGTGTTTTGTCTTGTCAAATTGTTTGCAGCAGATTTAGATACTTGAACATATTTCCATAAAGGAGACATTGCTCATGATGGTCACTTTTAATTCCAACATTTTTTTCTATTCTATGGTCTATTATGAACTAATTAATTTCATTTAACCCTTTCCATCATAGGTATGCAGCAGATGACTTTGAAAACGTCTAGGCAAAAGCTCAGAAAATCCCTTTAAATGAAAGAGCAGTTATTGAATAGAGTTGAAAACATGGTGACAAAAGGAGAAATTACTCATTTTGAGCAATTTCTTCTTTTGTCCCTGTGTTTTCAAAAAGCCGTCTACTGCAGAAGTGTCAGAAAACGTCTATATAAGGGAAAGGGTTAAGGAGATTTCAGACTTTTTCAAATGCAGGTTTTCTCAATTTTGTTTACTGCAAATTTGATTTATTTTGGAAAGTCTTAAATTTATACAAATGAATGTACTAAATTTTAAAGTAATGTCATTTTCACTACATCCAAATACAAAGAATTGCATAAGTAAACAATGAAACCACAGGAGAGTTGAAATTTTCCTCTGTAGTTCCATCGATTACTTATTGCACATATAGGGAAGATTACAGTTGTGTTAGATTCTGTGTCTAATATATAAATTATAAAAAGATTAATTGTTGACAATAATTTCATCAATGTACCGTCTTTGAGTGAACAAATCTGTCTTTGTATATACATCATACAGTAACCAAACTTTGCATCATAAATCATCAGCTGTACACATTTATGCAACATTTCCTTGTAAAGTCTCTTTTTTCTTTCCTTGAACCACTCTTATGACCGCTCATTAGTTTTCTCATCATGTTGTATGCATATAGACTTGCAGATTTTGGTGAGAGGGCTAGTGTCAAGTGTTGACTGTTGGGATTTTGGCAGTTTCATGTCTCACATATAGTGCCAACCTGCCTACATAGAATGTTGCCTTTAATAAAATCAGTTGATACTGTATATCAAACAATATCAATGATAATTATACAAGTTAATTTGATAAAGTTTGAACAAAAATTGGTTAACCCATGAGCTGACCTATATGTGTAATTTTAGCTCTACTGGCTACAGGCCAGAAGCACTTATGTCATGGCGTTGTGTCCGTCGTCCGTGCGTCCGTAAACAATTGCTTGTGAACGCGATAAAGTTTTCAATTTTGATTGTATCTCAATCAAATTTATACAGTAGTTAGATATCCATAAGAGCTCGGTTCTTTCCGCTAATCAGTCATATCCGCCCATGCACGACTGGATTATGGCCCTTGAAATTGTCAAAATTGTTATAATACAGCTTGTGAACACGATACAGTCTTCATTTAATATCCGATCTTCACCCACCTTACATACATGCTCTGGATTGAAAATGACAAAAGAACCATCCCAGTAGAGCATAGGCCCTCATGGGCCTCTTGTTAAAGTTATCTGATGCAAATGTATTCATTTTATTGGATATTGGAAACGGTCATACAGGTTATGGGTTCGATCACTATAGTTAAAAAAAGATCATAATTGCCCATACATAATAAATATTTATATACTTCAGGGTTAGGTCCAACGGATATGGTTGTTCCTAAAGTCAGAAGACCACAATCTTCAGAGTAAGATTGACAGATGTGACCACTTACACTAGTTTAAACCCAGGAAATGAGCACAATTTGTATTTTTCATTGCAATTCAGAGGAATTAGGAATAATGAAAGAATCTCATTTGTCATTCTCCTTTTCCCACAATGCTCTCAAAGTATGTACCAAATACAATGCTCATCCTTATTTGAAAACATCACCAGACGAATAGGGGCACATGTTGATATAGCATAAAATAAGATAATGGATAAGGATTAACCGTAAATCTTATATCTTATCTTGACTTTTTCAAAATGAAAATAAGAGTATGACAATTTTTTTAACAAATTTGTATAAAATGTTTGCAATGAAGAAAAGGTTTTGAAACATAAAAATGAGAGTATGACAATTGTTAACAAACTTGTATAAAATGTTTGCAGTGAAGAAAACGTTTTGAAACATATTGAAATGATTAACCTTTTCCAACATACAACTAGAGGTAGAGCGTCGGCCTCTCGCATCAAAGGTCCCTGGTTCGAGTCCCGTGATGAGCGGGTCCTGACTTTGGGATTTTTCCACACAATCGGCGCGAGTACTGGTTAAGTATCCAGGAAGCATACATCGAGCGTGATTAATATAAGCTTAAAGCTTGTTTCGCAATCGATTTAAAATAAATAAGTTTAAATTAACATACAACTAACTTGCACCAGAATAATGATAACATATGAACACAAATATGTAAAACGTTGGAACCAGGAAGTGTACATGTAAGTCCTCTGCAAAAAGTGTTGAAAAACTTTGGCAAAAAGAGAAACTACTCATCATGAGCAATTTCTACTTTTGCCATAAAAGTCGTCTGCTGGAGAGGCTTCAGGAAGAGTGTTGGAGAGGTTTAATAGTTTGTACATGTAATTCAGTACCACTTTGAAATAATATGAGAAATAAAAAATCATAAAAAAACACATTTGTTAACTTGGATATATGAATGTGTTCAAAATATATTGTCAAAATATTACCCCTAGGAATGTGTAAAACCTGTGTAAAATGACTTGCCCATGCATTCATGCTAAGGACCCAATTGGATACAGATTTACATAATTTGAATCTGTTATGACCAATTTCGAACAGTGCTGAGTGAGATCAGATGCAAATAAGTAATTTTACATCGGTCTGGGACCTAATAGTTGTTTTTTCAAGAGCCTCACTGAAATATTCTGGGAAAAGGAGGATTCTTAAAATGAGCTGTTCAAGGCAAACCAACTTTGATGTAATGTTAACAAGTGTTAACAAGTGTACATAAGATCTGCCATTGCATCCATGTTGAAGGATCAAAATGGTTACCGGTACAGTTTCCTGTGACTTTTTATGACTTAATGGTGAATGGTTATGTACAGGTTAATCCAGATATTCATTGGCATACATGCCTTAAGCTTGGTTTCCAAAGTTAATTGATTGGAGTTTAACGCAGTTTTCAACATTTTTTCAGTCATATCACCGCTGACCAGTTCACCTACTCATATGATTTTTCACACCAGTTCTCCACACAACATACTTTCCAAGGAACTTTCCGAGCAACTGGCTGTTTTTCCACATAGACTATTAGCCCATTGGTGAATGACACTTGTCACAGTGACTTTTGTCAAACGTCGGAAAGAATGTCGGCCGAGCTGGTGTTCGAACTCACAACCCCTTGACAATAAAATAATGATAAAACAGTCAAATTCTTGCTGCTTCATTTATCGTGTCTAGCAATTGGATTCGAATATAGTAGCCTAAGTGAAGAGAAGAAAAAGTACCACTGATTTTTTTTTTAAATTAAGATCTGAACTAAAAATCTTAATCTTAACCTTATCTCAGAAACCTAAAATAATAATGTTATTTTAGGTCTCTGCCTGATCTGGAGAATTTTTATTTTGGAAATGTCTTTATCAGGTAAAGGGTTAAATAGACGTAATTTGTAAACAATCCCTGATTTCAATTTTAGATTGTTATAATTTTGAATCAAGCTTTCAATTGAGCAAATTGAGCAAAAACATTGTACACATAGGGAAAGGAGAGATTGTAAGTTAGCTGTAATATAACAAAAAAGTCATGTATAGTAAAAAAAAAAAGGGTAAACAAGATTTAAAGCAATACATCAATCTTCATACGACCCATATCGTATGACATGATTTAAAAAAGGAAAAAGCCATTTAAACCTCAGGCGTTGTGAAACCCCGTCTCTTTTATCATAATACAATAAAGAGAGACTATTTATAGTAACACGATATTTATCGTCGATATAGTGTGGTTTACTTGACTGTTTTACTCAAATAGTATTTACATAATAGCGAAAAAACAGATTTTCTTCTTTGTTTGTCTTACATATTAACGACGGTCGTTATGTTCGCACGCGGGGGGAGGGGGACGGGGTGCTTAACTCAATAAGTTGTAAAGAGACATTATTCGGGCGAAAAAAATCGTCCTTCTACTCTTTTTATTTAGAACCGGCATTTTCCCACCAACTACCGGGTTACTACGGAAGCGGCGGCCATAATTGTTGTTACTAACACGGTTTTGTTACACGGCATTTCATTGGATGCGTCGAACTTTCTACGCATCCAATCAAATTGCAGAGCGGGGATTTCAATTTCTAAAGAGGCCGTCCGCCAAGGGTACTATGTGAATGCTAATGTACGAAGTAGCCTTGGCTAAGGAAGATGTCCTTATCTGAACTTCTTGCCAATATGTTAGTGGTTCTACATTTATATAATACACGAATTGTTCTCTGCGAGGACAACCGTTCATCATTTTCGACCGGTAGTCACTGGGATCAATCTACCTAAAGTTATCAGGTAGAACTGTCTAAGTTTATGGCAGCCTACTATACATGGTCAGACTGGTGTCACTGTTGCTTTCTTGACCGACACATAACATAATGTTCTTTTACCCAGATAGATGTGTTTCCTTTTTATTTTCCGTCGGTGCATTTCACGTTAGATAACTCGTATACATTAATACAGTTATAACATTGTTATGACAAGTTTACTATGCGTAGCCAACGGAGCCTTTCTACTTTTCATTGTGTTTTGTTTGTTTTCCTGGCGTTTTTATGCCGTTTTCAACATTATTTCATTTTTATTACGGCGATAGCTCACTTATTCAAGATTCCTAGGTAAAGGAACCAGTACTAGGCTAGGAAATATGCCTTGCACAAGGGCACTCCACCATATCCGTTGCACCACGAAAGGGATCGAACAATTTTCTTTGTGGTCTGTTTAACGTTTTTTATTACAAAGAATGTTGCTGTGGTGGTTTCTGATCGTGTTGTTCAGTATTCAGAGTCTTTACTAGTTGTTTAGTTTACATCTATTGCGAAACAAGATTTAATTTTATATCAATCACGCTCGATGACTGCTTCCTTGAGACATAACCAGTACTGGCGCCGTTTGTGTGAAAAGAAGGCAGAATCCCCTGATCACGAGATTCGAACACGGGACCTTTGGTACGAGAGGCCGATCCTCTACCACTGCAACAATGTCTTCCACTATATGTTTGACGTTGGACATTTGCTGAATCATTGGTATTCATAAGTGTATGATTGTGAGTTTGTACGTGTGGATCCAGACTCGCATGTGATGCGGCACTTGCACGTGCTTGTTCTTGTTTGTCTGCACCGTTTTGAAGTTTTGTAATGATGTGGAAAGAAATTTGTTGATTATATTGGTAGCTGCTGCTTTGGGTTTTTAATTCAATTGCTATGAAACAAGTGCTCATTTGACTTGAACTGATGGAATATATTTATCCTATATTGAGCACCATTGTTTGTTTTGTTTTAAGCACATTTGACCTATCATTAAAGCATACTTTAACAATTGCCGTTGTCCAGAGTCAGACTTATCTTACCCTAAGCCCTTCACCTACACCCAATGGCGTCAGTGCCGTTATTCTCTTATCAAGATGGAACTTTAACCTATATTCATGTCTTGTTCAGGGAAAATGCTACTTCAAAGGCTGGACCGAGGGCAGGAGGACTAGTATGTCCTTTAAAAACAACCAAGAGTGAGTTAGACTGAAAATTGGCATTTATTAATGCCATAACTATTCTATATGATAACAGGTCAGTATATAATATATACTTAAACTTATATACATGACATTGACATGTACTATTTCAGATTTAATGTTTATTTTGTTTAGCACTCTACGGCTAAGCTTGTTTGATTTCTCTGGAAAAACTGATCTTAACCGTCAGTACATAATCAGCTGTGCTGGTGATTTAAACAAGAAAGGACGAGTTTCAATTGCAAGATAAGGATCGTTTCTAGACCGTTTTGCTTTTATAAACACAGCCTTGGTTGTTGAACTATTCTCTCAGCCATACACTTAGTACAGGCAGGCGACTTGAAGTCTCATACCTAAACTCCAATTTTCTGGATAATGTATTAAATTCCCGTGAAGTGCATTGTTTGCCATTTTCACTGATCAATGCATGCATAATTTCAATGCCTACTGACAAATTTATTTTTTCAATTTGTCAATGGCTATTACTTTGTATTTGGAAAAGTGCTCGCCTCGTAGTACCTACTATAGAAGTTCATTACCAAAACATAACTGTGAAATATGTCGGTGGCAGCTATTTGCCATCGCCCATTCGTCAGTTTACTGATGTAAAAGCTCTGTCATTTCTGCATTGAATGGGGGCACTTAATAACTACCTAATGCGAATTGCAATATTAGGCCAAAACAACAATTTACTTGCTCTATGAATATATTTGTCTACACATGAATGTGCATCATGAATATTCTGTAACAGTACCTTTTAAAAAGTGTCATCAATTTATGTAAATTCGTCCCTGTAGTTAAAACCAAGAGGCCTAAGAGGGCCAACATCGATCCACTGCATTAGGCACAATCACTATAGCCATAAAAGGCAAAACAGCCCCGCTCCCTGGCGGCCATGTTTTTCAACCAATATCATCGCTTGAAGGAATCTGATAGATGATCACCCAATGAACATTCCTTCAAAACTATCTGGAAATCTTCAAGACACCTTTTAATAAGAAGATGTTTAATGTTTTTACTATAGCCATATCAGGCATAACAGCCCCGTCCCCCACCCCTAGTGGCCATGGTTTTTTTTACCAATCAACATGGCTTTAAGAAATCTGATAGAGGGTCAACCTAGTAATATTTCTACAACATTATTTGAAAATCAGCAATAGAGACCAGAATTGCGTGGATCTAAAGATTTGAAGGAATTTAGGTGAGGACATTAAGAGAATCGCTCCCTGGCGGCCATGTTTTTCAACCAATATCATCGCTTGAAGGAATCTGATAGATGATCACCCAATGAACATTCCTTCAAAACTATCTGGAAATCTTCAAGACACCTTTTAATAAGAAGATGTTTAATGTTTTTACTATAGCCATATCAGGCATAACAGCCCCGTCCCCCACCCCTAGTGGCCATGGTTTTTTTTACCAATCAACATGGCTTTAAGAAATCTGATAGAGGGTCAACCTAGTAATATTTCTACAACATTATTTGAAAATCAGCAATAGAGACCAGAATTGCGTGGATCTAAAGATTTGAAGGAATTTAGGTGAGGACATTAAGAGAATCCTACCTGTGAAGTTTCATCCCAATTGACCCACTTGTTACAGCGAAAAAGAGGTTGACTCACGCACGCAGGACGGACAATTCGCCATGACATAAGCTCGACTGGCCTTTAGCCAGTTTAGCTAAAAACCTGTAGTAATTGTGTTGGGCTATCTACCCGTCCTCTGGCCATTCACAATCACAATGGTCGTGTCATTCTGCCTTTTCGTTTTAAGTTATTACTATAATTGGTATATATACAATTGTATTGCCTCTACAGGTTATGTCAACCAATTTCAAAAATAAGTTTCAACAATTGTATTGCATATTATAAAATATCTGTTAGGGTTTACGCAAAGAACTGGCATAATCATTAACGTAGATACATGTAGGAGTCGCTTTTAGCATTGGATTCGTCTCCTGAACAATGGTATCATGCACGTTCTTTCATTGGTTCACGCATCGACGTGCCTGTCAACACAATCTAGCCTTTTTCGAATGACTCGGCATTCAAGGAAAGCATTTGACCACGCTATACTTAAATGTCATCGTACCCGAGTTCAATGAATGAAACATTATGTCTGAAGTATACTCGTATTACAGGAAACAAAGCGTTATAACACAACGTGAAGTACTATTTAACCTTGTGTTTAAATTTTATATCATACACTTATAGTTGAACTTTAGACTTAATGCCTACTTTCCCGCTATTATACGGACGTCATGAGCCTCTTTGAAAATGACACAGTCAAAACGTCCTGTCACAAATTCATTGCGTGAATCAATTTAACCATTTCATCGCCGAGTTTCACAAAGTCGACACTTCCATTTCCAATAGAAATTGTGGAAACAATTAATGTGAATGTGGTAAACAATGCAGATTTTCGGAGAGACTGCTCTTTACCAGCTGGCTCTCCTGAATCTGCATTGTTTGCAAAAACCTTTATTCGCCTTTGGCAGCTAAAGGGTTAATGATTCATTAGTTAACATCTGACAACATGTTATGGTATTTGTGTATTAAGAGTCCAAGTTGGAGAATTCAGTCACATGTTTGTTCAGTAACAGTTATAGACAAACTGCATATACTATTGATGACGTTTATTTCATAATCTGTTTACCCTCGCCGTTCAGAATTAGCTATTTTGCAAGCATACTATTGAAGAGGGTTGAATGCAATAGATGTAAGGAGTCAATATGGAGTAACTCTGTATTAGCAACTAGAAAAGGTGTTGTTACCCGTGATATAACACCGTGTGATATGCATTTACACATACAAAACATATTCTATACGATTTTTTGCATGCCAATATCATTTCAGGACGACAATAAATATTCAATATATCATACAGATATTTAAAACAAAAATAACACGTCGAAATGAAATTCTCCCAACATGAATCACATATCTACTTTTAAGAATGATTAAGCTGTTAAACAACACTCTTAACTCAAACCAAGTTCTTGAGATTCACCTTACAAACAATATAAGAGAAATTTCATCTGTTGCTACAATGTGTATAGCTATTCTCAATAATATAATAATTATAAATAAAGGTTTTCCATATTTTTGCACAGATGTTTGTAATAGATTTGTTGTATGTTGGTGATCGTTAAATGTCAATTTCGACCGATAAAATAGCTCCTGTTATGATAATTTAAAAATCTTAGTACTTACGCTATTCTGTCTCTGGATCGACTGGTTTAATGCGCACCACAATCGCTTGTCTGACTTATTCAGCTGAAAACAGGAAGTAACACCTTTGACCCTTTTGATTCCTTATGCTGCAGACGATATTTAATAAAAACGCTGTTTGAAAAGGAGAACTTGCTAAAAAACCCAACCATGTAAACTTTCTAATTCTCCCACGATATTTTCAATTCAATTTAAAATGAAATTCATCCAATTTGAAGAGTTTGCATGTTTTCCTAATGTGTTCTCAAAGCAGACGACTCTAGTAATATTATAACAGATGACGGCTGATTGTGACACACTATACACATACACTAACCAATCGCTGAGTCGCAGTAGTTCCCCTATTGGTGGATTATGTATCACGTTGCATTGTTTGACTTGAAATTAATTGCAGGCGATTAACCTTCATATCCATTCAGTCGGCCCAGGAGGTGTGATACAAATGAACAGAGTGCTATTCCGAGGTAAATCATTATCGACACATTATTGCTATTTACCCATTATATCATTTTTGTTATTAGATTGAGTGCATCGCTTAAAATTTGTTTGTTTTTTTAGAATTTTGTTCGTTATACCTTTTTCTTTAAAACTACGTCTTAGATCTATATCGAAAGGATAATTTCACGAGTAAGTACATGTTTTTATATTGTTTAATGAATATTTATAGAATCCGAATTGTTTAAGTCAACATTTTCTGTTCATAAATCACGGTATACCTCAAAATCGCTTTCAGGAGATAGTTTATTGGAAATGACGCGAGCGCAAATTTGCATTTTCATGATACATGTTTAAGCTTTACCCTTACCTACATAAATACACCTTTTCAGGCATCGGCATCATACGACAAAAGGGGAAATTGCTCAAAAAGAGCAATTTCTCATTCAGCCACAATAATTTCTACTTTATTCAATACACGAAACTACCCTTTGATTTACAGAGGGTTCCCATATTTTTCGACTTAATGCTTTCAAAGTCATCGTCTGCAGATTTGTTGTATGTGGGAATGGGGTAACTTGTAGAAGATAACACGGGCGGTGCGTCAAACAAATATCGACGTTTGCGAGATCGGTGACGAACAAAGATCCCGATGAATGTGAACATCTGTGCAGTCTCATCAGACTCTTCACTGCTCATCAGTTTATACACTGTCGTATGTGGAATGTGGTTAATTCTGAGCTCGGGTGCGTATTTCACGCTCCAAAATCCTTATTAGACACTCAAACCCTATGTTGTGGGTATTCAACCACTATGTTGTGGGTACTCAAAATAATCGTCTCACTAAGACGACTTTGCTAAGTACCCACAGCATAGGGAATGGTTGAGTCATAAAAGCGATTTTGGTGAGAAATAAGCACATTACTTCTGCTCTGGTGATGGACACCATGTATATCATTCTTTCTCTGATACGGATGACGTTGGACGCCCCTGTAACAGGCTACATTTGAAATATTAGTAGAACAAACATAATGCCTTCAGCTTTGAATGCAGTCAAACCTGTGCTAAATACCGCATTTGTATTGCAATTCCTTAAATAAAGCGACCACACTTTTAATTTCCAAATTACTTATTTTCTTCATAAATGACCCTGCAATTGCAATCCACCTGTGAAAGACCATATTTAGACACAGGTTGGACAGTACATGCATATCATTAACCATTGCCCTACGTTTCCCGTTGAGCCGCGATAACGAGGGATTAAGATGCAGGAGTCGCAAGCTCAAATCCCCTGCACGGTCATAACTTATTCCGATGATTGTTAAAAATAATTGTGACAAGCGTCTCTCGTCTTCAATCAGTTGAGACTAAAGTCAGGCTATATTGGTAGATAGCCAGCTACCCCCGGAAGACTGTTGTTTTGGAGTTCTGGTGCGAGGAAAGCAATGAAACACATGGTTAGGTTAACTGTCCGTCGTTTTTGAAAAGGACGTTAATTAACATACTGGCAGGTGAAGGGTTAATAATAAATAAAATGAAATCTTTCTATTTTGATGTTATACATCAAAAAAAAAAGGGAGAAAACTTTGTTAACATCAACATCTATAGAACTATGGAGTAGTTTGCCTTTATTATCTTGGTTGTTGTCCAATGTAAGGTAATTATAAGAAAGCTTCGTTTTCTTCCATGATATAACCCGCTACAAAAGTTGGATGATCTTAACTCTATGCAAACATAAGATATCGACCAGATGAACTGTTTAAATCCTGGGTTCGAGTCCCAGGATGAGCGGGTTCTGACTATGGGATTTTTCCCCACACAAACGGCAAGAGCACTGGTTTAGTGTCTTCAGGAAGCAGACATGATTAGAGCGTGATTAGCATAAGCTAAATGTTTGTTTTGCAATCGATTTAATACAAAATAAGTTGAAAACTCTTTCAACGCTGATTGACTAGTCTAGCTTTTTATCTAGATTGATTTAATTGTTTGGTGTTTAACGGCGCTTTCAACACTTTATCGGATATGTCATAGCGTTTCTGGGGTAAGTTACCAGTACTACTGGTTCATTATCCTAACACTATCCAGTCAGTTGTAATGCTAGCCCCATAACCCTCAGAGCCAAGGAGGGCAGCAATTACTACCATTGTTTAAGTCTTTGGTATAGCCCGACCGAAGATCTAACCAACGACATCCCACACCAGAAGCGGACGCTCTACCACTACACCATCGCGGCGGTTTTTGAATCTAGAAAAGATCAAAGCAAATTCTAGTTATGCCAAAATAAATATATTCAGTTTAGCAGTGAACTGATTAGAGCTGGTGACCCTATACCGGTGGAAAAGTCTTTACAAATTCAGTTTCAGAAGTTATGATTCGAACATGATTATTACTCAAGGTCAAACACAACAAAACTTGGCACAAATGTTCGTTTGTGGCGACTCGCGGTAGCTCAGTCGACTGCAACGCGGGATGCCTATCCATGAGTTGTGAGTTCGGACCCTAGCTTGGATAAAATTATTTCCTACGGTTTGATAAAAATCAATGCGCCCAAGCGTCTTTCGTCTTCAATCGTTAAAGGATCTTCTTCAACCAATATATGTGTAAAAGCAGCAAGTTGGCTTGGAAAGACTGCTGTTTTGAGTACTAGTGTTAAAAAGCCATGAAAGACATATATATGTAAGTAGATGAACTGGCCATATGACTGAAACAATCAATCAACAATGCATCAGGGCTGGGTTGTGGAACTGGGCCTTTAGAAAACGAATCAGATTACAAAAGTAATAAGACAATTTCTTTTATTTCTTTCAGCAAATGGTATTATGCAAATAATTCTTCAAATACAATATGAACAACAATCTTTGGGCCTTGACTTCTCTTTCATCTGATAAGTATTATTAATTAACCCTTTCCCACATATAGACGCTTTCTAATGCCTCTATAGCAGATGAGTTTTGAAAACATTGTGACAAAATGAGAAATTGCTCAAAACTGTATTAAACAATTTACTTTCTTTATTTTTATTTAGAGATACATTTTGACTGAATGTTTTCAAAGTCGTCTGCTGACAGTTTGATGTATGTGCGGAAGGACAGGGTTAAACAGGGTTAAAAACCGATACAGACGGGAAGGTCACGCACCGAAGGTCGTTGTAGATATGAGCCGGTGCCCACGATAAAACTAACAGTGTGGACTCTGCGTAAAGTATCGACCCGGTTAATACGTCCCACGATAAAACTAACAGTGTGGACTCTGCGTAAAGTATCGACCCGGTTAATACGTCCCACGATAAAACTAACAGTGTGGACTCTGCGTAAAGTATCGACCCGGTTAATACGTCCTACGAGAACATAAACCATTATGCTGAAATGTGTCGATACATTACGCAGAGACAATCATGTTGGTTTTTCTCGTAGGACGGCTTATATATACTTGTAAATACGTTTTAAACAGAACAGAACAGAAAAGAACATAATGAAGTATACATGTATTTATAAAACAACCATATACGTCAAGCATATGAGCTCATTGTGCACATCATACATATGTAACATACATGGTAATGAAAATAAGCGTCAAAAATGGATAGATACATACATACATACATACATACAGATAGATGGATAGAAAATCAGAGAAGACATTTGCGCCCAATTACGAGAAAACCAACATTGCGGAATCTGCGTAAAGTATCGATCCGGATCAGCCTAAGCATGCCGCGCAGGCTAACCCGGACAGACGTTTCGCCTCCTCTGGATTTTCTGTTTCAGAAATCGTTACTCTATACCTCTATCTCCAAGAGACGGAATGTGCAGGCCCGGATTAGCCTGCGTGTACTGCGCAGGCTGATTTGGGTCGATACATTACGCAGAGGCCATAACCTTGATTTTCTCGTGGGACGGCTCATTTATGGATAGGAGCGCTATACTCGACGTGAGTCATAAAATAAAAACAGATAATTCACGACTTTCAACTTTATTTACAAGCAATGATGGCAAAGATCAGCCTGTACATTTGGTCATTCTAATCCTAGTCAGCAGTGTTCGTTACTCATATAACATGCAGCAATGTGTATCAATAGCAAGTCCTTACTAAG
Organism: Serripes groenlandicus; assembly: GCA_031761405.1. Lineage (NCBI taxonomy): Eukaryota > Metazoa > Mollusca > Bivalvia > Cardiida > Cardiidae > Serripes > Serripes groenlandicus. The sequence continues at coordinate 33,400,704 of JASEVX010000008.1, read as the reverse complement.
GTGATAAGTTGGTAGGTTCAATGCTGATGAAACCAATTGATAGAGGTCAGATGGTGAGACGAAATCATCGAAAAGAACAGAAAGAAATCAGTATCAGTAAACTAAGGCAGAATGATATCCGAGATCAATAAAATATTTGATTACTCCATATTATGGGGCCAAAAAACACACACAAAAACAACAACAAAAACAACAAAAACCAAATTCAAAAAAAAGAAATTAAGTAAATGTACACTCTAGACGAAATATCACAGTTAAAATTAAAAAACGTAAAAACAGGAGAACTTTGCGTTAAATATTAATTAACCCTTTCCCATTTATAGACGCATTCTAACGCCTCTGCAGCAGACGACTTTTGAAAACATTGTGACAAATGAGGAAAGTACTCAAAACGAGCAATTTCTTCTTTTGCCACAATGATTTCAATTTATTTCAGTAAATATACCCTTATTTATTGGGTTTGTCTATATGTTTGTCTTTATGTTTCCAAAGTCGTCTGCTGCAAATTTGTTGTATGTGGGAGAGGGTTAAAGAATATTCTGGATATTGTTTCCAACTTGTACTATAGGCGTGTCCATGGAAAAAAGTTACAAATGTACATTTATTGAACAGTGTAGTGCCGACCAGCCTGTTTATCTACTCCGTCTTATCAGAGTCTACACAAGTTTACCGAAGCTTCCAACACGGTCATGTAAGAACTATTTGAACAATGGACATTCTAATCAGACTGTTGAGATAAACTGGTTTATCTGGGCTCACATAGAGACAATCGAAACTCCACAGTGTAAACCACATAGTTTACAATATGTAGGAATGCAATAAAAAGGTTATTGCCCCTTTACTATAAGTTATTGACTCTGTACTGTAAAGTCATCGTTGGACCGAGTTACTTTCATATTGTTAACTATTTGGTTTACACTGTGGATTTTTTTTTAAAGTCTATACATGTAGTAGATAAATCTACTTTAGAAATCGAAACAAACTGGATTTCTTTTATATAAGTAGTCATTTTGTTTCAAATGCCGTTTGAAAAGTTGAATTATAACGGTGACGTTATTGTTTTAAATGACGTCATGCATGTGCATGACCAACATTTTAGCCGCACCGAACACAATTACACGTTTATTCAATTTATTCTCTACCTTTGTAGAGATGGTGAACATGGGTAGGTCTACTACAATGTTACATACACATATGAATATTCCGGTTAACAGTATACTGTTACATGGCACGCGCGTCTAAAAGGTGACGTTATTGTTTGAAATGACGTCATGTACGTGCATAACCGACATTTTCACGCGCGTGCCATGTACGTGCATAACCGACATTTTCACCCGCGTGCCATGTAACAGTATACTGTTAACCGGTCAAAAACGTACTGTTAGCATGAGACAGTAAGAAATTGCCCATGATGAGTATATGAGAATTTAACATTACTAAGATGAGAATTTAACATTACAAGTCACGTGAGGTACAATAATGATATTTAGCTCAGCTATGTTTGTTTACATATTAAAGTAGTCCCTAGCTTGTTAATTATACGGAATTTTCGCACGTCCTTATCTACGGTCATGATCATTCCTTGATACCGGTCATGATCGAAAAGTCATGACCACTTTATTCAATGCAAAGTGGGCGGGACAATATAAAAGTATGCAATCATGTTAAATCATCGTTGGACCTCGTTCTTTGGCGAATAGCATCGCATGCTCGGCAACGTCAATCCAAGAACTCGGTCCAAAGATGATTTCACAGTATAGGGTCAATGTCTTTTATCTGTCTTAAAAAATAGCTATACAATAAAAGGTAAATAATTACAGTATAGACACCTAGCTCTATGTCGTCTACTCGGATTGACCTCTTTCGTATTTCGGTCTCGCGAGATATCGAATTTTCCGTGCACTTCGTAGTATAATACAAAGCTAGGAATCGCAACATAGTATGAGCCGTCCCGCCAGAAATCCAACATTATGGACTCAGCGTAAAGTATCGACTCGGATCAGCCTAAGCATGCCGCGAAGGCTCCTATACCTTTATCCCCCTGAGACGGAATTTATCGGAATGTGCAGGTTAATCTTGGTCGATACATTACGCAGAGGTCATAATGTTTGTTTTCTCGCGGGTCGGCTCAAATGTTCATCCTTTGCTAAATTATTAGTTCGGTTTCTTTGTTAATAAACTTACTTTGCATATTCACACTCTCTCGTTTAAATTCGTAAATATAAAAAAATCATTTACGTCCAAGTTTACAATCTGCATCTTTAGGCTTGCCACAATGTCCTTGGCAATCATCATCCTTAAAGTAAAAGTGTGTACCCTCACTACACGGTTGTTCAATCGGCCCTGTCGTACAGGTTATCCACTTGTCGCAGTAGAACGGATGTTTCACGTGACAGTCGTAGTCATCAGGGGAACACCAATTTTCTGTGTAAAAAAGATATTGTAAAACTCTGTCTTGTTGATTACCATACTAATAAAAGAAAAGCATGTTTACACGATCAAGAACATAAGTTTAGTATAGAACCATGTTTGATTGTGTTTTAACCACGTTTTCAACAAATGTTAGTCTTATCATGCCAGCCAGTTAATTTACCCATGTGATTCCTGGATTTTTCACAGCAGTAATCCAAACATAAGTCTTTCCAAGCAACTGGCTGCTTTTCAATTCATATTGTTAGCCCACTGTCGGAAGACGAATGACGCCTATTGCACTGACGTTTTTTAATCTTTGCTACCGACTGAGTTACCGGGGTTAGGCCTTAATAACGAAGTCACTTGTGTATAACAACGGGACGATCTCAACAGAGTATTATCTTGAGAAGGCAAATATATAAGCAATTCTATAATGGCGTTTTTCGAGCGTCACACTGTTCACAAATTGACACCAGATGGCCATACGAATATGGAATTTTGAATATCGTGCGAAGATGGCCCCGAACTTGATTAACCGGGTATTGAGTGCCGAATCAAGTACGATGCCTACAGAAGGTCACACGATGGCAACGGAGTCAAACACGAAAGCAACATGAAGTTGTGAATTTTTATTAGGAAGGTCACACGAAGGCCACACGAAGGCTACACGCTGGCTACACGACGTGATATTGGGAATACGATGCTTAAGAACTAGGTCACGAATGCTTCACGTGACCTGCCGACGTTTATTTAATAACTAGGAAAAAGAACAAGTATTTTCAATAATTATTTCTAACACAAAATTCATATCTCCATTCACATTTTGTAACATACAATGTGTAAAGATAATGTGTTCGTCATCACAATGTTAGTTTCTTTGTCTACATTTTACTGCAACTGCTTTGTGGGAATAGTTACAGGATCATCGTGTCCTGCCATGGTACTGAACCCGCCTTTGAAGTGAAGTAGTGACCCAGGTATCTTCATGGGTTCCAGTGTTCCGTGCCGTCTCATGGTAAACATCCAGAAGTACTTTGTCATTTCTCCATGATCCTGGGATGACATTCTGGTTCTGATCCTCCAAGTCCAGCATGTTATTGATGGTGGCTGGATATCTCAGTCTGATGAGATTGTGAAGATTCACACAAGTTGTGATTATTTTTCTGCATGTCTCTGGTCTCTGGCTCATGGTCTTCAGCAAAACTCGGAATGTGTGTGCTAGAATACCAAAGGCATTCTCAACTACACGCCTGGCTCTTGAGAGTCTGTAATTAAATATTCTCTCATGATGCTCCATGTTTCTGATGGAAAACGGGTTCATCAAACGCGTGTTGATCCCAAATGCATTGTCCCCTACTATGTAGTATGGCACAGGAACGTCATCAACAGGTAAATACTTCTCTTCAGGGATATTGAATGTGTTGTTCGGACTCTCAATGCCTTCCTTGAGTTCTGACCCATTATACATACTGGCATCGTTGCTGGAACCATCAGAGCCGACATCAATCCAGAGAAACTTGTAGTCTACGTCGACTAGGCCCATGAGAACAATGGAGAAGAAGCCCTTGTAGTTTCTGTACACAGAGCCAGTATTCCAAGAACAGGTGACCGGCACATGCTTGCCATCCAGAGCACCACAACAGTGTGGAAATTGCCATGTCTTCTCAAACTGCCCAGCAATGGTGGTCCACTCTTCAAGTGTAGTAGGACACTGGATCACCTCAGCAACAAACTCGGCTTTGATGGCATTGCAGACTTTATTAATGATGAGGGAGATGGTGTTTGGAACAACTCTGAAGTTGTAGGACAGGCTTGGATAATTGCACCGCAGGCCAGGTGTCGTACAGCGATGGAAAGCTTGAGACCAGGAGGGAGAGATTTCTTCTATATGCTGCCGTCTACTCTTCGCATGACCTCTTCATAGAGGCCTCTGGGAAGTCTTGTGTAGTTGTAGAAGGCCTTCTCATCTTCTGTCTTCAGCTCATTTAGAAGAGTGCTATAGTGGCCATAGCGTTCTCTTCTTTTGTCGAAAGCCATTTACTGACCCACATAGACTTCGGTTTCCTCCTTCGCCCCGGTTTGTTCCTGCCCTGGGAAGTAAAAAGCAAAACAAGATAAGTACATTGACGAATGCTTGAAAGGCAAATAGCAAGAAATGACAAAGCGAAATAAGATCATTTGTACCTGTAAGACTAGGTGCTGGGCCTGTAATAGTTGCTCATCGTGTTATGTGCTGCCTTTTTTTCCTGGTTGTCTCATCATCAAAGTATGCCATTCTGCATAAACTGAATTGAATTTAATTGTGATTGAAGCTTTAGGAGTTAGATAAGCCTCTGCTCTGTAGAGTTGCTCAGGACTGACTGAGGAAGCTGCTATGAGGATGGCCTTTGATAAGTGCACGTCACCATGAAACGTGGGAAACGCTTGAACTACTCAAATTCGGCTGTCTTCGCCGACACCGCGGTCTCATCTCGATGTCATCGTACTATAATACGATGTCTACGCATTGCGAGGGCTTCACGCAGTCGTGTTGCCTTCCTATGACAATCGGGCAGCTTCTGGTTTCCTTCGTATTGTCTTCGTGAGGCGAAAAATACCCGATGGCACCAATGATCACACGAATTAAAGACGAATATGACACGATTTGAAAAGATGCCCTCACGATGGCCTAACGAAGGGCAAAATGTCCAGCTCGTGTCAATTTCGGGACAGTGTGACAGGCGCATATTATAATTAGAGTTTAAATATTCAAATGCACAAAAATGTAGGAAATGGATACATTGCTCGTAAGGATCAATTATGCCTTAAATCATAATGCGTTAATATTAACTATATAATAACGAGTGATGTTCGAAACGCATCGGGGATTTTGGATTTTACCCTAAAAAACTGAAGCGTGCAATGTTTCATTTTATTCCCTCAAAGTACCCCTGAATTTTGTAAAGAGAAAGACGTCACTTTTAGCTTATATTAATCACGCCTAACGTCTGCTTCTTAGATACATTACTTGTACTCGCGCCGTTTGCGTGGACAAACCCCATAGGCAGAAGCCGCTTATAATGGGATTGGAACACGGGACCTTTGGTACAAGAGACCGACGGTCTACATGGGCCACTGCACCTCATTGCATTGGAAACAATGAGGATGTGGTTGCACAGTAACTTTGTCTAACTCCGAAAATGTTCTTAATATGCTAGAAGTGTGCCCCTGAACTTTGTCATTCAACCGCCGAATACGTTTGAAATTTATGACCGCCTAGGTGGTGTAGTGGGTAGAGAGTCCGCCTCGGGTGCGTGAGGTCGCAGGTTCGATCCCCTGGCGGGTCATTACAAATACATTAATAATGATGGTAATGGCTTCCCTCCTTGACGCTCAGGGTTGCGGGGTAAGTATTTAGACTGACTGGCTGAAAATGTACAGAGCACTTTTAATTAAGTATGAAATCATGCAGTGGTGCATTCGACTTTAAAGACTGTATACATTTCGATCTGACACCAATGGCTGGCTAAATGTTGGGCTCGAGGGCATTGCTCTCGTATGTATCATATCACTTATTGCAGATGAAAGCAAAGCGAATTTATTACTTGCCACAACAACTAAGGCTGTGTACATGTCAGACTCGTGGGTTTGAAGTCGCGTGCAAAGGCAGAGATAAATTGCGAATGGCGACGAATTGGATACAACTCAGTAAAGATGTCAGGGAAACCTTGGAATGAATAATTGATAGACGGAAAGGGAATGCCATCGTGTGTAATAATACACTTTTAAATAAAAGATAAAAGCAAGAATAATTTCTGACATCGAACAATTAAGGCTATGTAAATGTCAGACTCGTAGGCTTTGTCAGCTCGTGCGTGCAAAGGCACACTTAAACTGTGGATTGCGACGAAATGGATATAACTCCTAACAAACATGTCAGAGAATCATAGGACTGGATATGTATTGGTCTGAAAGGCATTGCCATTATGTGTAACATTACAATTAATCATGATAAAAGCAAGTTGAGTTTCTTATTTGAAACAAACAATGTCGTGTAAAGTTAAGATTCGTACGATTTGCCATCAAGTGTACACTAACACTTAGTCAAGATAAAAACAAGACGAATGTCTTACTTCTAACAACCAATGTGATGTAGATGTCAGACTTGTAGGCTTTGCCATCGCGTGAAACATAACACTTTATCAAGATAAAATCAAGAATATTGTCTTAGTTGGAACAACTATAGCCGTGTAAAGGAAAGATTAGTAGGCTTTGCCATCGCGTGAAACATAACTATTTATCAAGATAAAAGCAAGAATAATTTCTTACTTGGAACAACTATAGCCGTGTAAAGGAAAGATTAGTAGGCTTTGACATCGCATGTAACATAACACTTAATCAAGATAAAAGCAAGAATAATTGCTTAATTGGAACAACTATAGCCGTGTAAAGGAAAGATTAGTAGGCTTTGTCATCGCATGTAACATAACACTTAATTTAAGATAAAAGATAGAATAATTGCTTACTTGGAACAACTATAGCCGTGTAAAGGAAAGATTAGTAGGCTTTGCCATCGCGTGAAACATAACACTTTATCAAGATAAAAGCAAGACGAATTTCTTACTTGGAACAACCAATGCCGTGTAGATGTCAGACTCGTAAGCTTTGCCATCCTGTGTAAAATTACACTTAAACTGAGTATTGTTGAATGCCCTTTCGCTATTTTCTTCCATGTTTATGCCCTCGTAATACGTCATACCACTTGACGAAGATTTATTCGTTGATACGCTAGGTTCATACTGTTTGAAATTAGAATGGTACTGATAAACACCCCTTTGAAATATAAAGATTGCAGAACTACATGTACAACATCATCTTCATCATCATCATCATCATTTTCATCATCATCACCATCAACATCGTAATCATTTGTCATCATAATCATAATCATCATCATCACAAAATCATCATCACATCATCATCATCATCATCATCATCATCATCATCATCACACCATCATTATCTTTATCATCGGCAGCATCCTCCTCCTCCTCATCCTCATCCTCATCATCGTCATCATCACCTTTATCATCAAAATCGTTATCGTCTTACACATAGTTTTAATTCTTCTGGAACTATAACTGGCATATGTTCAGGGCGATGGTCTTTCAATGGCCATATACAAATTGACACTGTTGTCCTCACTAATATCCCGATTGATTGTTTTAAAGGGGTTTAACTCCGTTTTTGACATTGTTTCTGTTATATGACAGCGGTCAGTTATTATAACCTATGTGTATTTTGCCTTTCTCACACCAGTTCTCCACAAAAACTCTTTCTACGCAACTGGCTGATTTTCCACTTAAACTATTCGCCAATTGATGAAAGACGACGCTTGTCGTATTGACTTTTGCCAATATCGTTAAAAATAATGCTGAGCCGAGCTGGGGTTCGAACTAACGACATCTGGATTGACAGCCCACGTCGCTACCGACTGAGCTACCGGGGATCGACATCCTACTCTCTCGAAGTGGATGCCTTTTTAACGACTAATAAACGAGAATAGTATAATAAAGTGATACCTTGAATCCATCAATTGTATTCTTCCACATTGTTGGCTTTTCTCCGCATCCAACTAAAGCGGCACATCTCACTTGTCCACCTTCCCTACCTTCCACAAGCCCGCCTCTTCGTTCATGGTCAACTCCAATTACCGGCTTCATTGCGTAACCTTGGAATTATAATATAAATATTAATTTATTAGTTTTTAACTTAATATGTATAAATCTATTGTTTATATTTGAATTAAAGAATAGAAATGGCTAGCTTTGCTTTTAAATATCAACAATTGTAACGTTTGACTAAAACATATTTTCTTAATTGTTGGATATATATCCTTTTATCTGACAGCTTGATAAAAAAGACACAAATGCAATTGTTTTCCATAGAATTAACATGTTTTCATTGGTTCGTCTTGAACTAAATGAATAAGAATCTAATTGGAAAACGTTAAAATAAATGTTTTCGTTGTAATTAAGGTATAGAACATCCTTTGTTAGCATTAAAATAGAAAAAAAAATAATTGGCTCATCACGAAATTTTTAAATTTAAACCTCATTGAGCAGCTTTGAAAAAAAAGACAGGTCTGTTAAGTCACTTGAAAAAAGATCGTTAAACAATTTGGAATTGATAACAATTATGTTTCAAATATTACACTTGTTGAGAATTCTGCGTATACTTCTAAACCTTCACCATAGACTTCCAGATAGAATATTGTGAATGGCAAGTAAAACTGTTTATCCGTGTCTAATTTTGTTTGAAATGTTTTAATTTACGTGAAGCTCAAAATTAAATAATGAGTATCCTGTTTGTCTTGTAAAGTGTATTGAAGAACCTTAGTAGTATTATAAAGGAAACATGAAATATAAATTACTTTTAACTGTAAAAACAGTTTCAAAAGTTGTATTCCCGAACGTAATTTCATAAGTGCCCGAGTGATTGCATTTAATCAATATGAATTCAAGTTTAAACGTTGTTGTGCCGGACACAGTTTCAGCTATCAGAGAAATGTTGTCGTCTAATTCTATGGGTAAACGACCTCCGCTCGCCTGAAAATTTAAAGAAAGGTATTGCACGAATATATGAATCTGACATCTGTGCAAGGATGTATATTGATATACTAAGCTATGAATGTACAAACACCAGAATATACAACCGACATGTTTTCTTCACATTCTACCCATTCTTACCATTTACGCTCGGTTAAAATAATAACATGTCTTGTCCGAAACCGTTTACAGAACTATTATAACAAAAATTCAACACTTTTCTGATGTACATATATGGAATGCCATACCTTTAAACAATAGGTCCCTTTCAAATCTTACAAAATTTAAATGTGCAATTGTGCACAACACTGTTTCAAAACGTCATCTTCTGTGAATCATGAATCTTTTTTTCTTTCTTTATTATATTACTCTCAAGTACAAATAAAATGCAATTCCGTGTCATTCTGTTGTATGAAATGCATTAAGATAAGTTCTTTGAAATATGCATTACCTTTAAAAAGTTAGTCACAGTACATGCGGGTAACACACTTTACTTTCGTGTATTACATACAAAGTTGATACGGTTTGTACTCGTGTTTACTTTTGACGCTTCTGTATCACAGATGACGTTTCCATTTTTGATGTTGTTGTAGGGAGTGGGTTGGTTGTTGTTGTATTTAAGGGGGAGGGTTGGCTTTATTGGCTTTTAGAGGATGGTTTGTTAGTTGTTTCGTCATTATATGTTTTTCTGATTCATGTAGCTATTAAATATGACCTCAAAATTAATATATTTATTATTATTATAATTACTATATTAAGTTCAAAGGGAAGCAATTCCGGTCACCTTGCCGTCAGAAAATTTAGACCAGGGAATTTCAGATGAATATATTAGATTTAAGTTGTCTCCCATTGTACACTAATAGTTTTGTAGAAAGTTGCTAGTGTTTTTGTTAAAATTGAATACCCGCTGACTGATTTAATTCCAATATATTGTTTGTGTTTATCTATTTTGACACATTAAGTGCCATTTTTCTGAAGTTGAAAGTAAAATTCACTGCAATATGAAGGCGACATATGATTTAAACTCATAGCTCAAACATGGACGGTCAACCTGTAAGTTTTTGGTGCCTTTTTGGTAGCTGTAAAAATGAACTGTAATGTGTTATATATTTCAAGTTGTTTGTTATGTCGGGAAGGATCAATATCCTTTGATGCTTAAAAAGTATCTTATCGAAAATGAATTGCCTCTATCTGACCTTAATAATGACGACATACATGTGAGCGATGCTCAAGAAAATACACACCGAAGCGTAATTATTACACGTGCTAAAACCTTCTTTCGTAAGTATGCTAAAGGATCCAAATGGCTATTGCAGAACAGAAGTGTCTTGAATCTGTGTATGGCTTAGTGGCGAACGTGCAGATTCAGACTAGACAATGCGGATGCACAAGCTGATTTGGATTAACACTGGTTATAAATGCCCTAATATTGGTCGCTAACATAATTAAATTATTAAAACATGAAACATTAACTTGATTATAAAAATATAAACCGTATCTAGTGGTTTAGGGTCTTAATGTTTCTGCGTCAATTGAAGACCGATACGATCCTATAAATCTACGTTATCAATCCTCACAGTTTCACAAATGTCGTCACTGTCAATGTATATGTTATATATACTTCAGTGCTTTTTCTGACAAGAAGACGTTTTGGATGTGCAGCCCCACTAGTGTCATGCCAATAAAAGTATAAAAACTGTTTTGAGCGGACTAGACTTGGCTCATGTGTTTCTACAAATAAATCAAAGCATGCAACATGAAGGTACTTGCAAACACGTAGTATACAATAAACCGGAAGCGTCCGACCGTGCCTGATCTTTTAACTAATTAGAATTCTAGTAGTACATTGTAGATCATCCTCGATACCCATGCTATTCATAACATATATGATACCTTGGGCAAATTGGCTGTACACATCTCGTACGCATGAATAATTTATCAGGTGAAATGCAGCCTTTTGATTAGCCGCATGACACAAACCTTTTGCGATATTAAAAGTACAGTGTTGTTACAGAGGAAATCGTGGCGCATGCTTTACGAAATTTCGCTAGAAAATTTGCCCAGGGTATCATATATTTTATGAATAGCCTGGGTACCGAGGATGATTGCAGATATGTTTTGTTGGTATTTATAGTGTATTACGACGCTTTCAATAATATTTCAGTTAAAGCACGGTGTTTGCTGGGTTAGTTACAAGTACGTCTAGCCCATTTATCCTGACATACAAGCGATTAAGTCGTAATGCTAACCCCACAACCTGGGCGCCAAGGAGGGAAAGTATTTTCTACCGTTTGGTATGACCCTATCTGGAATCGAATACACAACCTCCCGCACCCGAGGCGGACGCTCTACCACTACAGTACTGATGCTGTCATTATAATGTACAGATCGTATCAAAAGTTCGTGGTAGATATATTATTGCACGAAAACATATTTAAAAAAAAAAAGTTCATGGCCACTGCCCAAATCACATTAAATGCAACATTAATACAACACATAACTAGGTTGTGTCTTGAGAATGTATCCAGATAGTTATGTTCGTGTATCTATCTATTTGGGAGAGCATGTACATTGCAAGTTGATTTGCATAGTGTTTCATTACGAATAGAGATCAAACTAGTTAAATAATTATTTTATATGTGTTCTATCGTGGTACCATTAAGATGACTATTGAGTTCGAATATTATGATAGTTATACATGCACAAATACATACCACTATATAGTCTATCGAAACGTTCATTGCCAAATCAACAGCAGCACTAACTGACGTCATTCCTCGAAACACTACAGTGACATTGACCATGTTTACATTTTTGCATGTGATAGATCTGTGTTCTTCTCCTAAATTTTCCTCTCTTGTGCACGGACATTGTTGTGTTTCAGCTGTAACGAAGAAAATATTGATTAATTGATTGGTTTAAGCCGTTTTCAACAATTGTTCTGTCATATCATGGCGGCCAGTTTACATATTCATGTGTTTACTATCTTTTTCCCACCATACTCGACGCACCTGTCTTTATAAGTAGCGGCTGTTTTTCCACATAGACTCATAGTTCATTGCTGGAATGATTCTTGTCAAAACGACTTTTGTCAGACGTTGGAAAAAATGTTGGCCGAGCTTGAGTTCGAACTGACAACTTCTGGAAACAGCCTTTGGTAGCGACTGAGCTACCGAGGTACACATATGCAATGTGTAAGTCAGTTCTTACTTTTATTGTTTTAAAGCGGACTCTCGATCATTATTTATTAGTATTTATCTAGAATTATATGTCGCAGATATTGTTGACGCTTGTACGGTCGAAATCCTTGTGAAAAGTGCACCAACTAAAAAGTCCGTTGAAATGGTTCACAATGGAGCCCAACTAAATAACACAGTTTTGACGTTTGTATTGTCGACATCCGGTGAAAATTGCACCATCTCAATAGTCGGTTGAACTGGTTCTCAATGGAGCCCAACTAAATAACACAGTTTTGACGTTTGTATTGTCGACATCCGGTGAAAATTGCCCCATCTCAATAGTCGGTTGAACTGGTTCTCAATGGAGCCCAACTAAATAACATTTTGTTGACGTGTGTACGGTTGACATCCGTTCAAAATTGCCCCCATCTTAATAGTCGGTTGAACTGGTTCTCAATGGAGCACAACTAAATAACACTTTTTTGACGCTCGTACGGTCGACATCCGGTGACAATTGCTCCATCTCAGTAGTCAGCTAAACTTGTACTCAATGGGTCCCGCCTAATTAAGGCATTTCTTTACGGTTATACTATCGACATTCGGTTATATTAGCGCCATCACAAAAGTCGGCTAAATTTAATGAATACTTACGGTTGACATCGACGTTTACACGGTATGTTTCGTTAACAGTACCATTTGAAACGGTTACAAAGTACGTTCCGATATTGCTGCAGTTAACTTGTTGTATTTCAACGTTCACATATATTTCAGTCGAATTCCGTTTAAGGGTAAACACTATTCCATTCAATGTTCCGTTCTGAAAGTAAAGAAGTAAGTACATATGACTTGGACGGATATGTGATGTCTATTAAATGCATTAAGTGGGTTATAAATAAGACATTGTTTGTTTGTCTGCTGTTTTACGCCGCTCTTAACAAGCTTTTAGTTATATCATGGCTTTCCGTGGCTAAGTTATAATCACTACTGGTCAATTTTTCTTCTCAAGTAAACAGTGGAATGATGTCTTGATTTAAGTCGATTTATTGGGCTTTTACGCTGTTTTGAACATTACAACAGTTAAATCACGACGATAATTCACTTATTCATGATCCTTACAATACTAGGATAGGACATGTGCCTAGTCAAAGTGCACTCCCCAATAACCACCGTGACTGGGGATTGAACCCGGTTCAAAATCACCAACTCTATCCACTCGGCCACGGCGAATTCCTTTGTTTACAATCGAGAATAAATTGCCGATAAAAGATTATATATTCCAATGCCTAGTTTAAATTACTTTAGTTCATGTTTGCCGGTCCTAAATCACCGACGCTATTCTCTCGGTCACGGCGAACTCCTTTGTTTACAATCGAGAATAAATTGCCGATCAAAGATTATATATTCCAATGCCCAGATTAAATTACGTCAGTTCATTTTTGCCGGTCCTAAATCACCGACGCTAACCAATCTGCCACGACAGATTCCTGAATAAAAGACCCATTGAGTTTCCCTAGTATATAATCTTCTGCTACCGTCTTGATAAAACATGCCAACGAAATATACAGTTGTTGCTATGCTAGATAACGAATTGATTGGACAAAAACTCACATTTCCAGAGTCACTAAGAACAAATGTTGCAATATCTGCGTTTTCTGATCTTAACATCAATGTTTTTGGATTTTGAAGAGCTAGCTTACACACTGAGCTTCCTGCAACGCTATAGTCTTGCTGTATTTGAGCGTCGCATTTGTGATGCGTATCTGGATAAAATAAGAAAATACTATAAAAAAATAATATAGATAGATAGATTTTATTTAACTTATACAAATACATATATATCATCATTTACATACAATTACATAAACCAAATTAATACGTGAACATCAAATAATAATCCGAAATAGTTTCCTGATAGCTCCAAAATAGCTTCTACTAAATAAAGAAAAGTTACCATTTAACTTAAAGCAGTTAGGGAGAGTGTGAATATTATAATTGTTGAACAATATATCTTATTCCATATTCATACTATCATTCACCTACATATATTACTTCAAATGTCATCTTATTTAGAGATAAAGTTATGTGTACGATATAACCCATTACTCCAAACGGATATTAGACGAATCATATAATGTTTATCTAGGTCGAGTGATGTCGAATTAAGTCTGGTACATGTACCCGGTGTAAATTCGAAATTTGGTGATTTGATCTTGAACATTTGATGGCTTTCAAAAAAAATAGAAACAACAACAAATATGTTTTCTCGTGCCCGTGTAAACATGAGCATTTCAACACTTGATATGTTGTTGATTGATTGATTAATTGATGCGGGATGAACGCCGTTTTCAACAATATGTCAGTCACATCACGGAGACCAGTCCACATACCAGTATTTCACGCAAAGGTTTATTCAAGCAACAGGCTGGTTTAACACATATACTGATAGCCCGTTGGTGGAAAAAACATGACGCTCGTTTTGTCGCATTGACTTTTGTCAAACGTCAGAACTAATGTTGGCCGAGTTACGGGTGGAACCGCCGGATTGACAGTCAGAGTAATTTGTGATATCGCATGAATCCAAAGGACTTGTCTAAAATCAGATATATGTCACCAGGGACACTGTATTATATGCAATATAGTGTCCCTGATGTCACTTACAAGTAGTTTTTCAACATTTAATAAGGTCATGTAAAGAAGCAGTTGACGAAGCCAGCTTGTTTATTTCTAAAAGATCACCCTTTTAAAATACCAGCAACAATATTATTGTGCTGTTTTGACAATGAAGGAAACAATGTCATTGCTGTCTTTTTCTTCGATATGCAATACATGTGAATCAAAGTATTGTGTGATTATGAAGATTTCGTTAGAAATATGGAAAACCTCTATAAATGAAAGTTTAATCATTCACTGGAACTGAACATGTTGGGGCAAAAGGTAATGAATAAACAATTTCCACACTGTTTTTTAAAATTCGCCTGTTGCAGAGGCGCTAGAAGTCGTGTGTATGGGAAAGTGATAACTAAGTCATATTCAATCAAGCATGTTGATTCTTTAAAAGAAAGTGGTACAAGCAAGACTGTGAAGTCTTTGAGGGTCCTTTAGATATCAAAACAATATAAAGAAAGAAGGCAGGAAACAAAAGAATAACATACGTGATGAAGAATTGTATTCTTTCTCATTTTCACAAAGAAGATCTGAAAATGGAAAATCAAAGGTAGAAGAAAATGAAAAAGTGCTAACCCTCTTTCACAAAGTTGACTTCGACTTTGAATATTACAACTAGTGACGATAGGAATAGCATTATAAACTATACTGTTATCACTACTACTACTACTTCTACTACTTCTAATACCACTACTATATCTATTATATCTACTACTTCTACTATATCTACTACGATTACTACTACTACTACTACTACTACTACTACTACTACTACTACTACTACTACTACTACTACTACTACTACTACTACTACTACTAATAATACTACTACTACTAATACTACTACTATTACTACTACTCCCACTACTACTACAACTACTACTACAAATACTACTACTACTACGAATATTACTACTACTACTATTACAACAACTGCTACTACTACCTCTACGTCTTATTCTTCTTCTGCTACTACTACTACTATAACTACTACTACTACTACTTCTACTACTACTACAACTACTACTACTACTACTACTAATACTTCTACTACGATTACTATAACTACTTCTACTACCTATTGTTCTACTTCTACTATTACTACTACTACAACTACGTCTACTAATTATTGTTCTTCTACTACAAGTACTACTATTACTAGTATTACTACTACAACTACTACTACTACTTCTCTTTCTACTACTTCTACTACAACTACTACTACTACAAAAATTACTACTACTACTACTACTTCTCTTTCTACTACTTCTACTACAACTACTACTACTACTACTACTACTACTACTACTACTACTACTACTACTACTACTACTACTACTACTACTACTTCTACTACTTCTACATCTACTACTACTACTACTACTACAACTACTTATACTGCTTATCCTTCTACTACTACTTCTTATACTACTTCTTCTACTACTTCTACTTCTACTACTCCATCCATTAATACTACTTGTATATACATAATCATTATATTACATGGGAGCTTTAACACTAAAATTGAATAAATAAATAAACAGATAAGCAAAATCACCTTTAAAGCAAGTTATCTTTATCGACACAGCAGCAGCACATAACAGTAGAACGATCACTATTCCGAAAACAAAACAAAATCGTGTGCATGGCCGTCTATAAAACCTCTCCGTCTCGGGTTTGTCGGGAGGAGGGCGTGGTGGTACTGGTGGTCCATTATTCCTATTACGCTTCTGCGGAAGTATATCAGAAGAGAACAGAACATGACATAAACTACATGAGCCCGTCATGTGTGAACAAAGTAGATCCGGATCAGCCTGTGCATCTTCACTATCTGTTCTAGATCTACACTGCTCACATATTACTAACACATACGTGCTGGAAGCTTCTGTCAACTCGTGGAGCTTAAACTCACATAATAATATACTTGTATCTGACCGTAGCAGATTAATCCAAGGAACTGAGTCCGGGAGTCCGGGTTTATTGCCCTTACCCTAAGGGAGTCACTGTTCTTTATCGTAATTAGTGTATCACACCAAAACATGCAATACTATTTGTTCCTGTAAAGGGCCAAGGGTGTATTTAGATTGCTTTCAGGCACCGGGCATTCGGGTGTTTGACAATAAAACGCTGTCATGTGATTGAAGGATCCGGTTAGTACACGCATGCGTGCTCTGTGTGTTTAGAATATCTGATTGCATCCCTTGTACTTGAACTATAGATGAGTGGGAGAAAATTAAAACCACTTCATTCCTAGTTTCCGCACTGGTATTAGAAACCCGGACCACTTGCTTTATAATTGCTTTATAATTCAGAGTGCCAACCACTGGACAGCAGATAATGAATTAGATCCTAGTCGAATAAACAAAGAAACTCAATGAAACAGTCAACTATTTATTGCTTTGTTTGATACTTTCATGGACAAAATGATCCACATCAAAATGGATTAAGTGAATTAATACTTTCATAGAAAATTACACCAAATGCTAAATTTATTTCAAGAGCAATTTGCAGTTTTCATACATTCTTAGAAAAATATAATTTAGAGAAACATGATGGTATCACACTTATTAATTTTCTTCATTGTGTTACTACCTCATACAACAGTAAACCAGACCAACACGAATTTATCGGTGCTATACCTAAACAATTTCATCTTTATTAGATACTTTGAACGAAACAAAACACTGTAACATTTATTTAGTGGTCTTATTCCTGGACACTGTTTATGATGCGTAAATAGTTAACTATGTAACAATATGTAGAATTTGGGCACTTTTACTGATACTAGCTTTTGTAATGACGGGGTAGAGCGTTCGGATCAAAAGATCCTAGGTTCGACCCCTGGTAAGTTCGAATTTTTTAGGATAGTTCCAATGGCGCCAAAAAAGGGACTACACAGTAAAAGAACCGAGAACGTTTCACAACAGTCTCAGACTAAGAAAATACGGAGGGGGTATATGTATCTAAAGTCTATTTAACTGCCTTCCTAAGGAGCCAGCTATTGTAGCGACGAGGTAGAGTGCTCGCCTTCGGATCAAAAGGACCAATGCTCGAGCCCTAGTCCGGCCGGATATTTTATGACTGTTACATATGTATACCCATACCAGAATCTTAAGGCACAACAACATAACCTAATTAATTTATAAACAAACAGTTTGCTATAATGGTAAAGTACATCTATAGTGTTGGTATAAAAACGACTGGCAATACAAACTGTTTAAACTAAAATATAAACTAAAATATAAACCGGAGTTAAATTGATTTGGTGGTTCCATACCTCGATGTCCTTGATATCTTCGCCATCATATATATGTATCCTGTGATATATATTATCATGTTCCAGTTCATCATCCTGTTGCTTAAAAAACAATGAGGATAATTTTACAACTACCATTTGTATTACAAATGCTACTTTTTACGATGGTAATACTAATATTTAGTCAGAAAAAGCAAAAATGTGTGGAATTCCTGAATACAGTAATCATGATCGGGTTTTTTCAGACAGTTGAATGAATAAATCAAAGAGCTTCTACGCAGAAGAGCTTTTGTTTCATCATGAACGTCTATATCAGGTTCCGATCCCAGGACTTTCAACATGAATGTATGCTCGGAGTCTTATTCGTTTGTGAGCTCACTGTGAATGTTATATCGTATGTCTTGTAAGAACAATGCTTTCTGAGGCAACGATCCTGGACATTCGCAAAGACTATGTTTGATACCATCGGTCGTTCTGGTTTGTATCAAATAGGATAGCTGTCCATGCTTTCGTTAACCTTCTGACAACTTTTGAGCTTAGATCAGTAGACATATCATAAATACATGACGTTTATTGACGTATGTAGCTATTGAAATATTGCAAAGTCCGGATCGACACTCATCCTCGATTCCCAATTGTGTGTTTCACATGTGTTAACGGTCAATTTCTCTCTATATTTAGACGGCAAAATAGCTGAATTGTTAGTGTATGTACGTAATACATGCAGAATACCGTATTTATTTAATATGTTGATAATATCTGAGATGTTTTTAATTTTTCAGTGAAAAAGTCATTAGCAAGTGACGGAACTACTTTTTTTCTAAATGCGAGTATGTACCTTGTAGTTTAGACTCACACGAGGACACAAAAGCCCCAAAACAATTACAGAGAGCGACTGAAACTGTAATAATACAGTCTTCATACATTTACAATACATACTATGCATATTACATCAATGATTTAATTAATTAACTCTGAAGTTGCAAGATAATTTGAAAATGTTGTAGATAAAGGACACATTTCATTGTTTAATTCTCAAAGCGATTTAAAAAAGTTTCAAAAGAAATGCCTCAATAACAGTTCACAATAAATGGTAATTTTAAAGTATGTGAAAAGGCAACACATAAGCTTTTATTTCAATGTTTATATGAATTTTCCACGTAGCGCAGTAACTTATTCAATCATCTATAAGTATATGCATACTTTAAAATCTTTTTGGATGAATGAATCGTGAATTGGATTACAACGATCATAATTAGCAATTCTTCCACACTTTTAAAAACATATGAATTAAGATGCGGATAAGTTATGGCTCTGTCTCAGCCCAATAAGAGATTCGGAAGGAATAGTTTTCTTAAGCGACCAAGGCACTTGATTTAACATCTTTATATATGACCGGCACGAACAAATATACAAGTTTTGTGAACAGTATAGATCCAGATCCGCATGTGCATCCCCACAGACTGACCAAGATCAACACTGTTTACACAATATTTTACTTTCACATGCTTGTTAGAAGAGTATGTGAACTTGTGTATATTCTCTAGACGGATCAGTGGGAAAAGATTATCAAAACCTACTCTTTATAGAAACGTTCAGAAATGCCACGTTTACTTCAACTCATATTGTTTTGATGACCTTTAGATTTTTATCAACAAAGTTGTAATTCAAGTTGCAAAAAGCAGATTTTCCAATATGTTGACAATATGTACTGTCGCAGTGGAAGCCATGCAATATTTATTTTATTATACCGAATAAAATTACAAGTTTATTCAATTTATTCTGTACCAAAGACAATATTAAGTTTAAGGTAAACAAGCATTATAACGTTGACGTTATTGTTTTAAATGACCCATGCACGTGTATGATGAGTTTATGAGAATTAAACTCCAAAGTACAGTTATTTGTCTGTTGAAATGAATATGTCACCTCTAACAGTCTTAATTTACATGTAAAATGGAAATGAACATTGCAGTTGTACATATGTGGTGTTATATTGTAGTACTCATGTTCACCTCCCCTATAAGGTTATTGGTGCTGATGGAATTATTTGCGTCATCTAGAGTTGATAAATTTGCTTTCGAAATCCAAACAAACTGTTTGTTTACATTAGAAGTCATTGTGTTGCAAATGCCGTTAGGAAAGTTGATTTATAACGGTGACGTTTTGTTTAAAATGACATCATGCACGTGCATGACCAACATTTTAGACGCGCGTGCCATGTAACAGTATACTGCTAACCTGTCAGAAACATAATGTTAGCATGAGACAGTAAGACATTGCCCATGATGAGTATATGAGAATTTAACATTACAAAGTCACGTGAGGTATAATAATGTAAAATGATGAACATTTCCTTAAGTCATATTTCCGATTTGTTTAACACATGGTGAAGTGGACGATGTGCTTTCTAAATTTGTTGGGGAAAACACCTGTGCGCCTTTAATACATAAAGTGTTGCTCAAAGGCCAAGATCAGGTCGATATCGTCGAGCTATACACTCAATGTCAATTTTCGAATGACTTGACACGTTCTTGAGCAAACAAGGAAGTGTTAACCCTCCTTTACCACGTTACAAAACTCTGCGGAAGACGACTTTTAACACATCTGGACAAAATATGAAAACTCTCTATCTATGAAAGTATACTTATTGAATAGGATTAAAACATTGTGGCAAAAGGAGCAATTTCTCCCTTTGTCACAATTGTTTCAAAAGTCATCTACAACAAAGGCGTCATAAATCGTCTGTATGTGGGAAAGGGTTAATATATAGTGCTGCATTTATAGTTGTATAACTGAATAAATCGTTTTGCATAATACCTTCGTCATATATCACACACTCATTGAAACTTTCGAGTATCGAATTACTAGAAATGATAGTTTTAAAGCAATGGTCATTAGAAAAGAACCATTAACATGTGTATTGCTTAAATAATGATACAGTCGAACCTGTGCTAAGGAACACATATGATTAACAAGTCCCTGTCTATAGCAACGATACTTTTGGTTTCTCAATATCACTTTTCTGCATGAATGAACCCTGCAAATAAAGACCATCTGTGAACAAAGACCAAATTGTTTTCTTCTCATGGGTGGACGTTATACACAGGTTACACTGTTTTAGCTGAAGTGTGCTGTTTATAGAACAGAACAGAAGGTTATTAATATGACTTAGCACATATGGTCCATCGGCAAAATATTTACAATATATATGTGCATACGAACAAAAATAGACATACAGTTTAACAAAATACTATGGTGAATGAATAATGATCTTCCCAAGAAGGCGGAAATAATGTTTGAACTGAAAGGAATATATATAAGTATGCAGATATTCGGATGTTTTCCTGACATGTTAAGCAATAAGCTTAACATGAAAAGGAACAATATCACTCAACGTCTAATCATTTACTTAATAAGTATTCTTTTTCTGTTGTGCTAGCTTTTGTAGAGTAAAATTTTAATGGCGTTTAAAACTTTTAGATTTGATGAATTTACCATAGAAATAAATGTGTACGTATTAGGATTTCTGTAATACATTTTTTCTTTATACAGTTTATCCAAACGTTTCCCCTATACCTTTTGAACATGTATACAACCCTCAAAGCATACCTTCTTTAAATAACTGGTCTACTCCTGTCTTTTGTTTTTGTATGCGTTTGTTAGCTGTTGTACATTAGTTAGTTGTTTGTCTTTTTTGTCTTTTCAATGTATGCACTGTTATGATTTCCCCATAATGCTATTGTTCGTTTTCTATGCCAATATAATACCTATTTGTATGCATCGCTCTAACTTCAAATAAGACTGATATGTACATGTATATTATAATGAACTGTTTTGTCTCGTACCTTAATAATTTGTCGTACAAAGGCCCACTTTGGAGAATTTGAGACAATGGTTAACCTTGGGCCACCATTCTTAATCAATATTGATTTTAAATTTGAAAAACGTTCTAAATCCCAAATTAACGAAATTTCTAATTCAACAATTCGAATGAGAATCACATTTAGTTTGATTGTTGACTAGCGGCTCAAATAAATCTGCAACTCGCACATTCTCATTATGATCTTCCATGCTCACGAACTGGCCGTGCAAACAGCCTTGGGTTGAGCAGAAGCGATAGTGCAATCGATAACGATGAGGGCTTTTTACTCAATGATTGTGAGTTCGAATCTCGAACTGACTATTTATTATTTCCAATGATTGATAACATTAATCATGACTAGCGTCTCCACTAATTGGCTGACAGTCTATATGGTAAGCCAGTTACATGCAAAGAAAAGGGACTTTAGTACTTATACGAGGAAGCCAGTGGCAGGCATGTCTTAGTCATGCGATTTCAAATAAACCAATCAAAATGAGCTTCGCTGAAGTAACTGATGAACGATAACGACTAAAGGTGTGTAATCTGTACGAAGGTCAGCTTTCTAATGGCCAGGTTCATTTAGTTAAGGGTTTACAAGCCTATATTCTTATAATTACGTCTTCCTGGTCCCATTTTTCGTGTGTACTTTGCATTATTATATGCAATTGGTATCAATATGCATTGGTACTTGATACAATAATCACTATAGAATTTTAGAACTTGGGGGGTCTCATTGAAAACCTTAAACGCACTTGTCAGTAGTTTGTTAAATTATGTCGAATATGTTCATAAAGTAAAGTTATAAACCTGCAAAAAACAAATCTCTTATAGAGATCGCGTCCACCAGATACGAACACTTCGTTTCAACAGCTAAATAGTTTAATTAATCTGCAAATTTAAATCAAATATATAGATTTAGATACAGATGTCCGTAAAATAGATTTCGGGTAGCACTCGGATTACCGAAGTCTATTTCCGTACAAAAACCGATTCCTGATGTTATTTCCGAGGACTATTTCAGAAAAACAACGACAACAAGAACAACAAAAAGCTGGGAAAACACAAAAATCAATTATGTATTCCATCTGTCTATTCCCGTTAATGACCGATTCGCGTTGTTATTCTCGTGGTCGATGTTCGTATATAGCCGAGAAGATTTATTATTCTCCAAATAATTTACGTAAACTGACGATCTCTAACAGCCCGATACGAGTTATTCCCGAGATCTGCTTGCTTACCTTTTTGTCGAATCTGCCTGGTCCGATATTATTGTCATAACCCTGTAATATAGAGGATATTCGTATGTTTCTGTAAAGGCGCAAGCCATACTTTCAACCAATGGACTAAAAGGTTTACATGGAAAGTTACAATATCCGTTCGTGCAATATCAATGCGTGCACTATCGACAGATACTGTAACCTTTATGTCATATGGAAAATATAAGGAGCAATATCAAAGTATTCCATGAAATTGTATTGATGGCGCCTACGTGACGCGAATATGAACTATGACGTTGGAGATGACGCAAATATCGCGTCATTTGATATCGTCTAGTAAATAAATAATCTATCACGGGTATTATTTCTCCTTAGAAAGTTATTCTCATCCCTGTTTATTAAAATGATATTGTAGTTTATGTAATATATCTCGAGCGTTTACTTAAACCAACTAACATGTCTTTAAATCGATCACACAACGGATATGGAGAGGAATCCAATATGGTAGAAAGGTAAGCGTCAGGGATATGGGACCTGGCTTCCCTGGCTCGAATCCCAATATCAATGGTCATGCTTGAGTGCCTTTGTGCAAGGCACATTCCTAGCCAAGTACTGGTACATGGCCAATATGTTTGTATATCACATTCTGATCATGTTGGAGTGCTCTAGCGAAAAGCACATTACATAGCCTAGCACTGGTTTGTCATCCGCTGATCATGAATTCGCGATATCAGCGGCCATGGTTGGGTGCTCTAACGGAATGCACATTACATAGCATTGTATTGGTTTGTCACCCACTGATCACAAATTCCCAATTTCAGCAGCCATGGTGGACTGCCCTAGCGGAAAGCACATTGAAAAGCCTAGCACTGAATCGTCATCCACTGATCATGAATCCTCGATATCTGCGGCCATGGATGAGTGCCCAACACTGACTTGTTACCCATTGATAATGAATTCTTAATTTTAGCAGTAAAGGTGGAGTGCCCTAGCGGAAAGCACATTTAATAGCCTAGTACTGTTTTGTCATCCGCTGATCATGAATTCTCGATATCAGCGGCCATGGTTGGGTGCTCTAACGGAATGCACAGTACATAGCATAGTACTGGTTTGTTACCCATTTACTATGAATTCCCAATTTCAGCGGCCACGGTGGAGTGCCCTAGCGGAAAGCACATTGAAAAGCCTAGCACTGGTGTGTCATCCACGTATCATGAATCCCCTATCTCAGCGGGCATTGTGGAGTGAACTTGCTAAAGGCACATTTCCAAGCCTAGTACCTGTTTGCCAACCTCCTTGAGAAACATTACATAAACTCTTTACTTCATGTAGATGCATTCTGACGCCTTTGTATCAGACGACCTTTGAAAGAATTGTGTCAAATGAAGATATTGCTAATGAAGATAATGCTAAGGAAGAGTAATTTCTCAAATTTGCAATAATGCTTTCAACTTCATTTAATAATTTTCATGTATTAATCTAAATGTTTTCCAAGACGTTTGCTGCTGATGTGTTGTATGTTGGAAAGGGATAAGAGCTTCTCCGTCGTGATACATCTGAAATACTGTTTTAAACGATGAAACCCCCTCAATAAAGCAAACACACACGAAAAACAAACAAATGTAACAGTATATTTTACTTACCGCTGATTTGCTGTCACTGGAATAACCCGACGAACTGGTTTGCTTAGACATGGTCTATCCGTCTCTACCTATAATGAACGAAACGTGTTCGATAACATTGATTGTCACTCTGCAAAAACCAATCGTAAAGCATCCGCGCAGTCTGATCTGAATCAGCACAGTTCGACGAGTAGTCATAAAAGGTTTCGATAAATTCTGGTAAACAGTTTTCATTTAGATCCTTTGCGTGGATGCGCAGACAAGACATTTTCCACACGTGTAAATATGACAGTAAGTTTGGTTTGCCCGGAACATCGCTCGATTAGTTCAAAGGTCAAAAGACACCAGATACATCAGCGGACAAAGCTAATCTACTGATCAGCAAATTAGTCCCTAAAAACATTGTTTGCGGAGAAAGGGGTGTACCTTCACCAGAATCCATTGAATACGCGATCATTAGATTGATTTCATTGTAAATATGTATAGGATGCACTGGAACTATTTGATTTGATAATATTAAGTATTTTGAGATTGTCTGATAATCAAAAAAAAGTATGTGGAAAAACCAGATTGTTTTTATAGCTGAGAGGTTTACTCCTTTATATGGTGTTCTTTCTGTACACAATGATGACAATTTGACAATTGCATGTTGAAACCAAGGAAGTCATTGTATTGGTGTTTTTATAGGTGACCTAAATCAGACAAGCCTTGAAAACTTTCCCACATGCATACGCTACATGACACGTCTGCAGTCGATGACAATTGAACACATTTTTTGTACCGGCAGGACTTTCTCATATTGATGAATCACAATGTTTCACAATCTCTTTTCAATAATTAAACATCCGTTTGTAGAACTATCGAATCGTTTTGTCTAGATTTGTTCAAAGTAGTGTGCTGTGGTTCGTTCATATAATGGGAAAGGGTTAAGTTAATTAATTCTCCATTTTTTTTACATTCATAAGGATTTATTTTATTGAGAAATAATAATGAGGTTCTAGTTTTTGATTATTTTCTATATCAGATGTATTTACATGTATTATGCTAATGTTATCCCTTCAAATTGTTCAAACCGAGATATTTCGACGTTTTGCTACAATGTTTTCAACTCATTTTTTATAGACATTGGACAATAGGACGAAACATTTATTGATATAAACTGTAACATTTTTTGTCACGTTTACAGTATATACACAAATTACAATTATCACACACACACACACACACACAAAAACAAAACACCATCAATCATATATGATCCGTCCCATGAGAAAATCAACATTGTGGACTCTGCGTAAAGTATCGATCCAGATCAGCCTAAGCATGCCGCGCAGGCTAGCCCAGACAGACACTTTTCGTCTCCTGTGTATTTTCTGTACTCCATACCTCTATCCCCCTGAGACGGAATGTGTTGGCCCGGATTAGCCTGCGCGAATTGCGCAGGCTGATCTGGGTCGATACATAACGCAGAGTCCATACTGTTGGTTTTCTCACGGGACGGCTCATATAATGATAATCTTATTATAGAGGTTGACCATATTTTAACCAGATGTTTACAAAGTCGTCTGCTGCAGATTTGTTGCATATGGGAGAGGGTTGGGACCCCTTATCGCTGGCCTCGGTTAATATGGCTTATATTAATCTTCAACAATAATTTGAGTCGTTCCACCAGAAAACCAACAGTATTGACTCTGGGTAATGTATCGACCCAGATCAGCCTAAGCATGTCTCGCAGGATAAGCTGGAAAGAAACTATTCACCTACTTTGGATTTCCTGTTTCAAGAATCTTTACTCTATACCTCTATCCCCCCCCCCCCCCCCCCCCCCCCCCTGGGAAGAATTGTGTCGACCCAAAATGTTGGTTTTCTATTTCATTTCTATTTAAAACTCATCCTTGTTCAATCCTACAAAGCTTCATATAAATAATTAAAATAGTAATACAAAGAAAATGCACATGGCAATCAATCTATCAATGTCGCATTGTAATGATTTGTTTGTTTGTTTGTTTGGAGTTTAACGCCGCTTTCAACAGCTTTGGTCATATCACGGCGGTCAGTGCACCTACCCATGTTTTCCTGTCGCATTGTAATGAAAACAAACTGTTATCCTTTCCCAAATGCAGACGCTTTTTGACGCATACATGTAAGCCCTTTGCAGCACACGACTTCTGAAAACAAAGTGGGAATTTATAATGAGCAGATTCTCCTCTTTTCACAATGTTTTTAACTCTTTCCTTAAGAAAAAAGTTCACTATTAGAGATGTTGATTTTGATACTTTTTGCATAGACATGTATGTTGGAATGGGTTTAACCGTTTTAAGGACACGCACAAGAGTGTTTAAATCCTCTTTACATGTATGTTGAACAGGGTTAAAAGAACACGCACAAGAGTGTTAAATCCGCTTTACATGTATGTTGGAAAGGGTTAAAAGAACACGCACAAGAGTGTGACATCCTCTTTACATGTATGTTGGAAAGGGTTTAAAGAACACGCACAAGAGTGTTTAAAGTTCACTTTTAGAGATGTTGATTCCTTTCGCATAGAATTATTCAAAGACGTACATGTACATGTATGTTGAATAGGGTTTAAAGAACACGCACAAGAGTGTTAAATCCTCTTTACATGTATATTGCATAGGGTTTAAAGAACACGCACAAGAGTGTTAAATTCTCTTTACATGTATGTTGGAACGGGTTTAAAGAACACGCACAAGAGCGTTTAATCCTCTTTACCTGTATGTTGGA
The DNA here is from genome assembly GCA_031761405.1 of Serripes groenlandicus. Lineage (NCBI taxonomy): Eukaryota > Metazoa > Mollusca > Bivalvia > Cardiida > Cardiidae > Serripes > Serripes groenlandicus. The sequence goes on along the minus strand of JASEVX010000008.1, from coordinate 33,373,157 downwards.
AAGGGTTTAAAGAACACGCACAAGAGTGTTAAATCCTCGTTACATGTATGTTGGAAAGGGTTTAAAGAACACGCACAAGAGTGTTAAATCCTCGTTACATGTATGCTGGAAAGGGTTTTAAGAACACGCACTAGAATGTTAAATCCTCTGTACATGCATGTTGGAAAGGGTTTAAAGAACACGCACTAGAGTGTTTTAAAAATCATCTTTACATGTATGCTGGATAGGGTTTAAAGAACACGCACAAGAGTGTTTAAATCCTCTTTACCGCATACAACATGTACATGTATGTTGTATAGGTTTTAAAGAACATGCATTAGAGTGTTTAAATCCTCTTTACCGCATACAAAATGTACATGTATGCTGGATAGGGTTTAAAGAACACGCATTAGAGTGTCTAAATCCTCTTTACCGCATACAACATGTACATGTATGTTGGATAGGTTTTAAAGAACACGCATTAGAGTGTTTAAATCCTCTTTACCGCATACAACATGTACATGTATGCTGGATAGGGTTTAAAGAACACGCATTAGAGTGTCTAAATCCTCTTTACCGCATACAACATGTACATGTATGCTGGATAGGTTTTAAAGAACACGCATTAGAGTGTTTAAATCCTCTTTCCCGCATACAACATGTACATGTATGCTGGATAGGTTTTAAAGAACACGCATTAGAGTGTTTAAATCCTCTTTCCCGCATACAACATATTTTCAGAAGACGATTTCGAAAACATATAAACCAAAATTATGGAATATATCTAAAGAATAAATTTTGAATATAGTTGAAAACATTGTGACAGGAGGAGACATTGCTCATTATCAGCAATGTCTCCTTTTGCCACAATGTTTTTAAAAGCTGTCTTCTTCGGTGGCATTAAATTGTATCTATATCTGGGAGAGGTTTAAAGCCGCTTATTAATAACGCTTTCCCACATATAGACGTTTTATGGCGCCTCAACAGCAGACGACTTTTAGAACATTGTAACAAAAGGAGAAATTGCTTAAAACTAGCTCCTTTTGTAACGATGTTTTCAAATATATTTAGTAATATACCTTCAATAACAGATAGTTTCTATATCTTTGTTTTGATGTTTTTCTTCATATCTGGGACGAGGTAAATCATGAATAAATCGGGCGCCCGAGTTTTGAGATCAGTCATTCTGGATTCTCGCCCTATTGTGGTCATGTGTTTGTGCCAGAGGACAAAGTAAGTTAAGTGATATAGTAATAATGACCCAATAATCGAGTAAAGCCATTCTGTCTTCGTGTTTATATTGAGCGACTGTTGGAATGACATTTAGATACACTTTGCATTTGCTTGCATTTTCACAACATGTGAATACACAGCGAACCTCAAATAGGCGTGAAATATCAACGTTATAAATAACAAAACGGGACGAGGGACACGAGTACAATTTGATACTCTCAGTTAACCCTTTCCCTAATATAGACGCTTTCTGACGCCTCTGCAGCAGACGGCCTTTTGAAAACATAGTAACAAAAGAAGAAATTGCTAAAGATGAGCAATTTCTCCTTTTGCCACAATGTTTTCCATTTTTAGTCATAGGTTATCCATTCAATTATAGAGATTTTCTATTTTTTGACAACATATGTTTAAAGTCGTCTGCTGCGGAATTGTCGTACAAGGGAAAGGGTAAAAGAAAATGTAATTCCATACAGACTTTGATTTATTCTGAAGGTAACGATTTTTTTTAAAAAGAACCATTATCGATTTGTATTGATACATACCCTAAATTAATCATTTCAATTAAGCAAATGTCACACAAGGAAGTTATCCATTTCCCACTTACAGACGCTTTTTAGTGTATGCATTTTTATTAATTAAATATGACATAATATAAGTATTACATTAGTCAAACATCTTTTACTGTAGTGCTTTAAGCCCTGGTCACATCCACGTTACGAGCTCCGTACGAGTAGATGTTCAGCCGGAGTCCGTACGGACATCTTTGACTCTTGCGAGCATCGTACATATTTTTTTTTCAACTCGAAGAGGACTCGGAGACTCGGTGAAAACGTTTCACCGAACTCCCGAGTTCTCTCCGAGGTCGTAGAAATGTTCGAAGTCGGCAGCAACTTGCAAGCAACCCACCTCAAGGGTCACGATAAAGCTCGTATGGGCATCGCACGATGACCGGTCGGATTTGGAACACAGCGAGGCCCTTAACCCTTTCCCCCATACAGACGCTTTCTGACGCCTTTACAGCAGATGGCTTTTTGAAAACAAAGTGAAAAAAGAAGAAATTGCACAAAACGTGCAATTTCTCCTTTTGCCACAATGTTTTCCACTTTTTGTTATCCGTTCAATTATGGAGATTTTCGATGTTTTGACAAAATACGTTCAAAGTCATCTGCTGCAGAATTGTCGTATGAGAAAAGGGTTAATAGCTTAACGGTGCTCGCATAACTGTCGCAGGGAAGTCGTAATCTTTTTAGTCAGATGTCTTCAAGGTCCGTTTCCTGCAGATTTGTTGAATGTTGACAATGGTTAAATCACATACAATTTGATTGCTTGACCGATGTATTGATTGCTTGGGGTTTCATACCATTTTGTTCAGTCACATCACTGCGACCAGTTCATCTACCAATATATTTCCTTGAGTTCTCAAACCAGTAATCCACATTACAGTCTTTCCAAGCAACTGGCTTCTTTTCAACATATACTGTTAGCCATTTGGTGACAGACGAATGACGCATTGACTTTTGTCAAACTTCGGAAAGAATGGCGGCCGAGTTGCGGTTTTAACCCATGGATTGACAGCCCATGTCGCTACCGACTGAGATACCGGGGCTGGGTAGATCAAATGTGTAGATAAACAAATAATGTATTGTGCTCTTTATTTAATAATGTTACTGATTTAGTTCATGATTGCACCGATGTATTGATTAGAAGTCACTTATCCTTCTTAAATTACTTACATGGTATTTATTTTGACTTCCTGTTAACAAATTCCCACATACAATAAATGAGCAGCAGACGACTTTTAAAACATACATAACAAATTGAAACCCTCCAATCATTATGAGCAATTTCTCCTTTAGCCACAATCTGTTCAAATGTAGTCTGCTGTAGAGGTACCAGAACGTGTCTGTATGTGGGAAAGGTTACGTATGAATTATCAAAATCCCTCGATATGGGAAAGGGTTCATGAAATGTTTACTACAGGCGAGCAATTCGCTTATGTATGATGACCTTGCTTAAACTTGCTTTTTGAACAATAATCAATTATATGGATCTTTTAATATTAATATTGTAATTTAATTACCCCCCTTTCACATATTAACGCATGTGCAACAGACGGCATTAGAAAACGACCTGGCAAAAACAATGGAAATCGGTCATAAGTTCAAAAGACTTTCAATTCTGTACAAGAATTATAAATTCATTCATCGAGAACATATATTGAGTATCTTTTTAAGTTGTCCGCTGCAGTTTATGTTATACTCGGCAATCAGTGCAGAGTCAGATCAAGCTGGGCTGATGACACAGTGCGTTAAAGGTGTAACCGTTACGCACTGAACCATCAATGTAATGTTTTGTGGGTTTTTCCCTGAGTCAGCGTATTGAATACATTCCTATTGTGAATCTATTGTTAAACACACTTCGCATCCGGGAGGTCTCAACTTCATAATTTTTTTCCAAATTTTTTATTTTTTTTTATATTTCGCCTCTTTATTAATGAGCGACAGTGACTTCGTAAAAAAAAGTGGAAATGTTGCATCATCGACACCACACAGGTCAGATGCCCACTCAATGAAAAAGAAGTGGAAGACAGTGGTGCAGAGTAAGAGCTTCGGACTCCCGTACCATAAGTCCCTGGTTCGAGTCCCGTGATGAGGGTGTTCTGACTTAGGGATTTATTCACACAAACGGCGCGAGTACTGGTTAAGTCTCCAGGAAGCAGACATCGAGCGTAATTAATATTAACTCAAAGCTTATTTCGCAATCGATGTGAAATAAATAAGTTTAAACTAATGGAAAAGTTCTCTTAAATACCTACCTGTTATTATTGGCTTGCGTTGGGTGAGAGACACTATTCACAACATAGTGTATTACGAAAAACCGAGAGTCGGTAGCTTAGGCGGTAGAGACGCGATGTTTCAATCCAAAGGAAGCTAGTTCAAACCTCAATTCGGACAATCTTGTTTCCGAAGTTCACCATAAGTTAACGTTTGTCGAAAAGCGTCCTTCGTCTTGTACCAGTGGGCTAACATTGTATGTTGAAAGGTATCCAGGTGCTTGAGCAAGACTGTTGTGTGGAGTACTAGTGTGAGAAGGCCAGGAAACGCTTGTGAACTGGCAGTCGTGATATGACGTGAAAATTTTTGAAAAAGGCGTACACTCTTAATCTACCAATCGATCTACGTCCACCAAGCGTTGTGTAATTGTATTGGTGTAAAATAGAGATTGGTTTGTAAATCCATGATGAGTTATTTAAATGTACACTGTATATCATAGGCTTATTGTGTGCGTCTTTGATTATTAGATTTTTTAGCGAAGAGTGCATGGTGATCTTGATCTACGCTGAAGGTAAGATGCATTAGACCTATCTACATAGAGACGCGTTCTGAACCTTCTACAACAAAGAACTTTAGAAAACAGTATGGCAAAGGGATAAATTGCTCATGATGAGCAATTTCTCCTTTTGCCATAATGTTTTTCACTTTATTCAATAATTGTTCTTTCATTTAAAGAGATAGTTTACAAATTTATTTGGAAATGTTTTCAAAGTCGTCTGCTACAAGTGTGGGAAAAAGTTAGTTTGGGTTTTCTGTACTGCGTTTCAATTATTGTAGCATGAATCATTTTTGTTTATCATAAATTAATGAAACCCCCCCCCAGAAAAGTGAAAAAATTTCAATTGAATACGAACGCGAAAATTAAATTGTTTACCTAGTTTCTCTAACGGCGGGTGTACAATTACGCAATAATCCCATTCATTGAAGTCAGGCATCCGTAGTGTAGCGAACTCACACCTACGTGTTTTTCCTTAAAAACTTTATTTACTTGGGGGACAATTACCCCATTCATTGTAGTCAGACATCCGGGTTGTAGAAGACAATCATGTGATTTTCCTAAACAAAAAATTTACTGGGAAAAAAAATAAATTACACTGGAAAAACCGGAGTTAAAATGACTCGTGTTTATATTTAACAACACAACCTGAATAAATGTATGGGTTAACATATTTACAACGGACAATCTGACATTTAACTTAATTAGGGTTGAAAGCGCAAATAATATTCAAACAAAGATTGATTGATTGGTGTTTTACGCCGCTTTCAACATTGTGTTAGTTATATCCATTTATCCCGACACCAGTCAGTCAGTCAGTCGTAATGCTAACCCCGCAACCCTGAGCGCCAATGAGAGCGGCAATTAATACAATTTTTTAAATCTGTGGTGTGACCCGGATGGGGATCGAACTCGCGACCTCCCGCACTCGAGGCAGACGCTCTTTCACTACACCAACGAGGCGGTCTCGAACATAGAAAGCGGTGTTATCTTTTCATTTATAATGCATTCCGTCTGTTAGTAAATTACCAGTAATACTGGACAATTTATCCTGGTACTAGTGAGTGAGTCGTAATACTAGCACCATGACTACCATTTTAAAGTCGTTAGTATGACCCTGCCGGTGATCGAAGCCACGACCTCCCGCACCCGAGTATGTATCCAGTCCATCAAGTTATTTAAAATATCAACTTATTCAATAAACCAACTAATTTGAATGTATCAAATCATAAATAGTTGATTTATTGATTTGGGCTTCAACGTTGTGTTAAACAATATGTTCAGCCATATCACGACGGCCAGTTCACTTGTTTATGTTTTTTTCAGGGAATTAATACACTAGTACTTCTTACAGTCTTTACGAAAATGTGGATACTTTTCCATATAGACCGTTATCCTATTGGTGGAACACGAATGACGCTTGTCGCATTGACTTATTGCAAACGTCGGAAACAATCTTATCCGAGCTTGGATTCAAACTTTACAATCTCTTGATTGACAATCCGCGGGGTTTCCGACTGAGCTACCGGCGCTCGGCACGAATGAAACTTACACACATAATTGAATAACCGTATTTATGTACAACACTTTATACTCTTTATTAATGATATAAAGTGTTTTACTGACTTTCTGTCCTTTGGAAGACCTAATTTACAAAGATTTCGTAAATGATATTGAAGGAGCTCTGATTCGAATACGTACCTTATTTATCGTTAAGCGTTAATTAAAAATTCATTTTCGCAAATTTAATTGTTATGATGAAATTGATAAACTCTTTCAGTTAAAAGGCAATATTTAGGTTTTTGCAAATAATCGTAACGAGCTGTCTCACCTGAAATCAGCATTGTTTGCATTTTATTTATCAAAAAAAGTCCAAACTTTTATTACATGAGAAATAGAGATGCCCGATTTTGAACATAGAATAGTCTACTTGAAACAATTCGGCGCTGAAAGAGTTAAACGTAATTAAAATCGGGAGGAATGTTATTTCGTTATATGAGCCGTCCAATGAGAAAAACAACATTATGGCCTCTGCGTAAAGTATCGACCCATAGACGGAAATGAATCCTGAAACAGAAAATCCGCAAGAGAAGAAACTTGAAGAGTCTGTCCGGGTAAGCCTGCGTATGCTAAGCCTGATCCCGGTCGATACTTAACGCAGAGTCCACAATGTTGGTTTTCTCGCGGGACGGCTCATATCAATATATCTGCGTAATGTATCGACCAGATCAGCATGCGCTGTCCGCGCAGACTGATCCGGCCGACACAATCCGTCTTAGGAGGATAGATGTATACAGTAGTTATTCCTGAAACAGAAAATCCACAGGATACGAACATTGTCGGTCCAGGTAAGCCTGCGTGGCATGCTAAGCCTGATCCCGGTCGATACTTTACGCAGAGTCCACAATGTTGGTTTTCTCGCGGGACGGCTCATATCAATATATCTGCGTAATGTATCGACCAGATCAGCCTGCGCTGTCCGTGCAGACTGATCCGGCCGACACATTCCGTCTTAGGGGGATAGATGTATACAGTAGTTAAATATTCGTATTCGTTACCCTGTATTCGTGAAACATATCGTATTCGCCACCTAGCGTATTCGTTACAGCCCTACTTATGGTTTATGGTTTACGGTTTATGGTTTATTGTTTATGGTTTATGTTTTTTTTTGGTTTTACGCCGCTTTCAACAGCTAAGGTCATACTACGGATAACAGGAATGTGATATTGCTCTTACATCTAATATATACTTCGAGAAAAATAAAATAGGTGTAAAAAGCAATACGACCTGTTGAAGTTCAAGAGTTCCATTGACTCCAATACTTCAGTCCCTATTAACTTGCTTTTATGGTTCAAGCTAGGATCAGGCTGTGGCTGCCTTTTTATTTTAAATTGAGCGTCTCCAAGTCACAGGGGCTATGGTCTATGTCCAATACAGAGCTCTCGATAAGCAGTGTTTTGCTTGTTCTAAAATCCTTATTTAATCCGCTAGCCCTATGTTGTGGGTATTCAAAAGAATCGTCTCAATGAGACGATTCTTCTGAGTACCCACAACATAGAGTTTGTTGGATAATAAGACATATATTGTCAGGAAAAGAGCTGTACATTTTTCCTTATCTGGACCTCTTGCCAATGTTAATCGGTCTACATTTATATAATACATGAGTGGTGCTCTGCGAGGACAACCGTACATCATTTTCGACCGGTATCGACTGAGATCAATCTACGCAAATTTATCATGTGGAACCTGTCTAAATATTACTAGACATGGTCAGACAGGTGTAACTGTTGCTTTCTTGACCAACACATAAAAACCGTCCCGGGAGAAAACCAACATTGTGGACTCTGCGTAAAGTCTCGATCCGGATCAGCCATGCGACACTTTTCGCCTCCTGTGGATTTTCTGTTTCAGGAATCATTAATCTATACCTCTATCCCCCTGAGACGGAATGTGTCGGCCCGGATCTGTCTTCGCGGACTGATAAGGCTGATCTGGATCGATACATTACGCAGAGACCATAATGTTGATTTTCTCGCGGGACGGCTCTTTACATAATATCCTATTTCCCAGATAGATGTATAACATTTTTATGACAAGTTTACTATGCGTAACCAACGCAGTCTGTTTACTTTATATTATGTTGTGGTTTTTTCCTGTTTTGTTAAAACATTTTTATGACAAGTTTACAACCAACTCAATGTCTTTACTTTTCATTATGTTGTGTTTGTTTTTCTTGGGATTTTATGTCGTTTTCAACATTATTTCAGTTATATCACGACGACAGCTCACTTATTCATGATCCCTGGGTAAACAAACCAGTACTAGGCTAGGAAATGTGCCTTGCCCAAGGGCACTCCACCATATCCGTTAAACCGCGAATAGGGATTCTTTGTATACGCTTTATCGTTATTTATTACAAAGAAAGTTGCTGTGGTGGTTTCTGATCGTGTTGTTCCGTATTCAGACTCTTTACTTTTGGTTTAGTTTAAGCTTGTTTATATTACATATATTACGAAACCAAATTTAATCTTATATCAGTCACGCTCGATGACTGCTTCCTTGAGATATAACCAGTAATTGTGCCGTCTATGTGGACAAATCACAAGGGTTTGTATTGATGTGGAAAGAAATGTGTTGATATTGGTAATAATTGCTTTGGGGGTTTAATTCAATTGCTATGAAACCTGACTTGAACTGATGGAATGTATTCATCCTTTTTTGTTTTAACCACATTTGACCTATTATTAAATGTACTGAACTCTAGATTATTGATAGTGAAGTCAAAATTTTAAAACTGTGCAAAAGTTGTCTTGATATATAAAAATCTTAATTATGTGGGTTAAAATTGGAGTAATAATTTAACTTTCCAGTGCAGTAAACATCTAAATATTGATCGTTTATGCTTCAGTTTTACTGGGTAGTCATACCCAGTAAGCCACATTGTGTACACTGTCATGACTTATAACTGACCATCTGCAATTCAGTACCTTTAAAGCATACTTTAACAATTGCCGTTGTCCAGAATTAAACTTATCTTATTCTAAGCCATTCACCTACATTTTAGGTGCCTCATTTATTCTCGTATTCAAATGGAAATTTAACCTTTATTTGACATGTGTCATTTCATGTTTAATGTGTACTTGTTTAGCACTCTATGGTCAGACTTGTCTGATGTCACTGAGAGAAAAAAGCTATTGGTACCTTTAAGAAAAATACCATCAATTGATGTAAATTCGTCCCTGTATTTCTAAAGCTCTAATAATTGTTTGAGCAATATACCCTTTTCTTCTGGCCATCAATTATTCATTCATATTTCATCAACTTGAAGTGTTATTTCATTTCAAGGGTCAAAGTACGTCAAAATCGGCCCCCGAGTTATGCATAATTACTGACGTGATCTGACGAAATGCATGTCAGCCCAATACAATTCAATTTATTTTGGAAGTTATTATCTAAATGGTCGTGTCATTCTGCATTTTCTTTTTTCAAAATATTACTATAATTGTGTTCTACAATTATTTTGCCTCACCGGGTTATATCAACCAATTTCAATAATAGTATTGCAAATTATAAATTATCCGTCAAAGTATGACACCAACACCTTTGGTCAAACATTGACGAAGATAAAAGTAACCGATGGGAGTCGGTTTTAGTAGTGTACTCGTCCCTTGAACTATCTTTTGATTGGAACGTGAACGAGTATAATTGCTTTTCGTTTGTTCACGCATCGTAATGCCATTGGACACGTATCATCTAGCCTTTTAAAAATGGAACAAACCCATGACTTGAACTCGGCACTCAAGGAAGGCACCAGAATAAGCTATCATTATTAAACTCCGTGAGGGAAATGGTTTGACGAGAGAGTGTGTACATTTAAAACTTTGGACGCTGTAAATTTCATCATCCTCGAGTCCAATAAATGAAAATTTACTTCTAAATTATATTACAGGAAAAACAGTGTCTAAACACAATGCAAAGAACAATTTAACCTTGTGTTTAAAATGTATAAAAAACACTTCTAGTTGAACTTTAGACTTGGTGCCTACGTTCCTGCCACTCGCCGGACGTCATGAGTCTTTGTAGTATTAACTTTTATAAATGTCACTTTACTTTGTCAAAACGTCCTGTCAATTTAATTATTCACTATTTTAAGTCTAACACCACGATGTGGTATTTGGGTGCAGTAAGAATCCAAATTGGAGAATTCAGTTATATGTTTATTCAGTAACAGTTATAGAACAACTACTATTGATGATTCTGCGAGTATACTATTGAAGAGGGGTTAAACGATATATATAAAAGGGCTCAAGATGTAGTAACTTTCTATAAGCAACTAAAATTGGAGCTGATACCCGTGATATAACAATGTGTGATATGCATATTTGTATATAAAACATATTCATTACGATATTTTTATTTCAGGATGAAATTCAATTGAGTCAATTATTCAAAATAGCTCAGAGACATTTGAAAAAATAAAAACATTAAACACGTTGAAATAAAATCTCCTCACATATATCACATATTTTCTATTAAGAATGATTTAGCTGTTAAACAACAGTATTTAGTCAAAGCTCTTGAGTTTCACATTACAAACAATATGAGAAATTTCCTCTTTTGCCACAATGTGTATAGCTATTCTCAATCATATAATACTTTTAAATAAATGTTTTCCATATTTTTGAGATGTTTGTTACAGAATCGTTGTAGGTTGGTTAAATATCAATTTAGACCAATAAAACAGCGCCTGCCTGTTATGATAATTTAAAAAAAATAGTACTTACGCTATTCTGTCTCTGGATCGACTGGTTTAATGCGCACCACACTCGCTTGTCTCACTTATTCAGCTGGAAACAGGAAGTAACACCTTTTACCCTTCTTACTCCTTATGTTGCAGACGATATTTAACAAAAAACGTTGTTTGAAAAGGAGAACCTGCTTAAAACCCCAGCCATGTACACTTCCTGATTCCCACACGATATTTTCTATTCAACTTAAAATGAAATTTATGCATTCAATTTGAAGAGTTTGCATGTTTTCCTAATGTGTTTTTAAAGCAGACGACTCTAGTAGTATTATAGCAGGTGACGGCTGATTGTTACACAATATACACATACACTAACCAATCGCTGAGTCGCATTAGTTCTCCTTTTGACGGATTATGTATCAAATGTCACCGTTGCATTGTTGGACTTGAAATGCAGTCAACGTTGGACTTGAAATGCAGTCAACTGTAGGAGATTAACCTTTCAGTAACTATTCAGTCGGTACAGGAGGTGTGATACAAATGAACAGACTGCTATTCTGAGGTAAATCATTATCGACACATTATTGATATTTAACAGATATAATATTTAGTTTTTAGATTGAGTGCATCGCTTTAAAATGTATTTTTTTTTAGAATTTTCTTTTTTAAACCTCTTTCTTTAACACTACGTCTTAGATATATATTGATAAGATACATTCACATTCACCAGTAAGTACATGTTTTTATATTGTTGAATGAATATTTCTAGATTCCGAATCGTTTAAGTGAACATTTTTACTTCTCAAATCATGGTATACATGTACCCAATATTCGCTTACTGGAGATAGTGTACTGTGTAAAATATTGGAAATAACGCATGCACAATTTTCATTTTCATGATACATGTTATAGCTCTACCCTTAACCACATAAATACGCATTTTGAGGCATCGGCATCATATGAGCAATTTCTCCTTTTTCCACAATTACTTGTACTTTATTCAATACATGGAACCGTTTTTTGATTTACAGAGAGTTTCCATATGTTTGACTAAATACTTTAAATGTCATCGGCTGCAGATTTGTTGTAAGTGGGAAAATGTATCAAAATGTCATCAGATGTGACACCAACGACATGTTTGCAATTTGATCATAATTTCATCAGTTGTGATACCAACTACATGTACATGTTTGCAATTTGATCAAAATGTTATCAGATTTTACACCAACTACATTTTTGCAATTTAAGCATTATTTCATCAGTTGTGACACCAACTGCATGTTTGTAATTTGATAAGATTTCATCAGTTGTGACACCAACTACATGTTTGCAATTTGATTAGATTCATCAGATGTGACACCAACTACATGTTTGCAATTTGATTATATTTCATCAGTTGTGACACCAACTACATGTTTGCAATTTGATTAGATTGTATCAGTTGTGACACGAACTACATGTTTGCAATTTGATTAGATTCATCATATGTGACACCAACTACATGTTTGTAATTTGATTAGATTGCATCAGATTTGACACCAACTACATGTTTGCAATTTGATTAGATTTCGTCAGATGTGACACCAACTACATGTTTGCAATTTGAGAATAATTGTATCAGGTGTGACACCAACTACATGTTTGCAATTTGATTCGATTGCATCAGTTGTGACACCAACTACACGTTTGCAATTTGAGCATAATTTTATCAGGTGTGACACGAACTACATGTTCGCAATTTGATTAGATTCATCATATGTGACACCAACTACATGTTTGTAATTTGATTAGATTGCATCAGTTGTGACACCAACTACATGTTTGCAAATTGATCAAAATTTCATCAGATTTGACACCAACTACATGTTTGCAATTTGATTAGATTTCGTCAGATGTGACACCAACTACATGTTTGCAATTTGAGCATAATTGTATCAGGTGTGACAACAACTACATGTTTACAATTTGATTCGATTGCATCAGTTTTGACACCAACTACACGTTTGCAATTTGAGCATAATTTTATCAGGTGTGACACCAATTACATGTTTGCAAATTGATCAAAATTTCATCAGATTTGACACCAACTACATGTTTGCAATTTGATTAGATTTCGTCAGATGTGACACCAACTACATGTTTGCAATTTGAGCATAATTGTATCAGGTGTGACACCAACTACATGTTTGCAATTTGATTCGATTGCATCAGTTGTGACACCAACTACACGTTTGCAATTTGAGCATAATTTTATCAGGTGTGACACCAACTACATGTTTGCAATTTGATTAGATTTCGTCAGATGTGACACCAACGATATGCTTGCAATGTTATCATAATAACCACTAAGCCGAAAAGTATCAGAAGCTCACTATTCATCTGAGGTGGCTCGTCTGACATTTGACGCTGGTAGTTAAGGCATTTGGGACCAGCGTAGATGAATATCGCCATGCGCATCCGCGCAGTGTGACCAGGATCTGCACTTTTCACTAACACGTCAAAGACGCACACGATAAGCCTCTGACATATATGTACATTTCAATCACTTACCACGGATATGTAACTTTTTCGAATAACCCTAAAGTATGTGTTTGTAGATTGATTGAATCAGTGGGGTCTAACGCCTTTTGTATTTGTTTTCAATCATATCAGGGCTGTCAGTTCACATACCAATGTGTTTTTGACTTTCATATCGGTACGCCACATAATAGCCTTTCAAATCATCTGGATGCTCTTTCTAATGTAAAGATCGTTAACCCATTGATGGAAGACGAATGACGACTGTGGCATTCGTCGAAAAAGTGTTGACCGAGCTTGGGTTCGATGTAAAAAAAACCTTGATTGACATCCCGCGTACCTACTGACTGAGCTGCCGGGGATTGGCTGTTTCAGGTTGATACGCTCGTGTTATATCTCATGATATATTGTATTATGGACCAGTGATGAATCGAAAATCCTCGGGTAAATGCGTCTACTACGAGAGCAACCTTGGTAGTGATTAATCTAACATCCTCGGGTAAATGCGTCTACTGCGATAGCAACCTTGGTAGTGATGAATCTAACATCCTCGTGTAAATGCGTTTACTGCGAGAGCAACCTTTGTAGTAATGAATCTAACATCCTCGTGTAAATGCGTCTTCTGCGAGGGCAAGCTTGGCACATAAATGTGTGTTAACAAACGTTGTTCATAACATTCTGGTGAGTCGATTCTCTTGAGTACCAACACCATAAGGTTTCAACTAAATTGAAAACCAGAAACTCCTCAAACCTACGATATAGCTTAACGTATATGTAGACCATGGATACGCACTAACTTAAGAGAAAACGTATTTGTTTTGTGTTTTACGGCGACATCAACCTTTTTTCAGTTATGTCACGGTGTTTCCTGGGTAAGTTACCAGTACTACCAGTACTTTTATCCTGACACCAGCACGTCAGTCGTTATGCTAACCCCGCAACCCTGAGCGCCAAGGACAAACTGTTAATAAAGGACTAACAGCACATTACCCCCAAAGTGTCTGCATTTTAATTGTTTGTCCTTGGCCGGGTCATATCAAATAGTTTAAGATGGTAGTAATGGCTTTCCTTCCTTGGCGTCAGTGATTATCGGGTTATGACTACAAAACTATTGAAAGCAGCGTAAAACACCTAACAAAATCAAACAAACAAAGTAATATTATTGAATACCTGGCAAACTTAAAATCACGGGTTTAATTAAATTTACCTTACACTAACATTTGGATGCAGTAAGCCAAATCTACTAAACAAATAACAGCTGTTACATGCAAATAGCACACGCCTGCGTTCGAAAGAAAGCACGTTGACAGACAAGACCGACCGAATACATGTATACTTAATTTTTCCACTTTCCATATTGGGAAGTGGATTGTCGAAAGTTTCCCATTTGCCAAGTGAAACATTACCCTTCTCGTAAACTGTGTCGTACATAATATTTAAAGCTTCATTTAAATATTTTGTATCGTATATTAGGTTTCCATAGTATACGCCCTCATGCGCAACACATATACTCGTATACACGAATTTTACTACATTTGTATACATCTTTCTATGAACAAAATGGTTTTACTGTTTTAAAAGAAGGGTCCGTCCTTTTGTTTTATTATGTTATGTAACTAGAACATGTATTAACTTATGTCAATAATAAATAAAATATGATGAAATTGCTGATCATTTTGTGATACACGTAAATGAAGGAGCGTTCCCCTTTTTGTTTATGAGACGATTAAAGGGTTTGAATGAATAATTAGAGAGATATCCGGGCGGACACTTTTCGCCACCTTCGGATTTTCTGTTTCAGGAATCATTAACAATATACCTCTATCCCCTTGGGACGAAATGTGTCGACCCGGATTAGCCTGTTGGGACTTCGCAGGCTGATCTGAATCTATACATTACGCAGAGTTCTTAATGTTGGTTTACTCGTGTAGCGGCTTATATTGTTGAAAGAACACAAGTTTACTACTCCGTAATCTAGTACTTTGAACAACATGAGCGGTCTTCTTAGAAAATTTAACTCAGCCATAAGTGTTACACATGTAAACAAACATCTACCCTGCACGTCTATGCAATCGGATCAAAGAAAACACTGTTAGTCAGATAATGGAGAACAGCGCTGAAGCAGATTAAACTGTCCGGATGCAAACAACAATTATGTTGGTTTGCACAGAGCACTGCTCATAAATCAGTCACAGTTTTCTTTAAAGCAGTCACCTCTATAAAGTAGTCACCTCTATAAAGAAGTCACCTCTCTAAAGCAGTCACCTCAATAAGGCAGTCACCTCTATAAAGCAGTCACCTCTATAAAGCAGTCACCTCAATAAGGCAGTCACCTCTATAAAGCAGTCACCTCTATAAAGCAGTCACCTCTATAAAGCAGTCACCTCTATAAAGCAGTCACCTCAATAAGGCAGTCACCTCTATAAAGCAGTCACCTCTATAAAGTAGTCACCTCTATAAAGCAGTCACCTCTATAAAGCAGCCACCTCTATAAAGCAGTCACCTCTATAAAGCAGTCACCTCTATAAAGCAGTCACCTCTTTAAAGCAGTCACCTCTATAAAGCAGTCACCTCTATAAAGCAGTCACCTCTATAAAGCAGTCACCTCTATAAAGCAGTCACCTCTATAAGCCAGTCACCTTATAAAGCAGTCACCTTTTTAAAGCAGTCACCTCAATAAGGCAGTCACCTCTATAAAGCAGTCACCTCTATAAAGCAGTCACCTCTATAAAGTAGTCACCTCTATAAAGCAGTCAGCTCTATAAAGCAGTCACCTCTATAAAGCAGCCACCTCTATAAAACAGTCACCTCTTTAATATAGTCACCTCTATACAACAGCCACCTCTGTAAAGCAGCCAGCTTGTATTAAGCAGCCATTTGAAGGTTAACATCAACAATATATCCTTCTTTATTTGACTTTTCTCAAACTGTCACGTGTGTTCAGCAGACACATTTTGTCTCTTACCTGAGACGCTGCATAAGTAAAGTTAGACTGTATGTTTATTTTCAGACAGTCGAAAATTCTGAACTCTGGATTATGTAATACAAAATCATTTTTTATATGTTAAAAGTGAAAATACAACGTCAATACCATAAGTTATAAAAGTGATGTAATAGTGGCATTGAGAAATGTACTTTTGTCGTTTCTTTTACGGGTTTAGGTCTGCGAGAATTCGGATACAGATATCATCATAACGCCGACAGTATTTTGAAATACTGTTCACCATATTTGGTAATTAGTTAGTTTGTTTCATTGCATGTTGCTTAACACAGCTTTCAACACATTTTCTGTTATATCACGACATATCCTTGATGTGTTACCAGTATCTCTGGTCCACTTATTCTGACAGCAGCGAGTCAGTCGTAATACTATCCCCACAATCAGAGTGCCAAGGAGGGAAATGCATTTCTTTCATTTTAACTATTTCCCTGCCAAAGGCAATTAAAGGCTTTATCAAAGATTGCAGATTCACGTGAAACGAGCTAACTCTCCTGAATTATGCATTGTTTGCCACTTAGAAATTAAAAATTTACCAAATTTCCTGTTGGACGTAAAGTGGAGTGGTCCAATTTGCAACGTGTATGAGTCGACTTTTTTGAAATTATGCAGTGAAAGGGTTTAATTCTTTGGTATGACTTGAAAGGGGACACTGTACACCACCGAGTCCGTCTCTGGTGGACAGTCCCTTCAATTCAATATAAGTCGAATTGCGAGAAAGTCAACATTCAGGAATCTGGGTAAAGTATTGAACCGGATCAGCATAAGCATGCCGCGCAGGCTAACCCGGACGGGCACTTTTCGCCTACATTGGCGATATGTTTCAGGAATCATTACTTTATACCTCTCCTCCCCTAAGATGAATGTGTCGGCCCTGCTAAGCCTGGGAAGACTGCGTAGGCAGATCTGGGTCGATACGTTACGCAGAGTCCATGATGTTGCTTTTTTCTTGGAACGGCTCATAGGATTTGTTTTATTTTACAGGACAGAGTGATGGAGTTTGGTTCGAATGGTTCAGCCCCGTACGTGCAAGGCAGACCGGTATGTTCAAAACGATGATAAAAACCGCGTTTGAATTCATTTTCTTACTTTAGAGATAGTGTTTTGAAATAAATATAAAGACGACATATGGGTTTCAGTTTTCAAGATTTCTTTCAGTTGTAATGAATTGGACTTCCTCCGAAAAAATAAGAACTGTTTCCTTTATTATATCATTTATAAAGAGAGAATTTTTTAAAAGTTTGGTCAGATGTTGCTGCAGATATGTAAAAGGTTTAAAGCAGATTGTACTAAATCCACACGGGACGTTGACAACGTACGTCAACGAGACTGACGCAAAAGGAAGGGTAACACTATAAGCTCTCTTAGATAAAAGTCCTGCAGAGCTAAGAATGAATGTGAGGTCAATTTGTTTTAAACTTTTAAACTCATCTTCTGCAATGGCGTCTTTAATAGATATATCTAGGACGAGATTGAAGTAATTAACATCCCGCATTCAACACACCTGCGGCAGACGACTCAAAGAACATCTGGACCAAAATATTCTGAAACGAAATCTTAATTGAAAAATTGAGTTAATACAAGGTGGCACGTAGAAATTGTTCAGTATGAGCAGCACTCTTTCGTTTATCCCAATGATTTAAAAATTCGTCTGCTGCAGAAGCGTCTAATTAAAGTAGTAGAACGCTTATTAGTTTATTTTTGCTTTCATACCAGGTATCAAGACCAAGCCATGGCTCCTCCGGTGGTTATAATGTAAGTAAAATGTATACAGTCGACTTCCGATAACTCGAAGTCGACAGGGACCCATCAATTACTTCGAGTGATCGTCGTGTTCGAATTATCGCCGTGTTCGAGATATTGTCGCGTTCGAGTTATAGTCCTTTTCTAGTTATTGTCGTGTTCGAGTTATGAACGTGTTCGAGTAATGAACGTGCTCGAGTTATAGTCATGTTCGAGCTATCGTCGTGTTCTTGTTATCGTCGTGTTCGAGTTATCGTCGTGTTCGAGCTATAGTCGTGTTCGAGTGATCGCCGTGTTCGAGCCATCGTCGTGTTCGAGTCGTCGTGTTTGAGTTGTCGTCGTGTTTGAGTTATCGTCGTGTTAGAGTTATCAACGTGTTCGAGTTATCATCGTGTTCTAGTTATTCTCGTGTTCGAGTTATCGTCGTGTTCTGGTTATCGTCGTGTTTGAGTTATCGTCGTGTTCGAGTTATGAACGTGTTCGAGTTATAGTCGTGTTGGAGCCATCGTCGTGTTCGAGTTATCGTCGTGTTCGAATTATCGTTATGTTCGAGCTAAAGCCTCGTTCGAGTTATCGTCGTGTTTGAGTTATCAACGTGTTCGAGTTATTGTCGTGTTTGAGTTATTGTCATGTTCTAGTTATCGTCGTGTTCGAGTTACTTTCGTGTTCGGGTTATCGTTGTGTTGGAGTTATCTTCGTGTTGGAGTTATAGTCGTGTTCGAGTCATCGTAGTGTTCGAGTTATCATCATTTTCTAGTTGTCGTCGTGTTCGAGTTATCTTCGGGTTCGGGTTATCGTTGTGTTCGAGTTATCGTCACGTTCGAGTTATCGTCATGTTCGAGTTATCGTCGTGTTCGAGTTATCGTAGTGTTCGAGTTATCATCATTTTCTAGTTATCGTCGTTTTCGAGTTATCTTCGTGTTCGGGTTATCGTAGTGTTCGAGTTATCTTCGTGTTGGAGCTATCGTCGTGTTCGAGTTATCGTCGCGTTCGAGTTATCGTCGTGTTCGAGTTATCGTCGTGTTCGAGTCTGCAATGTTGGTTTTCTCGTGGAACTGCTCATATTGTTGAAAGAACATAAGTTTACTACCCCGTTATCTAGTCATGTGAAGCACATAAGCGATCTTCTAAGAAAATCTAACTGAGCCAAAAGTTTTACACATGTAAACAAACATCTACCTGCGCACTCATGCACTCGGGTCAAAGAAAACACTGTTTTTCTGATGTTTCTTGAAACTTTCTTTCACATAAAGGCGAACAGTGCATAACCAGATAAGACTGTGCAGATGCAAACAACAATTATGTTGGTTTGCGCAGAGAACCGCTCATAAATCAGTCACATTTCTCAGTTACCTCTATAAAGCAGCCAACTTGTATTAAGCAGCCATTTGAAGGTTAACATCATCAACATTTTCTTCTTTATTTGACTTGTCTCAAACTGTCACCTGTGTTTAGCAGACACATTTTGTCTCTTACCTGAGAGGCTGCATAAATTAAGTTAGACTGTACGATATTTTTTAGACAGTCGAAAATTCCGATACAGATATTATTATAACGCCGACAGTATTTTGAAATACTGTTCACTGTATCTGGTCAGTAGTTTGCTTGTTTCATTGCATGTTGCTTAAGACAGCTTTCAACACATTTTCTGTTATATCACGACATATCCTTGATGTGTAACCAGTACCTCTGGTCCACTTATTCTGACAGCAGCGAGTCAGTCGTAATACTAACCCGACAATTCGGATGCCAAGGAGGGAAATGCATTTCTTTCATTTTAACTATGTCCCTGCCAAAGGCAATTAAAGGCTTTATCAAAGATTGCAGATTCACGTGAAACGAGCTAACTCTCCTGAATTATGCATGGTTTGCCACTTAGAATTAAAATCTTACCAAATGTCCTGTTGGACGTAAAGTGGAGTGGTCCAATTTGCAACATGGATGAGTCGACTTTCTGAACTTAGGCAGTGAAAGGGTTTACGTCTTTGGTATGACTTGAAAGGGAAAGCTCTATCACTGCATGTACACCAACGAGTCCGTCTCCGGTTGACAATCCCTTCAATTCCATATAAGTCGAATTGCGAGAAAGTCTACATTCAGGAATCTGGGTAAAGTATCGATCCGGATCAGCCTGCCGCGCAGGCAACCCGGACGGGCAGTTTTCGCCTCCATTGACTATCTGATTCAGGAATCATTACTTTATATCTCTTTTCCCGTGAGACGGAATGTGTCGGCCCTTATTAGCCTGCGCAGACTGCGTAGGCAGATCTGGTCGATACATTACGCAGAGTCCATCATGTTGGTTTTCTCTTGGAACGGTTCATAATTATGATTTTTTTTTCTTCAACAGGACAGAGTGATGGATTTTGATTCGAATGGTTCAGCCTCGTACATGCAAGGTAGACCGGTATGTGTTAAACGTTGATAACAATCACTTTAGAATTTTTTTACTTTACAAATAGTGTTTTGAAATAAAAATAAAGACGACATATGGGTTTGAGTTGTCAAGATCCCTTTCGGGTGTAATGAATTGGACTCCCTCCAAAAACCATAATAACTATTTTATTTATTATAATATGCCGGCCGACGTGAGATTTTTGGTCTTCGGACATTTTTTGGAGATTTAGAGATTTTAATATCTTCTTAAAGAAAAATATTTCATAAACTCAGTAAAAATATTTCATAAACTCAGTAAAAATATTTCATTGAGTTATCATAAATGATTATTTTTCAGAAAGATATGAACGTTCATGCTTGTGTACCAAACTTTTACATTATAACATCAGTTTACGAATGCCAATTGAAATGACGTTCAAAATATGAATACATGACGTTACGTTCTGTAATTTCACAAACAAGTAATTACAGGTTTAATGAAAACATTTGTCAACGACACTGACGCAAAGGGAAGGGTAAAAATATAAGCTCTCCTAGGAAATAGTTCAGTTGAGCTAAGAATGAATGTGAGGTCAATTTGTTTTAAACTTTTAAACTCATCTTCTGCAATGGCGTCTGTAATAGTTTTATCTAGGACGAGATTGAAGTAATTAACATTTCCCGCATTCAACACACCTGCGGCAGACGACTTTAAGAACATCTGAACGAAAATCCGTAACATTTCTGGAACGAAATTGAGTTAATACAAAGTGGCAACAGTAGAAATTGTTCAGTATGAGCAGCAATCTTTCGTTTAATCCAATGATTTCAAAATTCGTCTGCTGCAGAAGCGTCTAATTAAAGTAGTAGAATGATTAGCAGTTTATTTTTGCTTTCATACCAGGCATCAAGACCAAGCCATGGCTCTTCCGGTGGTTATAATGTAAGTAAAATATATACAGTAGAACCCCGATAACTCGAAGTCGACAGGGACACACAAATTACTTCTCGTGTTCGAGTGATCGTCGTGTTCGAGTGATCGTCGTGTTCGAGTGATCGTCGTGTTCGAGTGATCGTCGTGTTAGAGTTATTGTCGTGTTCGTGTCTTCGTCGCGTTCGAATTATCGTCGTTTTCGAGTTATCGTCGTGTTCGAGTTATCGTCGCGTTCGAATTATCGTCGTTTTCGAGTTATCGTCGTGTTCGAGTTATAGTCACGTTCGAGTTACCGTCGTGTTTAAGTTATAGTCTCGTTCGAGTAATCGTCGTTTAAGTGATAGTCGCGTTCGAGTTAGCATCGTGTTTTGAGTTATAGTCGTGTTCGAGTTAGCATCGTGTTCGAGTTATCATCGTGTTCGAGCTATAGTCGTTTTCGAGTTATCAACGTGTTCGAGTTATCGTCGTGTTCAAGTTATCGTAGTGTTCGAGTAATAAACGTGTTCACGTTTTCGTCGTGTTCGAGTTATAGTCGTGTTCGAGTTATCGTCGTGTTCGAGTTATCGTCATTTTTCGAGTTAACCTCGTGTTCGAGTGATCGTCGTGTTCAAGTTATCGTCGTGTTCGAGTTAACCTAGTGTTCGAGTGATCTTCGTGTTCAAGTTATCGTCGTGTTCGAGTTAACCTAGTGTTCGAGTGATCTCTCGATTAATGATAAATTCACCGAGGTTATTTTCAGCTTCGCTATTCATTTATACTGAAATGCTTATCATGACACAAATCCGGCAATATAGAGAGCAATCGGAGATGCATCTACGCTGTTTTCAAAAGTCATATCCACTCCTGGAATGGCTACGCCTTTGATATAAACGGTATGTTAGGTTCGTCACATGTTGGAAGAATGTTTTCTTGCGTACTTGTTGGAAAAAATCAAGGAACACTGCGTAAAACTACACTCATTCTATCCCTCTGTGTAAACGCGTTATGTATTTTGACAACTATTATTATTTCTTCTGCCTTTACATAGAGAAAATTGTGTTGCAATATATATAACGATACAGGTTTTAGTTTTGTTACGATAGGGAGGCGTGGACAATAGATATCTCGCGTGACCGAAGGTCGAGAGAGATGTCAAATCTGCCACGCCCCGAGTAGACAATACCAAAAACCTGTTTCGCTACTGCAACATAGTTTTCCTTTTATTATATATATATACAATGTTCTTAATAAAAAAACCATGCCCAACTACCACATTTTGATTGATTCAATAAAGTAAATTTACCTTATGTCGTACCATATTTGACCTAGTGTGAACAGCGCATGGCCATCTGCATAAGTTTGCGTCATACATTGTGCAGATATATAATAAATCTTAATAACTGCACTACCCTTTACTGTCAAAGGGACTGTCTTTCAATTTGATGTCGTGCCACAATAGCTCAGTCGGTTACGACGGGAGCTATTAAACAAGCGGTCCCGGGTTGGAAACCCTGTTCGGTTATTCATTCTTTTCGAAATTCAGTGTATTTTACGTATTTTGTCTTCCACCAACGAGCTAAATAGTCAATGACAGAAGGTAGTCTGTTGCATGTGAACTCTTGCGTGGAGAACTGCTACAATAAAAAAACACGTTACGCGATACAACTGAATTAATGTTGAAATTGGCCTTACACTCCGATAAATCAATCAATCAATCAATCTCTATTTCGGTGTCAACAACTAATGAGAAAACTATCAAAACCTAGCAAAAACAACACCGATTTGATTTACTGTAGTAGTGTATATTTGGACAACTATTGCATAGTGTTTGAAATGTGAACATAAGGTTTCTTCGTTAATCTATCAGATAGATTAGTTCAATACGAGTTCGTATATCTCTTAATTAAGAACTGCTTCTCAATAGACGGACATATGTTATCGCTAAACAGTAATTTACAAATGTGCCGTATCTAACGATTCGGGGTCTTATTGACTCTTCTAAACCTATTGGGCTACGTTTCTAGTTTATTGTTAAAAGATGCATCTAGGACAAACGTACATGTGAACGGACAATGAATGTTCTAGTGAGACTTTGCTAATGCACATATTTGTCTGAGCGTTCACTGTACACAGATCATTCCTACAGATCCCAAATAACCAGGCGCATCTCGTATGTTGACAAAAAAACTGCTTTATAAGAACAGAACAAAACAGCATCGTTATTTCTCTCATATAGAGAACATCACGAACAATATAGCCTAATAACACTATATAGTAGATTGTCAGCGTATAATTAAGTCACGTGAATACATTTTTATTACGACACAGATATGAACAAAAAGAATTTCTAATTTATTTATTAAAAAGAAAAGAAAGCAATGTAGATGCTAACTAAAAGGTCGGTACGCAATCCAGCCATCAGGACAGCATACATCATTTGGATTCCCTTACAATTTACATAATAAGAACTTCTTTCCAGGAAAGAAATATGGCCAACATTCCGGACGGTTCAAATGGATCGGCACAATACAATACTAGAGGAAGAGTGGTATTTTTTTATTTTTCTATTATCCCGATTAGTTATTTTATTCTAGACATATCTGAGAAAATGACGTTGAACAATTTTGATAGCTACTTTAAGACAAGACAGCTGACCAATTTGATATTTATTTTCATCCTGGAAGAAACATGATCTATCAGTGAGATTAAACTATATTTTTGACTCTAAGACTTTTGACAACTTAGTTATGACGCTGTCAATGACGTCATTTCAAGCACATGGTCTAACTTGTGATTTTATGCAATACTGGTTAAAAGACTTAATACCATTGAACTATGTTCAGAGTGCATGAGCACGAGTTTGTAATACGTTTAACCCTTTCCCACATACAGGAAATCTGCAGCAGACGACATTGAA
Source organism: Serripes groenlandicus (assembly GCA_031761405.1). Lineage (NCBI taxonomy): Eukaryota > Metazoa > Mollusca > Bivalvia > Cardiida > Cardiidae > Serripes > Serripes groenlandicus. The sequence goes on along the minus strand of JASEVX010000008.1, from coordinate 33,348,904 downwards.
AATAGCTAAGCAAAAGTATGGAAAATCTCCACAAATGATGATATAGTTGTTGAATAGATTTGAAAAAAATGTGTTAAATGGAGAACTTGCTCATTATGAGCAATTTCTCCATTTTCCACATTGTTTTTAAAGTCGTGTTCTGCAGTTGCGTCAGAATGCGTCTGCAAGTGGGAAAGGGTTTAGCTTTTTGAGTTTTCAGCGATTGCGAAACATACTTTCAGCTTATATTGTTCACTTTCGAGATCTGCTGCCTGTAGATATAAGCAGTTCTCGCACTGAATGTGTGGAAAAGATCCACAAAGAAAGAACCCGTTCATCACGGGGTTCGAACCGTTATTAGATAATACTTTGTAATTAGAGGGCTCAATCTGTAAGATTTCACGTATGAAACGTGAATTGGTAAATATACCATATATACTGTTACATATGCATATTAAATTTGACTTCCAAAGGGAAAATATTTTTGTCAATACATGTGAAACCATTGCAGGGTTCAGACCCATCTGACGAGGGATTTGGATATGAAAAACAAAAAGGTTCTGCCACTGAAGATGACATAGTGAGTTTTCACTAATTCACTATTTCTTTTCCACTTACAACACATTTGAAGCTGACAACTTCGAAAACATCTTCAATTTTGTTGTGTGAAATTGTGTTGAAATGTAAAAAACAATATCATCGGGTCGAATGGAAAACATTGTGGCAAAAGGAGAAAATTGCTTTTATGAAAAAACAAAGTTGGCAAAGTTTTCATTATATTAGAAATAACGATGTTCTATGCTTTCAATAGTTGACAGATAATGAGTGTTTCTGTCTTAAACCTCAATTTTGACAGATACATGTAACTATTTTATTTGACATCTCGATTTTGAACAGAAACTGTTTCGATCGAAACATTTAACTTGGACATGTAGATGTTGTTTCTATCAAAAACCTCAATTTAATAATTGCTTCTATTTAAATTCTTGATTTTTGACGAACAGTCATTATTTCTATTTAAAACCTCGACTTTGAACAGACAACCTTTTCTAATTTAAATCTCGATTTTGAACTGAAATCAGTTTCTTAAACAAATCTCGACTTTTGACAGAGACTTATTGTTTCTATCTTAAATCTCAATTTTGAACAGATAACTGTTGCTATTTAAAATATCAATTGCGGAAAGATATGAATTAACAATCTCGACTGTGAGCATATTCTTGCTGTTTCTATTTAAAACCTTAATTTCTGATAAACAATAATTGTTTTTATTCAAAACCTCAATTTTGTATAGATAATAATTGTTTCTATTAAAAACCTCGATTTGGACAGATACATATTGTTTCTATTTAAAAATCTCTATTTGATCAGAATTAAAACAATTAAAACCTATATCATGGATGGTAACGTCTAACTTTCTATTTGAAACCTCAATTTGGGAAGATAACAGACTTTATTTAAAACCTCAATATTGGACAGATAGCTGTTTCTACTCGATTTTAATCACATTGTTTTGCTCTTTAAAACCTAAATAGTTAACAGGAAAGTGTCAAAAACACAATTGCGGAGTAATGATTAATGGTTATATTTGTTTGTTATTAAATAGGTCTGTGACAGCTGTGGTTTGTTAAGAGACCGCAATGGGTATCTTATCCTTTCCAACAACATGTTGGGTAGGCATGCAGATCTAACGTACTATAAGCCAGTGCCACCACCCAGACAGGTACCGACTTTCTAACTGTTGTATTGTTTTATTCAGAACAGAAGTTAGGCGGACGCTCTACAGATGTTATGGAGAAAAAAAGGATTGTTTACAGATTACAGTGTTTCTTTATTTTGTATCGTTAACTTTACATAGTTTCTAGTTATTTACAAGAAGTATATACATATTTAAACAAAGTCAATAATATGTAATATTATATACTCAATGATAACATATAGAGATTTCCCAACTTGAGAAAACCTATAACATGCTTTTTGTCTACTGAGCAATATCGCCTAGTGCGCGATATAGCTCACTAGCCGGATTTTCGGAACTACTTTTTTAATATCTAATTCTTTAAAAATAAACTCATCGTTAAACACTTTTAAGCTCCGTTTTCACTACTTAATACTTTATTTCCATGATGAACAGTTAAATAATCCACAATTGCACTTTTAAATCCGCAAATAAGAGCTTGAATCGACATGACACATTTATTGCGATCAATTTATACATTTGTCGGTGCGCGCGAAGTGACGTCACTGCAAAACTGGCAGATTACGTCATTCAGATCTCTCCGCTTCTGAGCTAAAAATAAATGAGCTGCACAGGGTTATTGTCGTTTAAAAACGAACATTATCGCCGAGTATATAATTATATAGTTTAATAAACATTGTTTTCATGATTTGGGAATTACATCCCTCGTGAAAGAGATTCTTGCATATAAAAACTCGTGCGCTATGGCGCACTCGTTTTTATATCGCAAGAATCTCTTCCACTTGGGATTGAAATCCCGTATCATGAAAACAATGTTAATTAAACTCTATATAAGCATTAATTATATGAAACACATACATATACGAGGATGAACAAAACATAGATATTTACATATGTAAGCTATATACTTCATCAATGTTTCTGGTACAATGCAATGTTAAAATGTCAGATTAATTTCTATAAGTAAATGTCAGACATAAAAAAAACGTCTTAACCATATTTGCAGGGAGACGCGTGTACTCGTTTGTCATATACAACACATAAGCATCAGACGATTTTGAAAACATCCGGGCAAACATATTGAACAAATTAACTTTAATTAACGTACACTAATTTTTAAAGTTTTGAAAACATTGTGGCAAAAAGGAATTAAAACATAATAATGAGCAGATTTTCCTTTTGCCACAATGTTTTAATAGATGCGTCAAATATAGAAGGTGGTAAATATGGTTCTAATACTTGTTAACATAATGAGATATACTAGCATGCTCTTTTTAGCTTTGTGTTGAAAATAATTAAATCTACTTCTGAATTTTACTTGAGATTTCTGGAGCCTGCAGTGCCAGCACGCACTGATGATCTGATATGTGTGTGTTTTATCCGGCTTGGGTTGGTCTAGTCTGGTACACTATGCATACTGTTAGAGTGGCATAATCTATCTGAAATAGAAATGGAAAAAAAGTGGTAAAAATAGAAAGAGTTTTTGTTGAACATTTATTTGTTATCCAGCAATGCTTGATCATTTCTTGATGATATATAAACTTTGGAGTCGTTACTTTTCAATACTTTAAACGATAGTCACGTATATTTGTTGTTTTACTGGGACTTACTGTGTAGTGTCGTCCATACAATAATGGACGCATTAACTACTGCTATACAACCGGTACTAAAGACAGTGTCGTGTAAGAGTTTTGTATATGAATCGCGTCTTGAGAGTTTGGGTATTAATGGCACTCCATTCTGACATCATTCATAAGAAAATATCTGCATAACATACATTGGGCTACACTATAAGATTGTTGTCAGAATATGAACTTGAGTATTTAAATCATAAGGGTCGACAGTGAAGACTCGAGTGAGACTGTGTAAATGCATATGGTCTCCCGTGTCTTCACTCCACGCAGATGGTTTAAGAACCCAAATTGCTAGATGCGGCTCATACGTGATTTAAATTATTTTTCAGGATGTAACAGAGGAATATGAGTCGTTGCCACAAAAAGTAATACACTTCCATGTTTTAGTAATTTGTGTATGTAGTTCCCCAAATATTGTGTGTGTGTTACCTAATAAGTATTCGGACATTGTGTGTGGAGGTCTAATCGCTTTGCTATCAGACCAAAATATTTCACTATATGTAAATTGCATCTGACGCCACTGCATAAAAGGTCATCTTAGATTGACCCTTAACAGTTCAATATTCTATATACACGGCAATTACCTATTCTCTATCTCCTTTATTTAAACGGATTATCGACCCTGTTTAAACTTAACGATTTTGTGGCAAGACATCTCATGGCATGACTTAGAAGAACCTCATTTTTGTGGAAAATAAAGAATCCGTTTGAAGCAACTGTTAGATTTCAAAGGTAGCTCGTCACCTTGTTGCCTGCAATCAATCAATAAGGTCTTTTGAATATGTCTTTTCGATAACGTCAATAAAAATCGTCCCAACACTACTTTGATTATTTATAGAAATCTACGTCATCAAAATCATTCTTTGAAATGTTTATATTTGTGAGCCGTTCGACGAGAAAACCTACATTGTGGACCTTGCGTAAGGTATCGATCCAGATCAGCCTTAGTATGCCACAAAGGCTAACCCTGACAGATATTTATCGCCTACGGTGGACTTTCTGTTTCAAGAATCATCACTCTATACCTCTATCCATCTGAGACGGAATGGGTCGACCCGGATTAATCTGGGTCTATACATTACGCAGAGAGCAAGCTGTTGGTTTTCCCATGGGACGGAACATTTTGCTAAATGCACTTATTGTACATGATTGAAATTAAACATTTTGTATTGTAATGTATTTTGTTGTATTTTTAATTGAAGAAGGGACCAAAGTGGTGATTTGCTATAGCCTCTCTTTAAAAATGTACAATAATTAACCAATATTTCCGTGTTATTTGATCTAAAATATGCATTTTAATGTTTATGTGATATATTGAAGTACAATGAAGATCAACATCAGACTGTGCAGATAAGCATTGGTATATATATATATACCCTGTCTGGATATGATGAGCTCTTGTCCTTTCGGAGCACTGTTATTCGTTATTTCACATTAATAATTCCAAGCCGAGTTTTCTACTAAAGTTTCCACTTTGGTCATGCGGTAAAGCATGACACAGACAACGTTCCGACAATTTAATATATATCTTCAATTTACCATCTCATATTGTCGGTAAATGCTAAACCTACACAAATCACGATAGTTAAATGTGCTGACACTTTCTAACTAAAATTCGTATTTTTGTACAGAGATGTAGCCGTCCGTTATGGATTGCATTGATATGTATGGCTGTACTTTTCCTTGGTAGCCTTGGTGCGAATGCATATCTTTCCTTACATTATAGTAAGTATTACATTTGTTTTATATAAGTGAATCCATTTTAAAATAATATTATCATACATTAAGAAATATGTATTTTCAATTGTCGGGTACTCGGACAAAATGCTTTGAGGTGTATCTTTTTCAAAGTCAAATACAATTTTCACTATTCCATTTCTTAATATCGAATGAAGACGGCAGCGCTCGTTATGTAAATTTATGTGTCAAAGAATTCAACGTTGGTCCGTCAAATTACAACCCTAACAACCTTTACTTTAGCATTGCCTTAGTTTGTCATGTCATGTGATCAACAAAGTTGCTTTTATGATCGTTTATACACCTAATATACAAGGGACCATGTTTGTCGTTGTATCCGAGTGGTTATCGTCGGGGATTTGGGACTGACTAGGAACCGGGCGTCCCGGGTTCAATCCCCAGTCGCGTTGCAACGGTTATGATGGAGCACCCTGGGTACATTTCATAGCATTGTACTGGTTTGTTTTCCCGTATATCACGAATAAGTGAACTGTCGCCGTGATAAGATGAACTACTAATGGAAACGGCATAAAACATGAAAACATAAAGCAAAGAAACACAAGGAACCGTTGGGAATCTGCGACGTATATACGGTTACGATTACAGAAGTATGGCCCATGCTCGATAAGTTCACTGTATTGTATCGCTATTATATACTGTTTACAACAGTATGTTCGTCTTGTCGCAGAAAGCCCGTTTTAATTAGTTATATATATATGCATACATATGTGAAATTAGAGTCCATTAATCTCAGTCGGAAGCAACGTGGGCTGTCAATGTAGGGGTTGTGAGTTCGAAGCGTAGTTCCACCAATGAGATAGCAGTATATATGGAACAGCAACCAGTTTGTTGTGTGGAATACTGGTATGAGAAAGCCGGGAGACACATGGGTAGGTGAACTTGTCGCCGAGATTTGTCTGACGAAATGTAGAAAACGGCGTTAATCCCTTATCAATTAATCAATCATTAATGTCTGAAATTCCAAATAAATAATTTCATCATATGTATGCTTTAGATATAGATATTCCACCATTATTTTATGAACTCTTCCTTGCCTTATGTCAACACGAACGAGCTTGAATATTATTAAAATGTGTAGTTACATATTTGTGCTTTTAAGTTTGCTTTCAATTCCTTCAGCATAAGGATTATATTATTTCAGCTAAAGCCAACGACGAAACCGGTTTTAAGTGTGAGCCCCCTGTGTGTCCATGGTCTGTGACATATCAAGTTGGATCCAAAGCCACTATCTCATGTTCTTTACAAATCCCAACACCAACGTCCCGCCCGACGGTTGACATTTATCTGATTGATGACTATGAAGGTAATCGACAAACTCTACTCAGCCAGGAACAGATACCAGAAAACGGAACACTTGTTAAAAAATCTGAAGTGTTTAACGCCAGTATGGAAGTATCAGTCGATGGGAATGGTCTGATGTTGATCGACGTGAGTTATGAAAGTATAAAATGTTGCTACCAAGGAAATCTCTGGATAAGCATCTCCGGACATTTGATGGTACAAATAGAGGTAAATGTGACAGGTAAGTACAACTACAAACGGGGAAAGGGTCAATTTAGTTTGTTTTTTCTTGGTGCATTTCTATTTCGTTCATTTCTAGTGAGAATTACTAATGATGTATTGGTCTTACACAGGCATAATATTGGTTTGCCCGCCATTTTTGAGATATATGGGAAATAAGTTCATGAGGTAATTTATCTTCAAAACTGAGTATTAACTTTTTGGACTATATTTTCATATTTATTGTCTTGAATATTTTGTGAGTTATATATTAATGAAATGTAGGTGAATATTGTTCTACGTATTATATCAACATAGCTAAAAAAGTAATAAACCTAATTGGCCATTTGAAATGTCCTTTTTTAATGAACCAAGTTTACGCGAAAGATGTACACGTTTTTCAAAGATGAATAAAACTACTCATATTCCGTGTATAGTCTAAATATGATGAACAATATAATGCACGTGTAAAGATAATGCATCAACCAGATGCGGTTCAATTATATCTTTTTTCATTTACAGGCAATAGTATTTAAAAGAAAGGGGGATAACACATTTGAGTATTATTGTATATGCTTGACTTTGATAGTTACTTTTATCTCCCTTCGATATGTATTTTCACCTGCAAACATTATCACACCTAAAAGTAAATTTATAAAGAATGTTAGATACTTCAGCAGTTAGTATGCAGGTGAAAACGGATGGTTAGACCGAGAAATGGGCGGAAGACAGGGAAGCTATCTCTACATGTATGTGTCTCCCAGTCAACAGTGGAGAGACACACTTGTAGATATAATTCCAAAACTATTGTCGTTTTAGCGGACGTGCAATGTCAAACGAACACTCAGCACACGGTGAATACAGTAAATTACCTAGCGTGCACTCGATGTATGTGTGGTAACTCAACATCATCACAGCTGCCCATCGGGTCTTGGATTTATAACCACGATGACAGTAGTAACGTAACGCAACCAGGAAGAGTGACATTTGATCAGGTGTTTGATGAGAAGACGGATCTCATCACGTATATACTGGTGTTCAATGAGACCGCTTGTTTTGACGGTGGAGAGTATACCCTAGTATTGACCAACGCCGATACTACATATTCACAGTTGAACTTCACTCTACAAATATCAGGTGAGATACTTTTAGTAAATGAAAATTTAAGGGAACTTAGCGACCATTTCGACCCTTCAATTGATGTACTGTCCAATGTGTTCATCCTTATCGCTAATTATTGTGAGTTTGTAATTAACTCGCATTACCTGGATTACCTGAGGATCGACGTTACGAAACTGCGCTGTTATGAACACCTTGACATTCCGTTGATTGCCTGATTGATTATTTAGTGTTTAACGCCACTTTCAACAATTCTTCAGTTTTATCACGGCATTTCATGGGTATGTTACCAGTACTACTGGTCCATTTATCCTGACACCAGCCAGTCAGTCGTAATGTTAACCCCACAAACCTGAGCGCCAAGTAGGCTGCCATTACTACTACCACTTCCAAAGTCTTTGGTATAACCCGACTGAGGATTGAACCCGCGACCTCCCGCTGAACCTTGACATTCAGAATCACGTATTTATACTGTGGCCATATTCTTGTTAGTACAAATTTGAATATTCAATTGTCAATACATGCAGTGGTTTGATTATATTCATGTCATGTCTGAACACCTATTTTAATTGTTTGCATTGTGTTTCACGTCGCTGCCAACAGTTATGTTAATGTTATCACGGCGTTTCCTCGGTACCAGTCCAACTGCTCCATGTTTTCTGACACCAGCGAGTCTGTCATAATGCTAATCCCACAATCCTAAGCGCCATGGAGGGAAAGCTGTAACCTTTAAATAAATGCATGTACATCTTAACTTTTCAATACGATACGTATAAGAAACAAAAGCCGAGCCCCGGTATCCCAGTCGGTAGCTACGCAGGCTGTCAATCCTTGGGTTATTAGCTCGAACCACAGCTCGGCCAACATTCATCCCGACGTTTGACAAAAGTCAATGCGACAACAGTCATGCGCCTTCCAAGAATGAGCTAACCGTCTATGTGGAAAGGCAGTTAATTGCTCGGCAAGTTTGTTGTGCTGAGTACTGAAGTGAGAAAGTCAGGAAATACATGAGGAGGTGACCGGGCCGCCATGATATCACTGTGACAGAACACTTGATGAAAACGCCGTTAAATCCCAATCAATCAATCAATAAGGAACGCAACTTTCTGAAAGTATGTATGCTAGTTTCTTTTAAATACGTACTTTTCGACTTCTGTAACTGTTCAGCTGTGTTGGTATTAAAGTTATACTAGTATTAGTCGTAGAATCATGCACTTTTGGAAAAGCGTCGTGTTTGTCGTAAGAACGTACATTTTTTGCAACGTTATAAAATTCGCAATAACTTTCTCACTGGTTTGAAGTATTATTCGGATAAGATCAACACTGAAGGAAATAAAATGTCATGCCTGTTGATTTCAATCAATTTCAAACACATAGATTATTAAAATTGAGCTAGAATATTTCAATTGTGTAATTCCTAATTTATTTATAGTTCGCTCAATTAAACTTTGTCGCACATTTTTGATGTCCAAATGTTGTTATTGCAAAAGTATGATTCTTCCTTAAAATACATGACATCTAACTTTTTTCACATGTGTCAGGCGCTACGTTTGGTCCGCGTGCAACGTCAACAACGATCAATTTGTTAACACAGAACCATGTCACGGATTTGGAGGCACTGTGTATATCTAACAGCCAGCATGATGCGTTTCTATTAAACCACAGTGTGACCTACACATTCTTCGGTGACGATGCGTCTTTGGAAATTCTTCAAGCTGAAAATTCGTCGGTAAAATTGTTATTTTACCAATATCGAAGTTGTATGTATGTTTAATCCCTCTATGATACCTAAACGACTGGTGCCTTAAGAAATCAAGTATCACTGAAATTGTTGAAAAATACGCTCTTAGCATCCGTATAACCTGATCCGATGACATGATACTTGTATGAAGTTTCAAGCAAAATGTTATTACTTATTTCCGAGCAGTGAATTTTTTTTTTCAGTTGTCAATCACTTACTGCAAGTTATAGCCATTTTTTGACTTAGAAATTCTGGTTAAAGTTTTTTATGCAACGACATTTAAAGTCCATATCCTAGTAAGTACTTTATGCATTGCATTGAAACTGCATACACTCCTTTTCAACCATATAACCTACATTGTATATACACAATCACGCTAGATAACTTTTTTCAACAAATAATGCATATTCTGGCCCTTTTTTGACTAAGAAATTCTGGTTAAAGTTTTGCATGCAAGGTACTATCATGGATATATCTCAGTAACCAATAATACTATTGATTGAAACTTCATTCGTGACTTCAGGGGTGTCAGACAGTCAAGTTAGATAACTCTTGTTTTAAATTAAGTACACATTAAGGCCCTTGTTTGACTTTGAACATTTGGTTAAAGTTTTGGATGCATGGTACTATCATGGCACTCAGGGAATGATTTAAGACTTCAAAATAGTCTTTAACGGTATCAAACATTCAGGTAAGGTAACTCCTGACTGAATACCAAACAGAAAACCAACCTTATGGACTCTGCGTAATGTATCGACCAGATCAGCATGCGCAGTCCGCGCAAGCTAATTCTGTCTGACATTTTTCGTATCACAAGGATAGAGATTTAGAGAAATGATTCATGAAACAAAACAATCCTTAGGAGGCGAACAATGTCTGCCCGGATTAGCATGCTCGGCCTACTTAGGCTTATCTTGGTCAATATTCCACAATGTTGGTTTTCTCGTGCACAGCGTTCATGATCAGGTGTATGTTGTGACACTTTAAACTACAGGAGTCATACCAATTTAAACACATTGATCAGTTACATGTATGAATGTTTCATTTCCCTTTTCCATTCGTAAGTTGAGTGATTGGGGTGTAGCAACGTTTTAACAATTCACAGCCATATCGATGCAACCAGTTCACCTGCTAGTGTTAACTGGCTTTCCCACACCATTAATCAACAACACAGTATTTATACGCAACTGGCTGCCTTGAAGACGAATGACTTATCGCATCTGTTTTTGTCAAACGACGCAAATAATTGGTGCCTAGCTGGTGTTTGAACTCACAACCCCTGCATTGATAGCCCGTGTCGCTACCGACTGAGCTTTAGGATGTAGGCCCATTCAAAAGTAGTTGAGGCGTTAGGTTAAGGCGACATCCTTGAATTGTTAACAAGTGTAGGAATCCATGACAACTGAATGCAATTCGAAATAGACAAATTAAAAAAAAAAAATCCATGAATATTATGGGACTACAATGTACTGGAGATAATTTGATAAAATCGTTTATCTCAAACCAATTCCTTTGAAATGGCTTTGCTGTTTTATTAACATGAATGCAAAACCTTGTTTTCTTAAAAGGTCAAATTACGCCAAATACATCCACGGTCATGCTGATCTACAACCAATTAGTCCATAAAAAAACTTTATTTGCGTAGAAGTGAGTGAATACCATCACTATAATGCATTGAATACATGACATTTAGTTCATGATAATGTGTATAGGACGCACTGGAAATGATTGATTTGATCATTTTTAAAATTTAAAAGTGAAAGTAGAGAATGTGAAACACAAGTTTTGTCCGGGCTAGATTCATCCGAATTGACGGTAACCATTTTCGACGGGTGAATTAATTCTTGCATAATGCATGACCCCTCATTTTCTTAGAAATGTTTAAAGCTTTGAGGTAACTCTTTTCAATGGGTATTATTAATGAAACGCTTAGAAAGTGTGACAATTGAGGGGTGAAACTAGTCGATTTTAGTACATAAAAAGAATGAAATTATTTGGTGTAGTGTGACCTAATATGCTTTTGGCTGGGAAAAGTTTAAGGTAAATGTTGTGTCAGCTGCAAATATAGAAGCATTCTAGTGTATGCATAAACATGAAGTATTATCATTTCTTTAAACATATGATGCGTAAAACTTAAAGATGTTATGTGTATTTGTGTTTCTCTCTGGGAGACAGCTTGCCAGAATCAAGCCGCAAAGTCTAGGTTCGGCTGGCATAGGAAAATTGAAATTACTTTGAAAATAATTGCCTAATTGTCCTAAATTTTGCTTATTTGCTTTCATTTTATATCATACTTTGTAAATTCATACACAAAACAGATCTCTGAAGGCAAGGCAGATAGTGTCTAAAAAAGCTTCAAAGGCCAAAACATTATAGGTTGAAACAAGTGGAACTGGGTGCCTAAAACGTCTGGGAATAACGCATAAATATTATATAGTTTGATTATGAACGATCTGTCCGGGTTCGATTTAGTCAAAAATACAGTAATCATTTTCGCCGGGTGAATTCTTTCTTGAATAACTCATGACTCCCAATTGTCTTAAGATTGTTTTAAAGCTAAGAGGTAACTCTTTTCAATGATACAGATTGTTCTCCGTGAGAAACGCTTAGAAATGTGACAATTTAGGGTTGAAACTAGTCTATTCACATGGAAACAAAGAAGGAATGTAATTGTTGTGACCTAAACCAAGTTATTTCTGGGTTCCTTTTGACTTCGATTTATCGCGAATCCATTGGCGATTGTCTTGTTTAACCAGATGGGACTATGCTGATGTAACATGTCGTAAACCTTTTTTTGTGGATCTCATTTAATCAAGTAATAGGTAGTATTAACATTTCAATAAAGAAATTGTCATATCTATTGTTACAGGTTGTTAGTAACGAAAGAAGTGCAACCATAGGCTTTATTCCAGCCTCACAACAAAGTGTGAACATCGCTACATATAGAGGGGATTCGATTCAGGTATGATTATCACTGTTGTGCCCTGGTAATGGCTTTTGTAGCTTCTATCGTTGAAGCGTAAGGTTGTTTTATGACAAGATATAGGTAATGTAAGACACTTAATGTATAGATACAAATACAATAGAGATTGCACTTAAAGTGAAAGTGCATGTCTTGTCTTTCGTTTACAGTTATTATATTAACATTGTTATCATAATGAATGAATGGCACACTTTTCGAAGTGAACCTCGTCAAATTTAACTTGCTATTCACCTTAAATTGGAATGTGCGGCGCTAAGGTTAGCCACCCATGATTGATTTAAGGGTTATTCTGTCATTCTTTGACGTTTATTCACTATTGCAAGTTTTAATTTGTTTGTAAATTGTGAATATTGATTATTTCATTATATCTGATAAAACTTACTGATCAATTATAATTTTGAAGAATCGTCCTTAAATTATTAAAAGGCCTTTTCAAAGTCACATGCTCTTGTTTTCTTTTTTGTATCACTCATTAGTCAAACAAAGCGGCGTCAGTAAATGCTAGTCAATAATGCCATAGCGTTTGTTTTGCTTGTTATATTATGATGTTGAAACCGTTTTCAAACATTTTGAAGCTTTGTCGCAGCAACATTATACTTCTTTTAGGTCGAAAAGTGACAAACCAAGGGTATATTGGATTATCCTAGTACATCGAGCCCTCTGTATATGCAAGTAATTTGATCGGTTGATTCTACTTTCACATATCCGCGTGTTCAGTTTGTTATGACTACCTGAATACCTCATAGTACTTGGCAATAAGCTTTGTACACGTGCACTCCATCACGAACGCTGAGAATTCGAATGGGGATCGGACTCGGAGCATCTAAGATTAAGGGTTGCAATGATACCAATCTAATTACCACTTGTATGGATATGATGACTGCCTATTTCAGGCCGTCTCAGATTGACCTTTGCGTCTGTCATTCAAATTGGTACCTTCAAACCCGTTTGGCGTCAACAGGGGGGAGAAAATCCATATAACTAGTTGAAATAAACAAGCGGTGATCGTCGATTGTTTCGATTGTATAGACTATTCAAATATTCAGGCTTAAATCGAGACGACCTTTTATGCGATGTCGTCAGATCCAATATACGCATAGCGATGTATTTTCTTCTGTTTTCTTTGATATTGCATTGATGGTAGTCATTATAAACTTTAACCGACGTGTCGATGCCAGAAAAAAGTTATAGACACAGTGGTTTTGCGGTAACTAGGAAAAGGGAGTTACCTTTAGTAATTAACGTGCTCGAGTGATCAATGGATGTATACTTAATATTACTTATATGTATTGCCAGCCTTGTTATTCATTTACGCTTAGGCAAGCATTATGAGTAGCAACCCTTTTCAACATACACAAGATCTGCAATTGACGACGATGAGACTAACTAGGCCTAAATATGGGACATTTCTATAAACTGAAAGCATATTTAGTGAATATGGTTAAAACGATTGAGCAATTCCTCATATTTTCAAATTGTGTTCACAAACGTCATCTGCTGCATATGCTACAAAACATGTCTGCAAGTAGGAAAGCATTAAATGGATATATCTGACATTTGTGTTGACAGTTCAGACCAACATACGGGAATGGTATACTCAACATTGTTGTCATCTTTGACAGTGTGCAGTGCTTTCACAGTGGATATTACCAGTTCTATGTTGACAACGTATTACTTCATAACCTTACTGTGTCTGTGGACGGTAGGTGAATTTTCATATTGTTGAAACATTTTTTTTGTGCAATTTTGCACTTTTTTATTTTGAACCTACTTTTAAACAGATAAACAGTGTGATTCTGCATAACCTTGCGGGGCTTATATTTTAAAGGAACTTTAAACCAGTTCTAGTTTGAAAAAACAAAAACAAAAAACCGTTCAGGTATAATCCTACGCTGTCTTGACGTTTAAACCTTTTCGTTTTGGCAACGTGATGTTTGATCTGGACGTGTCTCGAATTTTGAACTAATTTCTTAAATTAGTTCTCGTTTGAAACTGTGACTTTTCATAACCTTTCGGTGTCTCGAATTTTGAACTAATTGATAAACCAGTTCTCTTTTGACACTTTGACTTTGTATAACCTTTCGGTGTCTCGAATTTTGAGCTTATTGTTATACCAGTTCTCGTTCGACACTTTGACTTTGTATAACCTTTCAGTGTCTTGAATTTTGAGCGAATTTTAAAACCAGTTCTCGTTTGATACTGTGAATTTTTATAACCTTTCGGTGTCTTGTCATACTGTTTTACCTGACGGGGTCTTGAAAGTTTACGACGTCTGTTCTTACTTGGGGACAGTTATGAGCATGTGCGTTGTCATTTCTGACACCTGAAATGTGCGTTTGTTTCGCCGCGAGATAAATTATTCTATTGAGAAAACTACACAATTTGAACTACAATATAAACACTTCTGAAATAATCAAAGGTAGGCAGTGAGTAACTTTCATTCTAAAATTCCTTAAGGTGGTTAACGGCGGAACTTTATATTTGCACATATTTGCTGAACAATTCCGCCGTTTTCTATTTAGCCATATTTTTGACATTGCAATTAACCGTTCAACATGTTAATTGTCAGTTCCAATAATTGTATAATACGTAAGACTCATATTAAGTAAACATGTATTATCAAACAAATTTAAAAAAAGCATGCATTGAGTTCTTAAGAAAGTCCAGATATGGTAAGAATACCAACCCTACACTGTCAGTCAATAGTGATTTATTTTTCAAGAGGCAGCGATTAGGTGGCATAGACTGGTCGGTTTTTAACAATTTATCACTGAACCGTTTCCCACATAAAAAATAAATCTGCAGCAGATAACTTTGAAAACATCTTGAATTGCTCCATTCGTTTGAGTTCTACGACATATGATTTAAGAATCTGATAATTTAAAATTGGTTGTAAAATGTTTACTCCTTGGATCTTAAGATTGTGGTGATAGTTTGACGATTCCTATGTCGGTGTTGGGATAAAAGAATCCGGTATGAGTTGTATACCCCGGAAACGCTGTGATATAACTTAAATATTGTTGAAATCGGCATAAAACATCAATCAAACTAACACATGGACATGGATATACCAAAGGCCGACTGTGAAATGTTCGTAAAATATCCAGATGGAGTCTGTCGACAGCGTTGTATGCGCAACGAGTCATTAAATATTTGACTAGGTTAAATGTTGTTCGCAGTATATTACGACTCATTCAAGGGGGATCAAGTATAGCCGAAACGCGTGTTTTATGTATGAGCAAGCGCTACATTTGAGAGGCTTACTGTGGTAGCAAATGATCGAACTACACTATTTCCTTGGACAGAGATGCAATCAGGTTCGTGTCAGATATGAGCCATTGAAGGCTCTTTCATGAGTATGTGTATGCTCAGCCTCACCTGAGGTATCACTGCTCGCTATTTCAAAGCAACTATCACAAGACACTGCTCCTTAAGTTTAGTTTCCTATTTATTTTATTTCCCAAGATACCCAAGAGCGCACAGTAACAACAATATACCAGAAAAGCGAGGATACCGGGTTCGTAGAGAAGTTTAACATCACGATGGAATGTGCTGCCACAGTTGGCTGTACAAAAAGACCCTTCGTTATTGACAAGGAGATACAAGATGCCAATACTACGTTCAAGTACTCTCTTGAGGACCGCAACTCGGATAACATGAAGGACTTTTTTGTCGCCACAATAACATCGAACGTGTTAGATATTCCAATGACGCTGAACAACACCGACTTCACATGTAGTGTGACTAGTGATGCGATGACTCAAGCAATGACGTACAAAATATATGTTCTTGAAGGTTAGTTTTGGCTTGTTCGTAAATTTTGAAAATATTATTAAACAACAATTATAGCAAATTATAAATATGGATTTATGTTACGCAAGTTTATCTATTTATTTAAACCTTACAAGATGCTGTGCCTTTCATAAAACATGTTTGAAATTAACAATTAGCAGAACCCATTATACTATCATCTTTCAAGCCTTTAAAAGCTCTCTTCTATTTGTTGTTATGTCTCACTTTTCACCCAAAGAAAACTATTGAAATCGTTTCTTAATGTCAGTATAAACATATCTTAAAGCAATAATTTTAGTATCACGTTGCTCATTACCGCATGTATAACGTCACCATATTGCATTAAGAAACATATTTCGCACCATGACATCGCCTTAAACAAAGCTTCTTTTATCATATAGTATATAGGATCTGACATGAGTTATCATTTTATATAAAGATTTATTAAACGAGTTCAAGAAATTTGTTACTTAGCGAGCCTTTGGGTAGCTTAAAAACACATTTTGTACGAGTTTAATAAAACGTTATGATATGACAACGAATAGTCTGTTAACTAATCACACAACAATATATTGTTATGACCGATAATGATTCCTGAACCTTGTCCATCTATCGTGACTTTTGCATTTACTGGATACACGTTCTACAATCTTTTTGAAATCATCTCCTATTAACGCTACGCATAGGATCTGAGGACAACCGATAGAGGCTCACGTTCAGACAATCTTTCCGCCAGCCAATCAGAACCTTGCTTTCACGTTTTTGAAAGTGAAAGTAAAAGTCTATATTTACCAAAAAATTCTATATTTAGCATGGGATCCCAATTTTCGCATAGTGATTTACACGCGTGTATAGTTCTTATGACGACTGCATCATGGCTACAAATGTGGAAATGAGGCAAAACACCGATACAGTCTTTCCCTGACCATATAGCATCGACAAGTGTTCTTTGCTCTGGTTTTAAATGGTCTATTTTAAATTTGCTCAACTTCGTCAATTGACGCCATTTTGAAGGTTAAGCCAAACGTTTGTTGTGAAACGAGTCCTCTGATTGGTTCAAATAAAAATAGCTTGGTGGATCTAAAAATAGCGATATTGGAAATCCGATAAAACAAGAAGATGAATTCGAATGGATCGCCATCAAATCTTACATTTGGTCAGATCTTGTACTTTAGTCAGATTGCACGTTCTAAGCCATTTTGTAAACATTCGCGGATGAATAAACAAATAGTGGTTCGGTCATGTTACATTAAACGTGTCACATATAAAGACATACGTAATGGGTATATTACATCGGATACAAGCATTGTCATGTGACAAACATATATATTGAATTAACGTCAGTAAGGAGAAATGAAATAATTACCTCATTTATAACGTCACCATCTTACATTGCGAGACTCTTTTTTGCGTCATGAAATAGCCGTAAACAAAGCTTCTTTTATCATATACATGTATATTGAAATAACGTCAGTAAGGAGAAATGAAATCAATGTTCATCAATCGTATACTTATATATAATTTATTTACCATCGAGCGTTTTTACGAGAATACTTATGTCTCGTGATTGTACCCGCGAATAACATACGCACATGTAAAATACCACCTATGTTTCGATACTTAATCGTGTCATGAAATCTTCATAAATACAGCTACTTTTGCCATATACATTAAGAAAAGACCTTCATCAATTTTATATGTAATATATACTATATTTACCATTGAAGGAGGTATTACTTGTGCCTCGTGATCTTAACACGATAATAACATAACGCTCGTGTTGACGTACTCGTTTGATTTCAATACGCAATTATCCCTTGGGATATAGTTCCCGCATCGAAAGTGCAATGGTTAAGGAACTCTATAAAACTGATTGATACCAATTATATTGCTGCGAAGTTTTGTGATACATGGCCAGTAAACTGCGAATACTTTTACCTGTATCGGACGGAATCGTATATGTTATATATATTATATTTACCATTGAAGATATTCTGCCAGAATACTAGTACCTAAAAATGTTTACACGATCGAAACATAACACTCGTGTTGAAGCACTCCTTTGTTATCCATACGTAATTATCCCTCAGGATATAGTTCCCGCACTAAAAGGGTAATGTTAAAGGAACTCTGTACAACTGATTGATACGACATTTTGTGATACAAGGCCAGTTAACTACGAGTACTTCTAACCGTATCAGACTGAGTCGCATATGTAATATATAATATATTTACCATTGAAGGTATTCTACCAGAATACTGCCTCGTGATATTTTCACGATAATGATATCAAACTCGTTTCGACGCACTCGTTTGTTATGTATACGTTATTATCTCTCGGGGTATAGTTACCGCGTCAATACAATGATTAATGAACCGTATATAACTAACTGATACGGCTTCTATTGTAGCGACGTTTTGTGATACAAGGCCAGTCAACTGCGAGTACTTCTACCCGTATCGGACGGTATCGACGTGTAAACAGTGGGTGTCCTGCTTGAATGATCGTCCCAGAGTTAAGATGTGCGGTTTTAATTTGTATTATAACAAAAATGACGGACAATGTTCAGGACAGTGTGACTATGAATGTCCTTGGAATTTATGAATGGCTTCCCTATGCATCTATTGCTGGTGACTATAGATGTCCTTGTAATTTATAAATGACTTCCCTATTTATATATTGCTGTTAACTATGGATGCCATTGGAATTTATGTATTACTTCTCTATTATTTTTTTGCTGGTGGACTGTGGATGTTCTTGGAATTCATGAATGGCTTCCCTATTAATCTATTGCTATAACATAACAGACATATAACTCTTAATGGAAACAGGCGTCTCGGGTTTAATATCCAGTCACGGCGGTCACACACTAATCATGAATAAGTGAACTGTCGCCATGATGAAATAATGTTGAAACTGCGTAAAACCCCAATAAACAAATTTTATGACGGAACTAACACAACGATTTGATTGCTTCACTTTCTTTTTGTAGACGTTAAACGTTTTTTAAACACATATATATGTTTTATTTGTCATGAAGTATATTGTTTTTGGTGTGATATATAATTGTTTTTTTATCGTGTTCATACTGCATTGTGTTTTCTATGTTTTATTACCATTCTTTTTAATATTTCCAAACATCGTTTGGTTGATACTTTCATATAACAAAATAATGCTTTTTTTATCTTATGTATATACATCGTCTTGGCAGCTGGATAAACATATTAAAGGAACACTTCACTATTGACCCTTTTTTATATTTCGCCTTTATTTTTACGTATATTTTGTTGCATTCGTTTAGGACACCATTTGTATAGATTTAGTTGCCAAAGAGTGTCAAGAAACTAACGGATGTATTTTATGCAGAACTGTAACTTAGGTTAAAGCTGAAGTTTCATTTGCAAATATAGTATTATGTCACTCCAAGTATGATAAAATTGATACAATTATCTTAAAACGAAAAAAAAGAGGAAAATTACCTTCAATTCGCATTTGTTAGAAACATCTTTTTCACACTATACTTTTCACATTTGTTAAAAGTTCATCAACATTCTGTTCATGTAAACATATATAAGAACTGCATACTAGGGTTTCCGAAGTTCTTAAGCTAACGCTTTCAAAGAACTTTGCTGTAAAAGGCTTAATACATCTTTAGACATCAGAAAATATGTCAACACTTCTTCGTTGACGGCTAGTACAAAGTCATTTGAGAAAAGGGTTAGAACAATGACGCTATACTGACGTCATGATCTAAAGATAATCACGACGCTGGAATGCACTTCGATATGTTTTCACTAAAAAACTATATATTGTATCTTAATGTTATATTCTTAATCATTTTGCATATACTTTATATGATTAAGATGCATATATGACTTTGTATGCATGTGGTTTTCAATAAAATATTTTTCCTATATTATATGTGGTTTTCAATAAAATATGTTTTTTTTTATGTTGTATTAACTTAGAAAATGACGCTCATTATCCATCGTAAACCATTCGCAGCAAATCAGTATTCATCACATGTACGTTTATCATCAGAATTAAATAACACAACTGCGAATATGTCTATTAAACCTTATGTTAAAGCAATAACTCGATGTTTTATTGTTAACTTTTACCATCCATCGTCATTTAGTGGATTTTTTTTTGAATTAATACAATCACTTTACACCATACGTTACGCATATATGTGGCAAATGTGAAAATCGTACGATATAGTATCTATTCAACGCGTAATCCCATTCTCTTAGACCAAGTTTTAGAACTGTTTATTCCCGTAACTTCTTGCGATTTATATCACACTCCTTAGTTTAAACAACAGTTAATTCTCATATATTTTACATAGTAGGAAACATCAAGAAATATACAATGGAGACATGGATTGGACTGAAAGCTCATAGCTTACTTTAGGTTTACTTCAAAAAAATATTGATTTACAGGAAGCACGTTGAATATTTTACGTGTGCAGAAAATATCAGCTTACTTTAGCTGTATAATTTATCATGCAAGAAAATAAAAAACATGATGTATAGTGAAGAGAGATCATCTGAATCTGCATTGTTTTCAAAAAGTTTGTAATTACCTTTAACAGCGAAAGATTTAAAACTAATAGTAATAGTAATTCCCGTACTGATGCTGACGCTGTTTCCCAGTCAGAACCGTCGTCGGGAAGTCCCTGGTTGCCTTTTTCGATAAGACCGTGAGCAGGGAATATCCTGTATGCTAAGACCGATGTTCGTTTGATTTGGTCCTTTTCAATAAGATATGTATCAAATGGTCTCGTTTTGTTATTGTATTGAAATAATGTAAAACATGTACTCACTAGGTAGATACTAGGTTGTAGCTTCATTATGCGAATGTGTTGTATGTATGTTTTGTTAAACTCTTATAACTTTAATAAAAAAGAAAACTTCTTATTTATTTACTTACTAAACTGTCCCAACTTTGCCTGGAGTGTCGACTCCTTTTAGTTAAATAGTAAACTCGGGTAAACGACAATCTACAATTATTTGGGTGAGGATTTCGAAAATATTGTGTTCACCAACAAACGTGATCAAACGATACATGAATAGGCAGATTAATTTCCATAACAGTATATAACTTAAGACATGATACATTAAAAGGCAGTTTGATTTCTATAAAAGGGATTTAACTTATAACAAACCAGTATAATGTAAGATAAGATCCAGGCCACGCAAAAATCTTCCTTACAGGTCTTGACATAAATGGTTGATTGATAGTGGTTTAACGCCGTTTGCAACACTTTTTCAGTCATACCACGGTTCACCTACTCATGTGTTTCCTGGCTTTATCACACCAGCATTCCACACACATTCCAAGCAACTGCCTGATTTCCCATTGGTGAAAAACGAATGGCGCTTGTCGCATTGACGTCGGAACGTTAAACGTCGGAAAGAATATTGGCCTAGTCGGAATTCGAACTCACAACCCATTGATTGACAGCTACCGACTGAACTACCGGGGTTAGGCTGACATGAATGGTAGCTACGCCCAAATACTTGAATAGCAGAGTTATAGCAAGAACGTGGAAAATTATTGTCAATTTAAAACATTGTGACAAAAGGAGAATTTGCTCCACTATGAGTAATTTCTTCTTTTGCCACAACGTTTACACGAATCGTCTGCTGTGGATGCGTCAGAATGCGTCTGCAGGTGGTAAAGGGTTAATTAACAGCAATTATCAACAACATATACCAAAGAGACACATCTTTGGAAGCATACGTGTTTGAAAAGAAACCCTATGCTATTACATATTGTAATATCAGTCTATTAACACTGAAATTGCTTCTACTTTTATAAGACTGACTTTTCATTTAGAGTAATGTAGACAATTTTTAGATAAACGTAGATAAAATTACATTACTTTTCAATTTTTCTTTGAGACGAATAGTTTGTAGTCTATACCAGATGATTATTTGTTATTCTATACGTATACATTCTAATAACACGACGTAATCACCACGAAGATCTAATAAGTTTTGGTATCATTTTACGCGTAGTCGTTAAAGAAAATACACCAAATGAACTGTTATGTGTTTAGCTAAAGACAGGAGCCGCGTCTTCCTATGTGATGTCTTATTTTCCCTCGAGTGTGGCGTCACTTAACCCCCTTTCCCACATTAATAATGACTCATCTGCAGCTGACGACTTTAAACATCTCTCGGCACACATAAGAAAAAACTCTCGATTAATGAAATACTAATTATTAATATAAGTTGAAAACATTGTGGCAGAAGGAGCAATTGCTCATTAAGAGTAATATCTCCTTTTGCAGCAATGCTTCCAAAATTATTTTGCTGCAGAGACGCGGTGTAAAAACCGTCTGTATATGGGAAAGGGTAACAGTTTACTGGCGAAACTAAACTTGTATTTATGTAGCCGAGTCCCTGTAGGCCAGTCGTTAGAGACGCGAGCTGTTAATATAGAGCTTCCGCGTTCGATCCCAAGGTCGTCTAGCAGTTTTCCGACATTTGACAAAAGTCAATGTTTCGATCAGCATTCGTCTTCCATTAACGGGCAAACAGTCTGTGTGGAAATGCTTGGAAATATATTTATGCGGAGCTTTGATGTGAGAACGCCAAGAATCACATGGATTCATGTTAGTGAACCCGCCGACACACGGACGCACGACGGACAATACGCCATGACATAATCTGAAATACCTTTCAGCAAGTGAAGCTAAAAATATCTACGAATGAAAATACAGAAAGAAACAATGCTCATTATGAGCAGTGCTTTATTTACCACAACTTTTTCAAAAGACGTTTTAAGCAGATATATTAAAATGTAAGTCAAAATTACGACTGCATGTCATGAAAGGGTGAACACTTTCAGCGCCGATGGTAGTATTGAGCGTTTTTTAAGCCATTCATATTATAATGACGCGTGACGAGCTGTCTCCTCTGAAATCAGCATTGTTTGCCTTTAGGTATCAACATATTCGAAAACTGTTGTTACAAGAAAATTGGAGTCGCCCGATTATGAACATTGAAGATACAAAGAGTTAACTCTTTCAGCGCCAACGGCAATATTGATGTGTTTGCAAACAATACTGATTCAGGTGAGACAGCTCGTTTCGAGCTGACTCACCTGAATCAGTATTGTTTGCATTTTCATTATCAAAATAGTCCAAACTGTTATTACATAAGAAATGAAGACGCCCGATTGTTATCATAAAATAATCTACTTTAAACAATTCGGAGCTGAAAGAGTTAAAACTTACCATCACAGCAAAAGAAAATACTTTCTAAATATTCGTCTCAGTTTAACCCTTTCCCGCGTGACATAAATCTGCAGCAGACGACTTGAAATGATCTAGGTAAAACTATAGCAAATCTCTAGAAATGTAAGTATAATTCCTGCATATAATTGAAAACATCGTGTGTTGCAGATGCGTCAAAATGCGTCTATAAGTGGGAAAAAGGTTAATCGAAATGTGTTTCGTCACTTTCCTGTATAAATATATCATTTTACTGAACAACGTGTCTGGTTTGCGTGATTAATTATTTTCTAAGCATATTCAGTGTAAATTTCTGAAGTAAAGTTATATTAATCCTACTTTAATTTGTCTGTGAAAAAAATAAATGACAACATAATTGAAAAAGAATACACTGTGGAAAGAAAGCACAAAAGGAACCCCATGGATCAAATGAAATTTAACATTAAGTATAAGTATTGCTTTTGTAGCAAATGAGACGCCATTGAAGCATCTTTTATGTTTGTTCCACATTTTAATATGAAAGCATCTACATGTATGTGGGAAAGGGTTAAATATAGATATTGGCATACGTCTGTAGTCATCGTTTACCTCATATGGTATTATATGTGTTGTCTGCTTTACAAATATGTGAATATATTGAACACATATGTGAGAAATATGTAGAAAAGGAAAACTTGCTGGTTGTGAACAGTATCTCCAGTTTTCGACAATTTTGTAGGTAATATTGTGGAAAAGGCGTAATGTGTCGTCTGAATCAGGGAAACAGTTGGGGGGAAAGAGCATGTCAGGTCAGGTCAGAAAGATCATCAATACATGCAACATTCATGGCACCGTCATGTCATTCAACGCCTTAATATGAGCCGCCGTCCCACGAAAAAAAACAACAACATTGTGGACTCTGCGTGAAGCATCGACAGGACCAGCCAAAGCATGTCTTTCAGGCTAACCCGGACAGGCACGTTTCGCCTCCTGTGGATTTCCTGTTTCAGGAATCATTATGCTATACATCTATCCACCCGAGACAGAATATGTCGGCCCGGATCAACCTGCGCGAACTGCGCAGGCTGATCTGGATCGATACATTACGCACAGTCCATAGAGGGACGGCTCATATTACCAATACATTTCAAAAGCCATATCTTACTAAGGGATGGTAATAAATATGTCCGCTTCCATTGTTTAAGCATAATAGTTTAAAATCCTTACCGACATACAGACACTTTCTGAAGCCTCTACAGAAGCCGACATTTGATTTCGGTATCACGTTAATTCTTCCAATTTTCTTAACATTTTAAACATCATGAAAAAAATTGATGAGCAAAGTCTCCTTTTACAAATATTCTTGCCCGGAGGATTTTAGGATCATCTGCTGCAGATTTGTTGTATAAGGGAACAGGATCATGAGATGATATACTTTCTTTTTTTTTTATTTACAGTCTCACTTGTGTTTAAAGACCGCTCATGGAAAGAGAACAATAAGGTCTTTGCTCACAGGTGATCTTTAATTACAGGGTCATTTATGCAGAAAATGGGTAATTAGGAAATTAAAAGTGTGGTTGCTATAAACAGAGAATTGCTAAACAAAGGTGGTCTTTTGCACAGGTTTTACTGTACCTGCACATTTTCCTGCAAATTATAACGCGAAATTACAAAACGAGGGATTAAAATTCCGGATATGAACAAGTACCAAATATGGTTATTATACGCCATTGAAATATGATGTGCGTCATTGAAATATGCTTTCACATCTTTCCAAATGCATGCGGTAATGAGACGTCATTAAAACGTCATTCATTAATTTTTATTCTATGTGTAAATTGTGATATTTCTTTATTGAAAAATAAATATTTGTAAATCTTTGTTCTTAATGTCTTAAAAAATAAAGTAGATATATAACAAAAGGTAAATTATGTTACAGTATCGATACCTAGCTATGTATCGTCTACTCGGAGCATTGAAACATTGACATCTCTCTCGAATTACGGTCTCGCGAGATATCAATTTTTCCTTGCGCTTCGTAATACAATACAAAGTCAGGAATCGCTTTTGCAATATACTATCACTATATGTTCATCATTTGCAAAGTTATTAGTTTAGTTTCTTTCTTTATAAACGTTATTTGCCTATACGAACTCTCCATGTTAAATTCGTAAATATGAAAATGGGATCCGATTGAAGCGTGCCGTGACAATCGTTCCTCATCGTCTATTTCCGTATGCATGCCAAATGGAACCCCATTGAAACGTTTCTTGAGAATCCCTCTGTACACGTATATTTATTTACGTCGAAGCGTACACTCTGCATCTTCAGGTTTGCCACAATGTCCTTGGCAATCAGCCTGGTCCTTAAAGTAAAAGTGAAAACCCGGACTACAGACTTGTTCAACCGGGCCTGTCTCACAGGTAATCCACTTGTCGCAGTTGAACGGATGTTTCACGTGACATCCGTGCACAAAGTTATTGACGTCACACCAATTTTCTGTGTTAATAAAATAACGTAACCTTGAATAAAACAAAAAAAAACTAAACATTCTGACTTGTTGATTACCATATAGATATAAGAAAAGCATGTTTACACGACCAAAGTCATAAGTTTAGTATACACCCATGATTGATTGGGTTTTAACCCCGTTTACAACAAATGTAAGTATTATCACGGCAGCCAGTTAATTTACCCATGTGTTTCCTGTCTTTTTCACACCAGTATTCCACACATACATGTAAGTCTTTCCAGGCAACTGGCTGTTTTTCCACACAGACTGTTAGCCCATTGCGGAAGACGAATGACAACTATTGCACTGACGTTTTTCAAACTTTGCTACCGACTGAGATACCGGGGTCAGGCCTTACGTACGAAGATAATTGTGTAATAAAAAACGGTGCAATCTCAACATAGTATTATCTTGAGAAGGCAAATAAATAAGCCATTCTAGAAAGGCGTTATCTTTAGAGTTTAAATCATTCTACTCATAAACACGCATTTTGACGCATTTGAATGCATAACATTGTAGGAAAGAGATACATTGCTCGTAACGAACAATTCGGCCTTAAATCACAATGTGTTAAACTCCATCCCGATTATAAATTGTTTTGTGTCTATATTTTTATTTTTCTTATATTACATTAGGGAAGATATAGGGGGGGGGGGGGGGGGGGGGGGGGGGGGGGGGGGGGGGGGTTGGATTTGACCTAAAAAAACTGAAGCGTGCAATGTGTCATGTTATACTCTTAAAAAATACTAATGTAAAAACAGAATCGAGAACTTTGTCACACTAATATCTACGTCCAGAAAGTAAGTTTTTTTCAATTTTGTAATGAGAAAGAAGTCACTTTCAGCTTATATTAATCACGCTCGACGTCTGATTCCTTGAGACATTACTTGTACTCGCGCCTTTTACGTGGACAAACCCCATGGCAGAAGCCGCTTTTAATGGGATTCGAACACGGGACCTTTGTCCGACTCCGAACATGATCTTCATATGCTAGAGGTGTGCCCATATTCTTTGTAAATACGTTTGAAATTAATGACCGCCTAGGTGGTATAGTTGTAGAGCGTCCGCCTCGGATGTAGGAGGTCGCGGGTTCGATCCCCGGGCAGGTCATTACAAAGACTTTAAAAAGGGTGGCAATGGCTTCCCTCCTTGGCGGTCAGGGTTGTGGGGTTAGCATTACGACTGACTGGCTGGTGTCAGGATGAAAGGACCAGTTGTACTGGTAACTTACTCAGGAAACGCCTTGATATAACTGAATAATTTTGAAAGCGGAGAAAAACACCAAACAATCAATCAGTCAATCAGATTTATCAAACAGAAAAAACTCTGAGTAGGATTTACAGTGTCCGCTGGAGAAGCTGGACACACGTGTTCGATCCCAGGTCGGACAATACTTAAGAATTCAGAGATTGTTATTCTAGTTTACTCCTTCTCGCTAAAGTTTGCAGGGATATCCCATAGTGTCAGTATAAATACTACCGAAAACTCTTGTAATGTATTTAGTAAACGTTGTGATGTAATTGAATTTAGTGTTGTAAGCGACATTAAGCAACATGTAAACTGTTAACACACTTTTCAAACCGAAGCGATGAAATGGACAGAGCTCATTTAATTAATAATGAAATCATGCAGAGGTGCGTTTGACTTTAAAGACTGCATACATGTCGATCTGACACCAAGGGCTGGCTAAATGCTGAACTCGAGGGCATTGTACCTGTATGTATCATATCACGTATTAAAGATAAAAGCAAAGCGAATCTCTTACTTGCCACAACTAAGGTTGTGTACATGTCAGACTCGTGGGCTTTGAAGTCGCGTGCAAAGGCACAGATAAATTGCGAATAGCGACGAAATGAATACAACTCCGTAAACATGTCAGGGAAACCTTGTGCTGAATAATTGATATACGAAAAGGGAATGCCATCGTATGTAACAATACACTTTTATATTAAAGATAAGACCAAGAATAATTTCTGACTTGGAAGAACTAAGGTTATTTAATTGTCAGACTCGTAGGCTTTATCAGCGCGAGCGTATAAAGGCACACTTGAACTGCGAATTACGTCTTAATTGATACAACTCCTAACAAACATGTAAGGGAATCCTAGGGCTGGATAAATGTTGGGCTGAAAGGCAATGCCTTCCTGTGAGACAATACACTTTTAGATTAAAGATAAAAGCAAAACTAATTTCTTACTTGGAACAACTAAGGCTATGTTCATGTCAGATTCTTAGTCTTAGTTAAGCGCGAGCGTGCAAAAGAACACGTGAACTGCGTTTTGCGACGAAATAGATAAAACTCCTAACACACATGTCAGGGATTCCTAGGACTTGATAAACGTTGGGCTGAAAGGGATTGCCCTCATGTATAACATTACAATACATCATGGTAACAGCAAGACGAATTTCTTACTTGGAACAACCAATGTCGTGTAAAGGTCAGATTCATACGAATTGCCATCATGTGTAACATAACACTTAATCAATATCAAAGGAAGACGAATGTCTTATTTGGAACAAACAATGTCGTGTAAAGGTCAGATTCGTACGATTTGCCAACACTTGTAACACAACACTTAATCAATTTAAAAGGAAGACGAATTTCTTATTTAGAACAGGTATGGCCGTGTAAAAGAAAGATTCGTAGACTTCGCAATCATGTGTAACATAACACTTAATCAAGATAAAAGGAAGACGAATTTCTTACTTGGAACAACCAATACCGTGTAGATATCAGACACGTAAGCTTTGCCATCGTGTGTAAAATTACACTTAAACTGAGTGTTGTTGAATACTTGTTCATTACACCTTAGCATGTCTATGTCCTCGTAATACGTCATACCACTTGACGAAGATTCCTTCGTTGATTGGCTGGCATTATACAACTGTTCAAAATTAGAATGGTACTCATAAACACCCTTGTGAAATATACAGGATGCAGAACTACATCATCATTATCATCTTTATCATCATTATCATCATCATTACCATCATCATCGTAATCATTCGTCATCGTCATCATAATAATCATCATAATCTTCATCATCATCATCATCATCATCATCATTATCATCATAATCAAATCATCATCATCATGTTTATCATCAGAATCCTCCTCCTCATCATCATCATCGCCATCGTCATCATAATCATCATCATCGAAATTGTTATCGACTTGGTCTGATCTTCACCATACATGATTTCAAAGTTTATACATAATTTTTATTCTTCTGGAACTATAAGTCGCATATGTTCAGGGCGATGGTCTTTCAATGGTTATATACAAATGGACACAGCTGTCCTCACTAATCTCCCGATTGATTGGTTAAATGAGGTTTAACGCCGTTTTGACATTTTTCTGTTATATGACAGCGGTCAGTTATTATACCCTATGTCTGTTTTGCCTTTATCAGACCAGTTCTCCACACAAACTATTTCTAAGCAACTGGCTGATTTTCCACTTAAACTATTAGCCAGTTGATGAAAGACGAACGACGCTTGTCGTATTGACTTCTGTCAATATCGTTAAAAAGAATGCTGAGCCGAGCTGGGGTTCGCACTAACGACACATGAATTGACAGCCCGTGTCGCTATTGACTGAGATACCGGAGCTCGGCATGTGAATGCCTTATTAACGACTAGTAAACGGGGATCGGTATAATAAGATGATACCTGGAATCCATCAAATGTATTCTCCCACATTGTTGGCTTGTTTCCGCATCCAACTGAAGCTTCACATCTCACTTGTCCACTTCCCCTACATTGTACAATCCCGCCATTGTGTTCATGGTTAACTCCAATTACCGGCTTCTTTGCGTAACCTTTGAATTATAAACTAAATATTAAATGATTAGTTTTTAACTTAATATGTACAAATCTATTGTTTATATTGAATTAAAGAATAGAAAGACTATGATAAAATTGGTTAGTTTTGCTTTTAAAAATCAACAATTGTAATGTTTGAATAAAACATAATTTTTTAATTGTTGGATATATATCCTTTTATTTGACAGTTTAATAATAAAACACAAATTGTTATCTTTAGAATTAACATTTTTTCATTGGTTCGCCTTGAACTAAATGAATAAGAATCTAATTGGATATCGTTAAGATGATACTTTTCATTTGTTATCCCTGTAATTAAGATATGCAACATCATTGGTTAAATTAGCATTAAAGTAGATAAAACAATATTTAAGTCACTTGGAAATAGATCTTTCGATTATTTGGAATTATGATAATTATGTTTCACATTTTACACTTTTTGAGAATTCTACGTATACTTATAAACCTTTTCCAGAGATTCCCCGATCGAATATTGTGAATGGCAAGTAAAAATGTTTATCTATGTCCAATTTTGTTTAAAATGTTTTAATTTATGTGAACCTCAAAATTAAATAATGGGTATCCTGTTTTTCTTGTGAAGTGTATTGAAGAACCTTAATAGTATTATAACGGGAATATGAAATATAAATACTTTTAACTGTAAAAACAGTTTCAAATGTTGTTTTCCCAAACGTAATTGCATAAGTGCCCACGTGATTGCATTTAACCAATGAGAATTCGAGTTTAAACGTCGTTGTGTTGGACACGGCTTCAGCTATCAGAATAATGTGTTCGTCTGATTCTATGGGTAAACGACCTCCGTTCGCCTGAAAATTTAACGAAGGTATTGCACGAATATATGAATCTGACCTCTGTGCAAGGATGTATATTGATATACTAGGCTATGAATGTACAAACACCTGAATATACAACCGACATGTTTTCTTCACATTCTACCATTTCTTACCATTTATGCTTGGTTCAAATAATAACCTGTCTTGTCCGAAACCATTTACAGAACTATTATAAAAAAGTTCAACACTTTTCTGATGTACATATATGGAATGCCATACCTTTAAACAATAGGTCCCTTTCAAATCTTTCAAATCTTACAGAATTTAAATGTGCAATTATGCACAACATAGTTTCAAAACGTCTTTTTTTCTTTCTTTATTATATTACTCTCAAGTACAAATAGAATGCAATTCCGTGTCATTCTGTTGTACGAAATGCATTAAAATAAGTTCTTTGAAATATGCATTACTTTTAAAAGATTAGTCACAGTACGTGTTGGTAAGTTGTTTTTCAACAAACACTTTACGTTCATGTATTACATACAAGGTTGATACAGTATGTACTCGTGTTTACTTTTGACTCTGTATCACATATGACGTTTCCGTTTTTGATGTTGTTGAGGGGAGTGGGTTGGTTGTTGTTGTTGTTTGGAAGGGGAGAGTTGGTTTGTTAGGCTATCAAGATGGCCTCATTGTAAACTAGCCAATGACTAAATGAGTCACCATCTATAAATAAAGCATTATATATTTATTATTATTAATATTATATTAAGTTCAAAGGGAAGCAATTCCAGAAAATTTAGTCCAGGGAATTTTAGATGAATATATTAGTCTGAAGTTGTCTCCCATTGGACACTTATAGTTTTGTTGAAAGTTGCTAGTCTGTTTCTTGAAGTTGAATACCCGCTGACTGATTTATTAGCAATATATTGTTTGTTTTTATTTATTTTGACACATTAAGAGCCATATTTCTGAAGACGAAAGTAACATTCAGATGAAGGTGACATATGTTTTAAACTCCTAGCTTAAACATGGATGGTCAGGTCAACCTTTGAGTTTTTGGTGCCTTTTTTGTGACTGTAAAAATGAACTCTAATTTGTTATATATTTCAGGGTTGTTTGTTTTGTTGGGAAGGATCAATTTGATGCTTTAATAGTCTCTTATGGCAAATGAATTACTTCGATCTGACCTTAATAATGACGACATACATGTGAACGGTGCTCCAGAAAATGCACACCGAAGCGTTATTATTACACGTGCTAAAACCTTCTTTCGTAAGTATGCTAAAGGATCCAAATAGCTGTTGCTGTTGCTGAACAGAAGTGTCTTGAATCTAGTTATGGCTTAGTGGCAAACAGTGCAGATTCAGACTAGACAGGCTAATTTGGATTAACACGAGTTGTAAATGCCCTAATGTTGGTCGATAACAGAATTAAATAATTAAAACATGAAATATTAACTTGATTCTAAACATATAAACCGTATCTAGTGTGTTTATGGTATTAACGTATCTACGTTATGAATCCGCACAGTCTCCCCAATGTCTTCACTGTCAATGTATATGTTATATATATCTAAGTGCATTTTCTGACAAGAAGTCGTTTTAGATTTGCAGCCCCACTAGTGTCATGCCAATACAAGTATAAAAACAGTTTGAGCGGACTAGACTTGGCTCATGTGTTTCTACAAATAAATAAAAGCGTGCAACATGAAGGTTCTTGCAAACACGTAGTATACAATAAACCGGAAGCGCCCGACCGTGCCTGATCTTTTAACTAATTAGAATTCTAGTAGAACATTGCAGATATGTTTGTTGGTATTTATAGTGTATAACGACGCTTTCAATAATATTTCAGCTGATGCACGGTGTGTGCTGGGTTAGTACATCTGGTCCATTTATCCTGACACAAGCGATTAAGTCGTAATGCTTACTCCACAACCTGGGCGCCAAGGAGGAAAAGTATTTACTACCATTTGGTATGACCTGATCGGGGTCGAACACACGACCTCCCGCACCAAGGCGGAGGCTCTACTACTACACCACCGATGCGGTCATTATAATGTTAAGGTCGTATCAGAAGGTCGTTGTATATACATTATTGCACGAAAACATATTAAAAAGATAATAGTATTTCATGGCCACTGGCCCAAATCATTTAAATGCAACATTAATACAAAACATAACTAGGTTGTGTCTTGAGAATGTATCCAGATAGTTATGTTCGTGTATCTATCTATTTAGACTTGGAGATCATGTACATTGCAAGTTAATTTGCACCGTGTTTTAATACGAATAGAGATCAAACTAGTAAAGAAGTTATTTATATGTGTTCCATCGTGGTACCATTAAGATGGATATTGAGTTCGAATATCATTATATCTATCTATGCAAAAATACATACCACTATATCGTTTATCGAAACGTCCATTGCCAAAACAATATCATTATCAACTGACGTCTTTCCTCGAAGCACTACGGTGACATTGACCTTGCTTACATTTGTGCATGTGATATATATGCGCTTTCCTACATTTTCCTCTCTTGTGCACGGACATTTTTGTGTTTCAGCTGTAACGAAGGAAATATTTATTGATTGATCTGTTTAAGCCCTTTTGAACACTTGTTCTGTCATATCACGGCGGCCAGTTCACATATTCATGTGTTTCCTGTCTTTTTCCCAACATTCTTGACACACAAGTATTTCTAAGAAACTGGCTGCTTTTCCACATAAACATATAGTTCATTGCTGAAAGACGAATGACTTTTGTCAAACGTCGGAAATAGTGTTGGCCGAGCTTAAGTTCGAACTCGTAACCCCTGGAGAAATCTTTTGCTAGCGACTGAGCTACCGATGTACACATATGCAATGTATAAGCGAGCTCTTACTCTTTTTTTTAAAAGCGGACTTTCGATAACTATTGATAAGTATTTGATGAGAATTAAAGGGCGCAGACTTTGTTGAGGCTCGTACGATCGACATCCGGTGAAAAGTGCAACATCTCAAAAGTCGGTTGAATCGGTTCGCAATAGAGTCAAACTAAATAACACTTCGTTGACGCTCGTACGGTCGGCATCCGGTGAAAGGTGCTTCATCTCAATAGTCGGCTAAACCTGTTCTCCATGGACCCCGCCTAATTAAGGCATTATCTTACGGTTATACTGTCGACATTCGGTTAAATTAGCGCCATCGCAAAAGTCTGCTAAATTGCTTCGCAATTAAGTCAGCCTAAAAAGACAGATAGAAGATGTCAATTTAATACTTACGGTTGGCATCGACGTTTACACGGTATGTTTCGTTAACAGTGCCATTTGAAACGGTTACATAGTACGTTCCAATATTGCTGCAGTTAACTTGTTGTATTTCAACGTTCACATATATTTCAGTCGAATTCCATTTAAGGGTAAAAACTATTCCATTAAAAGTTCCGTTCTGAAAGTAAAGAAGCAAGTAAATATGATTTGGACGGATATGATATGTCTATTAAATGCATTGAGTGAGTTATAAAGAAGACATTGTCTGTTTGTTTGTGTACTGTTTTATGCCGCACTTAACAAGCTTTTAGTTATATCATGGCTTTCCGTGGCTAAGTTATACTCACTACTGGTCCGTTATCCGGACACCAGAGAGTCAGTCGTACTGATCTCCCTTTCAGTTATATCATGGCGTTCCGTGACTAAGTATTAATCATTACTGGTCCATGTATACGGACACCAGCGAGTCAGTCGTACTGATTACCCTACATTCCTGAGCGTCAAGGAGGGAATGCCATTACTACTATATTTAAAGTTTTAGTTTGACCCTACTTAGATTGTATATCTCGACGGATCTAAGCAAATGCATTATTTCGTGTGTGTTTAGTATACAATTGACTGTTAACGGAATGGTGCTAGCTGACCAATATTCAATTCCCCCTTTATTTTTCACGGAATATCTAAGGAGGGTTTGGTGGGGGGATTATTTCTTCTTAAGTGTACAATATAATGTTGTCTTGATTTAAGTCGATTTATTGGGGTTTTACGCTGATTTGAACATTACAACAGTTAAATCACGGCCACAATTCACTTATTCATGATCCTTATAATACAGGACATGTGCCTAGTCCAAATGCACTCCCCAATAACCGCCGTGACTGGGGTTAAACCCGGTTTCAAATCACCGATGCTATCCACTCGACCACGGCGGATTCCTTATACAATCGAGAATAAATTGCCGATCAAAAATTATATATTCCAATGCCTAGATTAAATTACTTCAGTTCATGTTTGCATGTTTAAATCCCTGACGCGAACCAATCTGCCACGACGGAATCCTGAATAAAAGACCCATTGAGTTTCCCTAGGATATAATCCTCTGCTACTGTCTCGATAAAACCCGCTATTCTACTAAATCATGCAAACGAAATCAACAGTTGCTATGCTAGATAACGAATTGATTGGACAAAAACTCACATTTTCAGAGTCACCAAGGTCAAATGTTGCAATATCTGCGTTTTCTGATCTTAATATCAATGTTTTGGGATTTTGAAGCGCTAGCTTACACGTTGAGCTTCCTCCAACGCTATAGTCTTGCTGTATTTGAGCGTCACATGGGTGAGGCGTATCTGGCCGAAATAAGAAAATACTATAAACATGTAATAAGTATAGATAGATTTTATTTGACTTATATACAAATACATGTAAATCATCATTTACATACATTTACATAAACCAAATTAATACGTGAACATCAAATAATAATCCGAAATAACATGAAGTTTCCTGATTTTAGTATAGCTCAAAAATAGCTTATACAAAATAAAGAAAATTTAACATATAACTTAAAGCAGTTAAGGAGAGTGTGAATATAACAATTGTTGAACAATATATGTTATTCCAATGATCTACATATATTACTTCAAAACTCATCTTATTAAAAGATAAAGTTATGTGTACGATATAACCCATTACTCGAAACAGATATTGGACGAATCTTATAATGTTTATCTAGGTCGAGTTATGTTGAATTCGTGGTACAGTCACACACACGGATATATCCGTGCGTTGAGGTACGGCGCGGGTGAGATAGGTTCGCGGGAACACGGATATGTACGGAGACCTACGTCTTAGTGCGGCAAGAAATAGTTAGAAACGGGAAACAAAAAACAACATGAAGTGGATAAGTACGGAAAGGTACGGCGTCCTACGTTAAACTCCGTTTTACTGCGACTGGCAACTTACCCCTGCGTGTGGACGAGTCTGCGGTGAACTATGTTGAACTAAGTTTAAGTACGGACAGCCTCGGATAGATTCGTTCACTTACGGATGAAGACTTAGTAAGCCGTAGTTATCCGTACCAAAACGTAGCTAAACGTAGTAAAACGCGGGGAAAGGCAGCACGTTTTAAAATGCTCCTGTCAAACTACGGAACAACGGATGAATAGGTTTCAACCAAGTTGGAACAAAGTCACGCAAACGGGTCGCTCCAACGTTTGAGCATTATCAAAAGTTGGAGAAACTTGCAAGTTTGGGACAAGTCTTCAATGCGTGTTGACCAAGAATTTGTACGGATTAATACGGATTACTATGTTGGGGTATGGCTCAGGTACGGATCTATATGGATTACTATCCGCGCCGTGCGTGTGACTGGGTTATAAGTCTTAACTACGTGTTGACCAATAATTGGTACGGATTAATACGGATTACTATGTTGAGGTACGGCTCAGGTACGGATCGATACGGATTAATATCCGCGCCGTGTGTGTGACTGAGGTATAAGTCTGGCACAAAATCTATGTTTTCCCATGCTCATGTAAACATAAACATTTCAACACTTTATATGAGCCGTCCCGCTAGAAAACCAACATTATGGTCTCTGCGTAATGTATCGACCCAGATCAGCCTGCGCCGTCACATTCCGTCTCAGGGAGCTAGAGGTATAGAGTAATGATTCATGAAACAGAAAATCCACAGTAAGCGAAAAGTGTCTATTAGGTTTAGCCTGCGTGGCATGCTTAGGCTGATCCGGGTCGATACTTTACGCAGAGTTCACAATGTTGGTTTTCTCGTATGACGGGTCATTTGTTGTTGATTGATTGATTAATTGATTGATTGGGGATTAGTACCGTTTTCAACAAAATGTCAGTCATATCATAGGAACCTGTCCACATACCCATGCGATTCCTGCCTTACACACACCGGTACTTCATGCAAAAGTATATCCAAGCATGAGGCTGGTTTTTCACATAGACTGATAGCCCGTTGGTTGAAAAAACATGACGCTTGCAATTGTTGCATTGACTTTTGTCAAACGTCAGAAAGAATGTTGGCCTAGTTGTGGTTCGAACACTTAACCGCCGGATTGACAGACAGAGTAATTGGTGATTTCGTATGAATCCAAAGGACTTATTTAAAATCTGATATATGTGATATATATGAAATTTACAAATAGTTTTCCAACTTTTAATAAAGTCTTGCAAAAGAAGCAGTTGATTCAGCCAGCTTGTTTATTTCTAAAAGATCAGCATTTTTTAATACCAGCATGTATGATTATGAAGATTTCGTTTTACCATCACTAGCTCTTTCCAACATGCAACAAACCTACTGCAGACGACCTTGAAACATATAGTTAACACTATGGAAAACCTCTAAATGAAAGTTTAATCTATGAATGGAATTAAAATTATCGTGGCAAAAGGTAATGAGCAATTTCTCTATTGTCCACAATGTTTTTCAAAGTCGCCTGTTGCAGAGGCGCCAGAAATCAACTTTGTGTGGGAGAGGGGTAACTCTTGTTTAATTAATCACGCATGTGGAACAAACATGGATACCAATTGTTTAACTGTAAATAGTATCGGGGAACCTTTAGATATCAAAACAATATAAAGAAAGAAGGCAGGAAATAATAGAATAACATACGTGATGAAGATTCGTTTTCTTTCTCTTGCCAACAAAGCAGATCTGAAAATGGAACATCGAAGGTAGAAACAAATAAGAAAGTAATAACCCTCTTTCACAAACTAGACTTTAAATATTACAACTAGTGACGATAGGAATAGCATTATAAACAATACTGTTATCACTACTACTATTACTTTTACTATGTATACAACCACTACTATATCTACTACCAGTTATACTATCACTACTATATCTACTACAACTACTACTTTTGCTATTTATACTATCACTACTATATCTACTACTAGTTATACTATCACTACTATATCTACTACTACTACTACTTTTGCTATTTATACAACCACTACTATATCTACTACTACTTATACTACAATTTCTACTACTACTACTACTACTCACTACTACTACTACTACTACTACTACTACTCACTACTACTACTATTTTTACTACTACTACTACTACTTCTTGCTCCTTATACTACAACTACTATATCTAGTTATCTACTACTACTAATATTACAACTTCTACTACTATTACTACTACTTCTACTACTACTACTACGACAACTACTACTACTACTACTTATACTACTACTACTACTACCACTACTATATCTACTACTACTTATACTACAATTTCTACTACTACTACTACTACTACTACTACTACTCACTACTACTATTATTACTACTACTTCTACTACTACTTTTGCTACTTATACTACAACTACTATATCTAGTTATCTACTACTACTAATACTACAACTTCTAATACTACTACTTCTACTACTATTACTACTACTACTACATATCACTACTACTACTCCTTTGTACTACTACTAAAAATAAATAAATAAATAAACAGATAAGCATAATCACCTTTAAAGCAAGTCACTTTTATTGCAGCAGCAGCGCATAACAGTAGAACGATCACTATTCCGACAACAAAGCAAAATCGTGTGCATGGCCGTCTATAAAACCTCTTATTCTCGGGTTTGTCGGGAGGAGGGCGTGGTGGCAACGGTAACGGTCGTCTATCATACCCTTTTCTTTTCTGCGTAAATATATCAGAATAGAACAGAACATGACATAAACTACATGAGCCCGTCATATGTGAACAAAGTAGATCCAGATCAGCCTGTGCATCTTCACTATCTGTTCAAGATCTACACTGCTCACTTATTACTAACACATACGTGCTCGAAGCTTCTGTCAACTTGTGAAACTTAAAATCACATAATAAAATACTTGTAGCAAACAAGAGAAAAAATAATTATTCATATACATGTAGTTGTAAAGATCAAAATGCTCTAGTGTTATAATTGTTAAGCTTTTTAGGTCCATTTTGAAAGTGTATGTTATGTAAACGTATCTGATTGTAGCAGATTAATCCAAGAAACTGAGTTAGAGAGTCCGGTTTTATTGCCCTTACTCTAAGGGCGTCACTGTTCTTTTACGTAATTAGTTTATCACACCAAAACATGCAATACCATTTTTCCTGTAACTACGATGCCCCAACAGAGTTGGGAATCGTATTGTTTTTCTATTGTTTTTTATTATTATTCTTCTTCTTATTATTATTATTATTTTCTTTCTCCTATCCAAATATTTAGATTGCTTTTACGCACCGAGCATTCGAGTGTTTGATAGTAAAACGCTGTTATTTAATTAGCCCTTGTCCACCTGCAGACGCATTTTGACACGCCGGCGTACTCTGTGTGTTTAGAATATTTGATTGCAACCTTTGTACTTGAACTATAGATGAGTGGGATAAAAATTAAACTACTTCATTCCCAGTTTCCGGACCGGGATTGGAAACCCGGACCACTTGCTTGTAAGTTCAGAGTGTCAACCACTGGACAGCCGATTATGTGAATTATATCCTTGTCGAGTAAACAGATTAACAAAATGAAACAGTCAACAATTCCCTTTTCTGTGTGCTTCTTTCGACAAAAGTATCCATATCAAAGTGGATTTAGAGATGTTATACTTTAACAAATTACATGTTTGTCTAATAGTTTCATAGAAATTAAACCAAGGGCAAAATTTATTAAGTGGAGTCATTCCTGATAATTTACAGTTTTCATAATTTCTTAGACAAATATGATTTAGAGCAATCTGATGGTATCACACTTAATAATTTACTTCTTTGTGTTAGTACTACATACAAAAGCAAACCAGAGCAAGAAGGGAAGAACGTTCTGATCAAAAGGTCCTAGGTTTGAGCCCTGGTCAAGTCGAATCTTTTAGGACAGTCTTAATGGCGCCAAATAAGGGACTATACATGGAAAAGAACCGAGAACGTATCACAACATTCTCAGAAAATACGAGGACGTATTTCAAATTTGGAGGGTGTATATGTACAAAGGTATATGTAACTGCCTTCCTAAGGAGCCAGCTCATGTAGCGACGTGGTAGAGTGCTAGCTTTCGGATCAAACTGTCCAATGATCGAACTTTGGTCCGGCCGGATATTTTATGAATGTTACATATGTATACCCGTACCAGAATCTTAAGGCACAACAACATTACCTAATTAATGTGTAAACAACAGTTTACTATAGTGGTAAAGTGTGTATCTATAAACAAACCCGGAAACAACATGTTTGCCATGCGATTGTAGCACATCTATAGTGTTGGTATAAAAACAATACAAACTGTTTTAACTTAAATCTAAACCGGAGTTAATTTGATTTGGTGGTTTCAAACCTCGAAGTCCTTGTTATCGTCGAATTGATGTATCCTGTCATACGGATTACCAAAGTCCAGTTCATCATCTTGTTGCTTAAGGTTGTTATTTGTTGATATCGTAAACGGCTTGACTTCACTTGGACTCTTTATTACAAAAAACAATGAGGATCATTTTACAAATACCATTTGTATTACAAATACTACTTTTTACGATGGTAATACTAATATTTATTAGTATGCGGAGGATCGGGGTCAAATTCGTTTGTTAGCTCACTTTGAATGTTACATCGTATGTCTTGTAAGGACAATGCTTTCTGAGGCAACGATCTTGGGCATTCGCACAGATTATGTTTGATACCATCGGTCGTACTGCTTTGTATCACATGGGATAGCTGACCATGCTTTCGTTAACCTTCTGACAACGTTTGAGCTTAGATCAGTATACATATCATAAATAATGCATGTATTTATTGACGTATGTAGCTATTGGAATATTGCAAAGTTCGGATTGACACTCATTTTCGAACTCCAATTGCGTGTTTCATATGAGTTAACGACACATTTAACAGTCGAGTTCCCTCTATATTTAGACGGCAACATAGCTGAATTGTTAGTGTATGTACGTAATATATGAAGAATACCGTACTTATTTAATATGTTGATAATTTCTGACATGTTCTTACTTTTTCAGTGAAATAATCATTAGCAAGTGACGGAACTACTTTTTCTAAATGCGATTAACTACCTTGTTGTTAACACTTACATGGGAACCCCAAAACGATTACAGATCGACTTTAAACTGTAACAATACAGTCTTCGTACATTTACAATACAGACTAGGCATACATCAATGATTTAATTAATTAAATCGTAAGTTGCAAGATAATTTGACAATGTTCTAGATAAAGGACAGATTTCATTTTTTAATTCTCAAAGCGATTTAAAAAAGTTTCAAAAGCAATGCCTCAATAACAGTTCACAATAACTGGTAATTATAAAAAGTTGCAAATGCCTCAACAACAGTTCAATAGTTTAATAACGGTATGATAATAATAAATATGTGAAAAGGCAACACATAAGCTTTTATTTCAATGTTTGTTCGAAGTTTCCACGTAGCACAGTAGCCTACTCAATCATCTATAAGTATATGCATATCTGACACAGAGGTTCACCACAGAGCTTCATGGCATATAAGACTTTAAAATCCTTTTGGATGAATAAATAATAAATGGGATTACCAATATTACAAGTATTAATTCTTCAACGCTTTTTAAAAAACATTTGACTTAAGATATGGATAAGTTATGACCCTGTCTCAGTCCAATTAGAGATTCGAAAGAAACAGTTTTCTTAACCGACAAAGGCACTTGATAAAACATCTTTATATAATAGTGGCACGATCACATATACAAGTTGGCTTTTGTGAAAAGTATAGATCCAGTATGTGCATCCACACAGACTGACCAAGATCAACACTGTTACACATTACTTTCACATGTGTGTTGGAAGAGTATGTTTACTTGTGTATATTCGGTAGACGGATCGGGGGGACAAGATGATCAGAACCCACTCTTTTCAGAAATGTTCAGAAATGCCAACTTTATTGTACCTTG
The DNA here is from genome assembly GCA_031761405.1 of Serripes groenlandicus. Classification (NCBI taxonomy): domain Eukaryota; kingdom Metazoa; phylum Mollusca; class Bivalvia; order Cardiida; family Cardiidae; genus Serripes; species Serripes groenlandicus. The sequence continues at coordinate 33,307,143 of JASEVX010000008.1, read as the reverse complement.
TAATGACTCACATTGTTTTGTTGACCTCTAAAATATTATCAGTCATGTTGTAATTCAAGTTGCAAAAAGCAGATTTTCCAATCTCAATCGAAGACTTTCGGAAAATCGACAAATGAACAAAAGCATTTTTGTTTTCTATATTTCAGGATCTCGGATTGTAAATGCAAAACAAAGATAGCGAATGTTGTTCAATAACATTTTCTGAATTAACATTTGTAAATCTACTATCAATCGTTATATATTGGTTTAGTCTATCATTTACAAAGGCTGCAATAAACGAATAAACGTTTCAACAGAACGTAGTAGTACATTTTCCCCAATAAATCTAAATATGAGCCGTCCCGCGAGAAAACTAACATTGTGGACTCTGCGTAAAGTATCGACCCGAATCAGCCTAAGCATGCCGCGCAGTCTTACCCAGATAGACACTTTTCGTCTCCTGTCGATCTTCTGTTTCAGGAATCAGTACTCTATACCGCTACCCTCCAGATACGGAATGTGTCGGCCCGGATCAGTCTGTGCGGACTGCGTAGGCTGATCTGGGTCGATACATTTCGCAGAGGCCATAATGCTGGTTTTCTCGCGGGACGCCCGTATCATCTTGATTCAGAAACATGGCTTGTATTCTACTCTGTGTATCGAAAGCCCAGTCGTCTTTAATACATACAATTTTGCTCAAAGGCCAGGATCAGATATGCTAATATAATACCATTTTTATGTTTCGATCTAACTTGAAGAATTTGTCGTACGAAGGCCCACTTTGGAGAATTTGCTACAATGGTTACCTTGGACAACAATATTGATTTCAAATTTCAAAAACGTTTTAAATCCAAAATTAACGAAATTTCTGATGGGAAGAATATTTAGTTTGATTGTTGACTACCGGCTCAGATAAGTCTTCAGCTCGCGCATTCTAATCATGATCTTCCATGCTCACGATCTAGTCGTGCAAACAGCCTCGGTCGAGCAGCAGCGACAGTGCAATCGGTAACGATGAGGACTTTCAACTTATTGGTCGTGAGTTCGAATCTCGAACTAGCTATTTATTATTTCCAATGATTGATAACATTAATCATGACTAGCGTCTCCACCAATTGGCTGACAGTCTATATGGTAAGATGCATACGAATAATAGTGACTTTAGTACTTGTACGATGAAGCCCGCGGCAGGCATTTCCTGGTCATGTAATTTCCAATAAACCAATCAAAATGAGCATCGCTGAAGTAACTGATGAACGATAACGACTAAAGGTGTGTAATTTGTACGAAGGTCAGCTTTTTAATGGCCAGGGTCATTTAGTTAAGGGTTGACAATCCTATATTCTTATAATTACTTCTTCCTGATCCCATTTTTCTTGCGTACTCTGCATTATTATATGCAATTGGTATCAATATGCATTGGTACTTAATACAATCATTACTATAGAATTTTAGAACTTGGGGGTCTCATTGAAAACCTTAAACGGACTTGTCAGTTGTTTGTTAAATTATGTTGAATATGTTAATAAAGTAAAGTTATAAACCTCCAAAATAGGCTAGTAGTAAATCTCTTATATAGATCGCGTCCACCAGATACGAACAAGTCGTTTCAACTGTTTAATAGAAGGAGTTTAATTAATCTGCACATTTCAATCAAATATAGATTAAGATATAGATGTCCATAAATAAGATTTCGGTTTGCACTCGGATTACCGAAGGCTCTTTCCGTAAAAAAACGATTCCTGATTTTATTTACGAGGTGTATCTCCGAAAAACAACAACAAAAACAAAGAGAAAAAAGCTGGGAAAACCCAAAATCTATTATTTATTCCATCTGTCTACTCCCGTTTTAATGACCGATTCGCGTTGTTATTCTCGTGGACGAAGTTCGTATATAGTCGAGAAGATTTGTTATTTTCCAAATAATTTACGTAAACTGCCGAGAACAGCCCTATACGAGTTATTTCCGAGATCTGTTCCAATCAATAGGTGTGAAAGGTCCGACTGCTTGCTTACCTTTTTATCGAAGCGTCGGTTTCCGTCTGGTGCGATATTATTGCTATAATCCTGTAATATAGAGGATATTCGTATGTTTCTGTAAAGGCGTGATCCATACTTTCCACCAATGGACTAATAGGTTTACATGGAAAAGTACAATATCACTGCGTGCAATATCTACAGATACTGCGAATATGTACTATGACGTGGGCGATGACGCAAACATCGCGTCATTTAATATCGTCTGGGAAATAGATAATCTCTCACAGGTATTATTTCTCTCTAGGAAGTTATTCTCATCTCTGTTTATTGAAATTATATCAATTTTTTCGAAGTATATGTTATGTTTCTTGACCGATTACTACCCCCCCCCCCCCCCCAATTGTCTTAAAATCGAAAGGTAAAGGACAGGGATATGGGATCAGGCGTCTCTGGCTCGAATCCCAATGTCAATGGTCTTGCTGGAGTAACCTTGCGCAAGGCCCATTTCCTAGCCTAGTACTGGTGCATGGCCAATATGTTTGTATATCACCATCTGATCACCAATCACTGATCTCAACGGTCATGATGGAGTTCCATAGCGAAAAGCATATTACAAAGCGTAGTACTTGTGTTACCCATTGATAATGAGCTCCCAATATCAGCGGACAAGGTGGAGTCCCCTTGCAAAAGACATTACTACGTCTAGTACTTGTTGTGTAACCCATTTACCATGAATTCCCAATTTAAGCGGCTATGTTGGTGTGCTCTAGCGAAATGCACATCACATAGCGTAATTCCCTATTCCTGCACTCATGGTGGATGCCCTTGCGAAAGACACATTACAAAGCCTAGTATTGGTTTGTCACCCACTTAACATGAACTCCTAATTCCAACGGCCACGTTGGAGTGCTCTAGCGAAATGAACATTACAAAGCTTAGTATTGGTTTGTCACCCATTTACCATGAACTCACAATTCCAACAGCCACGTTGGAGTGCTCTAGGGAAATGGACACTACATAGCATAGTATTGGATGTCAACTACTGATCACCAATTCCCAATTTCCCACTGATTATGAATTCCCAATTTCAGCGGTCATGGTGGACTGCCCTGGCGGTAAGCACAATTAACAGCCTAGCACTGATTTTTTATCCACGATATCAGTATATAGTGGACTGCCTAGCGACAAGCACATTGAAAAGCCGAGCACTGGTTTGTCACCCACGTATCATGAATCACCTATCATGGTGGAGTGCACTTGCTAAAGGCACATTTCTAGGCCTAGTATTTGTTTGCCAACCCCCTTGATCAACATTAACCCTCTACTCCATGTAGATGCATTCTGACGCCTCTGTAGCAGACTACCTTTGAAAGGATTGTGTCAACTGGAGATACTGCTAATGAAGAGTGATTTCTCAAATGTGCAATAATGGTTTCAACTTCATTCAATAATGTTCATGTATTCATCTAAATGTTTTCCAAGTCGTTTGCTGCTGGTTTGTTGTATTTGGGAAAGGGTTAAGTGCTTCTCGTCGTGACACATCTGAAATACTGTTTTAAACTGTGAAACCCCCTCAATAAAGCAGACACATGTAATAGTATATTTTACTTACCGTAAAGTCTGATATGTTGTCACTGGAGTAACCCGACGAACTGGTTTGCTTAGACATGGTCTATCTGTCTCTACCTATAATACAAGAAACGAGTGTGATAACATTGAGTGTCGCTCTGCGAAAACCAACCGTAAAGTATTTGCGACCAGTGCAGATCCAGATCAGTCAGTGCATCCCCGCAGTCTGATCTAGATCATCACTGTTCGACGAGAAGTCAGAAAAGGTTTCGATACATTCTGGTTAACAGTTTTCATTTGGAGTCTTTGCATGGATGTGCAGACAAGACATTTTCCACATGTGTAAATATCACAGTACGTTTGGTTTTCCCAGAACACCGCTCGATTAGTTCAAAGGTCAAATTATATTAAATACATGTACATCAGCGGGCAGACTGGTCTACTGATCAGCCAAATAGTCTCTAAAAACATTGTTTGCGGAGAAATGAGTGTACCTTCACCAGAATCCATTGAATACGTGATAATGAGTTTATTTCATTGTAAATATGTATAGGATGCACTGGAATTATTTGATTTAATCATATTTAGTATTTTCAGATTGTCTGATAGTGAAAAAAAAAGTATGTGGAAAAACCAGATTGTTTTTATAGCTTAGAGGTTTACTCCTTTCTATAATATAATGTGTTCTTCCTGTACACAATGAAGAACATTTGACAATTGCGTATTACTGTCTTAGTATGTTGTATTGTATTATACGCAGTACATTTTCATGTATACGAGATACATATTTCAATTAACGTGGTACATTTTGCATGATATACAGTGCCTTTTCTGTTATATATGGTGGTTAAAGCGTCTTGACTACCCCTGAAATGAGGTGTGTCGATAACACCTTCCCACATATAGATGCTTTCTGACGAGGTTATGGAGCAGACGACCTTTGAAAACATTTTGACAACAGAAGAAATTGTTCAAAACGAGATATTTCGCCGTTTTGCTACAAGGTTTTCAACTCTTATCAATGATTAAACATTCATTTATAGACATTGGACAAGAGGACAAAATAATTATTGATGTAAACTGTAGAATTTCGTGTCATGTTTACAATATATACACAAATTACAATTATCACACACTCACACAAAAACAAAACACAAACACTCATATATGAGCCGTCCCACGAGAAAACCAACATTGTGGACTCTGCGTAAAGTATCGACCGGGATCAGCCTATGCATAACTCGCAGGCTAATCCGGACAGAAACCTTTCACCTACTTTGGATACCCCCCCCCCCCCCCCTCCCAAAAAGTTGTCTTCTCCGGTGGCGTTAAATTGCGTCTACATGTTGGATAGGTTTAAAGCCGCTTATTATTAACGCTTTCCCTACTATTGACGTTTTCTGACGCCTCTACAGCAGACGACTTTTAAAACATTGTAACAAAAAGGGGAATTTGCTCAAAACTACATCCTTTTGCCACAATGTTTTCCATTTTTAGTCATAAGTTATCCATTTAATTATAGAGATTTTCTATTTTGTTGACAAAATATGTTCAAAGTCGTCTGCTGCAGAATTGTTGTACGAGGGAAAGGGTTAAAGAAAATGTAACTCCATACACACTTTGATTTATTCTGAAGGTAACGATTTGTATAAAGAACCATTATAGATTTGTATCGATACATACCCTAAATAAATCATTTTAATTAAGCAAATGTCACACAATATATCCATTTCCCACTTACAGACACTTTTTAGTGTATGCATTTTTATTAAATAGATATGACATAATATAAGCATTACATAAGTCAAACATGAAAAAGAAAGTTCATTAGTCGCCGAGCAGAAGCCTGCGACTTATATTTTTAATAGCTTTTCGGAAATGACATGGGAGGAGAGTTATTATTAGAAAAAAACTAATTTAAATGTCTTGAACATATTACAATTGTGTTTGTTTAAAAACACTTAGTTATGACACATCTAAAATGAAATAAATGACTCGCATTTATGGTTTTTTTCCTTACTTACGAAGACAAAAGAGTACCTGCTAAACTTGCTGCAGACTGTTAAAGCCATGGTCACATTTACGGTCATGCACGTAGTTGACCGTATTTCATTTCAAACGTAGTATGTTGTAGTGTTACTACGGTCAACTAGGTTGACGTACGTTCGAAGTAGGTTCAAAATTGGCAAAACAGAGGAAATATAGAAAGTCTAAGAAGATTGAACTACGTGTAAGTACGGTCAACTACATTCAACTACGAGCAAAGTGGCTAGGGTTAACTAGGGTATCACTACGTGTAACTACGAGTAACTACGTTACACTAAGTATAAACTACGTCCTAAGTACGCGCAACTACGGTAAATTAGGGTCAACTGCGTTAAGCTACGATACAACGTTGTGGCTGCGCCTGCGCAGTACGGGTAAGTTACAGTCATTGTGCTTTTGGAAGTTGACGAGCCAACATTGCTGATCGCTTATTCTGCCATGCCGCCTAGGAAGAAACGATGTTCTTCCAAACTGCTGCAAACACGTGTACAGTGGGTGCTGTTGGTATTAATAATGAGGAGCCTGAGAGGATGGAAGAGCCTCAGGAGACTCAGGGGACTGATGCCCAGGAGACACGAGGTACTCATGACGAACAGAGAGTACTTAATGATGATACTTAACAGGACCGTTTCCCTCATGTCGATCAGCCTAGAACTAACGGAGACACTGTTTCTTCCATGGAACCGAGCCAGCTGGTGACGTCAGGTAGTGCTTGAGGTATAGCCTCCGCAGCTTTGCTTCCCTGCTGTCGTGGTTCCCACCCCGTGGTTGAGTGAGATCCATCATGTTGGCACTGGCCCGCCAGGCACCATCAACGACGTTGTGCTGAGCATCCTCTTGGTCCAGAAGATGCTGGTCTGCAGCAGGGTTCTTCATCCTCAAGTAGCTGTGCAGGGCGACGCACGATCTCACAACGAGGGTTGCAGTATCCACATGGACATGGAGGGTGGAGAGGAGATTGCGGAAGCGGTTTGCAAGTATGCCAAAAGCATTTTCCACCACACTACGTGCTCTGGACAGCCGGTAGTTAAAGACCTGCTGGCCATCGTCTAAACCGCATCGAGGAAAAGGTTTTATCAGCCAGGTCCTCATGGCGAATGCATAATCCCCTATGATGTAGTAGGGGGTGATAACATCATCCCCTGGTAGCGGGTCTGCATCTGGAACACCAAGGACACCATCCTGCAGTGCTTGGCGAAAGTCACAATGGTTCCAGATCTGGCCATCCGAACTAGAGCCGACGTCTCCAATTTGTGTCCACAGGAAGCGGTACTGGGCATCCACCAAGGCCATGAGTTCAATGGAGTCAAACCCCTTATAGTTGTTGTAGATAGAATCTGAGTGGGGTGGCTTCTTGATTCGGATGTGCTTCCCATGAAGAGCACCAAGGGTGTGTGGGAACTGCCACTTCTGCTGAAAGGTCCGAACCACCTGCTGCCATTCTTCAGGTTCTGTGGGAAGCTTGACAAAAACTGGTTCCAGGACATCAATCAGAGCCTGACACACATCAACAATTAGGCCTGAAATGGTGTTGTGGGCTATCCTGAAGCCGAACCGGAGGTCTCGGTAGTAGTTTCCAGTGGCCAGATACCTGAGGGTGAACGCCAGCTTTAGCGCAGGAGAGATGAGACACCTGAAAATGGTGGTCTGCTTGGTGATCCTTCCCTCAATCCTGGCCAGGATATCATAGAATGTGGCCACATGTACACGCAGAAATTGTACGCGACAGACTACAGGGACCACGTGATCAAGAACTCCTAAACAACATTTCTTATTAGTTGACCCTAGTTATCCGTACTATGAACATACTACACACGTAGTTCAACCCTAGTAGATCCCTAGTTGACCTTATTGTTAACCGTAGTGTTGATGTGTTTTGGCAGGTACTACGGTCAACTACGGTACACACTACGGTTCAGTAGGGTCAATTACGGTTAATTAAGGTCAACTACGGTCAAACTACGGTCACAGTAGTGTCACAACATCGTACTTAACCGTAACCAATTTTTGAACATGTTGAAAAATTATGTGCTTACTACGGGCAAATCATAAGTTCAAACTACGTTCATTACTACATTGAACTACGGTTATCTACGTGTAACTACGTTCAACTACGTGTAACTACGTTCAACTACGTTTAATACGTTCAACTACGACCAACTACGGCCATTCCCCAGTACGGTCAACTACGTAAAAAGTGACCACGGCTTTAATAAGTGTCAATATCGAGACAAAACTCACGTCGAATTCTCCTTTTAATAGCAAATTTAACTTACTGAATGTTATTTTCATGTTCAAAGAGATGTCTTGATTTGTGTAGAATTCATTTAATAATGTTAATCCATGTATATCTAAAATAGGAACTGTTTCTAAGCTAAATATAGTGACCTTTAACATCGATTTTCAAAACGTTCCGCAGCGTATATTTAACTCGAAATGGCGCGCTATTTTAGAATAGTGTACCTGAGCAATGTTTGTTGGGGTTGGTATTTAATCATTTTTCGTCCGAAAAATATTATTATTCATAACAAATACTGTATTTATTCGACGTTTTCGAAAGAAGTATAACAGATATTTTTTAAACCATGTAAGTTGTTAGATTAGTCTGTCGCTGCAGAATGTTGCAAATTGTGACGTCAGAGCATGGCGGTCGGGAACACTACAAATGTCCAACAATAATGAACATTAAGCTTAAAAATGCCGGCGTATTGATCGGTTGGCAAATATTGATGTTGTGGATCCTACAAAAAATCATTTATGAACCTGTCTCAATCTAGGACCAGGTCGTTTTAGACGTTTTTCTGCAGAAATAATTGCCCGAATCGAGCAAGGAGGTAAAATGCCGTTGCACACCTTGTCATTATTATTACACTATATGGACGTATAGAGGGGCTATTATAGTAACACGTTCGGGATTCCCCAAATTACCATTACGATCATTTGTAGCATAGCGTATAGACAATATAGAGATATTTTTTGAGTATTTTAACGAGGTACTGTGTGATTTTCTGCATTTTTGCTGTTATAGTCATTCGGACGCCTGTGATGGTAGGTTATCGTACTTGTACATGTATATGCCTATAATTGAGGTGCTTACATAATAATAAGAAGAGAGGAAAAAGTGAATGCCGATATATTTTTATATTCACACAGTGTCCCTTTGCAATATGTCTGCAGGTATATAATTCAACGAGGATATCAGAAGTGTTTAGAAAAAATAAACACTTTTAGAAGCTTTGATTATATAATGGAATGAACGTAAACTGTTGAAAGTCTTCGGTTTTCAAACTTTTCTATAATCATCTTGTTAGAAATCAAATTCTCAATTGAAAATTTCTAGCGACAGCAACGAGACAGGTGGCAGAACGCAACAAGTATTAAATGATAAGGGTTGGCCATATTGGATTTCTGTAAAGAGTGTGTTCCTTAAGCCCCATTCTCACTATTTCGGTTCTGATCCCGGTATCTCCCGGTGAAAAATAGCCGAAAACCAGGATGATCCGGGACATTTTTACCTAAACATCAATTGCATTCTCTCATTCCCGTCGTTGTCCCGGAGTGCACCCCTGTTTAGAAGCCGGATGTCTCCGCTTGATCCCGGATAGCCCTGGTATGTTCCCGGTTCGGCACTGGTTATTTACCGTGTCGCGCCGGCGTGTCCATCCCGATGTAACCCTGTGTGACCCAGGTGATTGCCCGGTCCAAGCCGGTATAACCTCGGTCACCCGTTGGCACCCGTTTGTCCACCGTACGTGGAGTTGTCCCGACTATTAGAATACATTTTTAAAAGTCCGGGACAGTCTGCCTGATAGAGCCAGAACAACAGGGTTCATTACGAATCAACCCGAACTTCTACGATGCCGCCGCGGTTATCTTCCCGAAACATGTCATACTAGATTCTATAAATTTCCTTGCTCAATACTTGGCTTAATGTCTTTTTACCTATATAATATTAAATAGTTCCATGACTGCTTCTAAATATGCTTTGGGTAGCCAATGTTACCCTTTTTTAGTAGATCAGTTAAAAAGCTTATAGCCAAAAGCAGAACTTGATCGTTTTGGGCAATTCTTTTTCTCTCACACTTTTTTCAAAATTTGAATCATACAAAGGGGACAACCGTCATCGGTAAAAGAGAGAATGTTGATATTTAAACCACAAAAGCTGAAGCAATCAATTGCCACAAACAAGAAATTCGTGGAGAATCAGGAAACACATCATATTAATACCACGCCCTAAATCTTATTGATTAATCTTACTGCTTTTTTTAACAACTAATTTTGGAGACATTATTTTACATCTCATAATGCCTTGATCAAAGCCTTTCCTATTAGTGCATTATTATAGTTAGTTAATTCGTTTTGAAAATACTGATAACAACATAATACATGCAAACATTTGGTATCGATATAGATTTTGAAAGCTACACACTGTGAAAATGCCCTCAGCCTGCATACACTGTAAATCCTTTGTGCAATCACTACATGTATATACAATGTATACAAGTGTACCGTGTACCACTCTTACAACTAAAACATATACTAATTTCAATCGATAAGTATGGAATGTATCACATGCTTTTCAAATTGTAAAACAAATGAATTATATTTCCTAACTTAACATGGAATTATAATTCAACACTATAGTTTCACAAATTAGCATTAATTTTAACAGCACATGCTAAGATCTCCTTGAGAATTTTCTTAATCATACATTTATCATTTATTAATATTATTTCCACTCACAAACATGTCAGCATTCAAGAAACTTTAGTTCTTAAGTAAGACAGTGATTAGATACAAATGTTTATACTCGAGAAATACATGTAAAACAACCACTTACAAGTGAAATTTGATCGTAAACATGACAAGCATGTTGTCATTTATTGACAAGCTACTTCAACGTTATCTCAACCACTTCCTCCCAAAAACAAAAACTCTTATAAGAACTGTATAGCACTGACTCTAATTATCCATTGAGAAAAAGTGTGCAATGTAAACTACATTTAAGAGTATGTAATATTTATAACAATACATCTTTCTGAACCCAAAATGGTGTTCAGTAATGGAGTGCTACTATAGAAAGAGATATTTGAAGTAATTCATTGCCGATATTGTGATTAGACTCTAACTATAGGGACTGATTCCAGTCCAGATTTCGATGAGTGTCTTCGGAATTCGCATACTATAGCAATTGACTCTAAATAGCCCCTTGCTTAAAAAGCATAACGGCAGATCAGTATTTGTTCAAGTTACGAAGATTCATCACATCAACATGTTGCGATTTGTTTGAATTCGTGAGCTACTATGGTTCCATCCTTTCACTGATAGTATATGCTTAGTGAGAACCTCTCAGGCAATGCTCGACATACGTGTACATATACAATTATCTTTACTCGAACTTTTGTTTAATTTAATGCTGCCAGCCACGTTAAACACCGAGCAAGCAAACACAACACAATTGACCACATGCAGCAAATATACATCTGACCACTTTGAAAACATCTACGCAAAAATAGTGTTAATCACTTTAAATGAAAGCACAAGTATTTAGTAGAATTGAACACAATATGGCAACTGGTTGTATTGCTCATTATAAGCAATATTTGCTTTTCCCACAAGTGTTTCAAAGGCACCGCTTGTGTCAGGGTAAGGGTTTAACTTACAGGGAGTTAATTTGTTAAAAAAGAGTTTATGTGTTAAGAGTTATCGTTTGCTTTAAACAAGGAATTACACAGTTAAACTTCGTTCGTTATGTTAGGACATTTTGTTAAAAAAGAAAATCCACCAAGAAAATAGATTAAAACTAAACATTTCGTTCTAAGAACTTTCAGATTTGGTGAGTAATAACTTCTAATATTGTTTAATGAAGACGAATATCTCCCTTTCCTATCGTGTATTTAATCAAGTGCAATAAATAAACCTTTATTCTTTACAGCTATTACAGTCGACAACTACTTAAGCCTTAACCACATACAACGAATGTACAGCCAACGACTTTGAACAAATCTAAGGAAAAAAAAAGAAGAAAAATATTTTTTAATATAAGCATGAGTATTGAGTTGTGTTAAAACATAGTGACACGTGAGGCTTTTCAAAAGTCATCTGCTGCAGGTGCCTGAACAAAATGTGTCACATGTGGGAAAGGATAAAATGTTTTCAAAACAGCTATTAACATGTCAATTCATCTAAAATTGGTAAAGGTATTCAAAAAAGTGTTCAAAAGTGGTACGATTCAATACTCCATGTTCCAGTATGCTACCAAAACACAAATATAGCCCTTTATGTCTATATTATCAGAGGTATACTACTACTATCAGTTGATTCGATGTTTGAACATGTTTGATGACTCTTGACCAACTATCAATACTTTCATCAGATGTAAAGTCATAAAGTCTTCGTAACGTAAACGCAATCACCTTTCCTTTCAACATGTGTATAAAGTGTCGTCTGCAGTAAACACTTCAACAGAGAATTTGGTTTAAATGACAGTTGACAACAGTATCTAACAACACAATATCCGTTATTGAACCTTGTGTTACAACATACAGATGTTTTCGGAGACCACTGCAGAACATGTCTTTTGTAAACATTCTGCAAAAAAGAGAAATTGCTCATGGTGAGCAATTTCTCTTTAAAAAATAACCGATTTCAGCTGCATTCAATATTTCTTCCATCATTTATAAAGAGTTCCCAAAGTTTTGACTTTATATGATTTTCGAACTGTTTTTCTGCATATTTGTTGTATGTAGAAAAGGGTTAACCGGTTACCTGAACAGATATCCTTGGAGTTGCCTTCTTTGAAATTGTCTGAATAATTAAATATGACTTCTGGAATATTATAAGTAAACTTTTGTTACATAAATGACAACACATTGAGGGTAAAGAGAAATTGATCTTTTTCCTAACAAGTTTTTTAAAAAATAAGTATCAGAATTCTTCATCTTTGAGCATATTCCTCCTTTTTTCACAAAAGTAATTTGAGGCATACATATGGCCTTCAGATATGACTTATAATAGGAAAAAGTAGAGCTGATCCGTTTACTACATAGTCCACTAAAAGATTATACTACCAAAGGCCTCGATACAGAGAAGTAAACCAATATTTCCTCCATAATATCTCTCTTTTATTATTCAGAATAATATTGTTTTTCACAGCAAGACATGAAATAGTTGACATCCAAAAAAAGATATTTTAATTGAATAAACTTGAATATTTTCAAATTTATTTGAAAACATCTAGTCTGAAAGGAATTGAATATGTATATGAATATTATCGCTCTATTATTCAATTTGTTGGCACTATGCCGTCTTCAGATTTAACCCTTTCCCACTTGCAGACGCATTTTGTCGCAGAAAACCACCTTCGAAAATAATGTGGCACAAGCTTTAAACATTCGGTTCAAACAGTCAAAGGGTTAACAGTCAGTTATATTTATTTTCATTAGGGATATTACGTCGTTTTCAATATTATTTCAGTTATATTACGGCGACAGTTCAATTATTCGTGATCCCCGGGTAAACGAGCCAGTACTAGGCTAGGATATGTGATTCGCCCAAGGGCACTCCACCATGACCGCCGGGCATTGGGATCGAACCCAGAACGCTCGATTTCAAATCTCAGATATAATAAAAAGAGGATAGAAAAAGGCGTTAAATTGCAACAATGGATGGCTATGGCTAAACGCAAACTCATTTAAGACCCTGGACGTCATTCAGGAATATATCATCAAAATAGGTGGAGAATATGACTCTGTTAATAACAGTTGCCGTCGAGTCGCGAAAGCTTTAATAGTAAACGACGCGAACTATTGATCCAGAGATCCTGAGTTCGAATCTCTGCTTGGCTATCATTGGTTCTGATGATTGAGGAATCTATGCTCAAAAGTAATTAATTGTCTGCGAATTGTGAATCAGTGCGAGAAACGCATTATAATGTGAAAAGTTCGCCTTGTATCAGTTGAATATCTAAAGAATACGGCGTAAATTAAAGTGGTAGATAGAAATGACTCCCCGAGTGTTGCGATTGTATACAATGTTTAAATGTATAGGGTAAAATCGAAACGACCTTGTATGAGGTGTCGTCAGATCCAATATACGTATCGGAAAGTATTTTGGTCTGATTTCAATTCTCCAAATGGTGTTCGCTATCCTTTACCGGTGTGTTCCCGGAACCTCGACTCGATTTAATCCCTAGCTGGTCGGTAGAGCGGATCGGGGGGACCATTACAGGGTAATTATGTGACAGGTATTGCTTTATAAATATAAATAAGACTGATGCAGATTTTCCTAAGAATGCGATATTTAAATTTTATTTATGACCAAGAAATATATACATGCGAAATTCTTTATACGGAATCTGGAGACCGGTTGCTTGTGCTCTTCGCCAAATGCACTGGGTAAAATGGAAGAAACACCCCTTTGTGTGAATACCAGGGAACGTCTGAAGTATGGCACCGTGGGCAGCTGTCTCGAAGTCAAGTACGGCAGAAGTTGGGTGGAATCTCAGACCGATGGCGTTCATCTTTTCTTGGAGGAGGCTAAAGAATCGTCTGTACGTCGCTTCGCTCTTTCCTGGCAAGAAGGAGTAGACAACTGGCATCATTTTACCGGCAATCTGGACATGGATCGAATGGATCTGGTGGAAGAGGTTGGGGGCATGTGTAGAACGTTGCGTCGCAGTAAAACGTGTTGGATGCGGCTAAGTGAGAGGAGGTTCTCGGTTGTGGCGAAGGCAAGCCTACGGTTGTTCTGGTCACCGTCGTCGAATAGTAGAAATCTGTCACCAGTGGCTGTTTCTGTCCATTTGCCGTCTAAGAATATATCTGTCTTAGTCTTTGGAAGTGGGGTGTCTGTTTTCTGCGGGCTCGGTACAGCATGGACTTTGTGGAGTTGAAAGTAGGTATCTTCGACTTCGAGGCAGGTGTCATCCCATTCGTTGTCTCTGAGTTTGGTCAGCTCTTCTGTTGAATGTAGAAATGAAAGCTTGGCAACCTCGTTCAACACATGTCCATGACACCTTGTCTTCTCTTCTACGGTTTGTATCCGTCAAATGTCAAGTTATGACCCCCTTTTCTGTTGATGATGTACTGAACGTACAGCTGTGCGTTTGCCATGATTGAATATGACTAATTGAGTGTTGGATTGTTTCATCATTTCATTTATACGTAAGTTATTCGTATGTTTCTAACGGTTTGAACTAAATTAAAATCAATTAAGTAACACAACAGTTTATTTTTGCTTTAAAGAAAAACGATCAAAAGGCACAGTTTTTAATTAATTTGTTCAACAGAGACCTTGACAGTTTGAACTTAATTACTTACGACTAGAAAACAATACTTTAACGATTAAAAGAAAACAACTTAATTGTAACCTGCATTTGAATTGTAATTATTCTGATCAATTACCGTCTATCCTTCAGATAAATTTACAGTATGAACTTAATTAATAATGTTAAAAAATTATTCTTTATTCAAGTTCTATTAAATGCGTGCATCCTTAAGATAAAATAAATTGATTTATGGTATGTATAGTTCTATACCCCTTTAGGTACCCCCTAATCCGGAATTAGTGAAAGGTGTTAAGCGAAACGAGTCGACGTTCCGGGAACAAACCCCTTTACCATTGCCATATGAGTACAAAAAAATGTAGACAGCCGTGTAGACACCACGACTGTTGTCTAGACCGGTGTTGTGGTAGAGCGTTCGCCTCTGGCGCGGGAGGTCTCGTGTTCAATCCCAGGCCGTGTCATTCCAAATACTTTAAACATGGCTGCAATGGCTTTCACTCCTAGACCCTTTGGATTGTGGGATTAACATTCCGACTGACTCGCTGCTACATACAGTGTAGTCAGAATCAATGGACCATGAACACTGGGTCTAATTCCAACAACCTTACTAAAATTAGTACATAGTAATAGGTAAACACTTAAAGACAATTCATTTCTTAACAAGTATTGTTAATTAGCAAGGAAACTATTTATGTAAACTTAGTCATTTATTTAAATGCTTTCATGATTTATAAACTATTAAGGAATCAAAAATGATGAAATATGCTTTTATGTATTTACTTAGCGCTAAGTAAGATTGATGGAATTCGAACCTGGTAACTTACCCTGGAAAAGCCGTGATATCTGTTAAAGCGGCGTAAAACACCGTGCTTAAAAAAAAACAAAAAAACATATACTTCGAAAACATCTATGCACAATGTTTGAACATCTTTTAAATGAAAGCATACTTATTGAAAGTTGAACATCTTTTAAATGAAAGCATACTTATTGAAAGTTGAACATCTTTTAAATGAAAGCATACTTATTGAAAGTTGAACACATTATCGCAAATGGATATATTGCTCATAAAAAGCAATATCTGCTTTTCCTACAATTGTTTCAAAATTCTTAAGCCGCAGGGGCATCAGTTGAGCCGTCTCGCGAAAACCAACATTATGGAATCTGCGTAAGTATCTACTGGGATCAGCCTTAGCATGCCGCGCAGGCTAACCCGGACAGACAATGTTCGGCTCCTGTTTCAGGAATGATTACTCTATACCTCTATTCCCCTGAGACGGAATGTGTCGGTCCGGATTAGCCTGCGCGGACTGCGCAGGCTGATCTGGATCGATACATTACGCAGAGGCCAATATGTTGGTTTTCTCACGGAACGTCTCAGTTACTGTCTGTATCAGGGTAAGGGTTTAAATTGAAGGGAGGTAATTTGACAGACAAAACTTTGTGAGTCAAGAGTGATCTATTGTTGAAAAAAAGGAAGTAAGACAAATAACCTTGGACAGGGAAGGACATTTTGTTAAATAAATAAATCCACCATGTCGAAAAGAGATTTAAAGTGAATATTCTCTTCAGAAAAAAATCGGATTTGGTGAGTAATATGTCTATGTTTACTTTGATCTTGTGCCGACGTCTTAAATCATAAACATTCAATTAAACAGGCAATGTTTGGTAAAATTTAAAAGGAAAGTATCCAGTTTGGATGTTTTGGGTTTTAAACCCTTTTTTCTGATATAGACCGTTTTAAAGAACAGTATGAACAAAATCGTAATATCTCTTCTTCCTATCATGTTTTAACCCTATGTCATGAATAAGCAATCATTCTTTACAGGTATACAATCCCTAAACAATTTCCCAAATACAGCGAATATATAAGCAGACGACTCTAAAACATCTACGCAAAAATAATTAAATCCTCTTTAAATGAAATCATAACTATTGAGTTGAGTTTAATAAAAAGTGGCAAGTGAATTGTTTTTGCCACAACGTCTTCAAAAAAAGTTTCGGTTAAATGTTTTAAAACATACAAATATTAACAGTATCCAATAATCCAATAAATCATTTTAAGGGTAAAGGTATTCAAAAAAGTGTTTATATATGGTACGATTTAATAAAACATATAGTTGTAAAATTGGAAATGTAAATGCAATCTGATGTTTTTTTTAATCAAGTGTATGAAGTGTAGTCTGCGGCAAATATTTCAATGGCGGAGTAGGTTTAAATCACAGTTGACAACTGTATCTAACAACAGAAGACCCGTTATTGAAGCGTTATTGAATCGTGTATTAGTCGTGTATAGTTACCATATGTTAACCCTTTTCACATACGGACGCTTTCTGAAGCCTCTGCAAAATACGACGTTTGAAAAACATTCCGAAAAAAAATAAAAAAATCATGGCGAGCAATTTCTCCTTTAGCCAATATATTTTCGACTTCATTAGATATTTACTTTTTTCATTGATAAAGAGTTTATTTAGGTGTGCTATTCATGACTTTTTTTTTGTTTCCACTTTTAACTATTTCCTACATATAACACATCTGCAGAAGACAATTATGCAAAATGGAGATGCGTTTTTGTATAGATATAACATTGAGATAAGAATTTTAAACCTGCTGAATTCCGCCAACTGGTATAGCTATACTTTAACATTGCTCATACATTGAGAAAAGGTTGCTTAGTAGACTGTTGTTTAGACCGCGTCGGGCATGGCTTTTTCCCATAGGAGCTCATGACTGTGCGGTTAGCAATTTGACTGACTCGATGGTGTCTTGATAAATTGACAAATAGTACTAATAACTTACCCAGGAAATGCCGTGATATAGATGCATCTCTAAACATCCTGAAAGCTGCATACAAACTCCGTGAAAATAAACACAATAGACTACATACAAGAAATATAAATCATACGACCCTGAAAACATCTACGCATACTTCTTAAATGAAAGAATAATTATTGTGTAGAGTTGTAAACATGCTGGTAATTGGATATATTGCTCATTTAAGCAATATCTGCTTTTCCCACATTTGTCTTCAAAGTTCTTCTGCTGGAAAGACATCAGAATAAGGTTTGTATCTGGATAAGGGTTTAAATTGAAGGAGTAAATTTGACAGAGAAAAGCTTTATGTGTTAAGAGATTTATTTGTCTATGATAGATAACGTTGGGTTGGGTATTACATTTTGTTGAAAAGAAAAGAAAAATAGATTTAAAGAGAATATTCTGTTCTAGAAAATCTCAGATTTTGGTGAGTAATGATGTATATTGCTGTTGTTATTGTTGACTTTGTTCATGCGTCTTGAATCAGTAGGTATCGACGCGGGCTGTCAATTCAGGGCTTGTGAATTCGAACCCCAGCTAATCAAACATGATTTCCTCCGTTTAGCAAATGTCACTGTGTCAAGCGTCATTCCTCTTTCACCAATTGGCTAAAAGTCTTTATGGAAATGCAAAGTATGTTTTGTGGAGTACTGATGTGAGCAATCCCGTAAACATATGAGTTGAAACCCGAGTTGAAATCCGAATCAATCAATTAATCTTAAATCATTAACACTAAGTCGAATAGGTATTCTTTGGAAATAAACATGTATACGCACAATATGGAAAATCTCTTTAAATGAAATCATTATTATTGAGTTGAATTGCAAACATGGTGAGAAGCGATATATTTTTCTGCAATGTTTCAAAAGATTGTCTGCTGCAGAAGCGCGACAATGTGAGTACATGTGGGAAAGGGTTAAATGTCTCCAAAGCAGACAACTATTACAACTCTTTCTTCAATTTAAGGGTAAAGGTATTCAAAACATGGTGCACATTTGGGGAAATTCGAACACGATATTCTACAAAAACACAAATGAACCCTTATTCGTCAGAGGCATACTATAATGACATACTTTAATGTCATACGTTAATATCGTACGTTAATATCATACTTTAATATCATACTTTAATGTCAGTTGACCCGTATTGTCTTATAATATGAGCTATTTCACGAGAATACCAACATTGTGGACTATGCTTAATATATCGATCCGGATCAGCCTAAGCATACCGCGCAAGCAAATCCGAGCAGAAACTTGTCGGCCCGGATTAGCCTGCGCATAATGTTGGTCTTTTCGTGGAACGGCTCATATAGTGAAAGAGTTGAGGATTGATCGAACATTAGTAACTCTGAACACTAGTATAGAAAGTATTCTATAATAGAATCTTAGATCATTTTCAGAATAAAATTGGAATAGTAAAAAAAGAGAAAAATCCATTGTTTTGACTAAAGGTTTTCAAAGTCTTCTGCAATTACCAATTACATGATAAGATATGTTTGAAGTTGTCTTCTTTGAAAAAACATATTTTGAAATAATTAAGTTACAATATTTACATGCTATGATCTATCCTTTTCACAATAAACATTTTTTGTCACATTTTTTTTCTCTTTTTTTAAAAAAAAATTAAGCATTTCATGTCCACATGTTATCTCCTGCAATTGTCTCAAAAGTCGTATATGTATATTTCAATGAAAGGTTGATTTATGTTCTCATGAGGGTAAAGGGTGAACACGTTTTCCCCTACTACCGAATATTTTAAAACGTGTTTGCTGATTTATTATTCGAATTCTGCAGTTTTTATCTTATCATTCCTTTTTTCGCAAAAAAGGATTTTCGATGTGAGCGTCAGAAGTGGACTGTAAACGAACAGTAAACATTGCTGCTGCCTTTACTTCATAGACCATTTTAGATTAATGTACCTACGGTCTTGAAAAAGATGAGTAAACGAACAGTTCCGATAGTAATTGTCTTCACAACAAGTAATTTGATGCATTGATGTATGCGTCAGAAGTGGACTGTAAACGAACAGTAAACATTGTTGATCCCTTTACTTCATTGACCATGATTATATTGATATACCAACTGCCTTGACCCTTTCCCACATACTACAAATCTGCAGCAGACGATTTTGAAATCATCCTGGCAAAGTAATGAGAAATCTCCAATATTGGGAGTTTATTACTAAATAGATATGAAAACATTGTGGCAAAAGGAGAAGTTGCTTATTATGATCAACTTCTTCTTTTGCTACAATGTTTTCAAAAGTCGTCTGCTTCAGCTGTGTCAGAAAGCTTCTATATGTAGGAAAGAGATAAATAAGAGGAGTAAACGAATCATTTTTCAATAATATCTCTCTTCTTTTATTCAGGTCTTCGGCCTACAATACCTCTTATTACCAACGTCAGTAATATGCGGTAAACACTGAAGAGAAAAGCTTCACTTAGATTATTCTACTGAGTACTCAAAATACAGGGTTTGACGATCAAATAAGGATTTAATAACATGCAATACGACTCTTATCTAAATTCGTCTATCCATAGTAGAAACACGATTGGCGACATGACATTTGACCATGAGCAACATGTTGTGACACCGTTTGTCGATAATGTAATAAAAGAAGTTATAATGATATAATCTCCTTTTTATGCTTATTTTTAACTCATTATCAATCTTGATTTTAAAATTAAATAATGTTCATTGTCGACAAATGATTCAAGTTTCAAACCATTTTACGCGGCATTTGTAGTTTAGTCTATTACAATATTGGAATGTATCTTGTTAGAAATGTGACTTTGTTCCCCCACAATGTTTTCAAAAGGTGTCTGTTGCATAACGTGTGATAAGTTTGTTTAAGTTTATAACATGCAACAATTCTGCAGCAGACGACTTTGAAAACAGCTCTGCAAAAACGTAGAAAATATCTATAAATGAAAGATAATAACTTCAGCAAAAGACATTGAAAATATTTAGTCCATACGGAAACTATATAAATAAAAGAACAATTATTGAATAAAGTTGAAAACATTATGGCAAAAAGGAGGAATTATTGCTCACCATGAGCCGTTTCGTCATTTGCCACACTGCTTTCGAAATACGTCTGCTGAATTTGCATTAGAAGTTGACTGCAGGTGAAAACGGATTAAATGTCAATACTGACCTTTACATACATGTACCAGTACTGTATCCTTGTCGCACAGAGAAATCACCCAAATTTCTCGATATGTGCAAATTTCGGCTTCTCACATTCTTAGTTCATTTTTTCAACATATAGACTAATTTCGACTTATTTGCGGCAGACGAATTATAAAAATACTATGACAAAAGGGGAACATTTCTAACAATGAGCAATTTCTCACTTTGAAACAATGTTTTAACCCTTATCAATAATTAAACATTCATTTATGGGAGGTTTACCCTTGATGTTTTCTTCCAATTCTTGTTTATTGGAAATGGGTTCATTATCAAACCCTTAGTTGTTAGTACTCATAATAATTGTTGCAGCGAGGTAGGCGTTTAGAATACCAATGTCATAACATTTAATTTTGTAAGACGTTTAAACAGTCATCTGCTGCAGATTTTTTGTATGTGGGAAAGGGTTTAAATCAGAACTTCATTTTGCTTGCATAAATAAACCATCCAGTCAACAATTTAATTCAAATTCGATTCAATTTCATTAGGTAAAATAAGCATTTACACGCCTTTAGCCAATACAAGTTGTAATGGTGAACAAATAAGGGAAAACAAACCCATACAAACATACAAAACATACAAGCAGTATATATGTACAAACATTTCAATAAGATCGAACATTCATTTCGTGATACTGTATTACAACCTGGTATATCGTTAACTGGCAGTATATCATGTTGTAATTTTCGTTCGAAACTTAAATGCATCTCGTAAATACAACATTGAGGTTTATGCAAAAGTTCAAACCCATTAAGCAGTCCAAGTTTCGATAACAACATAAACAGTTCAGTTCATGTAATTTAGTATTAGATTTTTTTTTTTTTTTCAGGTTCACATGCGGGTACTCTTTGCAAAGGCTTTTGACCATGGCCACTAATTTATCCGTTCACGGATCGGATGATACCTCTTTCCGAGATTGTGATGTATGCACATTTCAAAATGTGACATCAGAGGCGGTGTCCTACTGTGCGACTTGTATCGAGTATCTGTGCAAGACATGTGATAAAGCGCATAGAGGTTCGAAACTCACAAGGAACCATACAATTATGATGGGAAGCAATATACCCTCTGCATCTACTAAGACTCACCCGACATCATCGACCATATTTTGTGAAGATCATACAACAATGATTGTTGATATGTATTGTACGAGCCATAGTGAAGTTATTTGCAGTGCCTGTAAGATTACATCTCATGGAATGTGTAAAATAACTGACCTCAGCCAGCAGACAAAACAAATGAAGAAACATGGCTCTTTTGAAAAAACAAGGACACATCTAAAAGATTTGAAATCCAAGTATGCCAACGTGAAAGCAACGAGAAAGAAAGACAAAAGTAGGTTTAAAGCACACCTAGAGAAATGCCGTGAAGACATGCATCAGATACGAAAGGAAATAAATGAAACATTAGACACCATAGACAATAGTCTATCGAAAGAAATCCAACACGCTGATGAAAGGATGACCAAAGAAGCAGAAGGTCATATTGCAATATTTGACGAAATCCTATCTAAAATTATGGAAAAACTCAAAAACCTTGAAATATGCGAGAAAGCACAAGATGGTCAAGTGATGTTCGTAGGAATGAGGAGGGCTAGCATTGCACAACATAAATACGCTGACACATTGGACAAAATGCAACAAGATATACGTCAACTCCAAAGTCAATTTAAGATAAATGACACCCTCTATGACGCTATAAAACAAATGCAGTCTGTAGAAAAAGTCCTCGTTGATAGACAAAAGTCTCTGTTAAATATGTCCATATCCGGTAGACGTGACATAGATATTGGAGATACACGTGTATTCGGATGTACGTTCATGCCAGACGGCCATCTCGTACTCGCTTGTGGTGATACAGGACTCAAACTTCTTGATAAGGGCTTCAAGATAAAGTCCCAGTTAAACGAATGTGCATATCGTATAGCAGTCATCAATGACAATGAAATAATTGCTACACAAGGTATCAATCAACAGATGAAAACGGTTGAGTTATTTCCGAAGATGAAAGTGTGTAAAATCCTGAAAATGAATACTAACTGCAAGGGTGTAGATGTGTTTGGGGGTGAAATCTATATGACCTCTGGTTACCTTTTTGCTGGTAATGGTGAGGTACAAGTACTTAACATGGATGGTCAAGTACAACGTAGACTGGGTCTGAATAATAATAAATGTATGTTTCCAGCGCCTGAAAATGTGACCGTCAATAATGATGGAAGCAAAGTGTTTGTATCAGACCATGTCACTCACACTGTCACGTGTCTGGATACACAAGGTCATGTGATCTACGAGTACTCAGATAAAGACTTGAAGTATCCACACGGAATGTATGTGGATTGTGATGGTTACCTTTTAGTCTGTGATAATAGTAGCAACAATGTACATGTAATTGGACAAGAAGGGATAAAAGAAAATATTTTGTTGTCAGAGATAGACGGTGTGAAGAACCCAACGTGTTTAGCGTTCAGGCAGAGTGATGGTTGTCTGGTGGTGGGAAGTCATAACAATAAGAATAACAAGCCACTGATCACTTTCAATGCTAAATAAGTTTAAATGTTTAGCGTATATCCATATTAGGAACATTTCTGCTGTGTATCAAACAATATTGAGTTCAATTGCTGTAAAATGTTGAAAAAGTTAGACATCAAAACAATGATATAACCTTACGTTTTTGTGATTTGTATACGTGTGGTGGAGGATGAGTTCCATTTCTTGATTGTATGTCTCGCTTAAGATTAGCTCAGGAATTTATACTTCCACACAACATGGAAATCGTCTTATCCAACAAGATATATCTATTCAATGAAATAATAGCTGAACCCAGACCGATGTGCATTAAAACTCTTGCGAAATATTTGGTAGTCATTAAAAATCAGTAAGTTAAGTTACACGGAACAAACTATAAGCTGAGCACTACTATGTTTGCATTTTTTGTATTATTGGATTAAACCTCATTCTTATACCCATTTGTATATGTTTTGTAAGTTGCGCATAATTAAGCAGAACCCTAGATATCAAAACTCATTAGGTTACTTATTTCTGCATATGAGATAAGATATGTTAACCATCCCTTTCCTGTTTGCAACACTAATGCAACAAATAAGTTTGGAAACATCTGAATTAAAGTAAAGAAATACTAAACTATTGAAGATAAAGTAATTTGAAAAGAGATGAAAGCTATTCTGCAAAAGGAGAGCTGAACATAATCTATGCTTCACTTTGTTGTGTCGTGATGTTTTAGAATACGCACTGTCTATACTCGCATACATAACCTTTTCTATACTTGTCCCTCTTAAATGTGATGACACTCATGTGAACTTATTATGTATATGTAAATTTGTATAATGGGCCGGAGGCCTAAATTTCTTAATAAAGATATTGTATCGTATTGTATTGTTTTGTATTTTATAAAGACCATTTGCACCTATTTAGTTCTCTAAAACAGTACGGACTTAACTGCATAGAAATCATCTGTGGTTAAAATAGTGAAATCTGGACAAAACGAAGTTTTATTCTGGATACAGATGTTGAGAAAATTGTTGGAAAACCTTAAATAACTTGTTTTGAGCATGATCTATTACCTAATATGTTTTAACCCTTTCCTTCATACAACAAATCTGCGGGGAAAATATTTAGTAAATAATGCATGATACAAATTATAAACAAGAGGGCCATGATGGCCCTGGATCGCTCACCTTAATTATACAATGTACTGCAATGCAAAACACATCAAGACAATTATTCTGAATGCAACCTCCACAGTGTTAACAATACTTTCCTTCATTTGGCCTAGTGATCTATATTTTTTACCTGATATGACCCATATTCCAACATGGACTAGATATCATCAAGACAACATTCTGACTAAGTTTCAACTTGCTCAAAGTAAAAATGCGGCCTCCGGAGTTTGAACAATATTTTCCTTTATTGACCTAGTTTCTGATCCAATATGACCCATATTTGAACTTGACCTAGATATAATTCAGACAAACATTCTGACAAAATTTCAAGCTGCTGAAGCAAACAATGCGGCATCCAAAGTGTTCACAAGATTTTCCTTCAATTTGATCTAGTGACCTAGTTTTTGATCCAGCATGACCCATATTCAAACTTGGCCTACATATCATCAAGAAAAACATTCTGATAAAGTTTTATCATGCTGAAATTAAAAATGCAGTATCCAGAGTGTTAACATGATTACCCTTCAATTTGGTCTAGTGACCTAGTTTTTAACCCGGCATGACCCATATCCGAACTTGGCCTAGATATCATTTATACAAACATTCTGACCAAGTTTCAAATTGCTGAAGCAAAAAATGCAGCTTTTACAGAGTTAACAAGATTTTCCCTCAATTTGGCCTAGTGACCTAGTTTCTGATCCAATATGACCCATATTTGAACTTGAACTAGATATCTTTAAGACAAACATTCTGACAAAATTTCAAGCTGCTGAAGCAAAAAATGCGGCATCCAAAGTGTAAAAAAGATTTTCTTTCAATTTGGGCTAGTGACCTAGGTTTTGACCCGACATGACCCATATTCAAACTTGGCCTAGATATCATTCAGCTCAATATTCTGAACAAATTTCAAGCCGCTGAAGCAAAACATGCGGCTTCTACAGAGTTAACAAGATTTTTCCTCAATTTGGCCTGGTGACCTAGTTTCTGACCCAATATGACCAATATTTGAACTTGACCTAGATATATTTAAGACAAACATTCTGACCAAATTTCAAGCTGCTGCAGCAAAAAAATGCGGTATCAAAAGTGTTAACAAGATTTTCTTTCAATTTGACCTAGTGACCTAGTTTTTGACCCGGCATAACCCATATTTGAACTTGACCTAGATATTTTTAAGACAAACATTTTGACAAAATTTCAAACTGCTGAAGCAAAAATTGCGGCCTCTGGAGTGTTAACAAGATTTTTCTTCAATTTGACCTAGTGACCTACTTTTTGACCCAACGTGACCCATGTTCGAACTTGACCTACATATCATCAAGACAAACATTCTGATAAAGTTTCAATATGCTCAAGTTGAAAATGTGGCCTCCAGAGTGTTAACAAGATTTTCCTTCAATTCGACCTAGTGACCTAGTTTTTGACCTCATATCGCCCAGTTTCGAACTTGTCCAAGATTTTATGGAGATGAACGTTCTGATAAACTTTCATGAAGATTGGATGCAAAATGTAGCCCGTAGAGTGTTAACAAGCTCAAATGTTGACGATGGACGACGGACGACGGACGACGGACGACGGACGACGGACGACGGACGGACGCCGGACAAAATGTGATCACAATAGCTCACCTTGCACTTCGTGCATAGGTGAGCTAAAAACAAAAACATTGTGATAAAACAGGAATATGTTTGTTTTTAGGATAATCAATTACCTGATATATTTCAGCGACATCTCTTTGAAAAAAATCTCGGGACAATTACGTCACATCTAGACGTTTTGAAGAGTGGCAAAACGACACCACTAAAAAATCATTATCAATTACCGTTTGGTAACATTATTTCAAAAGCTAATAGCTTTGGAGTCGTCCAAAATGCTACTACCACATAAACGCTCTAAATGATGACACGACATCTCGAATAACTTGTATTCGTCCATTAGAGTAGGCAAAGTAAGCGTTTGTGAACAATGTAAACCCCGAACTGTCTGTGCATATACAGTGTTCACACATTACTTACACATAGTTTTTTAATCTTTTGTCAACTTGTGCAGGTTCTTTTAAGACTGCTCAGGTGGACAAAGATATCTGAATATACACTTTACTGAATGCAAGCGTGTACCTTTCCCCATGGATGGCCCCAACTGAGTACCTGAATCGTCTGACCTGATGTTTAACTATACAGTTAATACTTTCACATGTGCAGACACATTTTGGCAACAGGCCACTTCGAAAACAGCTTTATTCCCGGAGTGTATCCCTTTCACGTGTCCTAGAAGTCGTCAGCTGCAGATACGTTATACATTAAAACTGTTTTATCTCCATGAGCTGTTCCACGAGAAAATCAAATGTATGGACTCTGCGTAATGCGTCGATCGAGATCAGTCTGCGTATTCCACGCATGCTAATCCGGGCCGACACATTCCGTTTCCGGGGGATAGAGATAAAGAATACTGAAAAGTTTTACGACAATTTACAAGTCTTGTATGAATATAAACCATATAGATATATAAAATATGGTTGAACACATCTAATATCTACGAAGGTTTATGACCAGGGATATATCTGAATACTTTTATATCATGCAGCATATTTAAATAAAACAGTCTATTATGTTGTTTATTGCAATTTTCATTCGATACATCTGGTCCAATATTAATGTAACGAAGCATTTTGATCAGCAAAAGTGCATCTTTTAACAACACATTATTAGCTTATGAAAGAAACGGTAAAGTCTACGTAAATTTCAATAATATGATACCAAAGTTCATGTCTAAAACCCAACAAAAAAGTATCAATTGACCGTCGAAAGCAAGTATATTGCAATCAATATACACGGAAAGGGCTTAAGCTGAGCAAAAAAGAACGCAGGCCTGATGATACCAGGGATGGAATTGAAATGTAGATAAACGTTGCATTCTTCTGACAAGCGATCAACACATGGCTACTTGCAAATTAATGTCAGTATATTCTCTCTTCATAAAACGATGCATTTAGTATACAAGGATTATCTATTTGTAAATATTTTACAAATGAACACTATACGAGTTGTTTTGTGTATTATTAAGGCCTCCATTGCGGATATAGTTTATAGCTTTAATGTCTTTAACACATGTACGAGTATGTTCAATAAAAAATTCTAACACAGGCTTCAATTTTATCGTCACTCAATATTGATCAATATTATCCAACCTCCGTTCATGTTCATGTTCAATAATAGAAATTGTCCCTTTTCTGTAAATATATTCGAAGTATTAATATTATGCAATATATTTGCTTTCATATTAACCGATTGGTTGTGTGTTTAAAACAAGTTCTTAACAAATTTGACATATAGAAACACTGTTTATTCTCTAGATAATTATTGTTTGAAGAAAGGTCTGAACATTGAGCAGATCTACATTTAAAGATGCAATTTATATTTTAAAACCTTAAAACAAGTTAATAAACCATAACAAACTACAAAGTAAGAGCCAATTAGACCCAAATCGTCAGACAAGTGTCATTTGTTAATTGGAAAATTTGAATACTTGTTGTTGTTATAGTATATTACACCATTTTAAACAGTTTAAGCTCGAAGAAAAAAACGTCGGGGAATTGTGGATATTATGATACTCTTGGCGTAGTCGTCAACGCATGCGTCGTCACAACACTTTAACTTTACCTTTTAACTCAAAACCTCTGAGCGCTTGTTTCATTTATATCACGACGTATACTTGGTAGATTACCAATACTATTGGTTCATTTATCCTGAAAACAGCGATTCGGTCGTAATGCTATTCCCACAATCCTGAGCGACAAGGAGGGCAGTCAGTACTTCCATTTATACAGTCTTTGGTTTGAACCGGCCGGTGATCGAACCCGCGCCTTCGAAGAGCGAAACGGTCTCACACAATATGAAAAGAGCTGCGTAAAGTGATTAGGGATTTTGTTGCAACACCACCATAGTACATGTATCACTTATGGAAGTTATGGTTTATGGTTTATGTTTTGTTTGGTTTTACGCCGCTTCCAACAGCTAAGGTCATAATGCGGAGGACAGGAATGTAATATTGTTCGTACATCTAATATATACTTCGAGAACCAAAAAAAATAGGTATAAAAAGCAATACGACCTGTTGAAGTTCAAGAGTTCCATTGACTTCAATACTTCAGTCCCTACTAACTTGCTTTTATGGTTCAAGCAAGGATCAGGCTGGGGCTGCCTTTTTATTTTAAATTGAGCGTCCCCAAGTCACAGGGGCTATGTTCTATGTCCAATACAGAGCTCTCGATAAGCAGTGTTTTGCTTGTTCTAAAACCCTTATTTAATCCGCTAGCCCTCAATGAGACGATTCTTCTGAGTACCCACAACATAGAGTTTGTTGGATAATAAGACATATATTGTCAGGAAAAGAGCCGTAAAATTTTCCTTATCTGGACCTCTTGCCAATGTTAATGGGTTTACATTTATATAATACATGAGTGGTGCTCTGCGAGGACAACCGTACATCATTTTCGACCGGTATCGACTGAGATCAATCTACGCAAATTTATCACGTGGAACCTGTCTAAATATTACTAGACATGGTCAGACAGGTGTAACTGTTGCTTTCTTGACCAACACATAAAAACCGTCCCGGGAGAAAACCAACATTGTGGACTCTGCGTAAAGTTTCGATCCGGATCAGCCAAAGCATGCGACACTTTTCGCCTCCTGTGGATTTTCTGTTTCAGGAATCATTACTCTATACCTCTATCCCCCTGAGACTGAATGTGTCGGCCCGGATCTGTCTTCGCGGACTGATAAGGCTGATCTGGATCGATACATTACGCAGAGACCATAATGTTGATTTTCTCGCGGGACGGCTCATTACATAATATCCTATTTCCCAGATAGATGTATAACATTTTTAT
The DNA here is from genome assembly GCA_031761405.1 of Serripes groenlandicus. NCBI lineage: Eukaryota > Metazoa > Mollusca > Bivalvia > Cardiida > Cardiidae > Serripes > Serripes groenlandicus. Next base: position 33,277,711 of record JASEVX010000008.1, on the reverse strand, counting down.
GACAAGTTTACTACATGTATGCGTAACCAACGCAGTCTGTTTACTTTATATTATGTTGTGGTTTTTTTCCTGTTTTGTTATAACATTTTTATGATAAGTTTACAACCAACTCAATCTCTTTACTTTTCATTATGTTGTGTTTGTTTTTCTTGGGATTTTATGTTTTTAACATTATTTCAGTTATATCACGACGACAGCTCGCTTATTCATGATCCCTGGGTAAACAAACCAGTACTAGGCTAGGAAATGTGCCTTGCCCAAGGGCACTCCACCATATCCGTTAAACCGCGAATAGGGATTCTTCGTATACGCTTTATCATTATTTATTACAAAGAAAGTTGCTGTGGTGGTTTCTGATCGTGTTGTTCCGTATTCAAACTCTTTACTTTTGGTTTAGTTTAAGCTTGTTTATATTACATCTATTGCGAAACTGCTTCCTTGAGATATAACCAGTAAGTGTGCCGTGTGTGTGGACAAATCACAAGGGCAGAACCCAGTCATCACGGACTTCGAACCCGGTACCTTTGGTACGAGAGGCTGATCCTTGTTTTTCCACTATTTGTTTGACGTTGGACATTTGGTGAATTATTGCTTTTCCACTGTTTTGAAGTTTGTATTGATGTGGAAAGAAATGTGTTGTTGATATTGGTAATAATTGCTTTGGGGGTTTAATTCAATTGCTATGAAACCAGAGCTCATTTGACTTGAACTGATGGAATGTATTCATCCTTTTTTGTTTTAACCACATTTGACCTATTATTAAATGTACTGAACTCTAGATTATTGACAGTGAAGTCAACATTTTAAAACTGTGCAAAAGTTGTCTTGATATATACAAATCTTAATTATGTGGGTTAAAATTGGAGTAATAATTTAACTTTCCAGTGCAGTAAACATCTAAATATTGATCGTTTATGCTTCAGTTTTACTGGGTAGTCATACCCAGTAAGCCACATTGTGTACACTGTCATGACTTACAACTGACCATCTGGAATTCAGTACCTTTAAAGCATACTTCAACAATTGTCGTTGTCCAAAATTAAACTTATCTTATTCTAAGCCATTCACCTACATATTAGGTGCCTCATTTATTCTCGTATTAAAATGGAACTTTAACCTTTATTTGACATGTGTCATTTCAGGTTTAATGTTTACTTGTTTAGCACTCTATGGTCAGACTTGTCTGATGTCACTGAGAGAAAAAAGCTATCGGTACCTTTAAGAAAAATACCATCAATTGATGTAAATTCGTCCATGTATTTCTAAACCTCTAATAATTGTTTGAGCAATATACCATTTTCTTCTGGCCATCAATTATTCATTCATATTTCATCAACTTGAAGTGTTATTTCATTTCAAGGGTCAAAGTACGTCAATATCGGCCCCCGAGTTATGCATCATTACTGACTTGATCTGAAGAAATGCATGTCAGCCCAATACAATTCAATTTATTTTGGCAGTTATTATCTAAATGGTCGTGTCATTCTGCATTTTCTTTTTTCAAAATATTACTATAATTGTGTTCTACAATTATTTTGCCTCACCGGGTTATATCAACCAATTTCAATAATAGTATTGCATATTATAAATTATCCGTCAAAGTATGACACCAACACCTTTGGTCAAACATTGACGAAGATAAAAGTAACCAATGGGAGTCGGTTTTAGTATTGTACTCGTCCCTTGAACTATATTTTGATTGGAACGTGAACGAGTATAATTTCTTTTCGTTTGTTCACGCATCGTAATGCCATTGGACACGTATCATCTAGCCTTTTAAAAATGGAACAAACCCATGACTTGAACTCGGCACTCAAGGAATGCACCAGAATAAGCTATCATTATTAAACTCCGTGAGGGAAATGGTTTGACGAGAGAGTGTGCACATTTAAAACTTTGGACGCTGTAAATTTCATCATCCTCGAGTCCAATAAATGAAAGTTTACTTCTAAATTATATTACAGGAAAAACAGCGTGTATAAAAAATACTTCTAGTTGAACTTTATACTTGGTGCCTACTGTCCTGCCACTCGCCGGACGCCATGAGTCTTTGTAGTGTTAACTTTTATAAATGTCACTTTACTTTGTCAAAACGTCCTGTCAATTTAATTATTCACTATTTTAAGTCTAACACCACGATGGGGTATTTGGGTGCAGTATGAATCCAAGTTGGAGAATTCAGTTATATGTTTATTCAGTAACAGTTATAGAACAACTACTATTGATGATTCTGAATTTTGTTTGAATTAACTATTTTGCGAGTATACTATTGCAGAGGGGTTAAATGAAATATATAAAAGGGCTCAATATGTAGTAACTTTCTATAAGTAACTAGAGTTGGAGCTGATACCCGTGATATAACAACGTGTGATATGCATATTTGTATATGAAACATATTTATTACGATATTTGTTATCGTTGTAGGTGGGTTAAATGTCAATTTCGACCGATAAAATAGCGCCTACCTGTTAGGATAAATTAAAAATCTTAGTACTTACGCTATCCTGTCTCTGGATCGACTGGTTTAATGTGCTCGGCAATCGCCTGTCTCACTTATTCAGCTGGAAACAGGAAGTAACACATTTGACCCTTCTTACTCCTTATGTTGCAGACGATATTTAACAAAAAACGTTGTTTTAAAAGGAGAACCTGCTTAAAACCCCAACCATGTACACTTCCTGATTCCCCCACGATATTTTCTATTCAACTTAAAATGAAATTTATGCATTCAATTTGAAGAGTTTGCATGTTTTCCTAATGTGTTTTTAAAGCAGACGACTCTAGTAGTATTATAGCAGGTGACGGCTGATTGTTACACAATATACACATACACTAACCAATCGCTGAGTCGCATTAGTTCTCATTTTGACGGATTATGTATCAAATGTCACCGTTGCATTGTTGGACTTGAAATGCAGTCAACTGTAGGATATTAACCTTTCAGTAACTATTCAGTCGGTACAGGAGGTGTGATACAAATGAACAGACTGCTATTCTGAGGTAAATCATTATCGACACATTATTGATATTTAACAGATATAATAGTTAGTTTTTAGATTGAGTGCATCGCTTTAATTTTTTTTTTTTTTTTAGAATTTTGTTATTTAAACCTTTTTCTTTAACACTACGTCTTAGATATATATTGATAAGATACTTTCACCAGTAAGTACATGTTTTTATATTGTTGAATGAATATTTCTAGATTCCGAATCATTTAAGTGAACATTTTTACTTCTCAAATCATGGTATACCCAATATTCGCTTACTGGAGATAGTTTACTGCGTAAAATATTGGAAATGACGCATGCACAATTTTCATTTTCTAAATACTTTAAATGTCATCGGCTGCAGATTTGTTGTAAGTGGAAAAGGGTATCAAAATGTCATCAGATGTGACACCAACTACATGTTTTCAATTTGAGCATAATTGTATCAGGTGTAACACCAACTACATGTTTGCAATTTGATTCGATTGCATCAGTTGTGACACCAACTATATGTTTGCAATTTGAGCATAATTTTATCAGGTATGACACCAACTACATGTTTGCAATTTGATTAGATTTCGTCAGATGTGACACCAACGATATGCTCGCAATGTTATCATAATAACCACTAAGCCGAAAAGTATCAGAAGCTCACTATTCTTCTGAGGCGGCTCGTCTGACATTTGACGCTGGTAGTTAAGGCATTTGGGACCAGCGTAGATCAAGATCGCCATGCGCATCCGCACAGTGTGACCAGGATCTGCACTTTTCGCTAACACGTCAAAGACGCACACGATAAGCCTCTGACATATATGTACATTTCAATCACTTACCACGGATATGTAACTTTTTCGAATAACCCTAAAGTATGTGTTTGTAGATTGATTGAATCAGTGGGGTCTAACGCCTTTTGTATTTGTTTTCAATCATATCTGGGCTATCAGTTCACATACCAATGTGTTTTTGACTTTCATATCGGTACTCCACATAATAGCCTTTCAAATCATCTGGATGCTCTTTCTAATGTAAAGATCGTTAACCCATTGATGGAAGACGAATGACGACTGTAGCATTCGTCGAAAAAGTGTTGACCGAGCTTGGGTTCGATGTAAAACCCCTTGATTGACAGCCCGCGTACCTACTGACTGAGCTGCCGGGGCTTGGCTGTTTCAGGTTGATACGTTCGTGTTATATCTCATTATATATTGTATTATGGACCTGTGATGAATCGAAAATCCTCGGGTAAATGCGTCTACTACGAGAGCAACCTTGGTAGTGATTAATCTAACATCCTCGGGTAAATGCGTCTACTGCGATAGCAACCTTGGTAGTGATGAATCTAACATCCTCGTGTAAATGCGTCTACTACGAGAACAACCTTGGTAGTGATGAATAGAACATCCTCGGGTAAATGCGTCTACTACGATAGCAACCTTGGTAGTGATTAATCTAACATCCTCGGGTAAATGCGTCTACTGCGATAGCAACCTTGGTAGTGATGAATAGAACATCCTCGGGTAAATGCGTTTACTGCGAGAGCAACCTTTGTAGTAATGAATCTAACATCCTCGTGTAAATGCGTCTTCTGCGAGGGCAAGCTTGGCACATAAATGTGTGTTAACAAACGTTGTTCATAACATTCTGGTGAGTCGATTCTCTTGAGTACCAACACCATAAGGTTTCAACTAAATTGAAAACCAGAAACTCCTCAAACCTACGATATATTAACGTATATGTAGACCATGGATACGCTCTAACTTAAGAAGAAACGTATTTGTTTGGTGTTTTACGGCGACATCAACCTTTTTTCAGTTATGTCACGGTGTTTCCTGGGTAAGTTACCAGTACTACCAGTACTTTTATCCTGACACCAGCACGTCAGTCGTTATGCTAACCCCGCAACCCTGAGCGCCAAGGACAAACTGTTAATAAAGGACTAACAGCACATTACCCCCAAAGTGTCTGCATTTTAATGTTTTGTCCTTGGCCGGGTTATACCAAATAGTTTAAGATGGAAGTAATGGCTTTCCTTCCTTGTCGTCAATGATTATCGGATTATGACTACAAAACTATTGAAAGCAGCGTAAAACACATAACAAAATCAAACAAACAAAGTAATATTATTGAATACCTGGCAAACTTAAAATCACGGGTTTAATTAAATTTACCTTACACTAACATTTGGATGCAGTTAGCCAAATCTACTAAACAAATAATAGCTGTTACATGCAAATAGCACACGCCTGCGTTCGAAAGGAAGCACGTTGACAGACAAGACCGACCGAATACATGTATACTTAATTTTTCCACTTTTCATATTGGGAAGTGGATTGTTGAAAGTTTCCCATTTGCCAAGTGAAACATTACCCGTCTCGTAAACTGTGTCGTACATAATATTTAAAGCTTCATTCAAATATTTTGTATCGTATATTAGGTTTCCATAGTATACGCCCTCATGCGCAACACATATACTCGTATACACGAATTTTACTACATTTGTATACATCTTTCTATGAACAAAATGGTTTTACTGTTTTAAAAGAAGGGTCCGTCCTTTTGTTTTATTATGTTATGTAACTAGAACATGTATTAACTTATGTCAATAATAAATAAAATATGATGAAATTGCTGATCATTTTGTGATACACGTAAATGAAGGAGCATTCCCCTTTTTGTTTATGAGACGATTAAAGGGTTTGAATGAATAATTAGAGAGATATGATCAGTTCGACGAGAAAACCAACATTGCGGGTTCTGCGTAAAGAATCGACTGGGATCAGCATAAGCATGCGCTCAGGCTAATCCGGGCGGACTCTTTTCACCACCTTCGGATTTTCTGTTTCAGGAATCATTAACAATATACCTCTATCCCCTTGGGACGAAATGTGTCGACCCGGATTAGCCTGTTGGGACTTCGCAGGCTGATCTGAATCTATACAATACGCAGAGTTCTTAATGTTGGTTTACTCGTGTAGCGGCTTATATTGTTGAAAGAACACAAGTTTACTACTCCGTTATCTAGTCCTCTGAACAACATGAGCGGTCTTCTTAGAAAATATAACGCCATAAGTTTTACACATGTAAACAAACATCTACCTGCACGCCTATGCAATCGGATCAAAGAAAACACTGTTAGTCTGATGTTCCTCGAAACTTTATTTCACATAGTGGAGAACAGCGCTGAAGCAGATTAAACTGTCCGGATGCAAACAACAATTATGTTGGTTTGCACAGAGCACTGCTCATAAATCAGTCACAGTTTTCTTTAAAGCAGTCACCTCTATAAAGTAGTCACCTCTATAAAGCAGTCACCTCTCTAAAGCAGTCACCTCAATAAGGCAGTCACCTCTATAAAGCAGTCACCTCTGTAAAACAGTCAGCTCTATACAGCAGTCACCTCTGTTAAGCAGTCACCTCTATAAGGCAGTCACCTCTGTAAAGCAGTCACCTCTGTAAAGCAGTCATCTCTGTAAAACAGTCACCTCTATAAAGCAGTCACCACTGTAAAGCAGTCATCTCTGTAAAACAGTCACCTCTGTAAAGCAGTCATCTTTGTAAAGCAGTCACCTCTGTAAAACAGTCACCTCTATAAACCAGTCATCTCTGTAAAGCAGTCACCTCTATAAAGCAGTCACCTCTATAAGGCAGTCACCTCTATAAGGCAGTCACCTCTATAAAGCAGTCACCTCTATAAGGCAGTCACCTCTATAAAGCAATCACCTCTATAAGGCATTCACCTCTATAAAGCAGTCACCTCTATAAGGCAGTCACCTCTGTAAAGCAGTCACCTCTGTAAAGCAGTCATCTCTGTAAAACAGTCACCTCTATAAGGCAGTCACCTCTATAAAGCAGTCATCTCTGTAAAACAGTCACCTCTATAAGGCAGTCACCTCTATAAAGCAGTCACCTCTATAAGGCAGTCACCTCTATAAAGCAGTCACCTCTATAAGGCAGTCATCTCTGTAAAGCAGTCACCTCTGTAAAGCAGTCACCTCTGTAAAGCAATCACCTCTCTAAAGCAGTCACCTCTATAAAGCAGTCACCTCTATAAGGCAGTCACCTTATAATGCAGTCACCTCTATGGAGAACAGCGCTGAAGCAGATTAAACTGTCCGGATGCAAACAACAATTACGTTGGTTTGCACAGAGCACTGCTCATAAATCAGTCACAGTTTTCTTTAAAGCAGTCACCTCTATAAAGTAGTCACCTCTATAAAGCAGTCACCTCAATAAGGCAGTCACCTCTATAAAGCAGTCACCTCTGTAAAACAGTCACCTCTATAAAGCAGTCACCTCTATATGGCAGTCACCTCTATAAAGCAATCACCTCTATAAGGCAGTCACCAAAGCAGTCACCTATATAAAGCAGCCACCTCATAAAGCAGTCACCTCTGTAACGTAGTCACCTCTATAAAGTAGTCACCTCTATAAGGCAGTCGTCTCTATAAGGCAGTCACCTCTATAAAGCAGTCACCTCTATAAGGCAGTCACCTCTATAAAGCTATCACCTCTATAAGGCATTCACCTCTATAAAGCAGTCACCTCTATAAGGCAGTCACCTCTGTAAAGCAGTCACCTCTGTAAAGCAGTCATCTCTGTAAAACAGTCACCTCTATAAGGCAGTCAGCTCTATAAAGTAGTCATCTATGTAAAACAGTCACCTCTATAAGGCAGTCACGACATATCCTTGGTGTGTTACTAGTACCTCTGGTCCACTTATTCTGACACCAGCGAGTCAGTCGTAATACTATCCCCACAATTCGGGCGCTAAAGGCAATTAAAAGCTTTTTCAAAGAATGCAGATTCACGTGAAACGGCTCGCAACGAGCTGTCTCTCCTGAATGATGCATTGTTTGCCACTTAGAAATTAAAATTTTACCAAATTTCCTGTTGGACGTAAAGTGTAGTGGTCCAATTTGTAACATGGATGAGTCAACTTTCTGAACTTAGGCAGTGAAAGGGTTTAAGTCTTTGGTATGACTTGAAAGGGGACACTGTACACCACCGAGTCCGTCTCTGGTGGACAATCCCTTCAATTCCATATAAGTCGAATTGCGAGAAAGTCAACATTCAGGAATCTGGGTAAAGTATCGATCCGCATCAGCCTAAGCATGCCGTGCAGGATAACCCGGACGGACACTTTTCGCCTCCAATGGCTTTTCTGTTTCAGGAATCATTACTTTATACATTTTCTCTCCTGAGACGGAATGTGTCGGCCCTGATTAGCCTGCGCAGACTGCGTAGGCTGATCTGGGTCGATACATTACGCAGAGTCCATCATGTTGGTTTTCTCTTGGAACGGTTCATAATTATGATATTGTTTCTTTTACAGGACAGGGTGATGGAGAATTCGAATGGCTCAGCCCCGTACATGCAATGCAGACTGGTATGTGTAAAGCGTTGATAATCAAAGCACTGAAAGTTCTCACAGCAAGGGGCTAACTGCAGATAACATTTTGACATGGATTTACCGATCCCAAAAGTCTAACTTGAACACTTTACACTAGCAATTTGTTAGTTAGCACTTTATATCCATATATTAAATGATAAAGGAGTAAAGCAAAATACTGTAAACACAGTATGATGGTCTATCGATATACTAAAAATTTGCATACACATGCGCTTCTGCTATCTGGATAGTTTCTGCTTAGCACACCTCCTGGTTTACAATGGATTTTTAGCCGTGTTTTTTATGCCCCCGGAATCACCGATTCGGTGGGCATCTAGTTTTTGGCCCGTCTGCACGTCTGTCTGCACGTCTGTCTGTCTGTCTGTCTGTCTGTCTGTCTGCACGAACATTTGTTTAACCTTGACCACTACTTTTGAACCATAACAGGTACGGCTACCATATTTCACATGTATATTCCTTGTGACATGACCTTTCTGTCAGTACCAACATTTTTGACCTTGCTACCTTGACCTTTGACCTAGATGTTGCCATTCTCGAAAAAAACTTTAACCTTGGCCATTACTTTTGAACCATAACAGATACGGCTACCATATTTCACATGTGTATTCCTTGTGACATGACCTTTCTGTCAGTACCAACATTTTTGACCTTGCGACCTTGTCCTTTGACCTAGATGTTGCCATTCTCGAAAACAACTTTAACCTTGACCACTACTTTTGAACCATGACAGGTAAGGCTACCATGTTTCACATGTGTATTTCTTGTGACATGCGTTTCTGTCAGTACCAACATTTTTGACCTTGCGACCTTGACCTTTGACCTAGATGTTGCCATTCTCGAAAAAAACTTTAACCTTGACCACTACTTTTGAACCATAACAGGTAAGGCTACCATATTTCACATGTGTATTTCTTGTGACATGACCTTTCTGTCAGTACCAACATTTTTGACCTTGCGACCTTGACCTTTGACCTAGATGTTGCCATTCTCGAAAACAACTTTAACCTTGACCACTACTTTTGAACAGGTAAGGCTACCATATTTCAGTATTCCTGATTATCGTTACCGCTGAAAATACATTTTATTCGAAAGGATTTTTGGAAATGACGACGCCTAGGCTCACTTGCCCATTTATCCTATATGTTATATTTTGTCAACTATTTATTTTATTATCATTTAAATAATTTGAATGTTTGAGTATATATGTTATCATTGGGACTCATTTAGGCTGAATTTATTTTTGAGACGGAATCGAAAAGATGCCTTTACTCCATTCGATTTAGAATATTTAGGAATTACAATGAACTTTACGCGCGATCAAGTATGTTGAAAGCGTAGAAATACATTTTAAATATTAATCATGTAATTCATATATTTTAACATAAAATTTCTTTCGAATTATTTCTTTTGGGTTAGTGATGTCGAATTAAATCAATTTTCGGCTTTATATGTCAACAAGTTACCGCATATTGATTTTTAGACAGGAACTATTGGCGGTACAAGATGACCAACATGGGAATTAGCTGGCAACAGTCATTTCATTTTTAACAAAATATTTCGCAAATCATTGACATTATGTACGATCTGCAACCACCAATACATGTATATGAAGTCGAGATGGTTTTCAGAAAAGGAGAGCTGATGTAGAAAGACAGATGTGAAGTAATTCATTGCCGATATCGTAAAACGCCTGTCTAGATTCCAGTCTCAAAATGATGCGTCGTTTAAAAAATTAGCTACTATAGCAATTGGCTCTAACGAGCCACTTGCTAAAAATCGCTTTTAAATTTTCTTACTTTAGAGATTGCAATTTGAAATAAATATAAAGAAGACATATGGGTTTGAGTTGTCAAGATCTCTTTCGGGTGTAATGAATTGGACTCCCTCCAAAATCCATAATAACTTCTTTATTTATTATAATATGCCGGCCGACGTAAGATTTTTGGTCTTCGGACATTTTTTGGAGATTTAGAGATTTTAATATCTTCTTAAAGAAAAATATTTCATAAACTCAGTAAAGATATTTCATTGAGTTATCATAAATGATCATTTTTCAGAAAGGTATGAACGTTCTTGCTTGTGTTCCAAACTTTAACATTATAACATCTGTTTACGAATGCCAACTTAAATGGCGTTCAAAAGGTGAATACATGACGTTACGTTCTGTGGTATTTCACAAACAAGTAATTACAGGTTTAATGAAAACATTTGTCAACGACACCGACGCAAAAGGAAGGGTAAAGATATAAGCTCTCCTAGGAAATAGTCCAGTTGAGCTAAGAATGAATGTGAGGTCAAGTTGTTTTAAACTTTTATACTCATCTTCTGCAATGGCGTCTGTAATAGTTCTATCTAGGACGAGATTGAAGTAATTAACATTTCCCGCATTCAACACACCTGCGGCAGACAACTTTAAGAACATCTGAACGAAAATCCGTAACATTTCTGGAACGAAATTGATTTAATACAAAGTGGCAACAGTAGAAATTGTTCAGTATGAGCAGCAATCTTTCGTTTACTCCAATGATTTCAAAATTCGTCCGCTGCAGAAGCGTCTAATTAAAGTAGTAGAATGATTATTAATTTATTTTTGCTTTCATACCAGGCATCAAGACCAAGCCATAGCTCTTCCGGTGGTTATAATGTAAGTAAATATATACAGTAGAACCCCGATAGCTCGAAGTCGACAGGGACACAAAAATTATTTCTCGTGTTCGAGTGATCGTCGTGTTCGAGTGATCGTCGTGTTATAGTTATTGTCGTGTTCGTGTCATCGTCGCGTTCGAATTATCGTCGTTTTCGAGTTATCGTCGTGTTCGAGTTATCGTCGCGTTCGAATTAACGTCGTTTTCGAGTTATCGTCCTGTTCGAGTTATAGTCACGTTCGAGTTACCGTCGTGTTTAAGTTATAGTCTCGTTCGAGTAATCGTCGTGTTTGAGTTATAGTCGCGTTCGAGATATCGTCGTGTTCAAGTAATAATCGCATTCGAGTTATCGTCGTGGTCGGATTATCGTCGTGTTCGAGTTATCGTCGTGTTTGAGTGATAGTCGCGTTCGAGTTAGCATCGTGTTTTGAGTTATAGTCGTGTTCGAGTTAGCATCGTGTTCGAGTTATCATCGTGTTCGAGCTATAGTCGTTTTCGAGTTATCAACGTGTTTGAGTTATCGTCGTGTTCAAGTTATCGTCGTGCTCGAGTAATCAACGTGTTCACGTTTTCGTCGTGTTCGAGTTATAGTCGTGTTCGAGTTATCGTCGTGTTCGAGTTATCGTCATTTTTCGAGTTAACCGCGTGTTCGAGTGATCGTCGTGTTCAAGTTATCGTCGTGTTCGAGTGATCGTCGTGTTCGAGTGATCGTCGTGTTCGAGTGATCGTCGTGTTCAAGTTATCGTCGTGTTCGAGTTAACCTAGTGTTTGAGTGATCGTCGTGTTCGAGTGATCTCTCGATTAATGATAAATTCACCGATGTTATTTTCAGCTTCGCTATTCATTTATACTGAAATGCTTATCATGACACAAATCCGGCAATATAGAGAGCAATCGGAGCTGCATCTACGCTGTTTTCAAAAGTCATATCCACTCCTGGAATGGCTACGCCTTTGATATAAACGGTATGTTAGGTTCGTCACATGTTGGAAGAATGTTTTCTTGCGTACTTGTTGGAAAAAATCAAGGAACACTGCTATTTTGACAACTATTATTATTTCTTCTGCCTTTACATAGAGAAAATTGTGTTGCAACAGCGATACAGGTTTTAGTTTTGTTACAATAGGGAGGCGTGGACAATAGATATCTCGCGTGACCGAAAGTCTGCCACGCCCCGAGTGGATAATACCAAAAACCTGTTTCGCTACTGCAACATAGTTTTCCTTTTATTATATATATATACAATGTTCTTAATAAACCATGCCCAACTACCACATTTTGATTGATTCAATACAGTAAATTTACCATATGTCGTACCATATTTGACCTATTGTGAACAGCGCATGGCCATCTGCATAAGTTTGCGTCATAAATTGTGCAGATATATAATAAGTCTCAAGAACTGCACAACCCTTCACTGTCAAAGGGACTGTCTTTCAATATGATGTCGTGCCACAATAGCTCAGTCGGTAACGACGGGAGCTATTAAACCAGCGGTCCCGGGTTGGTAACCCTGTTCGGTTATTCATTATTTTCGAAAATCAGTGTATTTGACGTATTTTGTCTTCCACCAACGAGCTAAATAGTCAATGACAGAAGGTAGTCTGTTGCATGTGAACTCTTGCGTGGAGAACTGCTACAAGAAAAAAACACGTTACGCGATACAACTGAATTAATGTTGAAATTGGCCTAACACTCCGATAAATCAATCAATCAATCAATCTCGATTTCGGTGTCAACAACAAATGAGAAAACTACCTAGCAAAAACAACACCGATTTGATTTACTGTAGTAGTGTATATTTGGACAAACTATTGCATAGTGTTTGAAATGTGAAAATAAGGTATCTTGGTTAGTCTATCAGATAGATTAGTTCAATACGAGTTCGTATATCTCATAATTAAGAACTGCTTCTCAATAGACGGACATATGATATTGCTAAACAGTAATTTACAAATGTGCCGTATCTAACGATTCGGGGTCTTATTGACTCTTCTAAAACTTATTGGGCTACATTTCTAGTTTATTGTTAATAGATGCATCTAGGACAAACGTACATGTGAACGGACAATGAATGTTCTAGTGAGACTTTGCTAATGCACATATTTGTCTGAGCGTTCACTGTACACAGATCATTCCTACAGATCCCAAATAACCAGGCGCATCTCGTATGTTGACAAAAAACTGCTTTATAAGAACAGAACAATACGGTATCTTTATTTCTCTCATATAGAGAACATCACGAACAATATAGCTTAATAACACTATATAGTAGATTGTCAGCATATAATTAAGTCACGTGAATACATTTGTATAACGACACAGATATGAACAAAAAGAATTTCTAACTTATTTATTAAAAAGAAAAGAAAGCAATGTAGATGCTAACTAAAAGGTCGGTATGCAATCCAGCCATCAGGACAGCATACATCATTTGGATTCCCTTACAATTTACATAATAAGAACTTCTTTCCAGGAAGGAAATATGGCCAACATTCCGGACGGTTCAAATGGATCGGCACAATACAATACTAGAGGAAGAGTGGTATTTTTTTATTTTTCTATTTTCCCGATTAGTAATTTTATTCCAGACATATCTGAGAAAATGACGTTGAACAATTTTGATAGCTACTTTAAGACATGACGGCTGACCAATTTGATATTTATTTTCCTCCTGGAAGAAACATCTATCAGTGAGATTAGACTATATTTCTGACTTTAAGACTTTTGACAACTTAGTTATGACGTTTTCAATGACGTCATTTCAAGCACATGGTCTAACTTGTGATTTTATCAATGACGTCATTTCAAGCACATGGTTTAACTTGTGATTTTATGCAATACTTGTTAAAGACTTAATACCATTGAACTATGTTCAGAGTGCATGAGCTCGAGTTTGTACGTTTAACCCTTTCCCACATACTGGAAATCTGCAGCAGACGACATTGAAAATAGCTAAGCAAAAGTATGGAAAATCTCCACAAATGATGATATAGTTGTTGAATAGTTTGAACAAAATGTGTTAAATGGAGAACTTGCTCATTATGAGCGATTTTTCCATTTTCCACATTGTTTTTTAAAGTCGTGTTCTGCAGATTCGTCAGAATACGTCTGCACGTGGGAAAGGGTTTAGCTTTTTGGGTTTTCAGTGATTGCGAAACATGCTTTTAGCTTATATTGTTCACTTTCGAGATCTGCTGCCTGAAGATATAAGCAGTTCTCGCACTGATTGTGTGGCAAAGATTCAAAAAGGAATAACACGTTCATCATGGGATTCGAACCGTTATTAGTTATTAGTTTGTAATTAGAGGGCTCAATCTGTAAGATTTCACGTATGAAACGTGAATTGGTAAATAAACCATATACACTTATTCATATGCATATTACATTTGACTTCCAAAGGGAAAATATTTTTGTCAATACATGTGAAACCATTGCAGGGTTCCGACCCATCTGACAAGGGATATGGATATGAAAAACAAAAACGTTCTGCCACTGAAGATGACATAGTGAGTTTTCACTAATTCATTATTTCTTTTCCACTTACAACAAATTTGCAGCTGACAACTTCGAAAACATCTTCAATTTAGTTGTGTGAAATTGTGTTGAAATGTAAAAAACAATATCATCGGGTCGAATGGAAAACATTGTGGCAAAAGGAGAAAATTGCTTTTATGAAAACACAAAGTCGGCAAAGTTTTCATTATATTAGAAATAACGATGTTCTATGCGTTCAATAGTTGACAGATAATGAGTGTTTCTGTCGTAAACCTCAATTTTGACAGATAACTATCCTATTTGACATCTCGATTTTGAACAGAAACTGTTTCGATCGAAACATTTAACTTGGACATGTAGCTGTTGTTTCTATCAAAAACCTCAATTTAATAATTGCTTCTATTTAAATTCTCGATTTTTGACGGACAGTCATTATTTCTATTTAAAACCTCGATTTTGAACAGACAACCTTTACAAATTTAAATCTCGATTTTAAACTGAAATCAGTTTCTTAAACAAATTTCGACTTTTGACAGAAAGTAATTGTTTCTATCTTAAATCTCAATTTTGGACAGATAACTGTTGCTATTTAAAATATCGATTGTGGACAGATATGAATTAACAATCTCTATTGTGAGCATATTCTTGCTGTTTCTATTTAAAACCCTAATTTCTGATAAACAATAATTGTTTTTATTCAAAACCTCAATTTTGTATAGATAATAATTGTTTCTATTCAAAACCTCGATTTGGACAGATACGTATTGTTTCTATTTAAAAATCACTATTTGTACAGAATTAATACAATTAAAACCTATATTATGGATGGTAACGTCTAACTTTCTTGTTGAAACCTCAATTTGGGAAGATAACAGACCTTATTTAAAACCTCATTATTGGACAGATAGCTGTTTCTACTCGATTTTGATCACACTGTTTTGCTCTTAAAAAACCTAAATATTTGACAGGAAAGTGTCAAAAACACAATTGCGGAGTAATAATTAATGATTATATTTGTTTGTTATTGAATAGGTCTGTGACAGCTGTGGAGTGTTAAGAGACCGCCATGGGTATCTTATCCTTTCCAACAACATGTTGGGCAGGCATGCAGAGCAACCATGCAATAAACCAGTGCCACCACCAAGACCGGTACGCACTTTCTAACTGTTGTATTGTTTTATTCAGAAATAAGGTTAGGCGGACGCTCTACATATATTATGGAAAAAAAGGATTATTTACAGATTATAGTTATTGTTTTGTATCGTTAACTTTACATAGTTTCTAGTTATTTACAAAAAGTATATACATATTAATATGCATTAATTCGATGACACACATACATATACGAGGACGAATAAAACATTGATATTTACATATGTAAACTATATACTTCATCAATGCAATGTTAAAATGTTCAATCATGGTTAATGTCAGCTTAATATTTATGAGTATTTATCAGACGTAGAAAAGACGTCTTAACCATATTTGCAGGGAGATGTCATATACAACACATCAGACGATTTTGAAAAAATTCAATTGAACATATTAACTTAAATTAACGTACACTAATTTGTTAAAGTTTTGAAAACATTGTGGCAAAAAGGAATAAAAGTATCATTATAAAGCAGATTTTCCTTTTGCCACAATGTTTTAATAGTTGCGTCAAATATAGGAAGTGGTAAATATGGTTATAATACTTGTTAACATATCGAGATATTCTAGGATGCTCTTTTTAGCTTTGTGTTGAAAATCATTATATCTACTTCTAATTTTACTTGAGCTTTCTGGAGCTTGCAGTGCCAGCACGCCATGATGATCTGATCTGTGTGAGTTTTATCCGACTTGGGTTGGTCTAGTCTGGTACACTATGCATACTGTTAGAGAGGCATAATCTATCAGAAATAGAACTGGAAAAAATGTGGTCAAAAATGCTTTTGTTGAACTTTTATTTGTTATCCAACAATGCTTGATCATTTTTTTGATTAAGTATACACTTTGAGGTCGTTACTTTTCAATACTTTAAACGATCGTCACGGGTGAGACTACTGTTGTTGTTTTACTCGGACTAACTGTGTAGTGTCGTCCATACAAAGATGAACGCACTAACTACTGCAATACAACCGGTACTAAAGACAGTGTCGTGTTAGAGTTTTGTATATGAACCGCGTCTTGAGATTTTGGGTATTAATGGCATCATTCATAAGAAAATATCGGCATAACATAAATTGGGCTACACTTCTAGATTTTTGTCAGAATATGAACTTGAGTCTGTAAATAACAAGGGTCGACAGTGAATACTCGAGTGAGACTGTGTAATTGCATATGGTCGCCCGAGTCTTCAATCGACGCAGATTGGTTAAGAACCCAAATTGCTAAATGCGGCTCATATGTGATCTAAATTACTTTTCAGGAAGAAACAGAATAATATGCGTCGTTGCCACACCAAGTAAGACACTTACATTTTTAGCAGTGTGTGTGTGGTTCCCCAAATAAGGTGTGTGTGGTTACCTAATAAGTATTCGGACATTGTCAGTGGAGGTTCAATCGTTTTGCTATCAGACCAAAATATTTCACTATACGTGAATTGCATCTGACGCCACTGCATAAAAGGTCATCTCAAATTGACCCTTAACATTTAAATATTCTATATACTCGGCGATTACTGCTTCTCTATCTCGTTTATCTAAACGGATTATCAACTATGTTTATACCTAACGATTTTGTGGCGAAAAATGTGATTGGCTGACGCAAAGGTCAATCTGAGACGGCTTGTAATAGGCAGTCCTCACACCTATTTGATTGATTGCTACTGCTTTGTAGTTGATGTCTGGTTATAGTGGGCTTCGATGAAATCTAATAGCAACTTGATCTCGTCTTGATGACAAGACCTCTCATGACATGACTTAAAGCAACCTCATTGTTGTGGACAATTAAGAATCCGATTGAAGCAACTGTTAGATTTCAAAGGTAGCTCGTCACCTTGTTGTCGACAATCAATCAATAAGGTCATTTGAATATGACTTTTCGATAACGTCAATAATAAATCGTCCCAACACTATTTTGATTTTTTATAGAAATCAACGACATCAAGTTCATTATTTAAACTTTTATGTTTTCGAGCCGTTCCAGGAGAAAACCAACATTGTGGACTCTGCGTAAAGTTTCGACCATATCAGCCTAAGCATGCCACTCAGGCTATGCCGGACAGACATGTATCGCCTTCTGTGGATTGTCTGTTTCATAAATCATTACTCTATACCTATATCGCCCTGGGACGGAATGTGTCGGCCCTGATTAACATGCGCTTACTGCGTAGGCTAATCTGGGTCGATACATTACGCAGAGAAGATATTGTTGGTTTTCTCATGGGACGGCTCATTTTGCTAAATGTACTTATTGTACATGATTATAAATAAAACGTTTTGTATTGTAATGTACAATATTGATTGAAGAAGGGACTCAATAACTTATTGCACTAAAGTGGTGATTTCTGTAGCTTTATGTCAACAAATAATTTCAGTAATTAACCAATATATATTATCCGTGTTATTGGATTCAAAATATGCCTTTTTAATGTTTATGTGATATATTGAAGTAAAATGCAGATTAACATCAGACTGTTCTGATATATATATATATATATATATATATATCCTGACTGTATATATGATGAGCTGTTGTCCTTTCGGAGCACTATTATTCGTTATTTTACATTTATGATTCTAAGCATGACACAGATAACGTACCGACAATTCAATTTCTATCTTGAATTTACCATCTCGTATTGTCGGTAAATGCTAAACCTACACCAATCACGATAGTTAAATGTGCTGACACTTTCTTGCTAAAATTCGTATTTTTTACAGAGAGGTAGCCGTCCCTTATGTATTGCATTGATATGCATGGCTCTACTTTTCCTTGGTAGCCTTGGTGCGAATGTATATCTGTCCTTACAATATAGTAAGTATTATATTTTGTGTATAAGTGAATACATTTTGAAATAATATTATCATACATTAAGAAATATTTATTTTTAATTGTGGGGTACTCGGCCAACATGCTTTTAGGGGTATCTTTTTCAAAGTCAAATACTATTTTCACTATTCCATTTCTTATTAGCAAATGAGGATGGCAGCGCTTGTTATAAACATTTATGTGTCAAAGCGTTCAACGTTGGTTCGCCAAATGAATACCTTTACAATCGTTACTTTATCATTGCATTAATTTGTCATGTCATGTGATCAGCAAAGTTGCTTATATGTGAGTTCGAAGCGCAGTTCCACCAACGAGATAGCAGTATATATGGAACAGCAACCAGTTTGTTGAGTGGAATACTGGTATGAGAAAGCCGGGAGACACATGGGTAGGTGAACTTATCACCGAGATTTGTCTGACGAAATGTAGAAAACGGCGTTAATCAATTAATTTAATCATTAATGTCCGAAATTCCAAATAAATATAATTTCATCATATGCATGCTTTAGATATAGATATTCCACCATTATGTTATGATTTCTTCCTTGCCTTATGTCCACACGAACGAGCTTGAATATTATTATAATGTGTAGTTACATATTTGTGCTTTTAAGTTTGCTTACAATTTATTCAGCATTAGGATTATATTATTTCAGCTAAAGCCAACGACGAAACCGGTTTTAAGTTTGAGCCCCCTGTGTGTCCACGGCTTGTGACATATCAAGTTGGCTCCAAAGCCACTATCTCATGTTCTTTACAAATCCCAACACCAATGTCCCGCCCTACGGTTGACATTTTTCTGATTGATGACTATGAAGGTAATCGACAAACTCTACTCAGCCAGGAACAGATACCAGAAAACGGAACACTTGTTAAAAAAGCTGAAGTGTTTAACGCCAGTATGGAAGTATCAGTCGATGGGAATGGTCTGATGTTGATCGACGTGAGTTATGAAAGTATAAAATGTTGCTACCAAGGAAATCTCTGGATAAGCATCTCCGGACATTTGATGGTACAAATAGAGGTAAATGTGACAGGTAAGTACAACTACAAACGGGGAAAGGGTCAATTTAGTTTGTTTTGTCTTGGTGCATTTCTATTTCGTTCATTTCTAGTGAGAATTACTAATGATGTATTGGTCTTACACAGGCATAATATTGGTTTGCCCGCCATTTTTGAGATATATGGGAAATAAGTTCATGAGGTAATTTATCTTCAAAACTGAGTATTAACTTTTTGGACTATATTTTCATATTTATTGTCTTGAATATTTTGTCAGTTATATATTAATGAAATGTAGGTGAATATTGTTCTACGTATTATATCAACATAGCTAAAAAAGTAATAAACCTAATTGGCCATTTGAAATGTCCTTTTTTAATGGACCAAGTTTACGCGAAAGATGTACACGTTTTTCAAAGATGAATAAAACTACTCATATTCCGTGTATAGTCTAAATATTATGAACAATATAATGCACGTGTAAAGATAATGCATCAACCAGATGCGGTTCAATTATATCTTTTTTCATTTACAGGCAATAGTATTTAAAAGAAAGGGGGATAACACATTTGAGTATTATTGTATATGCTTGACTTTGATAGTTACTTTTATCTCCCTTCGATATGTATTTTCACCTGCAAACATTATCACACCTAAAAGTAAATTTATAAAGAATGTTAGATACTTCAGCAGTTAGTATGCAGGTGAAAACGGATGGTTAGACCGAGAAATGGGTGGAAGACAGGGAAGCTATCTCTACATGTATGTGTCTCCCAGTCAACAGTAGAGAGACACACTTGTAGATATAATTCCAAAACTATTGTCGTTTTAGCGGACGTGCAATGTCAAACGAACACTCAGCACACGGTGAATACAGTAAGTTACCTAGCGTGCACTCGATGTATGTGTGGTAACTCAACATCATCACAGCTGCCCATCGGGTCTTGGATTTATAACCACGATGACAGTAGTAACGTAACGCAACCAGGAAGAGTGACATTTGATCAGGTGTTTGATGAGAAGACGGATCTCATCACGTATATACTGGTGTTCAATGAGACCGCTTGTTTTGACGGTGGAGAGTATACCCTAGTATTGACCAACGCCGATACTACATATTCACAGTTGAACTTCACTCTACAAATATCAGGTGAGATACTTTTAGTAAATGAAGATTTAAGGGAACTTAGCGACCATTTCGACCCTTCAATTGATGTACTGTCCAATTTGTTCATCCTTATCGCTAATTATTGGGAGTTTGTAATTAACTCGCATTACCTGGATCACCTGAGGATCGACGTTACGAAACTGCGCTGTTATGAACACCTTGACATTCAGTTGATTGCCTGATTGATTATTTAGTGTTTAACGCCACTTTCAACAATTCTTCAGTTTTATCACGGCATTTCATGGGTATGTTACCAGTACTACTGGTCCATTTATCCTGACACCAGCCAGTCAGTCGTAATGTTAACCCCACAAACCTGAGCGCCAAGTAGGCAGCCATTACTACTACCACTTCCAAAGTCTTTGGTATAACCCGACTGAGGATTGAACCCGCGACCTCCCGCTGAACATTGACATTCAGAATCACGTATTTATACTGTGGCCATATTCTTGTTAGTACAAATTTGAATATTCAATTGTCAATACATGCAGTGGTTTGATTATATTCATGTCATGTCTGAACACCTATTTTAATTGTTTGCATTGTGTTTCACGTCGCTGCCAACATTTATGTTAATGTTATCACGGCGTTTCCTCGGTACCAGTCCAACTGGTCCATGTTTTCTGACACCAGCGAGTCTGTCATAATGCTAATCCCACAATCCTAAGCGCCATGGAGGGAAAGCTGTAACCCTTAAATAAATGCATATACATCTTAACTTTTCAATACGATACGTATAAGAAACAAAAGCCGAGCCCCGGTATCGCAGTCGGTAGCTACGCAGGCTGTCAATCCTTGGGTTATTAGCTCAAACGCCAGCTCGGCCAACATTCATCCCGACGTTTGACAAAAGTCAATGCGACAACAGGCATGCGCCTTCCAAGAATGAGCTAACCGTCTATGTGGAAAGGCAGTTAATTGCTCGGCAAGTTTGTTGTGCTGAGTACTGAAATGAGAAAGTCAGGAAATACATGAGGAGGTGACCGGGCCGCCATGCTATCACTGTGACAGAACACTTGATGAAAATGCCGTTAAATCCCAATCAATCAATCAATAAGGAATGCAACTTTCTGAAAGTATGTATGCTAGTTTCTTTTAAATACGTACTTTTCGACTTCTTTAACTGTTCAGCTGTGCTGGTATTAAAGTTATACTAGTATTAGTCGTAGAATCATGCACTTTTGGAAAAGCGTCGTGTTTGTCGTAAGAACGTACATTTTTTGCAACGTTATAAAATTCGCAATAACTTTCTCACTGGTTTGAAGTATTATTCGGATAAGATCAACACTGAAGGAAATAAAATGTTGATTTCAATCAATTTCAAACACATAGATTATTAAAATTGAGCTAGAATATTTCAATTGTGTAATTCCTAATTTATTTATAGTTCGCTCAATTAAACTTTGTCGCACATTTTTGATGTCCAAATGTCGTTATTGCAAAAGTATGATTCTTCCTTAAAATACATGACATCTAACTTTTTTCACATGTGTCAGGCGCTACGTTTGGTCCGCGTGCAACGTCAACAACGATCAATTTGTTAACACAGAACCATGTCACGGATTTGGAGGCACTGTGTATATCTAACAGCCAGCATGATGCGTTTCTATCAAACCACAGTGTGACCTACACATTCTTCGGTGACGATGCGTCTTTGGAAATTCTTCAAGCTGAAAATTCGTCGGTAAAATTGTTATTTTACCAATATCGAAGTTGTATGTATGTTTAATCCCTCTATGATACCTAAACGACTGGTGCCTAAAGAAATCAAGTATCACTGAAATTGTAGAAAAATACGCTCTTAGCATCCGTATAACCTGATCCGATGACATGATACTTGTATGAAGTTTCAAGCAAAATGTTATCACTTATTTCCGAGCAGTGAATTTTTTTTTTCAGTTGTCAATCACTTACTGCAAGTTATAGCCATTTTTTGACTTAGAAATTCTGGTTAAAGTTTTTTATGCAACGACATTTAAAGTCCATATCCTAGTAAGTACTTTATGCATTGCATTGAAACTGCATACACTCCTTTTCAACCATCAAACCTACATTGTTTATACACAATCAAGCTAGATAACTTTTTTCAACAAATAATGAATATTCTGGCCCTTTTTTGACTAAGAAATTCTGGTTAAAGTTTTGCATGCAAGGTACTATCATGGATATATCTCAGTAACCAATAATAATATTGATTGAAACTTCATTCGTGACTTCAGGGGTGTCAGACAGTCAAGTTAGATAACTCTTGTTTTAAAATAAGTACACATTAAGGCCGTTGTTTGACTTTGAACATTTGGTTAAAGTTTTGGATGCATGGTACTATCATGGCACTCAGGGATTGCTTTAAGACTTCAAAATCAAACATTCAGGTAAGGTAACTCCTGACTGAATACCAAACAGAAAACCAACCTTATGGACTCTGCGTAATGTATCGACCAGATCAGCATGCGCAGTCCGCGCAAGCTAATTCTGTCTGACATTTTTCGTATCACAAGGATAGAGATTTAGAGAAATGATTCATGAAACAAAACAATCCTTAGAAGGCGAAAAATGTCTGCCCGGATTAGCCTGCTCGGCCTACTTAGGCTTATCTTGGTCAATATTCCAGAATGTTGGTTTTCTCGTGCACACCGGTCATGATCAGGTGTATGTTGTGACACTTTAAACTACAGGAGTCATACCAATTTAAACACATTGATCAGTTACATGTATGAATGTTTAATTTCCCTTTTCCATTCGTAAGTTGAGTGATTGGGGTGTAGCAACGTTTTAACAATTCACAGCCATATCGATGCAACCAGTTCACCTGCTAGTGTTAATTGGCTTTCCCACACCATTAATCAACAACACAGTATTTATACGCAACTGGCTGCCTTGAAGACGAATGACTTATCGCATCTGTTGTTGTCAAACGACGCAAATAATTGGTGCCTAGCTGGTGTTTGAACTACCAACCCCTGCATTGATAGCCCGTGTCGCTACCGACTGAGCTTTAGGGTGTAGGCCCATTCAAAAGTAGTTGAGCCGTTAGGTTAAGGCGACATCCTTGAATTTTTAACAAGTGTAGGAATCCATGACGACTAAATGCAATTCGAAATAGACAAATTTAAAAAAAAAAAATCCATGAATATTATGGGACTACAATGTACTGGAGATAATTTGATAAAATCGTTTATCTCAAACCAATTCCTTTGAAATGGCTTTGCTGTTTTATTAACATGAATGCAAAACCTTGTTTTCTTAAAAGGTCAAATTACGCCAAATACATCCACGCTCATGCTGATCTACAACCAATTAGTCCATAAAAAAACTTTGTTTGCGTAGAAGTGAGTGAATACCATCACTATAATGCATTTAATACATGACATTTAGTTCATGATGATGTGTATAGGACGCACTGGAAATGATTGATTTGATAATTTTTTAAATTGTGAGCTTGTTTAAAAGTGAAAGTAGAGAAAGTGAAACACAAGTTTTGTCCGGGCTCGATTCATACAAAATGACGGTAACCATTTTCGACGGGTGAATTAATTCTTGCATAATGCATTTTCTTAGAAATGTTTAAAGCTTTGAGGTAACTCTTTTCAATGGGTATTATTAATGAAACGCTTAGAAAGTGTGACAATTGAGGGGTGAAACTAGTCGATTTTAGTACATAAAAAGAATGAAATTATTTGGTGTAGTGTGACCTAATATGCTTTTGGCTGGGAAAAGTTTAAAGTAAATGTTGTGTCAGCTGCAAATATAGAAGCATTCTAGTGTATGCATAAACATGAAGTATTATCATTTCTTTAAACATATGATGCGTAAAACTTAAAGATGTTATGTGTATTTGTGTTTCTCTCTCGGAGACAGCTTGCCAGAATCAAGCCGCAAAGTCTAGGTTCGGCTGGCATAGGAAAATTGAAATTACTTTGAAAATAATTGCCTAATTGTCCTAAATTTTGCTTATTTGCTTTCATTTTATATCATACTTTGTAAATTCATACACAAAACAGATCTCTGAAGGCAAGGCAGATAGTGTCTAAAAAAGCTTCAAAGGCCAAAACATTATAGGTTGAAACAAGTGGAACTGGGTGCCTAAAAAGTCTGGGAATAACGCATAAATATTATATAGTTTGATTATGAACGATCTATCCGGGTTCGATTTAGTCAAAAATACAGTAATCATTTTCGCCGGGTGAATTCTTTCTTGAATAACTCATGACTCCCAATTGTCTTAAGATTGTTTTAAAGCTAAGAGGTAACTCTTTTCAATGATAAAGGTTGTTCTCCGTGAGAAACGCTTAGATATGTGACAATTTAGGGTTGAAACTAGTCTATTCACATGGAAACAAAGAAGGAATGTAATTGTTGTGACCTAAACCAAGTTATTTCTGGGTTCCTTTTGACTTCGATTTATCGCGAATCCATTGTCGATTGTCTTGTTTAACCAGATGGGACTATGCTGATGTAACATGTCGTAAACTTTTTTTTGTGGATCTCATTTAATCAAGTAATAGGTAGTATTAACATTTCAATAAAGAAATTGTCATATCTATTGTTACAGGTTGTTAGTAACGAAAGAAGTACAACCATAGGCTTTATTCCAGCCTCACAACAAAGTGTGAACATCGCTACATATAGAGGAAATTCGATTCAGGTATGATTATCACTGTTGTGCCCTGGTTATGGCTTTTATAGCTTCTATCGTTGAAGCGTAAGGTTGTTTTATGACAAGATATAGGTAATGTAAGACACTTAATGTATAGATACAAATACAATAGAGATTGCACTTAAAGTGAAAGTGCATGTCTTGTCTTTCGTTTACAGTTATTATATTAACATTGTTATTATAATGAATGAATGGCACACTTTTCGAAGTGAACCTCGTCAAATTTAACTTGCTATTCACCTTAAATTGGAATGTGCGGCGCTAAGGTTAGCCACCCATGATTGATTTAAGGGTTATTCTGTCATTCTTTGACGTTTATTCACTATTGCAAGTTTTAATTTGTTTGTAAATTGTGAATATTGATTATTTCATTATATCTGATAAAACTTACTGATCAATTATAATTTTGAAGAATCGTCCTTAAATTATTAAAAGGCCTTTTCAAAGTCACATGCTCTTGTTTTCTTTTTTGTATCACTCATTAGTCAAACAAAGCGGCGTCAGTAAATGCTAGTCAATAATGCCATAGCGTTTGTTTTGCTTGTTATATTATGATGTTGAAACCGTTTTCAAACATTTTGAAGCTTTGTCGCAGCAACATTATACTTCTTTTAGGTCGAAAAGTGACAAACCAAGGGTATATTGGATTATCCTAGTACATCGAGCCCTCTGTATATGCAAGTAATTTGATCGGTTGATTCTACTTTCACATATCCGCGTGTTCAGTTTGTTATGACTACCTGAATACCTCATAGTACTTGGCAATAAGCTTTGTACACGTGCACTCCATCACGAACGCTGATAATTCGAATGGGGATCGGACTCGGAGCATCTAATATTAAGGGTTGCAATGATACCAATCTAATTACCCCTTGTATGGATATGATGACTGCCTATTTCAGGCCGTCTCAGATCGACCTTTGCGTCTGTCATTCAAATTGGTACCTTCACACCCGTTTGGCGTCAACAGGGGGGAGAAAATCCATATAACTAGCTGAAATAAACAAGCGGTGATCGTCGATTGTTTCGATTGTATAGACTATTCAAATATTCAGGCTTAAATCGAGACGACCTTTTATGCGATGTCGTCAGATCCAATATACGCATAGCGATGTATTTTCTTCTGTTTTCTTTGATATTGCATTGGTGGTAGTCATTATGAACTTTAACCGACGTGTCGATGCCAGAAAAAAGTTATAGACACAGTGGTTTTGCGGTAACTAGGAAAAGGGAGTTACCTTTAGTAATTAACGTGCTCGAGTGATCAATGGATGTATACTTAATATTACTTATATGTATTGCCAGCCTTGTTATTCATTTACGCTTAGGCATGCATTATGAGTAGCAACCCTTTTCAACATACACAAGATCTGCAATTGACGACGATGAGACTAACTAGGCCTAAATATGGGACATTTCTATAAACTGAAAGCATATTTAGTGAATATGGTTAAAACGATTGAGCTATTCCTCATATTTTCAAATTTTGTTCACCAACGTCATCTGCTGCATATGCTACAAAACATGTCTGCAAGTAGGAAAGCATTAAATGGATATATCTGACATTTGTGTTGACAGTTCAGACCAACATACGGGAATGGTATACTGAACATTGTTGTCATCTTTGACAGTGTGCAGTGCTTTCACAGTGGATATTACCAGTTCTATGTTGACAACGTATTACTTCATAACCTTACTGTGTCTGTGGACGGTAGGTGAATTTTCATATTGTTGAAACATTTTTTTTGTGCAATTTTGCACTTTTTTTATTTTGAACCTACTTTTAAACAGATAAACAGTGTAATTCTGCATAACCTTGCGGGGCTTATATTTTAAAGGAACTTTAAACCAGTTCTAGTTTGAAAAAACAAATACAAAAAACCGTTCAGGTATAATCCTACGCTGTCTTGACGTTTAAACCTTTTTCGTTTTGGCAACGTGATGTTTGATCTGGACGTGTCTCGAATTTTGAACTAATTTCTTAAATTAGTTCTCGTTTGAAACTGTGACTTTTCATAACCTTTCGGTGTCTCGAATTTTGAACTAATTGATAAACCAGTTCTCTGTTGACACTTTGACTTTGTATAACCTTTCGGTGTCTCGAATTTTGAGCTTATTGTTATACCAGTTCTCGTTCGACACTTTGACTTTGTATAACCTTTCAGTGTCTTGAAGTTTGAGCGAATTTTAAAACCAGTTCTCGTTTGACACTGTGAATTTTTATAACCTTTCGGTGTCTTGTAATAATGTTTTACCTGACGGTGTCATGAAATGTTACGACGTCTGTACTTGGGGACAGTTATGAGCATGTGCGTTGTCATTTCTGACACCTGAAATGTGCGTTTGTTTCGCCACGAGATAAAGTTATTCTATTGAGAAAACTACACAATTTGAACTACAATATAAACACTTCTGAAATAATCAAAGGTAGGCAGTGA
Organism: Serripes groenlandicus; assembly: GCA_031761405.1. NCBI lineage: Eukaryota > Metazoa > Mollusca > Bivalvia > Cardiida > Cardiidae > Serripes > Serripes groenlandicus. Next base: position 33,249,931 of record JASEVX010000008.1, on the reverse strand, counting down.
GTAACTTTCATTCTAAAATTCCTTAAGGTGGTTATCGGCGGAACTTTATATTTGTACATATTTGCTGAAAAATCCGCCGTTTTCTATTTAGCCATATTTTTGACATTGCAATTAACCGTTCAACATGTTAATTGTCAGTTCCAATAATTGTATAACACGTAAGACTCATATTAAGTAAACATGTATTATCAAACAAATTTAAAAAAGCATGCATTGAGTTCTTAAGAAAGTCCAGATATGGTAAGAATACCAACCCTACACTGTCAGTCAATAGTGATTTATTTTTCAAGAGGCAGCGATTAGGTGGCATAGAGTGGTCGGTTGTTAACAATTTATCACTGAACCGTTTCCCACATAAAAGATAAATCTTCAGCAGATAACTTTGAAAACATCTTGAATTGCTCGATTCGTTTGAGCTCTACGACATATGATTTAAGAATCTGATAATTTAAAATTGGTTGTAAAAGGTTCACTCCTTGGAGCTTAAGATTGTGGTGATAGTTTGACGATTCCTATGTCGGTGTCGGGATAAACGAATCCGGTATGAGTTGTATACCCCGGAAACGCTGTGATATAACTTAAATATTGTTGAAATCGGCATAAAACATCAATCAAACTAACACATGGACATGGACATACCAAAGGCCGACTTTGAAATGTTCGTAAAATATCCTGATGGAGTCTGTCGACAGCGTTGTATGCGCAACGAGTCATTAAATATTTGACTAGGTTAAATGTTGTTCGCAGTATATTACGACTCAGTCAAGGGGGATCAAGTATAGCCGAAACGTGTGTTTTATGTATGAGCGAGCGCTACATTTGAGAGGCTTACTGTGGTAGCAAATGATCGAACTACACTTTTATTTTCTTGGACAGAGATGCAATCAGGTTCGTGTCAGATATGAGCCATTGAAGGCTCTTTCATGAGTATGTGTATGCTCAGCCTCAACTGAGGTATCACTGCTCGCTATTTCAAAACGACTATCACAAGACACTGCTCCTTAATTTTAGTTTCCTATGTATTTTATTTCCCAAGATACCCAAGAGCGCACAGTAACAACGATATACCAGAAGGGCGAGGATACCGGGTTCGTAGAGAAGTTTAACATCACGATGGAATGTGCTGCCACAGTTGGCTGTACAAAAAGACCCTTCGTTATTGACAAGGAGATACAAGATGCCAATACTACGTTCAAGTACTCTCTTGAGGACCGCAACTCGGATAACATGAAGGACTTCTTAGTCGCCACAATAACATCGAACGTGTTAGATATTCCAATGACGCTGAACAACACCGACTTCACATGTAGTGTGACTGGTGATGCGATGACACAAGCAATGACGTACACAATATATGTTCTTGAAGGTTAGTTTTGACTTGTTCGTAAATTTTGAAAATGTTATTAAACAACAATTATAGCAAATTATAAATATGGATTTGTATTACGCAAGTTTATCTATTTATTTAAACCTTACAAGATGCTGTGCCTTGTAATTAACAATTAGCAGAACCCATTATACTATCATCTTTCAAGCCTTTAAAAGCTCTCTTCTATTTGTTGTAATGTCTCACTTTTCACCCAAAGAAAACTATTGAAATCGTTTCTTAATGTCAGTATAAACTTTGAGCAATAACTTTAGTATCACGTTGCTCATTACCGCATGTATAACGTCACCATCTTGCATTGCGAAACATATTTCGCACCATGACATCGCCTTAAACAAAGCTTCTTTTATCATATAGTATATAGGATCTGACATGAGTTATTATTTTATATAAAGTTTTATTAAACGAGTTCAAGAAATGTGTTACTAAGCGAGCCTTTGGGTAGCTTAAAAACACATTTTTGGACGAGTTTAATAAAACGTTATGATATGACAACGAATAGTCTGTTAACTAATCACACAACAATATATTGTTATGACCGATAATGGTTCCTGAACCTTGTCCATCTATCGTGACTTTTGCATTTACTTGATACACGTTCTACAATCTCATTGAAATCATCTCCTATTAACGCTACGCATAGGATCTGAGGACAACCGATAGAGGGTCACGTTCAGACAATCTTTCCGCCAGCCAATCAGAACCTTGCTTTCACATTTTTGAAAGTGAAAGTAAAAGTCTATATTTACCAAAAAAATCTATATTTAGCATGGGATCCCAATGTTCGCATAGTTATTTACACGCGTGTATAGTTCTTATGACGACTGCATCATGGCTACAAATGTGGAAATGAGGCAAAACACCGATACAGTCTTTCCCTGACCATATAGCATCGAAAAGTGTTCTTTGCTCTGGTTTTAAATGGTCTATTTTAAATTTGCTCAACTTCGTCAATTGACGCCATTTTGAAGAATAAGCCAAACGTTTGTTGAAACGAGTCCTCTGATTGTTTCAAATAAAAATAGCTTGGTGGATCTAAAAATAGCGATATTGGAAATCCGATAAAACAAGAAGATGAATTCGAATGGATCGCCATCAGATCTTACATTTGGTCAGATCGTGTACTTTAGTCAGATTGCACGTTCTAAGCCATTTTGTAAACATTCGCGGATGAATAAACAAATAGTGGTTCGGTCATGTTACATTAAACGTGTCACATATAAAGAATGAATGAATATATATTGTTTTATGGCGCATCGACAGCTAAAGTCATTTAGCGCGCAATTAAATTTGATTATTCATGATCCCTGGGTAAACAAACCAGTACTAGGCTAGAAAATGTGCCTTGCCCAAGGGCACTCCACCATGACCGTAGTGCCGCGACTGGGGATCGAACCCGGGACACCCGGTTTCGAAATCCCCGACGCTAACCACTCGACCACAGCGGATTCCTCACATATAAAGAAATACGTAATGGGTATATAACATCGGATACAAGCATTGTCATGTGACAAACATATATATTGAATTAACGTCAGTAAGGAGAAATGAAATAATTACCTCATTTATAACGTCACCATCTTACATTGCGAGACTCTTTTTTGCGTCATGAAATAGCCGTAAACAAAGCTTTTTTTATCATAAACATGTATATTGAAATAACGTCAGGAGAAATAAAATCAATGTTCATCGATCGTATACTTATATATAATGTATTTACCATCGAGCGTTTTTACGAGAATACTTATGTCTTGTGATTGTACCCGCGAATAACATACGCACATGTAAAATACCACCTATGTTTCGATACTTAATCGTGTCCTGAAATCTTCATAAATACAGCTACTTTTGCCATATACATTAAGAAAAGACCTTCATCCATTTTATATGTAATATATACTATATTTACCATTGAAGGTGGTATTACTTGTGCCTCGTGATCTTTACACGATAATAACATAACACTCGTGTTGACGTACTCGTTTGATATCAATACGCAATTATCCCTTGGGATATAGTTCCCGCATCGAAAGTTCAATGGTTAAGGAACTCTATAAAACTGATTGATACCAATTATATTGCTGCGAAGTTTTGTGATACAAGGCCAGTAAACTGCGAATACTTTTACCTGTATCGGACGGAATCGTATATGTTATATATATTATATTTACCATTGAAGCTATTCTGCCAGAATACTAGTACCTAAACATGTTTACACGATCAAAACATAACACTCGTGTTGAAGCACTCCTTTGATATCCATACATAATTATCCCTCGGGATATAGTTCCCGCACTAAAAGGGTAATGTTAAAGGAACTCTGTACAACTGATTAATACGACATCTTGTGATACAAGGCCAGTTAACTACGAGTACTTCTAACCGTATCAGACTGAGTCGCATATGTAATATGTAATATATTTACCATTGAAGGTATTCTACCAACTGCCTCGTGATATTTTCACGATAACGATATCAAACTCGTTTCGACGCACTCGTTTGTTATGTGTACGTTATTATCTCTCGGGGTATAGTTACCGCGTCAATACAATGATTAATGAAACGTATATAACTAACTGATACGGCTTCTATTGTAGCGACGTTTTGTGATACAAGGCCAGTCAACTGCGAGTACTTCTACCCGTATCGGACGGTATCGACGTGTAAACAGTGGGTGTCCTGCTTGAATGATCGTCCCAGAGTTAAGATGTGCGGTTTTAATTTGTATTATAACAAAAATGACGGACAATGTTCAGGACAGTGTGACTATGAATGTCCTTGGAATTTATGAATGGCTTCCCTATGCATCTATTGCTGGTGACTATAGATGTCCTTGGAATTTATAAATGACTTCCCTATTTATATATTGCTGTTAACTATGGATGCCATTGGAATTTATGTATTACTTCTCTATTATTTTTTTGCTGGTGGACTGTGGATGTTATTGGAATTCATGAATGGCTTCCCTATTAATCTATTGCTATAACATAACAGAGAGATAACTCTTAATGGAAACAGGCGTCTCGGGTTTAATATCCAGTCACGGCGGTCACACAATAATCATAAATAAGTAAACTGTCGCCATGATGAAATAATGTTGAAACTGCGTAAAACCCAAATAAATATACTTTATGACGCAACTAACACAACGATTTGATTGCTTCACTTTCTTTTTGTAGTCGTTAAACGTTTTTTAAACACTGTATATATGTTTTATTTGTCATGAAGTATATTGTTTTTGGTGTGATATATAATTGTTTTATTATCGTGTTCATACTGCATTGTGTTTTCTATGTTTTATTACCATTCTTTTTAATATTTCCAAACATCGTTTGGTTGATACTTTCATATAACAAAATAATGCTTTTTTTTATCTTATGTATATACATCGTCTTGGCAGCTGGATAAACATATTAAAGGAACACTTCACTATTGACCCTTTTTTATATTTCGCCTTTTTTTTTACGTATATTTTGTTGCATTCTTTTAGGACACCATTTGTATAGATTTAATTGCCAAAGAGTGTCAAGAAACTAACGGATGTATTTTATGCAGAACTGTAACTTAGGTTAAAGCTGAAGTTTCATTTGCAAATATAGTATTATGTCACTCCAAGTATGATAAAATTAATGCAATTATCTTAAAACGAAAAAAAAGAGGAAAATTACCTTCAATTCGCATTTGTTAGAAACATCTTTTTCACACTATACTTTTCACATTTGTTAAAAGGTCATCAACATTCTGTTCATGTAAACATATATAAGAACTGCATACTAGGGTTTCCGAAGTTCTTAAGCTAACGCTTTCAAAGAACTTTGCTGTAAAAGGCTTAATACATCTTTAGACATCAGAAAATATGTCAACACTTCTTCGTTGACGGCTAGTACAAAGTCATTTGAGAAAAGGGTTAGAACAATGACGCTATACTGACGTCATGATCTAAAGATAATCACAACGCTGGAATGCATTTCGATATGTTTTCACTAAAAAACTATATATTTTACCTAATGTTATATTCTTAATCATTTTGCATATACTTTATATGATTAAGATGCATATATGACTTTGTATGCATGTGGTTTTCAATAAAAGATTTTTCCTATATTGTATGTGGTTTTCAATAAAATATGTTTTTTTATGTTGTATTAACTTAGAAAATGACGCTCATTATCCATCGTAGACCGTTCACAGCAAATCAGTATTCATCACATGTACGTTTATCATCAGAATTAAATAATACAACTGCGAATTTGTCTATTAAACCTTATGTTAAAGCAATAACTCGATGTTTTATTGTTAACTTTTACCATCCATCGTCATTTAGTGGAATTTTGTTATATACACCATACGTAACGCATATATGTGGCAAATGTGAAAATCGTACGATATAGTATCTATTCATCGCGTAATCCCATTCTCTTAGACCAAGTTTTAGAACTGTTTATTCCCGTAACCTGCTGACTTCTTGCGATTTATATCACACTCCTTAGTTTAAACAACAGTTAATTCTCATATATTTTACATAGAAGGAAACATCAAGAAATATACAATGGAGACATGGATTGGACTGAAAGCTCATAGCTTATTTTAGGTTTACTTCAAAAAAATATTGATTTACAGGAAGCACGTTGAATATTTTACGTGTGCAGAAAATATCAGCTTACTTTAGCTGTATAATTTATCATGCAAGAAAATCAAAAACATGATGTATCGTGAAGAGAGATCATCTGAATCTGCATTGTTTGCAAAAAGTTTGTAATTACCTTTAACAGCGAAAGATTTAAAACTAATAGTAATAGTAATTCCCGTACTGATGCTGACGCTGTTTCCCGGTCAGAACCGTCGACGGGAAGTCCCTGGTTGCCTTTTTCGATTAGACCGCGAGCAGGGAATATCCTGTATGCTAAGACCGATGTTTGTTTGATTTGGTCCTTTTCAATAAGATATGTATCAAATGGTCTCGTTTTGTTATTGCATTGAAATAATGTAAAACATGAACTCACTAGATAGATACTAGGTTGTAGGTTCATCATGTGAATGTGTTGTATGTATGTTTTGTTAAACTCTTACAACTTTAATAAAAAAGAAAACTTCTTACTTATCTTACTATACTGTTCCAACTTTGCATCTTGATGTCGACTCCTTTTAGTTAAATAGTAAACTCGGGTAAACAACAATCTACAATTATTTGGGTGAGGATTTCGAAAATATTGTGTTCACCAACAAACGTGATCAAACGATACATGAATAGGCAGATTAATTTCCATAACAGTATATAGCTTAAGACATGATACATTAAAAGGCAGTTTGATTTCTATAAAAGGGATTTAACTTATCACAAACCAGTATAATGTAAGATAAGATCCAGGCCACGCAAAAATCTTCCTTACATGTCTTGACATAAATGGTTGATTGATAGTGGTTTAACGCCGTTTGCAACACGTTATCAGTCATACCACGGTTCAACTACTCATGTGCTTCCTTGCTTCATCACACCAGCATTCCACACACATTCCAAGCAACTGCCTGATTTCCCATTGGTGAAAAACGAATGGCGCTTGTCGCATTGACGTCGTAACGTTAAACGTCGGAAAGAATATTGGCCTAGTCGGAATTCGAACTCACAACCCATTGATTGACAGCAACCGACTGAACTACCGGGGTTAGGCTAACATGAATGGTAGCTACGCCCAAATACTTGAATAGCGGAGTTATAGCAAGAACGTGGAAAATTATTGTCAATTTAAAACATTGTGACAAAAGGAGAATTTGCTCCACTATGAGTAATTTCTTCTTTTGCCACAACGTTTACACGAATCGTCTGCTGTGGATGCGTCAGAATGCGTCTGCAGGTGGTAAAGGGTTAATTAACAGCAATTATCAACAACATATACCAAAGAGACACATCTTTGGAATCATACGTGTTTGGAAAAAAAACCTATGCTATTACATATTGTAATATCAGTCTATTAACACTGAAATTTTTTCTACTTTTATAAGACTGACCTTTCATTTAGAGTAATGTAGACAATTTTTAGAAAAACGTAGATAAAATTACATTCCTTTTCAATTTTTCTTTGAGACGAATAGTTTGTGGTCTATACCAGATGATGATTTGTTATTCTATACGTATACATTCTAATAACACGACGTAATCACCACGAAGATCTAATAAGTTTTGGTATCATTTTACGCGTAGTCGTCAAAGAAAATACACCAAATGAATTTCTATGTGTTTTCCTAAAGACAGGAGCCGCGTCTTCCTATATGTTGTCTTATTGTCCCTCGAGTGTGGCGTCACTTAACCCCGTGTCCAACATTAATAATGACTCATCTGCAGCTGACGACTTTAAACATCTCTCGGCACACATAGGAAAAAACTCTCGATTAATGAAATACTAATTATTAATATAAGTTGAACACATTGTGGCAGAAAGAGCAATTGCTAATTAAGAGTGATATCTCATTTTGCCGAAATGCTTCCAAAATTATTTTGCTGCGGAGACGCGGTGTAAAAACCGTCTGTATATGGGAAAGGGTAACAGTTTACTGGCGAGACTAAACTTGTATTTATGTAACCGAGCCCCTGTAGCCCAGTCGTTAGAGACGTAAGTTGTTAATATAGAGCTTCCGCGTTTGATCCCAAGGTCGTCTAGCAGTTTTCCGACATTTGACAAATTCAATGTTTCGATCAGCATTCGTCTTCCAGTAACGGGCAAACAGTCTGTGTGGAAGCAGACAGATGCTTGGAAATATATTTGTGCGGAGCTTTGATGTGAGAACGCCAAGAATCACATGGATTCATGTTAGTGAACCCGCCGACACACGGACGCACGACGGACAATACGCCATGACATAATCTGAAATACCTTTCAGCAAGTGAACCTAAAAATGTCTACGAATGAAAATACAGAAAGAAACAATGCTCATTATGAGCAGTGCTTTATTTACCACAACTTTTTCAAAGGACGTTTTAAGCAGATGTATTCAAATGTAAGTCAAAATTACGACTGTATGTCATGAAAGTGTGAACACTTTTAGCGCCGTTGGTAGTATTGAGCGTTTTGCAAGCCATTCATATTATAATGACGCGTGACGAGCTGTCTCCTCTGAAATCAGCATTGTTTGCCTTTAGGTATCAAAATATTCGAAAACTTTTGTTACAAGAAAATTGGAGTAGCCCGATTATGAACATTGAAGATACAGAGAGTTAACCCTTTCAGCGCCAACGGCAATATTGATGTGTTTGCAAACAATACTGATTCAGGTGAGTCAGTTCGAGACGAGCTGTCTCACCTGAAAACAGCATTGTTTGCATTTTCATTATCAAAATAGTCCAAACTGTTATTACATAAGAAATGAAGACGCCCGATTGTTATCATGAAAGAGTCTACTTTAAACAATTCGGAGCTGAAAGAGTTAAAACTTACCATCACAGCAAAAGAAAATACTTTCTAAATATTCGTCTCAGTTTAACCCTTTCCCGCGTGAAATAAATCTGCAGCAGACGACTTGAAATCATCTAGGTAAAACTATAGCATATCTCTAGAAATGTTAGTATAATTACTGCATATAATTGAAAACATCGTGTGTTGCAGATGCGTCAAAATGCGTCTATAAGTGGGAAAAAGGTTAATCGAAATGTGTTTCGTCACTTTCCTGTATAAATATATCTTTTTACTGAACAACATGTCTGGTTTGCGTGATTAATTATTTTCTAAGCATATTCAGTGTAAATTTCTGAAGTATTAAAAGTTATATTAATCCTACTTTAATTTGTCTGTGAAAAAAATAAATGACAACATAATTGAAAAAGAATACACTGTGGAGAGAAAGCACAACAGGAACCCCAACATGGATCAAATACTCTTATTTAATATTACTAGAACTTCATTGGTAACTGTATATCCTTGTAAAAATATATTAAATATAAGTATTGCTTTTATAGCAAATGAGACGCCATTGAAGCATCTTTTATGTTTGTTCCACATATGAATATGAAAGCATCTACATGTATGTAGGAAAGGGTTAAATATAGATATTGGCATACGTCTGTAGTCATCGTTTACCTCATATGGTATTATATGTGTTGTTGCTTTACAAATATGTAAATATATTGAACAGTATCTCCAGTTTTCGACAACTGTGTAGGTAATATTGTGGAAAAGGCGTAATGTGTCGTCTGAATCAGGGAAACAGTTGGGGGAAAAGAGCGTGTCAGGTCAGGTCAGAAAGAGCATCAATACATGCAACATTCATGGCACCGTCATGTCATTCAACGCCTTAATATGAGCCGTCCCGCGAGAAAACCAACATTGTGGACTCTGCGTGAAGTATCGACAGGACCAGCCAAAGCATGTCTTTCAGGCTAACCTGGACAGGAATGTTTCGCCTCCTGTTGAATTCCTGTTTCAGGAATCATTATGCTATACATCTATCCACCCGAGACGGAATATGTCCGCCCGGATTAACCTGCGTGGACTGTGGAGGCTGATCTGGATCGATACATTACGCACAGTCCATAGAGGGACGGCTCAGCTTACCAATACATTTGCCCTATCTTACTAAGGGATGGTAATAAATATGTCCGCTTCCATTGCTTAAGCATAATAGTTTAAAAACCTTACCGACATACAGACACTTTCTGAAGCCTCTGCAGAAGCCGACATTTGTTTTCGGTATTACGTTAATTCTTCCAATTTTCTTAACATTTTAAACATCATAAAAAAATGTGTAATTGCTCATGATGAGCAAAGTCTCCTTTACAAATATTCTTGCCCGGAGGATTTTAGGATCATCTGCTGCAGATTTGTTGTATAAGGTAACAGGATCATGAGATGATATACTTTCTTCTTTTTTTATCTACAGTCTCACTTGTGTTTAAAGACCGCTCATGGAAAGAGAACAATAAGGTCTTTGCTCACAGGTGATCTTTAATTACAGGGTCATTTATGCAGAAAATGAGTAATTAGGAAATTAAAAGTGTGGTTGCTATAAACAGAGAATTGCTAAACAAAGGTGGTCTTTTGCACAGGTTTTACTGTACCTGCACATTTTCCTGCAAATTATAACGCGAAATTACAAAACGAGGGATTAAAATTCCGGATATGAACAAGTACCAAATATGGTTATTATACGCCATTGAAATATGATTTGCGTCAATGAAATATGCTTTCACATCTTTCCAAATGCATGCGGTAATGAGACGTCATTAAAACGTCATTCATTATTTTTTATTCTATGTGTAAATTGTGGTATATCTTTATTGAAAAATAAATATTTGTAAATCTTTGTCTTTAATCTGTCTTAAAAAATAAAGTAGATATATAACAAAAGTTAAATTATGTTACAGTATCGATACCTAGCTATGTATCGTCTACTCGGAGCATTGAAACATTGACATCTCTCTCGAATTTCGGTCTCGCGAGATATCAATTTTTCCTTGCGATTCGTAATACAATACAAAGTCAGGAATCGCTATTGCAATATATTATCACTATATGTTCATCATTTGCAAAGTAATTAGTTTAGTTTCTTTCTTTATAAACGTTATTTGCCTATACGAACTCTCTAGGTAAAATTCGTAAATATAAAAATGGGATCCGATTGAAGCGTGCCGTGACAATCGTTCCTCATCGTCTATTTTCGTATGCATGCCAAATGAAACCCCATTGAAACGTTTCTTGAGAATCCCTGCTGTACACGTATATTTATTTACGTAGAAGCGTACACCCTGCATCTTCAGGTTTGCCACAATGTCCTTGGCAATCAGCCTGGTCCTTAAAGTAAAAGTGAAAACCCGGAATACAGACTTGTTCAACCGGGCCTGTCTCACAGGTAATCCACTTGTCGCAGTTGAACGGATGTTTCACGTGACATCCGTGCACAAAGTTATTGACGTCACACCAATTTTCTGTGTTAATAAAATAACGTAAACTTGAATAAAACAAAAAAAAGCCTAAACATTCTGACTTGTTGATTACCATATAGATACAAGAAAAGCATGTTTACACGATCAACGTCATAAGTTTAGTATACACCCATGATTGATTGGTTTTTAACCCCGTTTACAACAAATGTAAGTATTATCACGGCAGCCAGTTAATTTACCCATGTGTTTCCTGTCTTTTTCACACCAGTATTCCACACATACATGTAAGTCTTTCCAGGCAACTGGCTGTTTTTCCACACAGACTGTTAGCCATTTGCGGAAGACGAATGACACCTATTGCACTGACGTTTTTCAAACTTTGCTACCGACTGAGATACCGGTGTCAGGCCTTACGTACGAAGACAATTGTGTAATAAAAACGGTGCAATCTCAACATAGTATTATCTTGAGAAGGCAAATAAATAAGCCATTTTAGAAAGGCGTTATCTTTAGAGTTTAAATATTTCTACTCATGAACACGCATTTGGACGCATTTGAATGCATAACATTGTAGGAAAGAGATACATTGCTCGTAACGAGCAATTCGGCCTTAAATCACAATGTGTTAAACTCCATCCCGATTATAAATTGTTTTGTGTCTATATTTTTATTTTACTTATATTACATTAGGGAAGAACTTTTCGAGATCAAACACTTAACTATACAATAACGAGTGATGTTCAATACGCTTGTTGTTTCGGGGGATTTGACCTAAAAAACTGAATCGTGCAATGTGTCATGTTATACTCTCAAAATACTGATGTAAAAACAGAATCGAGAACTTTGTCACACTAATTTCTTTGTCCAGAAAGTAAGTTTTTTTCAATTTTGTAATGAGAAAGAAGTCACTTTCAGCTTATATTAATCACGCTCGACGTCTAATTCCTTGAGACATTACTTGTACTCGCGCCTTTTACGTGGACAAACCCTATGGCAGAAGCCGCTTATAATGGGATTCGAACACGGGACCTTTGTCCGACTCCGAAAATGTTCTTCATATGCTAGAGGTGTGCCCATATTCTTTGTAAATACGTTTGAAATTAATGACCGCCTAGGTGGTATAGTTGTAGAGCGTCCGCCTCGGATGCAGGAGGTCGCGGGTTCGATCCCCTGGCAGGTCATTACAAAGACTTTAAAAAGGGTGGCAATGGCTTCCCTCCTTGGCGGTCAGGGTTGTGGGGTTAGCATTACGACTGACTGGCTGGTGTCAGGATGAATGGACCAGTAGTACTGGTAACTTACTCAGGAAACGCCTTGATATAACTGAATAATTGATGAAAAACTCTGAGTAGGATTTACAGTGTCCACTGGAGAAGCTGGACACACGTGTTCGATCCCAGGTCGGACCATACTTAAGAATTCAGAGATTGTTATTCTAGTTTACTCCTTCTCGCTGAAGTTTGCAGGGATATCCCATAGTGTCAGTATAAATACTACCGGAAACTCTTGTAATGTATTTAGTAAACGTTGTGATGTAATTGAATTTAGTGTTGTAAGCAACATTAAGCAACATGTAAACTGTTAACACACTTTTCAAACCGAAGCGATGAAATGGACAGAGCTTATTTAATTAATAATGAAATCATGCAGAGGTGCGTTTGACTTTAAAGACTGCATACATGTCGATCTGACACCAAGGGCTGGCTAAATGCTGAACTCGAGGGCATTGTACTTGTATGTATCATATCACGTATTAAAGATAAAAGCAAAGCTAATTTCTTACTTGCCACAACTAAGGTTGTGTACATGTCAGACTCGTGGGCTTTGAAGTCGCGTGCAAAGGCACAGATAAATTTCGAATAGCGACGAAATGAATACAAATCCGTAAACATGTCTGGGAAACCTTGTGCTGAATAATTGATATACGAAATAGGAATGCCATCGTATGTAACAATACACTTTTATATTAAAGATAAGACCAAGAATAATTTCTGACTTGGAAGAACTAAAGTTATTTAATTGTCAGACTCGTAGGCTTTATCAGCGCGAGCGTACAAAGGCACACTTGAACTGCGAATTACGTCTTAATTGATACAACTCCTAACAAACATGTAAGGGAATCCTAGGGCTGGATAAATGTTGGGCTGAAAGGCAATGCCTTCCTGTGAGACAATACACTTTTAAATTAAAGATAAAAGCAAAACTAATTTCTTACTTGGAACAACTAAGGCTATGTTCATGTCAGATTCTTAGTCTTTGTTAGCGCGATCTAAAGAAAAGTATTGCGACGAAATAGATAAAACTCCTAACACACATGTCAGGGATTCCTAGGACTTGATAAACGTTGGGCTGAAAGGGATTGCCCTCATGTATAACATTACAATACATCATGGTAACAGCAAGACGAATTTCTTACTTGGAACAACCAATGTCGTGTAAAGGTCAGATTCATACGAATTGCCATCATGTGTAACATAACACTTAATCAATATAACAGGAAGACGAATGTCTTATTTGGAACAAACAATGTCGTGTAAAGGTCAGATTCGTACGATTTGCCAACACTTGTAACATAACACTTAATCAATTTAAAAGGAAGACGAATTTCTTATTTGGAACAAGTATGGCCGTGTAAAAGAAAGATTCGTAGACTTGGCAATCATGTGTAACATAACACTTAATCAAGATAAAAGGAAGACGAATTTCTTACTTGGAACAACCAATACCGTGTAGATATCAGACACGTAAGCTTTGCCATCGTGTGTAAAATTACACTTAAACTGAGTGTTGTTGAATACTTGTTCATTACACCTTAGCATGTCTATGTCCTCGTAATACGTCATACCACTTGACGAAGATTCCTTCGTTGATTTGCTGGCATTATACAACTGTTCAAAATTAGAATGGTACTCATAAACACCCTTGTGAAATATACAGGATGCAGAACTACATCATCATTATCATCTTCATCATCATTTTCATCATCATCACCGTCATCATCGTAATCATTCGTCATCATCATCATAATAATCATCATCATCTTCATCATCATCATCATCATCATCATCATGATCATTATCATCATAATCAAATCATCATCATCATGTTTATCATCAGAATCCTCATCATCATCATCATCATCGCCATCGTCATCATCATCCTCATCATCGAAATTGTTATCGACTTGGTCTGATCTTCATCATACATGATTTCAAAGTTTATACATAATTGTTATTCTTCTGGAACTATAAGACGCATATGTTCAGGGCGATGGTCTTTCAATGGTTATATACAAATGGACACGGCTGTCCTCACTAATCTCCCGATTGATTGGTTAAATGAGGTTTAACGCCGTTTTGACATTTTTCTGTTATATGACAGCGGTCAGTTATTATAGCCTATGTCTGTTTTGCCTTTATCAGACCAGTTCTCCACACAAACTATTTCTAAGCAACTGGCTGATTTTCCACTTAAACTATTAGCCAGTTGATGAAAGACGAACGACGCTTGTCGTATTGACTTCTCAATATCGTTAAAAAGAATGCTGAGCCGAGCTTGGGTTCGCACTAACGACACCTGAATTGACAGCCCGTGTCGCTATCGACTGAGATACCGGAGCTCGGCATGTGGATGCCTTATTAACGACTAGTAAACGGGGATCGGTATAATAAGATGATACCTGGAATCCATCAAATGTATTCTCCCACATTGTTGGCTTGTTTCCACATCCAACTGAAGCTTCACATCTCACTTGTCCACTTCCCCTACATTCTACAATCCCGCCATTGTGTTCATGGTTAACTCCAATTACCGGCTTCTTTGCGTCACCTTTGAATTATAAAATAAATATTAAATGATTAGTTTTTAACTTAATATGTACAAATCTATTGTTTATATTGAATTAAAGAATAGAAAGACTATGATAATATTGGTTAGCTTTGCTTTTAAAAATCAAAAATTGTAATGTTTGAATAAAACATAATCTTTTAATTGTTGGATTTATTTGACAGTTTAATAATAAAACACAAATTGTTATCTTTAGAATTAACATTTTTTCATTGGTTCGCCTTGAACTAAATGAATAAGAATCTAATTGGATATCGTTAAAATAATACTTTTCATTTGTTATCCCTGTAATTAAGATATGCAACATCATTGGTTAAATTAGCATTAAAGTAGATAAAACAATATTTAAGTCACTTGGAAATAGATCTTCCGATTATTTGGAATTATGACAATTATGTTTCACATATTACACTTTTTGAGAATTCTACGTATACTTATAAACCTTCTCCATACATTTCCAGATCGAATATTGTGAATGGCAAGTCAAAATGTTTATCTATGTCCAATTTTGTTTAAAATGTTTTAATTTATGTGAACCACACAATTTAATAATGGGTATACTGTTTTTCTTGTGAAGTGTATTGAAGAACCTTAATAGTATTATAAAGGGAATATGAAATATAAATACCTTTAACTGTAAAAACAGTTTCAAATGTTGTTTTCCCAAACGTAATTGCATAAGTGCCCACGTGATTGCATTTAACCAATGAGAATTCGAGTTTAAACGTCGTTGTGTTGGACACGGCTTCAGCTATCAGAATAATGTTTTCGTCTGATTTTATGGGTAAACGACCTCCGTTCGCCTGAAATTTTAACGAAGGTATTGCACGAATATATGAATCTGACCTCTCTGCAAGGATGTATATTGATATACTCGGCTATGAATGTACAAACATCTGAGTATACAACCGACATGTTTTCTTCACATTCTACCAATTCTTACCATTTATGCTCGGTTCAAATAATAACCTGTCTTGTCCGAAACCATTTACAGAATTAAAATGTGCAATTATGCACAACATAGTTTCAAAACGTCTTTTTTTCTTTCTTTATTATATTACTCTCAAGTACAAATAGAATGCAATTCCGTGTCATTCTGTTGTATGAAATGCATTAAGATAAGTTCTTTGAAATATGCATTACTTTTAAAAAATTAGTCACAGTACATGTTGGTAAGTTGTTTTTCAACAAACACTTTACGTTCATGTATTACATACAAGAATGATACAGTATGTACTCGTGTTTACTTTTGACTCTGTATCACATATGACGTTTCCATTTTTGATGTTGTTGAGGGGAGTGGGTTGGTTGTTGTTGTTTTTAAGGGGGAGGGTTGGTTTGTTAGGCTATCAAGATGGTCTCATTGTAAACTAGCCAATGACTAAATGAGTCACCATCTATAAATAAAGCATTGTACATTTATTATTATTAATATTATATTAAGTTCAAAGGGAAGCAATTCCAGAAAATTTAGTCCAGGGAATTTCAGATGAATATATTAGACTGAAGTTGTCTCCCATTGGACACTTATAGTTTTGTTGAAAGTTGCTAGTCTGTTTGTTGAAGTTGAATACCCGCTGACTGATTTATTAGCAATATATTGTTTCTTTTTATTTATTTTGACACATTAAGAGCCATTTTTCTGAAGACGAAAGTAACATTCATTGCAAGATGAAGGTGACATATGATTTAACCTCCTAGCTTAAACATGGATGGTCAACCTTTGAGTGTTTGGTGCCTTTTTTGTAACTGTAAAAAATGAACTCTAATTTGTTATATATTTCAGGGTTGTTTGTTTTGTTGGGAAGGATCAATATCCTTTGATGCTTTAATAGTCTCTTATGGGAAATGAATTACTTCGATCTGACCTTAATAATGACGACATACATGTGAACGGTGCTCCAGAAAATGCACACCGAAGCGTTATTATTACACGTGCTAAAACCTTCTTTCGTAAGTATGCTAAAGGATCCAAATAGCTGTTGCTGTTGCTGAACAGAAGTGTCTTGAATCTAGTTATGGCTTAGTGGCGAACAGTGCAGATTCAGACTAGACAGGCTGATTTGGATTAACACTAGTTGTAAATGCCCTACTGTTGGTCGCTCACAGAATTAAATAATTAAAACATGAAACATTAACTTGATTCTACACATATAAACCGTTTCTAGTGGTTTAGGGTCTTAACGTATCTACGTTATGAATCCGCACAGTCTCCCCAATGTCTTCACTGCCAATGTATATGTTATATATATCTAAGTGCATTTTCTGACAAGAAGTCGTTTTGGATGTGCAGCCCCACTATTGTCATGCCAATAAAAGTATACAAACTGTTTGAACGGACTAGACTTGGCTCATGTGTTTCTACACATAAATAAAAGCGTGCAACATGAAGGTGCTTTCAAACACGTAGTATAAAATAAACCAGAAGCGTCCGACTATGCCTGAACTTTTAACTAATTGGAATTCTAGTAGAACATTGCAGATACATTGTATGTTTGTTGGTATTTATAGGTTTTTACGAGGGTTTCAATAATATTTCAGCTGATGCACGGTGTGTACTGGGTTAGTTAAGAGTACAACTGTTCCATTTATCCTGACACAAGCGATTAAGTCGTAATGCTTACCCCACAACCTGGGCGCCAAGGAGGAAAAGTATTTACTACCATTTGGTAGGGGTTCGAACACACGACCTCCCGCACCAAGGCGGTGGCCCTACTACGACACCACCGATGCGGTCATTATAATGTTAAGGTCGTATCAGAAGGTCGTTGTATATACATTATTGCACGAAAACATATTAAAAAGATACCAGTATTTCATTTAAATGTAACATTAATACAAAACATAACTAGATTGTGTCTTGAGAATGTATCCAGATAGTTATGTTCGTGTATCTATCTATTTAGACTTGGAGATCATGTACATTGCAAGTTAATTTGCATAGTGTTTCAATACGAATAGAGATCAAACTAGTAAAGAAGTTATTTATATGTGTTCCATCGTGGTACCATTAAGATGGATATTGAGTTCGAATATCATTATATCTATATATGCAAAAATACATACCACTATATCGTTTATCGAAACGTCCATTGCCAAAACAACATCATTATCAACTGACGTCTTTCCTCGAAGCACTACGGTGACATTGACCTTGTTTATATTTGTGCATGTGATATATATGCGCTTTCCTACATTTTCCTCTCTTGTGCACGGACAGTGTTGTGTTTCAGCTGTAACGAAGGAAATATTTATTGATTGATCTGTTTAAGCCCTTTTGAACACTTGTTCTGTCATATCACGGCGGCCAGTTCACATATTCATGTGTTTCCTGTCTTTTTCCCAACATTCTTGACACACAAGTATTTCTAAGAGACTGGCTGCCTTTCCACATAAACATATAGTTTATTGCTGAAAGACGAATGACTTTTGTCAAACGTCGGAAATAGTGTTGGCCGAGCTTGAGTTCGAACTCACAACCCCTGGAGAAGTCTTTTCCTATCAACTGAGCTACCGATGTACACATATGCAATGTGTAAATGAGCTCTTACTTTTTTTTTTTTAAAGCGGACTTTCGATAACTATTGATAAGTATTTGATGAGAATTAAAGGGCGCAGACTTTGTTGACGCTCGTACGATCGACATCCGGTGAAAAGTGCACCATCTCAAAAGTCGGTTGAATCGGTTCGCAATAGAGTCAAGCTAAATAACACTTCGTTGACTTTCGATAACTATTGATAAGTATTTGATGAGAATTAAAGGGCGCAGACTTTGTTGACGCTCGTACGATCGAC
The DNA here is from genome assembly GCA_031761405.1 of Serripes groenlandicus. Lineage (NCBI taxonomy): Eukaryota > Metazoa > Mollusca > Bivalvia > Cardiida > Cardiidae > Serripes > Serripes groenlandicus. Next base: position 33,231,032 of record JASEVX010000008.1, on the reverse strand, counting down.
ATCCGGTGAAAAGTGCACCATCTCAAAAGTCGGTTGAATCGGTTCGCAATAGAGTCAAACTAAATAACACTTCGTTGACGCTCGTACGGTCGGCATCCGGTGAAAGGTGCTTCATCTCAATAGTCTGCTAAACTTGTTCTCCATGGACCCCGCCTAATTAAGGCATTTTTTTACGGTTATACTGTCGACATTCGGTTAAATTAGCGCCATCGCAAAAGTCTGCTAAATTGCTTCGCAATTAAGTCAGCCTAAAAAGACAGATAGAACATGTCGATTTAATGGATACTTACGGTTGACATCGACGTTTACACGGTATGTTTCGTTAACAGTGACATTTGAAACGGTTACATAGTACGTTCCGATATTGCTGCAGTTAACTTGTTGTATTTCAACGTTCACATATATTTCAGTCGAATTCCATTTAAGGGTAAAAACTATTCCATTCAATGTTCCCTTCTGAAAGTAAAGAAGCAAGTAAATATGATTTGGACGGATATGTTATGTCTATTAAATGCATTGAGTGAGTTATAAAGAAGACATCGTCTGTTTGTTTGTGTACTGTTTTATGCCGCACTTAACAAGCTTTTAGTTATATCATGGCTTTCCGTTGCTAAGTTATACTCACTACTGGTCTGTTTATCCGGACACCAGAGAGTCAGTCGTACTGATCTCTCTTTCAGTTATATCATGGCGTTCCGTGACTAAGTATTAATCACTACTGGTCCATGTATACGGACACCAGCGAGTCAGTCATACTGATTATCCTACATTCCTGAGCGTCAAGGAGGGAATGCCATCACTACTATATTTAAAGTTTTAGTTTGACACAACCTAGATTTTATATCTCGACGGATCTAAGCAAATACATTCTTTCGTGTGTGTTTAGTATACAATTGACTGTTAACGGAATGGTGCTAGCTGACCAACGTTCAATTCCCCCTTTATTTTTCACGGACTAACTAAGGAGGGTTTGTTGGGGGTGGGGGATTATTTCTTCTTAAGTGTACAATAGAATGATGTCTTGATTTAAGTCGTTTTATTGGGGTTTTACGCTGATTTGAACATAACAACAGTTAAATCACGGCGACAATTCAATTATTCATGATCCTTACAATACTAGGATAGGACATGTGCCCAGTCCAAATGCACTCCCCAATAACCGCCGTGACTGGGGAATGAACCCGGTTCCAAATCACTGATACTATCCACCGGGCCACGGCGGATTCCTTTGTTTCGAGAATAAATTGCCGATACAAAAATATATATTCAAATGTCTAGATTAAATTACTTCAGTTCATGTTTGCATGTTTAAATCCCCGACGCTAACCAATCTGCCACGACGGAATCCTGAATAAAAGACCCATTGAGTTTCCCTAGGATATAATCCTCTGCTTCTGTCTCGATAAAACCCGCTATTCTACTAAAACATGCCAACGACATCAACAGTTGTTGCTATGCTAGATAAAGAATTGATTGGACAAAAACTCACATTTTCAGAATCACCAAGGACAAATGTTGCAATATCTGCGTTTTCTGATCTTAATATCAATGTTTTTGGATTTTGAAGCGCTAGCTTACACACCGAGCTTCCTCCAACGCTATAGTCTTGCTGTATATGAGCGTCGCATGGGTGAGGCGTATCTGGCCGAAAAAAGAAAATACTATTAACATGTAATAAGGATAGATAGATTTTTTTTGACTTATATACAAATACATGTAAATCATCATTTACATACATTTACATAAACCAAATTAATACGTGAACATCAAATAATAATCCGAAAAAACTTGAAGTTTCCTGATTTTAGTATAGCTCAAAAATAGCTTATACAAAATAAAGAAAATTTAACATTTAACTTAAAGCAGTTAAGGAGAGTGTGAATAAAACAATTGTTGAACAATATATATTATTCCAATGATCTACATATATAACTTCAAAAATCATATTATTAAAAGATAAAGTTATGTGTACGATATAACCCATTACTCGAAACAGATATTGAACGAATCATATAATGTTTATCTAGGTCGAGTGATGTTGAATTTGTCGTACAGTCACACACACGGATATATCCGTGCGTTGAGATACGGCGCGGGTGAGATAGGTCCGCGGGGAACACGGATATGTACGGAGACCTACGTTTTAGTACGGCAAGAAATAGTTAGAAACGGGAAACAAAAAACAACATGAAGTGGATAAGTACGGAAAGGTACGGCGTACTACGTTAAACTCCGTTTTACTGCGACTGGCAACTTACCCTGCGTGTGGACGGGTCTGCGGTGAACTATGTTGAACTAAGTTTAAGTACGGACAGCCTCGGATAGATTCGTTCACTTACGGATGAAGACTTAGTAAGCCGTAGTTATCCGTACCAAAACGTAGCTAAACGTAGTAAAATGCGGGGAAAGGCAGCACGTTTTAAAATGTTCCTGTCAAACTACGGAACAACGGATGAATAGGTTTCAACCTAGTTGGAACAAAGTCACTCCAACGGGTCGCTCCAACGTTTGAGCATTATCAAAAGTTGGAGAAACTTGCAAGTTTGGGATAAGTCTTCAATGCGTGTTGACCAAGAATTTGTACGGATTAATACGGATTACTATGTTGAGGTATGGCTCAGGTACGGATCTATACGGATTACTATCCGCGCCATGCGTGTGACTGGTATATAAGTGTTAACTACGTGTTGACCAAGAATTGGTACGGATTAATACGGATTACTATGTTGAGGTACGGCTTAGGTACGGATCGATACGTATTAATATCCGCGCCGTGTGTGTGACTGAGGTATAAGTCTGGCACACAATCTATGTTTTCCCATGCCCATGTAAACATAAACATTTCAACACTTTATATGAGCCGTCCCGCTAGAAAACCAACATTATGGTCTATGCGTAATGTATCGACCCAAATCAGCCTGCGCCGTCACATTCCGTCTCAG